>CAUDMG010004100.1:3035000-3635000 GCA_958450375.1 Homarus gammarus
CTAATTTATCGTAGCTCTGTTGACAACTAATGTTCGAAATGGTAACAGTTCTCAGTTATCACAACAGAAAATAATGGAAAATTTTGCATTGTTTTACCAATTTATAACATTATTTTAATTGTTTTATGGATGACAATGAGGTGAAAATAACACACTATTGCTGTAATGCTGTTATCAATAATATTTACTGTTGAGTTTTACACACACACACACACACATATTATCGGGAAAATTATGTTATACTGTCAATACTCTTGGTATAGCGCGTGTTATCCTCACTCACACTACACTATATATCACCTTTAGTCTTAACTATACAATAACAGGTAAATAATCAGTATAAAGGTTCAGGAAACATAAATACAACTTCCAACAACTATTTGGTATACCACCTCGTGGAGGCCTGACGGACTGTTGGCACCGTCGGTCTCTGTGGGGCATAGGTCAAGACTCACCCGGGCTGATCACCCGTGTGGGACTGTTGTGTTGGTGATCCTGGTGAGTGAGGACTGGTGCCATCCGACCACCACTTCGGTTGGCACCAAGAATCACAGACCAGGATCAGCTAACTTTAAAAAGGAAATGGAAGGTATTTTTTTCAGTGCACGTAAAAAGTGTTGTGTACCGCCCATTGTGTGTAAACAACTACTGAAAGGAGACTATGCAAATTTGATCATTATGTTTTAGCAATGTTTGCCAAAAGCTGAATTCCTATCTGACCAAGAAACGTAATATTAATTATAATAAACGTAATTTACCAACTTCTTGGGTATATTTATATAAACAATTAGATGCTTATGTCAAATAGTTATGTAAATAAAGCAAATACATCCATAATTTATTGGGTCGCGAAAGTCACCCAGTCATATGAGGACACCACATTGAGAGACCCCAGCCCGTTCCGTCACCCATAGAATTGCTCCGACCTGTGGCACAAGCTGAGAACACCACATTCTAAGCATAATCTGTGTTTTGCCCGAAGTATTTGCATCCTTGCTTAATAAATATTGCGTTGTAACAGCACCAAGTTTATAAATTCCTGACTGAAATTTTTCGAGCAAAAAATAAGTAATTCAACGACAGTAACCAGCAATATTTTCAGAAAGGTCGAAAATAGCGAAGTAAATTCAACAGAGTATAAGCTGCAGCGTAATTAAAACAAAGAAAAAAATTACACGTGTCGCATTAAAATAAATTCATAGTCCTTATACATTCATTAGAAACAAACTTTACATTAAAATTAAATTAAAAATACATTTCCATTTTTGTTGTATTAAAATAAATATGTATTTTTTCTGCACACGAAAAAAAATTAATTTGTGAAGCATTGAATAACACACAAGAACTTAAACTTCAGCTAAAATGACCTTCATAAATATAGTAAACAGAATGAGTATGTATGTACGTCATCTGATAAACAAGCATGCAGTGTTATTTATACTTTTAATTAAAAATAGACTTCATAAACTAACCTAACCTAACATTAGAGCTATCATCACTCCAAGCCTTGATATATCTCAGTCCCTGTCGATTTCACCGAGAGGTCTCCAGCACTGAACGACCCTGGATAACTCAAGGCTCAGTATTCACAGTCCATTCCCAATTTGTGAAAAAAATATGAATAATTACTGATAATTCATTTCAAAGTGACGTTAAATATTGTAAGTGGCTTTTCTCTCTCGGTCCTCAATTATAATGATATCCTACCACTGTAAAACTGACACAATCTGTACTTACGTTGCACTGGTGTCTCAACCTTTAAAAAAATACACCAGTGTTAGATGCATGGATTTACCGAGCCTACCATGATAAAGAAAACCCCCTGAATATTAATGATTATTCACTACTAATAAACTCTCTCCAGAACTAATGTCTCAACACCTCTATAATAAAATGGAAAGGTTGTATTCCTTTCACTTACCTTTACGTTCATCGATGTTTGACTTTTGAGGAATCGATATCATAACCTGGACGTCAAAATCATCATCATCTCAGTAGCACATAGCCACATACCTCACCACGATACCAGCAGTCTCCTTCACCTGCAGCCAGTCACAACAACAACCATCCGTCCCTTCACTATACAACCACAACTCCTACACGGTATACAACCAGGTAATACTAATGGATCTTCTCTTAACTACCAAAGACCGGTAGTTATCTTGTAATTACGTAAATGATGGAGTATGGTTGTCCACTACCACCGCGTAAGACTTTTTCGTTATCCTCTTTAGGCTCTCAAGTCCTATACCTGAACACAACAGGATAAAGGGATGGACTTCTCTTCACCTAACTGTTATTACACTTAGTATGCCTGGTTCTCCTTCAGGCTAATATATACATGAATAGTCATATCAGGCACGAGCTTCCATGACCATGACATACATAGACACTCACCAAACTATGTATACTGCTAAGACCAGACGAATTGCCAATTAGTTCACAGGGACAATTTTAATTATAAAAGTTCCTTTCTTCGTATACATGTTTTCATAGATGTAATATAAAACTATCAATGTGTACAAACCCAACACTGTCAACCCCATGCAACAATGTAACAATATAACACATCAACAAAATCACAAATAAATACAGATGAAAGGTAAAAAAAAATTGCAAGTCTTCTAATATCCGCATTACCAACACTCAAGTCAATATTGTTTTTACTCATGAACAACGACAAGATTCCCACTCAGTAACACGTGTTTAGTTCAACTGTCTTATACGCTTACTACACCCTGGGTACAATACATGCCAGGTGTCTTAGCTATTGTTAGTCATGTTTTCAGATAGTAATTGATCATAATTCAAACCACATCGAAGAATATATTTAAAATTTCCATAAAACAAGGAATGGGAGACTCGACCTCTCATTAACAGTGATTTTACACACACTAGATCCATTTCAAAGACCTACAACTCACTAATGATGAAAACTAAAAAAAAAGAAATCTGACTGTAAAGTATTTAATATCTGCTATTGAATGGAAAGCAAAACATGACTCACCTACCATGGTACATTATCGTTTAGATTTTTTTATTGTTATTTATTTTTATTTTTATTTACGGGGAATAGTCCACCCGGGCACAAGTCATCGACCCACAACGGGACCTGGGGGACGAAAAAATGAGAGTAAAAATAATTAAAAAATAGAAAGAATTTTTGTTTATTAATTTACACCACGAATATGCCGGAAAACCAGCTTTTTGAAGTGAGACAGATTGCATGAGTATGGAAACAAAGAAGAAGGCAGAGCATTCCACAGTTTGGCTGTGTGAGGAAAGAAATGTGTACTATAACGGGTTATTCTAGTATGACTGACATCCACAGAGAAACGGTGGGCACCGCGAGCAAGACGAGTGTTACGAGCCCACGGCCTTGCTGGCGGTACACAGGATGCCAAATCCACCGAACATTGCCCGTTAAAGTACCTGTAAAAGAGAGAGAGAAGCAACATTGCGGCGAAGAGAAAGGGAAGAAAGATTGTCGACTAAAGGAGGAGAGTTAATAAGACGAAATGCCTTTGATTCTACCCTATCTAACAGAAGAAGAGCCACCCCAGATATGAGAGCAGTACTCCAACTGCTCAGGAGTGAAGTAGCTGCGGCATCTGTACAGCATTCCCAGCTTTCGGGAGGCAGCTTTAGCAATGTTGAGGATGTGTTTTAACTACCACCATCATTGTACAATACACCAGGCAGACAAAAAAAGTATTGACAATTTATTCGTCACCTAAGATTTTCACACGTTCAGACACACACACACACTCTCAATATTCACCAATATACAGTACATCATTATAACTCTTAAATAATTTCCTCATAAAGTCAAATCACTGTAATATTGAATTCAGTTTAAAAACAAATTGTATTAAAAAAATCCCATGAAACAAAACTCTGGACAATGATTTACGAATTCAAAATATCACTCACAAAACTTTCACAAATTGGAACATAAGTCAATGGAAACCAATACACAATATCCAAACAAACACAAACAAACGAACCTTTCTTTCCTCCTTCATGATGGGAGGGAAACACAAGTTACATTCTTTTTTCTTTATCTGTAATTCATTCATTTATACAACACGACATAACAGCGTTGGCTCTCGGTAAGTTATACATAGAGGAAATGGTCTGGTAAATACTGAGTGATAGAAGCATTTCGACACCATTTGCATGAGACAGTACTGAAAAGGGATGATGTATGTAAAGTTTGTTGTTGTTTTAACTTTCTTGTACGTTTCCTGGTGTGTGGTGGTTCTGTTATGTGATGGTTCTACCTGCCAAGTGATGGTTCTACCTGTCATGTGATGGTTCTACCTGTCATGTGATGGTTCTACCTGTTATGTGATGATAAAACTTGGCTTATGGCTTTCCTCCTACCTGGTGATCGATGTGTTTGTTAGGTTCTGAATAATAAGTTCTATATACAGGAGAGAACACAAACACCTGTATAGTTTTGTAGGTTCGGTTTACTGGATAAGAGTATGTACACAAAGGGGAGCAGCACTCTCCCTTGGCTAGACTCCTTGATCAACTGCTATAGGCGACGTATGGCAAGTGATACATTAGCAGCTTCCATACGTCGCCAGGCACATTAATTAGGCATGTGGGATATGGTAATAACATTGCCACACGCTGCTAGCTACATAAATGGAGCACATACATAATATACATACAGTGTTTACCTGCCGTGTGTGACTCCGTATAAATAACGAGTGACATTCATACCACTGGTGTCTAATCCCGTGATGGTCTTTACTTGTTAGCGCTCTAAGGTTCGCTGGATGATGTTTGCTGTTTGCTAAAGAGACGCTTGTTAGCTCAGGAATATAATAAACGAGTGCCCTGGCTCTCTTGTGGTCTTGTAAGGGCATCTAAATTGATCATATTATGAATTATAAAATATATACCTGGGATATATTTGTTTTTAATCCTTCCACACACACACACACACACACACACACACACACACACACACACACACACACACACACACACACACACGCACACATACAGCTAAAAGACAGAATTGTTAACAAGAAATACAAATCACAAATTACTGAACTAGAAGAACAAAATTAAAGGTGGCGAGGGAATGTTACAACAGAGGGCCAAAATAATTAAATAAGCTATCGGTAAAATGTAAATAAAGTGCGATCATAAAATTCCATTATTGTTCAAAGGTTTTGTGCTATGTGTAAAAGACTGAGCCAGCCCAGCGTCACTGAGCATACATATTAAAATAACAAAACAAATTACTGAGGATTATCATAACACAGGTAGCTAGATGATGAGATTACAAACTCATCCAAAACTCATCAAAATGATCTTGGTGTTTGAAAAGACTGGAAAAAAAAAACGTAAACTGCTAAGGTAAGAATTTATGGTCAGACAATAAGACTCAAAGGAAGGATTAGAGGCGAGCCACAGCTGTCTTGGTATGAACGAGGGACACTAATCATGACGACCATTAAAAGCGATGATGGACAAATATGTTACACGTAATTGCCCATTTATCCTTTTGTTTTGTTTTTTACAATGGGAAACGAGAAAACATTTTAACGATGAAAGGGACAAAAATACTAACAAGTTTTCCCAATTTACGAAGAAATGTTTTAAGTTTTTATTTTCTTTTGTTGGGTCACTGTGGAGGGGGGGGGGGGGGTGTAGGAGGAGTCTTATAACACAAGAGCTATGACTCATATTGACGAAGTGTTGTGTTGGTTCTATGTAACGTTGTCATGTGAGGTAAGAGAGTCTCCCTAGCTATAGATGCATCAACACAACACACACCTATAGGTCAGTTTCTCTTTGAAGTGACATCAACAGGTTTTAATACTGTAATAAGTGTAATGTCTCGACGTTGAATAACAAATTAAACTCACATGATGGCGGGATGTTAGTTCAATCACTCCAGCCATTAAGTCTTGTGTTCAGTTTACACAACCAAGATAGCTCACGGTTACGGCATTTAAGCCAACGGCCCGACACTGGTTTAACTATACGAGAGTAAATCTATACTATCGACCGGCCTATATCCGGATAGTTATAATGACCATCAACCGTATATCCTGAAGGAAAGGAAACGGCAAGCACGCGATAAGAGATCATTCATTGGTTCTGTTGGTGATGGTGGTTGTTTCTGGATAACATCTTTGGCTACACAGCTGGTCTGGAGGTTTGTTTTGAAGGCAAACCACTACTGGCTACACCAGTTCCTGGAAAACGAGCTAACTTCTCCACTAACCCGATGCAATGGACTCATCACCAACTCTGCCTCTCCCTGTGCAAGGAAGACCACGACAGCATTTCACTTTTTGAGTATATTTTGGTTGAAGACTCGCAGAAGACAATACCCTTACTGTGTTAGCGCACTGCTGGGGGGAGAATCCTGCAGCAGAGATAAGCTCACTGAGTTTTCTGAATGGCTGTCAACTCACATGAGCGCTAATGTCCTAGTACCATCATCTCCAGCTTATCACTATTTGTTTACTTTTTTGCCCTAGTCGATGGATCTGCCTCCTACTGGGAACATTCCCTCTGAGGTCCCTGGGGGAAATCTCCTCCTCTCACTTCAAAGGAGACAGAGAGAGGAGAAGGGCCTCCCCCCACTAAGTGAAACTACCAGTATAGCCCAGTTTAGTGCAGGACGATTTATAGGGTCTTGGTAACACTGTTTCTTGTCTCTACTGCTTAAGCGGCAACCACGGGAGAAAGAGGAGGAGGAGAGAGATGTCTACAATGATAATATTCATCAATCAATCCAAACGGAAGAATCAAGAGGAACAATAACAGTTATAAAAAGAAAGATTAAAAATAAAGTAATTGACACATCTGAACATACGTGTCAGGAGGTGAACTGTTCATAACACAGAGACCCACAAAAATAGCGCCAGTACCTAAGACCTTAAATAATATCAGAAAAACTATACCAGTATTGACAATAAGTAGCCACAACGTTGTTTTCTAAATAATATAAAAAAAAATTCCACGTGAAATTTAATGTTACTTTCACCTCAAGAGTCAAGGGAGGATAATCAATCACACAACTTCAGAACCTGTCACCACCATCACCTCCTGTCACCACCATCACCACCATCACCTCCTGTCACCACCATCACCACAACTACCACCATTTCCTCCCCTCCAGTGCCTTACCACAAGTTACATAACCTTTTCCCACAACCTGTAGATGCCATAGTCTGTATTGTATATTTAAACGTTTGCAATCATATATACTCTTATGCACATCCATTTAAACAACAGCAAAATAAAAAACTAAAAAACATATATGTACACACAGGTTAAAATACATATAGATACACACAAACTACACGTACATACTGACAGATATGTCCATGTGCACCAATTACTTTTTTCTAAACATCTTTTTTACCTTTTTAATTTTTCAACTAATCTTTAAGGAGGGAGGCAAGGGGACAAACACAAAAAGCGGCGGCCAGTTAATCTATAGCTACCATCTGTAAAAAAAAAAAAAAAACATAAATCATCTTTTCTAAATACACAAACATAGGCTAGAAATATACACTGCTCTCTTACTCAATTACCAATATCAAAAATGCTTCAATATTATGTGCATGTTAAGAGCTCACCTCACTAAGCCCCTATGGAGATGTGCTTAGTAAACTCACATCCTTCTAAAAGTTCAACTCGATGAAACATGCCCCTGAGAATGCTTCCTGGGATGTGAAACAAACTGCCTTGATGGTATGTGAACTTGACAACTTCCATCACAACAAACTGTGCATCGTCTTGTCTTCTCCCGGATTGTTTAAAAGGTTAGGTTAGGTTAGGTTAGGTTAGGTTAGGTCCTTGCAAGCTACAATACATCTATCCCTTAGAGACACAACTCGTCCCCTGAGATACTGAACTACAGTAGAGGAGTATCTGTCTAACCAAACCTAACCAAACCTAACCAAACCTAACCTAACCTAACCACAACCTGTATGCAATGACTACGTACAGGTTATGTAGGTAATCCGTCTTGGCTGCCCGTATTCCCTTAAGGACAAAGAGAACTGCATTTACATAATTCTCTCGTTACGTCTAAACATTTATTCTTGGTAAGCTCGGTACACAGTCATTGCAATTTGCCTCACTTAGAAGAAATACCGTATACTGTTTTATTCTTCCTGTTTTGCGGGAGGATTAAGTATTGATGTTTTTTTTGTCTTCGTTTTTTCATCCCTTGTCGTTGGTCAGGTTAGGTTAGGTTAGGTTAGGTTAGGTGAGACGCCAGGGCATTAAATAATTAGGGGATCACTCTAACGCTGACTTAACCTAACCTAATCTAACCTAACCTTGTCTATCCTAATCTAATCCTATCCCAGCCTAACTTAACCTAACCTAACCTAACCAGATCATATATGCAAACGTTAAGCCGGAGCATACACCCATTTATTGAATAAGAGCATATGAAAAATTCCTTAAACCGTAATAAAATGACAACAGTAACAGTGACAACAGTAGTAGTGACAACAGTAGCAGTGACAACAGTAGCAGTGACAACAGTAGTAGTGACAACAGTAGCAGTGACAACAGTAGCAGTGACAACAGTAGTAGTGACAACAGTAGCAGTGACAACAGTAACAGTGACAACAGTAGCAGTGACAACAGTAGCAGTGACAACAGTAACACCAGTATCTTTTCATGTTATAACAAAAAACTAAATTCTATGAAACCGTACCGTGAAAAATACGTCCACTATTTTTTTCGCACAATTAAACACTTTTATTCTAACTTGTACTATCTAGTAAATTACACAGAGGTTAGGTTAGGTTAGGTTAGGTTGTCCTTAGCGTCCTCAAGTGGATCGCTCTGCAATATTTTTAGTCTGCAATTAAGTTCTCTTTTTTACTCGTTACAACCATCGTTCCTGTCTTCATTCTTCCATCCCTTCCTTTATTTATCCCTTCATTCAGTCCTTAGGTATTCATTCATTTCTTCACTCATTCCTTCATTCAATAACTCCTTCCTTCCTGCCTGTGAACCTAAAATGTCCGCCGATCCGCTTTAAAACAGACACCTTGTTAATGAATAAAACGCCACTCTAAGATACAGTGACTCACTCCTATAAGCAGCCTTACTGTGAGGACCCGACGACTAGTTTAGGACTCACCACAGTTCCTCGCTAATGACGGGTACCAACACTAACAAGCACACCCACTAACCTACGAGTCGCTCCACCGTTGTTGACAGGCCTCTGAATATCACGAGATTGGATGATGGTAGTACAGGGGTGGTAGTCTGTTAGTATGTTTGGTCTTGGGGGAATGGTTGACGGCTCAGTAAGGTGGTAAGGTGATTAGTGTGACTTTCATTCCTCTGTATTTTTTTTTTTACTTCATACCACGTCCATTGTCGGTGAATAAATAACTACCCAGTGCACTGAAAGGAAACTATGTACAGTACAGTGAAGCAGAGACAACGGGAACAGGCACATTTGGTTTGCAGCACAGAGAGATTATTGTACTTGAGAGGGAGGTCCAGAGACAAGTTCCGACCTATATTAACAGAACAAGATCCTCGCAAGTACAAGGGATTGATTCAGGCGAGGAACACATTGAATCAGTGAGTCTACAGTTAAGAGTGGTTTGAGGTTCACACTGAGCTCTGTGTTGAAGACTACAATGATCTGTTCTCTATTGTGTAGTTTTATAAGTAATTCCCCGTCACCAAGGGCCATTTTGGGTATGGATTATTATTCTCTTGTGCACTGAAACATTATACAATCCTTCCCTTCTTACTGGCCTGGGATGGATTCAATACAATGATAATAAGTCATAATAACATACATTAGTTTCTCTTTAACGTATATTAAACTTACTTTAAGTTTTAATATCTGTTTTATTAATTGAGGTTTAACTAAAAATATATAATACCAAATGGCTGTAATTTTTCGCTTTATGGCCGTAATGAAAAATATGTTAAGTAACATTAATTTGTTCTTATTAATGGGTGCTGCTGTGTTAGTTATTCGAGTGTGTTGTCATACGAGTATTGTATTACACTTTACCCCGTATTCTCCACCAAGCTCATTAATTTAACATATTAACTATTTTTTAAACTAATTTTCTTTAACTTCTTAAAAATCAAAGACATCGTTTTAAGACAGTAATTAGGTAAAACAAATTAGGTTTCCAGGGAAAAGAGGATTTTGTAATCAAGCCTTCACCCGAATTAATCCTTAAAACGAAATTTTACCTCACAAATACCATCCGAGAGTCTAATCATTACTCAAGAAAATACATTACTGTTAGACCCTTGGTGGACTGAGGGATCATACTCGGTCTACAGTCTAAACTCATTCTTGGTAAGGGTAATTTACCTCGTTGTGTGAGACATGTTAAAGGAATTTACAATGAATAACATCAAGTAATTTCTTCTTCATAATAAAACGAATATAAGGAATTTCTGTCCCAATATCGTATTTTACCCCAAAACCTTGCAGTAAAGTTCCCCACCGTAGGGAAAAAAATCCAATTGTAGAGGATGGAGGAGAAAAAATCCCCAGGGGCTGTGGTGTTGGCCTTGGTGGTGGTGGTGGTCATGGTGGTGGTGGTCTTGGTGGTGGTGGTGGTGGTGATGATGGTGGTGCTGGTGGTGGTGGTGGTGTGTTGGTGGTGTTGGTGTTGGTGGTGGTGTTGGTGGTGGTGGTAGTAGTGTTGGTGGTGTTGGTGGTGGTGGTGTTGGTGTTGGTGGTGTTGGTGGTGTGTCGGTAATGTTTTTGTTGGTGAAGCTGTTGTGTTTCGAAGTTACTGTGTTGGGAAATAACGAAGGGTGTGGGGAAATAACGAAGGGTGTGGGGGAAATAACGAAGGGTGGAGAAATAACGAAGGGTGTGGGTAAATAACGAAGGGTGTGGGGAAATAACGAAGGGTGTGGGGAAATAACGAAGGGTGTGGGGAAATAACGAAGGGTGTGGGGGAAATAAAGAGGGGTGGAGAAATAACGAAGGGTGTGGGTAAATAACGAAGGGTGTGGGGAAATAACGAGAGGTGTGGGTAAATAGCGAAGGGTGTGGGGAAATAACGAGGGGTGGAGAGATAACGAGGGGTGTGGGGGAAATAACGAGGTGGAAGGGAGTGAAACAAGATTAAGCGAGATTAAGAGGTTGAAAAGCTACGGCTTGATTATGGCGGGGCTGAGGAGGTAAAGAAAGTGAAATAATAAAGACGGGAGAGAGAGAGTGAGATAAAGTGATGGGAGAGAGAGAGTGAGATGAGAGAGAGAGAGAGAGAGAGAGAGAGAGAGAGAGAGAGAGAGAGAGAGAGAGAGTAATGGGAGAGAGAGAGAGAGAGTGAGTGATGGGAGAGAGAGAGAGAGAGAGAGAGTGATGAGAGAGAGAGAGAGAGAGAGAGATGAGAGAGAGAGAGAGAGAGAGAGAGAGAGAGAGAGAGAGAGAGAGAGAGAGAGTGATGGGAGAGACAAAGTGAGGGAAGAGACAGAGTGAGGTAAGAGACAGGGTGAGGGAAGAGACAGAGGGCAGGACAGGACAGGCGTATACCCTGCGTGTACAGCGAGACACAATATTGAGGAACACGATGAAGTTAAGAGTCAGGGCGTCGAGTAAACACAACCAAGAATGTCAACTTGCCACGGCACCTGATTAACGTCATATTAACTCACAGACGACAAACTTACTCTTGACATCAAAGGAGCGGTCGCCGCCCCTTGCTGGGTCATGGAATGAGAAATATGATGTAAAGTCAAATTTGACACTTTTGGTCACAGGATAAGGAAGGTCATGTGAGGTCACACTAAAATGCAGTGATGTTGATGTTGACATTCTCTTTTGTGGTGAAACAAGTCGTCTGAGGTCAAAGACAGGATATTGGCGAGTATATCGCCAGGTTGGTTGTCACACCCAGGTCAAGGTCACCACATGTCTCTCAGCGACCTGAGAGTGAGGAACTTCTCAATCGTAGCAAAAGCTCCTGTGTGTGTGTGTGTGTGTGTGTGTGTTTTGCCGAAGCACGACTGGATCTCTAAAGAAGAGCACGGGCTAGCCTAAAAGTTATGTGAATCAGTCAGTCAGTCAACACAGGTAACCCTAAATATTGTGATACAAATTTGGTGTCTGTGTGTGACTCCCTCAGGTGAGTCAGGTGAAGATGACCAAACTAGAAATAGGTTCCCCAAGTAAGTAGAAGAGGTATAAAAAGGACTCAATTCAAAGTAGTCAACAACAGGGCTCGAGACTGGGAGTTTTCTCGGGGCCAGCGACCATTTGACGCAATATTCTTTAAGGACCTACATACATACCCAAATTTTCAAGGGTAATCTAATTTCTGGTAAAGATTTAGGAACAATATTCATAAATTAATGACATAAAGGAGATATTTACACTGTACATTGAACCTCTCGCCGGTGAGATCTTTTTTAATGTCCAGTTGGCGACAAACAACAAAAAATAATCACAAAGGTAGTTAATGAAGCGTCAGTAACAATTTAAAGGTCACAAAATTTAATCCTGTCTGACATATTAACTTTAATTGTTCACAGCCTTTACCGTGTGATACTGTCAAGTGAGAAGAAGACATTAAGAGTACTTCTCGTCTATAGGGAGATAATTTAAATGAGGAATACAGTTTCGTTCTGCGACAACAACAACAACAAGATGAACAAGGAAATATTCTTTTGCGTGAATATAAGCAAAAACAAAATAAGAATCAGTAGAGAGAGAGAGAGAGAGAGAGTCATACGAGATTAGTGATGGTGGTGTGGCACATATCGATAGAAGGTAAAGAACAGTCTACCAAACACACATCATGTACTGAAAGAATCAACAAAAGTAAAATACACAAAATAGAAGAGAATTTTTGTTTTGCAGGAGAAACAAAAGACGAGGAGAGAGAGAGAGGATTTTCATGTCACACGGTAGTTGAGGAAGATATTTGGTGATATTTTGAAGCATCGAACGTACAGTATACATTCTACCGAAGATGGATAGATATTTCGTGTATCAAGAGAGGCAGTAGGTCGGGAGATATACAAAGAAAACCACTTTTGCTCAGGGGGGGGGGGGGGGGAACGTGGCGGGGTGGAAGGGAACGTGGCAGGAATGAACGTACGATGGAGCTCTGAGGCGAAGATGAAATGAAAACACTGACCCCTACCCAACCATCCAACAGGAACGAGATGAAACGTGAAGAAGGTTACCTTTTTGGATCACCCGAAGATTAGCCCCTAGTCAATTTCACCATAAGAATAACCATCCTGACACTAACCAAACCTAACTTAACCAAAAGTAACGTAACGTAACCTAACATAAGAGTGGAAATAAACTCGGATAGTGTACAAAAAGACTAGATACCAAACTCTACATCGATCGACCCATGTAACGTACAGCGAAAGTTCTAAGAAAAAATAAAATTCAATTTCTTATTTTTAGTCATCACGAAGACTGTATATGAGACGTGACCTAGTGGGGTACTAAATCTAGTTAGCGGGGGAGCCAAAAAAAAAAATAAAAAAAATTCCAATATTCCAAAATGATATTCGTGAATTCTGTTAGTCAGCAGATATAGGAGAGATGACAATAACTGATAAAAGAAGGAGGAAGAGAAGTAGATGAAATGTACTGTCTGTTTGACTCACTGGACGGATCTATTGTTGACATGTATTAGTGAGGGAAGGATCTTTATGTATCGGGTTATTAGCTAATGGTATCGAGTTGCTACGGCGTCAGTGAACATTTCCAATAGTCTCTCCTGAACCTTCGCGTCTTTAATGTATTTACTAACACCCAAATTTCACACGGAGTTATTAGATTCGTGTGTCGTATATGTGAAGGTACTGTATATAGGCATTAGGACCGACCTATCTAAAAACTGCGTGTGATTGACCTGAAGCTCTATACCTGACTTATGTTATTCCCTTTTTTTTCATAGACTAACATACAGTACTTCACACACACGATAGATTGTCAAGGAGTTTCACAATTCATGGATAAAACAATACGGTGAGGTCGAATGTTTATGTAAATTATTTCATAAAGTTTATCGACTCATTTTCAACACCAGACACAAATGATTCAAATGAGTGATGACTGAACGAACAAATAAGTACAATCCAGTAAATTTTCCGTTCATTTTCCTCTTTTTTTTTTTTTGTTTGTGGGATGGACGGAAAGATGTAAAGAAGCGCCCATATAAATAACATTCACCAGAAAAATCTTAAAATTAACGATGTTCAGGACTCGCTCAGGCTACAGACAATGTGTGTGCTGAGTCTCTCCTCCCTAGTGAGTATTGAAATATATTATCTGGGGGCGGGGGGAGAGGTTATGAAAGAGAGAAAGGTAAAAAGATAAGGTGAGGCGTAGGACGAGGAGGCGGGAGATGGCGTCACCAGTCAGCAAGACGCCCGTGGGGTGAAGGAGGGAGGGGAAGCAGGGGAGGAGGAGGAGGGAAGAAGGGGTGGAAGAGGAGGGAAGGAGGCGAGGGGGAGAGAAGGGGGGGAAGGAGGCGAGGGGGAGGGAAGGGGGGAAAGGAGAGGAGTTACACAATGGGCCACCCTGCGCCAAGTCATCAAGTCTCGGTGGCATTACAGGGTTAGTGCTACTGACGAAGGAGTTCCTCACCTACACGATGACAGTTCCACACAATTTTATACTCTTTATTTTCTTTCTTTTAGTTCCTTAAGTGATTTATAACCTATCACAAAATGGTTAGGTTAGGTTAGGACATGAAGACTGATCCCCCAGAGCCTACCATAATAACTGACTTGACAGGAAGAGGAAGACTTAGCAGCTCTTATACCCAATCGAGAAGAAAATGAGAATCTTGTGGATTAGATTTTAGAAAATGACAGCCAGGCAAAGAATCACTTCAATACGTCGTGATGTTTGGTAAGGCAAGACGTGTAAAATTATGGTTCAGTCTACCATATACCTTACTTATTAATCCACAGAAAACAATAACATTCTTTTCCCTAACTTCTTTATTAACTTTTATTCACCCATAGCCTTCATTGACTCACCCTCATGCACTCACCGACTCATAATGCGTTACTCATTAACGTTCACTGGTCGTTTAGTAGATAACTTGAGTCATACACGAGTAGTTTTATAAACAGGTGCGACATACGAAACATATTTTGGGGTAATTGTAATTTTCATGATCACAATGTAGAGAAAAAATGTAAAATGAAAGATAATTGGGAGAAATAATGTAAGTATAGCTTAAAAAATATATTATTATATCTCATTTACTAATAGACTAAACTAATTTAATTCAACTAGACCTAATTAAACCCAACGCTACCTAACCTAACCTAACCTTACCTAACCTTACCTAACTTAACTTTAACTTAACTCACTCATCTCCCTCACTAACTACTCAGCCCTCCCTCACCTCCCTCATTCACCCCTCCCTCACTTACCTCACTTAATTCACACCATTCCTCACACTACAGGTACACCCCATCAACACCTGTCACCACTCCCTCACCTTCAAGATCCTAACCTAAACTAACCTAACCATACCAACTCATACCTAACCTAACCTAACCTAACTTAACCTAACCAAACCCTAACCTAATCATCCCACACTTAACTTAATGGCCATAAAATAGTTAAGTCATCTGAAAAACTTAAAAACAAAAGCAATTATCTATCCCTCTTAACTGGCAGATCAACTCCAGTGTTTGTGACCGCATTGGACTCTCTCTCTCTCTCTCTCTCTCTCTCTCTCTCTCTCTCTCTCTCTCTCACTCTCTCTCTCTCTCTTACAGATAATGTGACTATGACATTCGATCTCAACAAATCCTGCCAGAATGATCACCGTCTGATGGACTTAACTGATTTCGAATACGGTTACCGGAAGGAGACCTGGATTCCTATCACCTGCAAAGAGGTCATCAAGGTCAGTTCTGGGTCATGTGTGTTATACAGGTCAAGGTCAGTTCTGGGTCATGTGTGTGTTATACAGGTCAAGGTCAGTTATGGGTCAGGTGTGTGTTATACAGGTCAAGGTCAGTTATGGGTCAGGTGTGTGTTATACAGGTCAAGGTCAGTTATGGGTCAGGTGTGTGTTATACAGGTCAAGGTCAGTTATGGGTTACATGTGAACATCAGGGAGAGAACAGTTCAAGGTTAACAAGGGGTGAACAATAACAGTTCTAAGTTAACAACCTCCCCCAACACCCAACACCTCCCCCAACTCCCAACACCTCCCCCAACACCCAACACCTCCCCCAACACCCAACACCTCCCCCAACACCTCTTATTAAACTGCCATATTAACATGATACAGTGTGGCTCATCAGGTGATTTATTACAATCACACCTTTGGCAGGTTTGACGTGGTGAAGTTTCTAAGATAAAATAACATAAGATTTCGCCAAGTATTCACCAGGATATGTAAGTCGGTGTTGGGAAAGCCACAAGAAACAGATAAAAAGAGATTAAACCTAGGAAACGTAGAGAACACGAGGAACGTGCTGGGTGGACGAAACAGACGTGACGCACCAAACAACTTGTGTGTGTGTCACTGTCAAGGGGAAAATCTGTACGTGAGAAGCGACAACACACTGAGGAACAATATCCCTTAAGTTGCTATTTATTAACTATTAAATAGACAATAGAACATGAACTTTAAGTCGATGGAAAAAATTATAACTATTAACACGCCCAATAAAAAAATAACAATCACAATATTGTCGAGAATGTCCAGAATGACACTACTTAAGAGTTTGGCGTCTGGAGGTTGGAGGTGTAGTCTAGACCACAACCTCATCACGTCATTGGTAAGAAAACTTCACCCATTTGGGAACTGATATTACCACCGATCCGAAAATATGAGCCTACTAATTGGAAGGCTCCCTCAAACATTACCACTGGGTTTAGGTCCAAAGTTATCAAGCTGTCACTTTTCTTCATTCGAGCTTTACATGGAGAGGACAAAGTGCTCTTAGGTGAGACAAACAAGCATTTAATAAGCCTCGGTCATAGCTAACCTAACCTAACCTATAAGACTGGAACCCTTAACGATTTGACTACATTAGGACTGAAACCCATTGTTATTCGTCTTCAGTCCCAACAGATAGATTGAATTAGGTTGGTTCCCATTAGAAGTTGGGCCCATATGATCAACCACCTAGTGAAGCAGTATATAAATTGAAGAAGTTGGTAATCATCATCTTTCTCATACAGTCTTCATAGCTACAGTTCTCCAACCCGGGAGCCAATTACCTTAACTTTCTCGAGACATATTTATTGTGGGGAATTGTCTCTCACACTGACGTAACACTAAATTCAACCTAACCTAACCTAACCTAACCTCACCTAACCTACCCTCACCCCATACAACATTATACAACCTACTGAAAATTTTATGCATTAAAAATAAGAGCGTCATCACCTGAGCAAGATCGCCACCTTTCGGCTCGACTTGTTAACCTCCTCAAACGTCTATGTACTTTCAACTAACATCTACAGGTCTTCCTTCCTCTCTGTTCTCTGATGTAACGTTTAAATAGCTATCTCACGTTCATTCTATGGGAACGTCACATGATAAACGAAGTAAACATTTGATAAATTAGAGAATATGATGGAACAGATGACATATAATCTGTAAGGCGAAGAAAATCTAGAAATATGGTTGTGTAAACTGGAGGACGTGTCTGAGTGGTGGAATTTTTACCTTTCACGCCGAGAAGTCAAGGTGCTGTAATTGTGTCCAGGATAGTTTGTTTTGTAAATGATATCGTAAGAGCTGTATACAGGAAGTCAAAACAGCGAACCATCCCACTTGTGCTGCTCCTGTGACCACTTCTAGGATAACAGGAGCTTCAAACACACACATCTACATTACTTTCACAAAAAAAAAAAATAAAATAAAACATAAAAAAAAATCCCAGCCTCTTACTATGACTTATTTAACTTTCCATAATTTGTCATCTGTCATCTTGTTAAATATTGACACATCCTCACTACTAGGCTGTGTCATATCCCTTTAAATCCTTCTACTAGCAACAAACTTTCTTACTATATCTTTACCCAGAGAAAAAAAATACGAATTAATTCTCATGTTACTTCAAGAATAATAAAAGGCTTAATAAAATCTCTCCGATAACCCACTGGAATAAAGATGTGGTTTACCCCGGGTATTGAGAGAGCAAATAGCATGGATTCACCACTCAGATTAAGCCAACAATTCTCTTTCTAACTTTCAGCGTACATGACCCAAGCTCTTGACGGGGAACATTTGTGAATGGTGAAGTGCTTAGGTATACCATGGTACTAACTGCCTCGGGTCACGTGTGTTATGCCAATATGGTACACACCATGTACATTACCATAAGCAGACATACATAAGAATCTATAGATGAGTTCTGTCCTACTCAGTAAATTTAGAAATAATAAGTTTGGAATGTGGGAAATAAATACTATGATAGGGATGTGGTAAATGATGTGTTTGGGATGTGGTAAGTAATGGGTTGAGATATGTTTACAATTAGCGTGTTACCATAGAGGGCGAGGGTGGGCGGGGAGGGAGGGAGGAGGTTGCTAATTCACTGGAATACAGCTGCTATGTAAAGTGTTTCACAGCCTAACTAATGAAGTTTCGCAAGCACCAATAGCAAGTGGTATTGCACGAATGAGATCGACACCAAGAAGACTAGTTATTTTTCCACATTCTTTAGGCGATAAAAGGAATTGCCCCAGCAGCTGTTGCCTCGATGTAAGTGGGGTATATTTTCCATGACTTGTAGCTTTGTGTTGCATCACCTGTGTTCGTTAAAATTATTTGACAACACACCCATGTTTAGCTGAGCTCCACAATGTCGGGATTATTTACCTAGCCTACACCGACACAACATAATGCAGCTGTAAACTTTTAGAGCCATAAATAGAAAAAGAGAATGGACTTTCAAATTAAGGAGATTTTACATGTTGACACGTACAATGGTGAGGCCAAGAAAAAAGATTTAATTAGACACCCGGGTCACATCTGGAGCCACTCATGTAGAGAAGGAGATTTTACACAAGTTGACTCTGGTATAGTTATTGATTTATTAACGTTAAAAAACAGAGAATTGTGTAAAGTTTTAATTTTCTTAAGATGCCTGGATCATGACACTGTGCAGGTGCTCATTTGCATATATACGCAATCTATCTATCTATCTATCTATCTATCTATCTAACTATCTGTGCTTTAAATTGTCAAGTGAAATAGTTAACTCATAGCTCATATAATGTGAAGGTTAAAATATAAGTATGAATATTAATTCTTAGCACTGCAGCATAAATATATTTAATTAATTTCAAGTTAACAAATACAATATTCTGCACTAGTTATAAGAATATGGTAAATAATTCTTACTACTCTTGCGTGAAAATAACGAAATAGACGGAAATTCTTTATATCAATTATTAAATGCAAAATCTCTCGTGGGTGTGGGAAGGCGTCACTGTCACTCATGGAGCTTCACCAGAGTGCGTAATACATAGAACTTGATTGAAATATTAATGAAAAAATATATATCTAGGGGGAGGATTAATTATATATTGTCTTTGTGATGAATGAACGAAACCTGTGAAGACATTAGGACGGAAAAAAAAATAATGAGATTTATTTTCTTGTTTTCGTGGTAATGAAAGAAATCAAAGCCAGAGGTAGTTCAGTAGTTTTAGCTGCCGAGGCCAGGACAAAAACTTACTGGTTAGGGTTAGGTTAGGTTGGGCTGTTTAATCTATAAGTGGAATAATTTGTGGTGCCTAAAAGTTGATTCACCATCCATAATAAATATACCATTTCTCGACAACCTTCCCAGTGTTTGTTGACTTTCTCTCTGTTCATAAGAGTGTTAAATTATCGCCTTCTGTCAGCATTCGAGGCTTTTAAACGCATCTCAATTCTCCTTGCCGGTTTGTAAGTGTGCACCTTAAAGATTTATTGCTGCATGATAATAATATAGCGAAACTTCCACATAACTTGATGACAATGTTCCTCACTCCTTGCAAGATTATACACAAAATATGCAAATAATATCAGGTAACCAATATGTCTTGCCACCAGTACAATACCCAGTACAGTGTCTCCCATCACCAGTACAACATATCTCGCATCACCAGTACATATCTCTTAACATATTAAAATCCTATATCACCAACACATATTTCCACAGGCTTGATATATTCATTGCCATCTCTAGCAAACTGCCGCCCACACTACCTGTATGTAATTATCCTCGCCTCCCATATTCACATTCTACTCTACAATGTTTGAGCTTCATGTTCACATTCTTGTCTTTAATATCAGTGTGTGTGTGGTAAGGTGGTGGAAGGGGGAGGGGGGGGGGCACCATATTACCACAGTGTAGCTTCAGGTGTGTGGAAGGAGGTACTTACTGATTATGTAATGTACAGTAAGGGTCATACGGTGGTGACTGGTGCCCTATTGGCTTATCTCTGGTGTTCACTGGGACTCACTCTCTGGGTTAATATCAGGTTTTAGGGGGGGGGGGGCTCTTTAACCATCATATGTTAGTGAGGATCAATATATGAAAGTTACCCAAGTCTTCCCAATACTTGATGAGGATATTCACCATCAAACGAGTGTCATTAATTACATCATTATTAAGGTAATGTTCCCCATGACCGGTGTCTGTTCGTTCACCTGGCTGCAGAAACCTTGGCATGGAAGTGTAACCCTAGTCTGAACGTCGTAGTTATAGAGCAGACAACAAAGATATTCGAGAGAGTTAATAAAGAACAAATCATTTTTTACCTTCACGTGATGGCACCATGAAAATTGCTTAATGGAATTCCGCCTTTAAAAGAGAATAATGTACGTTAAGATTTTTATCATGGCGCGGGACAGTAAATTTTGGACATGCTAGTGAACGCATAAACGGACGTCATCTGGGAAGTGAAAGGCGCCTTTATGCTACCATTCTTGTGCGCTTGAGGATATAATAGTGGCAGGATGATGGAGCCCTTGTGGAGTCTGGAGGTGAGGTGCTCCGGCGACAATCACCTGACGGAACACTCTCCTATATACTCTCTGATCTCGCTGTTGAGTTTATGAAGTGTAATGGCTGACGAAGATACCGTCACGTTACACAGTATTCACACATGGAAAGGAATTATTGAATTAAATGTTAAGTAGTGAAAATGTCTTACTTTAAAACGTGAATCAAGACAGTGTAAAGTTCTATTTCCCGGCTATATAATGAATAACCTTGTAGTTTAGTTTGCTTTCATTTATCAATATCTAATCCTGATTTATGTGACATATTAATGGTTTTTCTCTCCCATTCTCTCTCAACATTCTCATCACACGTTATGACAACCTTCGAGCGGTGACAAATATTACCCAATACCAGTATGTATAACTTTTACAGTGGTCACGACAACCAAGGGCGAGAGAGATTCACTCATGCCTCTTCTATTTCGTAAACAACACTAAGGTTACAGGAAAATTACCGGTGTTTACATACTCGTTTTATAAAGATGCTGTTCTATCATACTCAAATCAAGCACCAGGGACACAGCAGCCTAATTGGATCACTAGACTAAACTCCCTAACAAACTACAAAAGGCAGTATCGTCTGGTCCCGTTTTTACGACAACAAACTTATTAAAGTCTTTCTTGTTAAAACTTGTTGTCTTGTTATTTGCCAGACCTACTCATTCCAAAACTTCAGCTCAATGTTTCTTTGTACCGTAAAATCAACAGAAAATAGAATAATATATTAGAAATAAATGCCACGTTTGTCAAAATAAATGAGGCTGTTAAATAGTGTGCTTGATGGGTGGGCGGGAGGGACGCAAATGATCAAAAAGTATATGACCTAAGCACCACCAACCTCACCCAGTCAGCCTGCCGCGCCTCGCCAGCGGTACAGCCAATCACGGTCCACCTTGTGCGCTGGCAGTTGTCAAGTCGCACACTTCTAAGAGGTTTCAGATTTTTCAGATTTGCCCACAAGAGGGCTAGCTTATTAGGCACCCCCCCCCCCCCCTTGCATCATGTGCAAGGCGAAGCATTTATAGGGAAGCATCCAGGGAGTGGTGGGAGGTAGGGAGAGGTCAAAAGCTTGACCCCAAGCTGCTGCAGTGGCATTTTAACACGTTCTCACCCCCATCGTGTGTGTGTACATCCAGTACCGGATGAAGAGGCTTTTCAACATGCTAAGACTCCAGTCAGGAACAAAGGTGTCGGCGGCTTCTATCACTGAACTTCAGTACTGCAGACCACACCACACTCGTCTCTCACACTGAACGCGACCTACAGGAGATCCTGAACCCCAACGCAGATGCGTATGCACACTTCGGCCCTGAGGTGAATGCAGTAAGATTCAGATTCTCTTTCAGCCAGCCCCTGGTTCAGCCACACCTCCACCATCCATCCAACTTAACGGTACTACACTCTCTAATGCTACCCATTTCCAGTATCTCGGCTCCCACCTGTCCACCACCAGAGACATCGATGAAGAGATTCAACATCGGATCAGATGCGCATCTCAAGCCTTTGGTAGACTCCGGAACCGTGTCTTCAGCTGTATGGAGCTGAAATTTTCTACAAAGTTGCACGTGTATCCATGTGACATGGGTCACATACAGGAGGCACATCAAGGCACTTGAAAACTTTCACCAACGTACTGTAGTCTACGTTCCATCCTCCGAAGTCGCTGGGAAGACAAGAGAACAAATGCCAGTATTCTTGCTGACACCAACTGTAGGAGCATTGAGGCTACCATTATAAATGAACAACTACGTTGGATTGGTCATGTTACCCGCATGGACGACAGTAGACTGCCAAAGCAGCTACTTTACAGTCACCTAACAAATGGTAAATGGAACGCTGGCGGGTAACTGAAAAGGTATAAGGATAGTCTTAAGACAAACCTGAAAAAATGTCAAATCGACCCCCCTCACCTGGGAGACGATTACCCCATACCGTAACGCTTGGAGGAGCACCACACGAGAAGGTGTCAATATTTTCGAGTTAGCCCGACTGCATACCGAGGCAGATAAGCGCCAGCGCCAGAAAGACGATGCCGCCGCCCCTCCCGCACTAGATGTAGCCCTCCACACGTGCACATCTGTGGACGGCCTTGTCGATCCCGTATCGGCCTCTCGATTCACCAGAGAGCTCACCAACGAAGGTGACATCCTTAATAACTCATATCATTGTATCGTAGCTAGATGATCGTCATACTCGATTCCGAGAAACAGCAAAGTAGTAATAGTAGTGTGTGTGTGTGTGTAATATACCGGTACTAAATGATAATGTTATTAACGACAATATTCTTAGTAATTTTGATTGTCAGTTAACACAAAACTTTTAACTATAGAATTATTATACAATGGCATAAAAACTAGTTGTAAGGAGTAAATAATAAATAACCTCCCCGTCATAGATGACTAAGGACTGGACCTATGATGTTTACTAATCGATGAATGGTTCCCGGTATGTGCAGATAGTGGCGTACATAATGGTGTTCTTGGTGTCACTGGCGGGCAACCTGCTGGTGATCGTAGTGGTCTACTACAACGCCCACATGCGCACCTCCACCAATCAATACCTGGTGAACCTGGCCGTGGCCGACCTGCTGGTGACGCTGGTGTGTATGTGGGTGCATATAGTGAGGAACCTGTCTCATCCACACTACATCCTGCCCGCCCTCGTCTGCAAACTGGAAAGCTTCGTACAAGGTAACTGACAGCTTTTATTTTTTTTGTACTAAAAGTATAACTTAATGGTATATCCTGTCAATATATGGTAACATTTATGAATAACGTCAAATCAACTTTTTGCAAACCAGAACCAGGGAAAAATACACCTAACGCTTATATCAGTAACATGTTTTCAGTACATTGGACAATATCGTACAAATATGTCAATAAATGCAGTTTCACTTACATCTCCCGAGTCACATCACATTTGTCACATAACAAGAGAATATTATGAACAAGAATGTGAGCTCTGAGTTAACGCTATGAATAAGGAGGTATCGGTAGATGTTTTTTTCCAGATTAAAGTTTGATTCAAAATATAAATTATAGTAGGCAATAGAGAACTTAAGTGGAAAGGTTTTGGGTGCAATATACCTGCACTGTATGTTTAGCCCAGATTACTATTTAATAATCACGGAGATCTATTTAACGGAGAAAAATAATTATAGTTTGAGAAAAATACTCTTAAAATGTTACAAATAATCGATACTATTTTAAGGATCAGAACTGTGGACACTTTCACTAGACACCACAAAGAGGTTAGACTAGTGAATGATGAAATTTAGTTACAGAAAAACAACTGGAGTAATTTAGAGGAAATTTATGAGATATAAGGATGACGCCAGAGATATTAACTGGTAAATTAGTTTGGTCGTAGGAAGGCCAAGGTACGGAGACTAAAATAAATGAAATTAAAAACTGTGGTCCCCAGAAAGATGCAAAATCTGAGAGGGCTGGTACTGACAGCTTGAAAACACGGCTGGCCATGGTCGACAGCCGTCATTGTGGCCAGCTGAATTATTTGTAAGTGAACTGAAAGGTAAAATATAAAATGACAACTACACCGACACTGAATGGAATAAGAATTGTGATAAACTTAATTTTTCCTTTTCTTTTTTATGGTAAAATCGTTGACTCAGGCGCTAAACGGTGTAGTTAAGGCGACTAGACTATCTATATTCAGTCCCAATCTAAACAATTTAATGTCTATCAGCTGTTATCACCAAACAATGACATTGCACGTTTCTCTTTCTGACGATCAATTACCCGTTAATTGCCAATTAAGTACAGATTGACCAGTTACACTTTTCGACTTTGACAATGCGAAAGTTTTATACAATACTGGCGACATTTTTAAGTTTTCGCTTTGAAGGACGGGCGAAAAAAGCCCAGACCAGTCAGCATTCTATCACTACCCTTAGTAATTGAAGCATTGTTTTCGTTTTTTCGTATAGATTTCAGATAGGTGTCCAAAACAGCATCAAGTTTAATTTAATCTCTTGAAAGGAGAATTTACATTTTCGAACTTGGAAGTAAGTCACAGATCTAAAATTTTAACCGGAAATAATTATTTTTCTTCATCATCTACCGCACGTCTTCACCAAGGGAGAGTAACACTGCTAGGTAGATACTAAGACTGCTAGGTAGATACTAAGACTGCTATGTAGATACTAAGACTGCTATGTAGATACTAAGACTGCTAGGTAGATACTAAGACTGCTAGGTAGATACTAACAATGGTTAATTTAGGTTAGGTTAGGTTAGGTTAGTTACGTATATAATTCAACCCGAAGCGTAATTTCATGTTGGTCACCTCGCTGGGATTCGCTATACAAGTCGTCATCTGTTTTAGGATGTGTAAATTTTCCATATTGATTCACTCTTAAAATTCTTCATAGTCAGAAAACAGTCAATGTGGTTTTTAACAAATCTTATCAATCTATCTATCTTGTTTAATAGTAATGTACTGTACTATCCGTTTTTAATTATATACCGGAACTCAAACTGTCTTATGTTTTTATATATGTGTGTGTGTGTGTGTGTGCGCCAGTATGCTTTTACCTCGGAACATAAGCGTCTGTATTCGTCAAAATCAGTAAGAATTCCGTGGGATAACCTGAAGATTAGACACTCCAAATACTTTATCTTAATATCAATTGCCCTAATGCTAAACTAATCCCCTAGGTAGCATTAGTGTTTAATTATCAGGTAAAATAATCTGGAATGGAGAGCTAATCTTCAGGTGATCTTTTGTCGGTTTTTACACAAGAGGGAAGAAGGCGACCCTGAAGTATGAAACAGTTCCCTGAAAAACTGAGGTAGAAAAAGAATGATTTCATGAACAACATTCTTCATTAGCATAAATTTTTATCCCTCGTGCTGGTTAAGTGACTGACAGGAGGACACTCGGGGAGGTTCCTTTTGTACGAGAAGTGTTGAGGCTGTGTGTAGATGATGTCAAAATGAGTATACCTCTTCGCTACTTCACTAACTAAGTACAACGACCCAATTCAACGCTCGTACAATTAATCCCAAAGTAAAATTATTTCCAGGTAATTTTATATTGATCTTTAGCAGTGAAGAGGGTGAAAGGGGTATAGTGGTTAGCCCTGATATAGACACAGACCTGACTCTTCTAAATGATAGTGTTCTTATACACGATGGTAGTGAGAGTAATGTAGAAACTGGACAGAACACAGTAACAGTAAACTTTCCTATGGCCTCAACATCATTTGAGATACACACGATTCCTCGACCCCTTCACTAGACGAGTTTATTCAGCTCAGAGGTCAACCTGTACACAAGAGGTTATTAGACTATCTCCAGAAAGAAAAATAAATTTTCCCCAGTCAGTTTTTTCTTATTCATGGGATCTAATTTCGCCTTTTTTTTTTAAGAAGTTAATCATAACAAAGTAAAGAGCGGCCCGGCTTTTCTACCACCGACGAATTCAACTTCTCTGAGTAGCACTTAAACACAAAAGCCCAAGATTTAGTCAATTTTATTCCGACAACCGGTAAGACTAGTGTACTCGTGATAACTAGCGTTTCTACTTAGCGCTTAGTTCCGTGGTGGACAGCAAATTGGCAACAAAAGCTGTGTGAAATGTAACAGGATTTATAGCCGAGTTATCTGCAACAAACATCAATGAATACAAACGTACGAAGGCTTGGGTAAGGTTGATAATACGACAAAGAGAGGCTTATGGCACAGCTGAGTCTCTAACACAGAATATTTCACTTTAATTACCCAACTTTGCTCTACCATCACTGAAATCGTGATGGACGACGGAACATAAAAGCATTTACAACCTCATCGACGACAAGGAAAGTATTCATTACCGAGTTGATGAATTTAAAATACACATTATCACAATAACAACACCTCAGCCAATTCCTTGACCAACCACCCCATGTTTACCTCAGCAGTCCTAGATTGAAGAGGGGGAGTGGAAGGCGACCCACATATATTTTTTACTGCAATATGTATCCTGGATGATTACTGTGTGTCCAAGATACCCCTAAACCCGAGAGAGACTACATTCACGTTTGTGTATCATCAACTTTGAAGGATTAGGGTGGCTGGGACTCACACAGCATAAAATATACCTAAAACATAAGGGCAGGAAAATTAACAACTCGTCGTAGTAATCAGTCGCATCCACGCTACCATATACCTTATTTTTTTCCAATGATTTGTTTAAGATAATTCCCAAACCCAATATTATAATAAAATAAAATTAATTCCGAAATAATCATCATCCAGCATTTAATAATTCATAATGTGTAATAATTATCAAACAAACATCAAACACAAAATGAAAACGCAAAATATTTAGTCAAACACAAGAATAATTTTGCATTATCCTAGTCATATGATTCTTAATTGTAATATTCAGTGACTAATAAATACGATGTGTGTCTTATAATAAATGTGTCATATAGTTATTTAAGATACAACGTTATTACCTTAACACACCTGCATGGCTCATAATATAATACTACTACTCACAGGTAAAGCCTATTACACTTCGTCTCAGTCACTCGCACCATGACTAAATTTCCCCACTTCTATAAATGGCTCTAATAACCTTGTCAGTCTTCGCGATCCCTGACATCTAATTTCAGCAGCAATCATGATAATCTTTTTTCAGTATCCTCTCCATGCCTCCACATTCCCCCTTCCCTGATCCATTTCCCATCCTTCCTCCCCTTCCCCCTTCCTCTCGATTACATAACACTATCCAAAAACGAAGCTGCCGCGCGCCACAAATAAAAACAAAACAAAAAATGTCTGTGTGAAGATATATATCATTGTCAACACTCACGTCATCATGCAGCGTAATCCTCCTCCAGGTCTTGATGGTTGGAAAACGTTGTTGAACTCTGCCGTGAAAACATTATGATAGTAATGAAACTTTACTACGAGTTCACCTGGGTTGGTCAGTAGCCATCCAGTCTAAGTGTATAAGTCGTACAGATTCTTCACTCAATTGTAACTCCATGTAGCGCCAGGGTGGGAATCTTGCACGGCTATTAGTATCACCACTGTTATATTATCGTTTGGTCCCTGATATTACCCAATTCTCACGTTTCTTCTCCCGTTTTCTGTCCTGAGAAGATCCATACACGTCACTGTCACCTTATTCACCCATTACTATTTACGATAAGCGTAATAAACAATGGTAAAATACAGTAAATCCAAGAACAAACACTGAATCCAACATTAAGGACACCACCAAAACAAAACTGAGCCTCTTGTCTAGCTAATGAGCGTAGCATTCTGATTGGCTGTTATTTTCCATGTCCCGCGCTACCATTGGTCAATAGACGTCATCAGGTGCTCCAGGAGGTGTGAGCCGCACGACGATTGACTTGCTTGTCAACAACATGATTGGTTTCGTTTGATAGAGGGCCGTATTCAGAGTTGGTATGCCCGACGGTATTCAACAACAGGATTTTTTATTTTATTTATCAAGAACTAAATTCGAGCATTCTGATGGGTGGGAGTCCCAATCCATCGGGAAGGGCTACCAACATGTTCCTACGGAGAGGGTGGCTGGTGGTTGGTAGGCCGCGGGTCAGCTAACCATCTGAGAAACAGCGTTAGACTCGTTAGCCTTATTAAACAGAGGGAGAATATGTACTAAATAAGACAGGCATATTAATTGAAGGTCTAACCGTCTAAGCTCTAAATGATACAAGGTCTGCACACAAGTGGACGAAAACGAGACCGCTCATGCACGTCACAAGAATGAGGAGGTGAAAAGGGAATGGGTTTACCTCTGCAGTAGTCAAGATTCCATTAATGTTAACAGAGCAATAATATGTAGCGCGCATTTTGAACGTAGTGAGTTTGAGATATTACATATAAACTACTCGGTCAACCAATACTGAAACGTTTACTAAGAATTAAGAAAGGTTCAATCTCAGCACTGCAGTTACCTATAACGCGAAGTAAATTAAGATATGTTATAACCGCACAATTTGGATCTAATATATTTATAACTAATGTAATAAACACCGAAACCATGGCTAAAGTAAGTATTTTTTTTATTTTAGGATTTTTAAAGGATAGGAATAGTTAGGTAAGGTTTTCATAAGTTTGTTTAATGCTCTTTTTGTGTGTGTGTTTTACCTCACATTTCCCCTATACTTCAAAGCCTTGCTCACATTTAACAAGTAATATTGTTGGTAATTTTATCAGTTAAAATACTCGAAAAACAAAATTTCGCAAGTCAGTCGTCGGCGAGTCATGGGGGGAAGGTGTAGTGGGTGGTTGGTCTGAGTAACATTACCATGCTGTATAATAGTGATGTATTGTTGCCGAAATCATAGACGGAATAAAGAGTAACGTTAACCCAAGAAACAACCACATATTGATTGGTGAATTTTTTTTATTACCAATTATATGACATTTTTGTGTTGGTAAAGATTCGGAGAAGGTCAGCCATGGCACTCTAGATTAATGTGTATATAGAGAGAGATAGAACACAAAAAAATACTATTACTGACCTCAATAAAATTTGATATTTTTCTATATATATTTTTTTTTTTTTGCTTCGATTTCACTTCTTAAAAAAAATCAATTCTGATCACACAAAGTGGGCGGGAGAGCAGTGTGAAATTATTGGGTAAAACACGTAAAAAAAGGGTAAAAAAATGACGAAACTTATTACAGAAAACGTTAAAAGAGTATAATGTTCAATAACAGGTGCCCAAGACAAGGAACCAAATGACGAAACTTTTCATTAGAAGAAAATTTTTTCATATTATCAATAACATCCAAAAAATAGTGGAGGAAAGGTTTTGAAAGACAAAAAGATCATAAAGAACCTAACCTAACCTAACCTAACCTAAAGCCACAAATATCAATATACATGTCTACCCTAACCTAACCAGGGCAGACCTAACCTAACCTAACCCAAAAAGACAAAAGAAAACCAAATAATCCTGAAGAGCCAAACCCGAAAACGCTATACGAGTAAAGTATTGTTTAATGTTTCATCTCCTTATATACAAATAAATATATAGTTCCTTGGCTGACCTCTTCTGAATCTATACCTTTAAGCCTTTTGTCACCTTGCCACAAATACATTGTTTAAAGATTGTAAGTCATCGATATGCCTCAACATTTTACCTGCAGTAGGCTCCCGTCCCCCCTGTAAACAAATGAATTCATAAATTTATTGGTAAAAATGGCTATTCCAATTATCTATGCAATTCTATTGGTATTACCTGATGCGATGGTGACATTTCACAATGAAGCCGGGAAACAATGGTAATTATAATGCAGCCACTTCCAAAAAGGCATCCTCAAGTAAAGTATAGTTCACTATTTGTTAAAAAATTAAGTAGCAAATGCTTTATTTTTAACTTCAAACTCTATTAAAATTTCAACAGAGCAGTAAATTATTAAAAAAAAATATGCAAATTATGCAAACCAGATACAGTATGTGCTACAAAATAATCACATAAAATAAAGTTCACCATCGGCATAGCCACAAATTATAAAGCCATTTATTATAACACTAAAACATTTGTGTCTATCAAATTGTTCCACCATATTTAAGGATTAAGGATAGTTCACTTTCCTTCTTGTCTAACTGCTACCTTAACCTTATTTCTTGTTCAGTAATTCAAATTTCATATACTGTACTCTGATCTCACAATGCCATTAAGTACTGTAAGCACCAGTTTGTTGTTTTGTAAGAGTACCCTAGACTTTATATCCTTTCTTCTGTAACATAGACCAGTAATTTGTAAATTGTACATAAGAAAACAAGGATTTTTATCACTACCAAACTCATTTCCAATCAGCTTTGTATATTTATTATATTATATTTCAAGGATCTTTTCGGTATGATGAACTTTATTTCATTTAATAAAACCACATTAATCTGATATAGTTTTACATTATTATTATTTTTTATTTATTATTTATATTTTTTTTGGATAAACACCAAAAAAAAAAAATTGAAAACTTTACCTAATCTAACCTAACTTGACCTGACCTAACCTAACCTAACCTGACCTAACCTAACATATAAAAAAGTTAAGATGTGCTTTTGAAAACAACGCCACCATCACATACTAAACACCGAAAACACGAATAAGATAAAATTTTGTATAGTCTTTGAAAGTTTTACAGGTTAGGTAAGATTTTCAAAAGTTTGTTAATATATTTTGTGTGTTTTATCAATATATTTTCCCTCTATTTCAAAGCCAAAAAACAGATACATCATAATTTCATTAATTCTCTCTTTAACATAGTGATTCCACCAGTTCACATTCTAATATTTTGATTTTTATATTTTTCTATCTTTGGTAAATGAAGACAAAAATAAGTCTATAGGATTACAAACACTCACCTTAAATCTTCCTTCCTCTGTTCTCACTTAATGATGGTAGATTTGGGTCTAACACAAATTCCCCCTAAATGGAAGTTATATCCTCGGGGTCTGGTCCTCTTTAATGGCATTTAATCTACTCTGTCCTCCTCAGCTCCAGATCTTCACAGGATAAATAGACATTCCCAACTTAAGAGGTGTCTCAGTCTTCGTCTCATCTCTCTTGTTCCTTCTCTACGGTTTCACATAATAAAATATATTCAGTCTTAAACTATTTCCTTCCAACGTGTCAGTCATACTTCAAGTCTTGTCAATAAATGTCAGTATCAGAAATACAATATTGGTGTATATTCTTTGCTTGATGTTTCTGGCAAAAGAAGTATTTTTCAACAAGTTATCCTCTGCATAAAAGGTTTTTTAGTCTCTTTATATCATTCGTCCCTCAACTTACTTTCCAATATTGTTATTTTGTGTTTATATTGATCTCAAATATGTAAATGTCTGCATTCCATCCCATATTACATCCGGGTAATGTTCTTCAACCTTCTCTTCCCTACAGTTTTGATATACTTTTTGCTATTGATTTGCTATTGTTACATGTTAAGTCAGTCTTCTGGGCTATTAGTTAATATTTTACAGTATGCCTTTGGTTTTGACACAAGGTTCATTGTCTTGTAATGGGTCAACTGGCTGGGGTCCATTTATCAGTGTTACACAAATACCCGGCTGCCTATTTCCCCCAACTCTCGACACATTTTATTAGTAACATTTCGCCAGAGTCTTTAGCGTTTGTCCCTCTTGTCGGAACTCCCGTTTTTTCTTCTTAACTTTTGCTGTAATTATACTCCAGTTTTTCAAGGAGCTTTTGAAGTTTTTCTTTGTATTCTTCTCATTATTCTTTAAGCTATTCTGACCTGCCCCTTGCCTTTTTTTTTTTTATATTAGAACATTTTTGGGTGTTTTCCGCCATCCTCACACTCTCATCTGACCTCTTCTCCTCATCACATCTCACTGATTCTTGACATACGGTTAAAACTCCAACTCCTTGTCTCCGTTGTCTATCTTTATATGAATAACAGCACTAATGTATGGATAAACGGTAACATATTTATATGGTAACGTTTCGATAAGAGCATCAACATTAAAAACTCAAAATAACAAATAAAATTAATTACAGTATTTGGTATTTTAGCCGATTTACGAAAGACTTAATTGCAAAAAAATTTATTTCTTTAATATCAGAGTAAAATTGCAAAGATTAGCAAGTACATGATATAGATAAGCAAAGCAGGTGAGGAACTACTCCGTTGAGACCTGTATCATGTTATCAAGGCGAGTGGTAAAGGAATGTAAAATCTGAATTATTTATTGAGTGATCGCACGCCTGTCTATGGTCGCTAAAGATCCCAGTGTTACCGAGTGTCTGCGCCTCTACACCACGAGACACGAGGTTGCGAGAATCGGTTACGTCGTCGTGTATGGTGGTGTTCCCGTGAAACTCCGAGCGAGGCCGTGTGCGCGAGGGTAATAATAGCGGTGGATATGGTAGAATGGCGTAGAAGGGGAACTTGATTAGGTATCTCGTATTAATGGACGCCTCTATTGATCCCAGCACCAACACGATAAGGGATCATCAAAGAGCTTCACATCCCATCAGACATCAGTGAATATCACAAGAAAGGGAGTCACGGACCCCCCCCCCCCCCCAACACCCTTAGTAGTCGTCTCACTTTCAGGAGTTCCTTTCTTTATTAACTCTCTTACTGTGAGTACAGGAACGTCAAAGACCTCTCATCGTACTCGTGTTGTATGGACCAGCCTTGAGTTCAGTTTCTCGAGTGAAAGTCACATTGAAAAACTATGTCTTAGATGCGACTGACAACTTTATTTTGCTTACCATAACGAATTGACGGTAATACAACACCTCCCGGACACAAGGAGCGACTGATGGAATGAAATACGCGAGTGGAGAGGAAATAACTTCTTTTTTATGGAGGACGACTGACCACACTCTACACCTTAATGCGCTTTTGTTTTTCGTTTTTGTTTTTTTCGGAAAGGATTTTGAAGCATTTTTCTCATATGATTTACTCCATATTTTAAACGCATCCTCCCCAGAACATAAGACGCTTAGCTATCTTTACCGTCTTGCCAGATTAATAAAGTCAGAAGCACAGGTGAATGATCGGCATAAAGAGAGTGTAATAGACAACCAGTGTGAACTAGAACTGCTGTAATAAACACTATGTCTGTCTACCAGTATGAGAGCTTTCTTGTGTGTTATGAAGACAAAAAAACGTGAGATCAAGGGGTTACCGCATTAGTGCCCCTCACTGATCAAATCATCTCGAGTTTTTAATAATTTCTCAATGGAATGTTACTTAATATCTAATAACAGACCAGAATTTATAAGCTCTCTCAAGAAGTCAAGTTAGGTTAGGTTAGGTTAGGTTTGATGCTTGGTTTAGTGTGGTGAGTCATTTGTAATAGTAAACAGAAAATGGTCTAAAATTAGGGATGAAACAGACCTTTTGTTCATGGGGATATGCTGAAGCCTTGCCACGTCTATAACCCCCGTTTTAGCACAAACCTACACTCAGCTAACGAGGAACTGTGCTTCTTTAATTCCTTAACAGATGAATCACTGTCCTGTATACGATTGATGAGCAACGTTTTCTGTATCCATCGACCCGCCCCCCACCCCCTCCCTCCAAAAAAAAAATTAACATGTCTCATATTTTAACATTAAACGGTGCTGAATTCAAAGGATTTTTTTTCATAGTACGTGAGAATTTTGTTTCCCTTTCTCTCTACTTAAGAAATTACTGTCAGTTCTGTACAAAAAGAAAGCCAGCTTACAAACTACGTCAAAGAAAATGGAATAAAAGCCTGTGGATCATCCGACTACAATAGATTATCCTGGAATAAAAACGACTTACTAGTTTTTGGTGAAGTATCGTGGACGTCATCTTGCTTCTCCTCATTCCTGTGTGTTCTCTCCACCATCTGAGTTTCCATAATACTTAATCTTGTCCCATTACATAAAGTTAATTAAAATAAAAGTGAGGTAAACGATCACGTAAAGATTAGGCAACCCCCAAGTTGTTTTACCTCTGATGATTGAACATACTGACGTCACCTGGAGGGGTTAGGTTAGGTTAGGTTAGATTAGCGTTGGGGTATATAATCACCACACGAATTAAATTGGTATGCCTAATCTTCACGTGATCGTTTATTGAAAGTCGTTAAGGGCATTGTTCAACGACTTTGTTCAATGAATTTGTTCAACGACTCAATGTGACTTCTGAAGAATATTATACAATGGCGTGTTTTTCCGCGTTCTACATCTAACACGGGACCTTGACGGAGAACCATATCCACACTGTAAGATCGTCAAATACTCCTCCATACACTCAGTTGTGTGTTTCCCCTGAAGGTAGTGATCGTGGGGCTGCAGGCTGTACCCAGATGAGTCTTGATAGATATGTTGTGTCAGGAAACAACTTGTTATGATATAGTGCAACTGACCTACACTCACTATATTTTGTCATGACTCATTGTGTTAATCTGATAAAAGGTACGGACGTTCTCACCCTCACCCTCCATAATGGTGAATCTCGCTGGAGGAGTGACGATGGATGATGGAAATAGTGAAGTGTTTTACATTTGATAGAGCGGCGTCACCCTTGCTAGCCAATGGTCACGGGATTGACTTAACTTCCGAGAGGAGTGGAGGTTTGTATTCCCTCCTTGTTCAGCCTTTCTGCTCTATCAGGTTAACGGGGAGAGGGACTCGTAACACATTTACACAATATCTATAAAAAAAAGAAGTTTCCTAACGTGATTTTCAACAGATGAATATTGTCGAGATGAAAAAACAAAATATAAACAAAAGAAAAGCGACTTAGACCTAATTTGTATTTATATTTTCCTACTTGACAACCTTCACTACAATTACACGATCCAAAACAAAATAACAGGTAAATTACTTCCTCAGATTAATTACACGACCTGAAAGTTACAAAGAGTAAACCACTTCCTGTAGGAGGAACTTGGTATCGTTCTAAACATTCTTTTCTTCGTGTTGACGGGTAGCTGGTGAGCGGCTAAGAGCAGGGGCGGGTCCAGGGGTGTTTTAGGGGCGCCGAGCAATCCATCAGTGAACGGAACAATGAGGTGGGTCAGCTGCTCTTGTGGACTGTTGACTGGAAAACTAGTAAATGTAAATGAGTTAGGAGGAATGTGTTCAGGTTAGCAGTAAATGTGAAGAAGAATAAAAATGATGAAAATAAGTAGAGAAAAGAGGCAAGTATTATAGTCTTTCGGTCTTTACTTGTTTATAATGTTCTATATCACGATTCGCCTACGCAACACACACACAGCAGTCGTCAACACACCCCCACACAACACATCCACACAACACATCCAACAGTCAAACCACTCCCACACAACACACCCATCAGTCGTCAACACACTCCCACACAACACACCCATCAGTCGTCAACACACTCCCACACAACACACCCATCAGTCGTCAACACTCCCACACAACACACCCATCAGTCGTCAACACACTCCCACACAACACACCCATCAGTCGTCAACACTCCCACACAACACACCCATCAGTCGTCAACACACTCCCACACAACACACTCTACACAACACCCCCATCGGTAGTATATCACAAGCGTCAGAGCATTTAAGTATCACTCATTATGGACGTGTGAAAATATTATATAATTTATCGTTTATTTGTTGAGCTAGAATGTGTGGTCTTGTTTTTATTTGATTACTTGGAATAGCTCACCAGGGTAAAGGTCATCGACTAACAACGAGGCCTAGGGGGCGAAAAAAATAAGAGTAAAAAGAAATTGGAAATGGAAAAGAAAAATATTATATTAATCTACATCACGAAGATGCCGGAAAACCAGCCTTTTGAAGTGAGACAGATTGTATGAACTTGATTAACTTCAGACCTCCCTTGTTATTGTATTTATATCTCATAAATTAACGTAACTTTTAGTAGTATTAAGTTTCAGAATATATTTTGCATTTATATTACGTCACATAACATAATAAAATCAGTCAAACGTGAAAAAGAAAATTATAAAGTTATTAAGAATTTTCATTCTTTTTTACATAATACGAACTTAATTGGAAAGTTGTTTACTCGAGCATAAATCCTCACCTCCTGAATCCAATATTGACTTGTGAGCTTGAGCTGTGACTGTGACCTTGACCTGTGACCTTGAACTGTGACCTTGACCCACTGCACTCGATCACCTTCACTTCCCCAACTGTAAAGCTAACTACTCGCCCTGTTCATGCCAACCAAGGTTCATATCGATCCATCAATCAGTAGAAGGACTTGTGATGACAAATATCGTAATAAACACACTGACAGACGCGTCTTACACGTATAAAATGTAACATCCATCATAATTTTAATTGAAGTTGGTGAGTCAACACTGTCATTCCTGTTCCCATTGAAGACTTAACAAACAGCAAACACTTAAATTCTCTCGGGATATTTGAAAAGACTCGTAATACAACTAGAAGAAGAGGATTTCCTTTTCTTTAGTACAGCGACACGTCTCTGGAGAAGGTGTGACGGGTTATGTGGTGTTTCTTAACGTCGCTGAACCAGTTGATGATGGGTCGCAGATGAAAGACCTTATCGCCGAACACCGAAGCTTCGATTCCCTTAAAGTGGTTCATATTTAAAAGTTATGAATCGCAGAATAATAGAGTAACCTAACCTTAATAAGTGGTCAAGAGTATTTTCAAATAACTCGAGGTAGTCTGGCATTAAATGAAGTAAACTGGACGTGTCTAATCAGGTGATGAAAAGCATTAAACTAGTGTTGGTATTTTGGTAAACCAATGTTAGAACAGAGTAATAATTAAGGTTCATGCACCAACACACGATAGCGAAGATGAGGAAATAATTAAGTTTTATGAAGATTTGTAGAAAACATAAAAACCGTAAAATTCTTTGACCATTTACTCACACTGGAGGATTTTAATACAAATGTGTTGAAGGGGAAAGAGACACCATTTAGAGAAAAGCAAATTAATCTACGACTCTCAACATGGGTTTACAAAGGGAAAATCTTGTCTAACAACTCTGCTGACGTTTTTTAGGAAAGTCTTCGAGGTAGTAGATAATGACGAAAATTACGATGTTATTTACTTAGACTTTAGCAAAGCATTTGACAGAGTACCGCATCAGAGGCTTCTGAGAAAAATTAAGGCTCATGGTATCGAGGGGAAAGTTTTAAATTGGATAAAATCATGGCTCACAGATAGAACGCAAAGAGTCAGCGTAGATGGTGTCAAATCTGAGTGGCGTCGTGTAACCAGTGGAGTTCCCCCGGGGTCAGTACTAGGCCCACTTTTGTTCATAATCTACATAAACGATCTAGATACTGGGATCAGCAGTGACATAAGCAAGTTTGCGGATAACACCTAAATAGGGCGGCAGATTAATTCAGGGCAGGATGCAAATGCATTACAGGAGGATCTAAATATACTGCAGGGGTGGTCTGAAAAATGGCAAATGAAATTCAACTCCAGCAAGTGCAGCGTACTTAATATTGGAAGAACAAATACTGTCAATGTATACAGCCTTAACAACATCAACCTAGAGAAGTCGACTTGTGAAAGAGACCTAGGGGTACTTGTAAGCCCGGACCTACGGCCTAGAAAACAGTGCGTTAATGTTCGAAATAAGGCAAACAGAGTATTGGGTTTTATATCTAGAAGTGTAAGTAACAAGAGTGCAGAGGTCTTATTGCAACTATATCTTGCGCTAGTCAGGCCGCACCTCGATTATGCGGTTCAGTTCTGGTGCCCTTATTATAGAATGGATATCAATTCACTAGTCGGTGCAGCGAAGAATGACGAAAATGATTCCGGGACTTAGAAACCTTCCATATCAGGATAGGTTAAAGAAACTAAACTTGCATTCCATAGAAAGACGAAGAGTGCGGGGAGATATGATAGAAGTATTCAAGTGGGTGAAAGGAATCAATAAAGGCGATATAGATAAAGTTCTTATAATATCCGAGCAGGATAGGACTCGGAACAACTGATTTAAGTTGGATAAGTTTAGGTTCAGGAGGGAGATAGGAAGGAAATGGATTTCAAATAGGGTGGTGGACGAGTGGAACAAGCTTAGCAACTTTGTAGTAAGTGCTGGAACTCTGGAAAGTTTCAAAAGGAGGCTGGATAGATTCATGGAGGATAGAGAGTGGTAGTAACTCTCGACAGGAGCTGCCATGCACAGGCTAACCGGCCTATTGCAGACTTCTTATGTTCTTATGTTCTTATGTCTTAGAAATAAAAGAAAACTAAAGCTGACTAAATGTTTCCAAAATCTGATGTTACGTAGAAAGATAAAGATGATTTATACTGACAAAAAAAAACACTAGCATTAACTTGAGCAACGGGAAAAATACTAGAGATAGGAGGATAAATAGCAGAAATATTAATAGGATACGAAGGTCAAGAGAAGGTAGAGAATGAGATGAATATATGAAACTAAATCTTGTGGTGGTCCCCGGAGAGTGACAAAACATGGGAGGATTGGTATAGACACACACACACACACACACACACACACACACACACACACACACACACACACACACACACACACACACACACACACACATGCACACCTACAGATATGGGCAAAACACCTTGATTGATTGATATCCATAAGAGGTTCATGAGTTCCGACTTCGACAGTAATGACATTTACACCTGACGCTAATGATGTAGGCAGCCATAACGACCTTTGTTATCCTTCTGACAATACTTCACGTGTAAGGAAGGGTGTGAGAGAGAGAGAGAGAGAGAGAGAGAGAGAGAGAGAGAGAGAGAGAGAGAGAGAGAGAGAGAGAGAGCTGTCATATTGTAAGCCCATCTCACCTGAATAATACAAACCCACCTGTATAAATATTTGTGAATCTCTCTCTCTCTCTCTCTCTCTCTCTCTCTCTCTCTCTCTCTCTCATCTCTATATGGTATTGGATATAAATTCCCCCCCGAGTGCCGTCTATTTTTTTTTTATTTTTACCCATGGGTCAAGTGTTTACAGAAGAGCCTCAAAAGACAACGGATCAACATTGTGGTGAAGAGGTGAAGGATTTGAGTGCGTGAAGAATATCCTGATTGTCCACTACCTCTACGTCCCACTCACCCCCCTCCCCTCTCTCTCCCCCTCCACGCCACGACCTCTACTTCCCACTCACCCCCCCTCCCCTCTTTCTCCCCCTCCATGCCACTACCTCTAACTTCCCACTCACCCCCCTCCCCTCTCTCTCCCCCTCCACGCCACTACCTCTAACTTCCCACTCACCCCCCCTCCCCTCTCTCCCCCTCCATGCCACTACCTCTAACTTCCCACTCACCCCCCTCCCCTCTCTCTCCCCCTCCACGCCACTCCCTCTACTTCCCACTCACCCCCCTCCATGAGTGACTGCTTATTGTAGGTGAATATTGATCCAAAAATAATAAATTAATACTCTTATATTGTAATTAGTTATATATAAATGTCTTTGTATTTTATTTTTCGGTGACCTTCAATATTGTCTGGCGCCGGGTAGAGGGTGTCTCAAGGCGTATCGGTATGTACACTTGAGAACCTGTCTGTCTGTCTGTCTGTCTGTGTGTGTGTGTGTGTGTGTCTGTTTATATGTGTCTGTGCTTGTGTATGTTTGTGTGTTTGTTTGTGCTGGTGTCTGTGTTTGTGTGTGTCTGTGTGTGTCAGAGGTAGGTAAGATGGTAAAGAGAGGAGGAGGAGGAGGTTACATGTGTGACTGTAGAGGTGTGGAGGATGAGAGAGAGAGAGAGAGAGAGAGAGAGAGAGAGAGAGAGAGCAGAGCTGTAGGAAGCCAGGCTGGCCAAGGCTGGTGACACTAGCCAGACCAAGAGGAATGGCGCCACTCAACTGATACACCACCATGCATCACTGGGCTGAAGGTGTGGGTACATGAGACTCACCTTGTTCATCCTACAACAACGTGTAAAGAATTAACAGTCATTCCAACTAAACCTAACCTAACCAAGCATACCAAAAGCCATACCAGCGATACCTTCCATACCTCTGTCAAAGCTGTGATGGAAGTGTGACATATAGGACATATAAGATCTCAGTGATTATTATATACAGTGTACCAAGAATGAACACTATAGCTTCTTCTGTCTTCTATTTATTGGTGAAGAGGTAACAGTAAGATTGATAAACATGTAGACAAAGACTGACACAATTCTATCAACGTAAATTTTGACACAAATTTTGACAGGACTGTGGTCTGGTGAGTGTCAGAAAGTTGTATGTTACAGCTAACTCAGTCACGTTCCTCTGTCAGAGAACTGTTCGGATAATATTGTAGCCTTCCACTTACATATCCAGTAGATTGTCGACTCTCAAGTGTTTGTGGTGTAAGTAACCCCAAAAAATTGAGTTTCCGATATATATGTTTCATAGTGTACCATTTTTTTCTTGGTAATTTTTATAATATTCCAACTTATATTTCATCCCTTTACATATGACTTTATCAATAATATTTCGAATGTAAATGTTATTTTTATAGGTTACTAATAAATTCTAGGGTGAAGTGGCCGATTGGATAGAACACTCACCTCGTATTCTAGGGATCGTTGGTTCGGTCCCAGTACCACTTGTCCACCCAGCTGTGAATGGGAACTAAACTCCACAGGCTGTTGAGTGCAGTATCGGCCATACTTGTCTACACTGTGCTATGTAGAGTCGCCTCTCACCATTTTGTCCCGAGTTTACCCCTAGGGTTAAATATGAGAAATGTATGAAGAAAAATAAATCACAGAAAAGTCACAAAGGGTTTCGTTATATTGGTTACATTGACGAAATTCTTGATAATTTCGTTTATTACGTCACTATTCCAAGTCACTTGAGGGTAATACAGAAGTACCATTATCAAGTAACAGGTGGTGACAATTGGATACTAACCCGACGATTAAGAGGAAGGGAGATGACCTGTAGTGGGTGAGGGAGAGGGAGGGACATTAGTTAGCCAGCACCTTACTATATCCTCTTATTGTTGTGTTAATAAAGCGGTTGTGGACATTATTACCATAATGGGTTATCTCAGCTGGACTGCTTGTGAGCCTTTGTGGGAGCTGGTCTGGGTAATGAGTCTGCTTGGACATCGCTATAGGTGGCTCCCTGATCCTGGCTGGGGTCTTGCCTTCCAGCAGAGCCCCCTAGTTAAATTGGGAGGACTGTACCCACCAGTTCCTTGGCTGCAGTGATCCAAGACAAGTATACTGGTAATACGATCTACTGACCTGTGTGCACAGCCTCACCTGAAGAGAAGTTCACCTCCTCTGGCCATCATCTAGGACTCTGGGTAGAGTCTGAGAGATTTTCCCCGAAAGGACTTCAGCAGAGTTCTACTGGTGAGAAGGAAGATGTCGCCATGGTCGTCTTAGTCGTTTAACTCGCAGCTCGTATGGCTCAGGTCAGCGAGTATAAGCCGGAGGATGATGTAGATGGTGCTTGCTCCCGGAAAGACACAAAGTTCAGTGATTTAGATCCTGACAAAACACATTATGACAGAAGACAGTGAAGTGCTTTGAATAAAACATTTTTTTTTATTGAGCTTTAAATTCTGGGAAATAGATTTTTATGCGATTATTCCTGTGTTGTTTGGTGAAGAAAGGTGTACACACTATTAAGGTAACTTCTTAAATTATACTGTAGATCCGGTGTGTCTGATACTGGTAATTCAGAAAAAATAATGAGACTTTTTTAGAAGATTACAGAAGCCAACTCGTAACTACTGTCTGTTCCATAATGTGATCCATATTCTTCTGCAGCAGTAGAGGTCACAGTTTATTTTCCTGTATTTATCATGCTTTCCTTCTCCGACGCTTCGATCCTCTCCAACAAAAGTCCCCACCTCCCCCCGTCCTCCCCACCAAACCTTCCACCATCAGCTCCATAATCAACAATCAATTTCATTTTCCACCAAAGCCACAAGTTCCCACCACCACCACCAAGACTCATCTGGCTTGGTAACAATGTGAGATAGGAGGAGAGAATAAGGAAGACAGAAGGGAGAGAGAGGGGAGGAGGAGGAGGAGAAGGGTTTATTGTATAGGGTAAACCTTGAAGATAATAGCCACTTTCTCATCCCCGCAGCCACATCATTACTGGCCAGTGTGTTAACGTTGACGGTGATCAGCGTGGGTAGGTTCGTGGCCGTCATGTTTCCCCTACACGCCCGCACCTCGCCAGATCGCGCTCACCGGGTCATCGCCGTGGTTTGGCTCACCTCAGCTCTGTTGGCTTGCCCGCCACTCTTCTACCGGGAGCAGTACAGCATCCAGGTGACTTGTGCACTGTGCTATCTACTAATTGTTGTTTTTTTTCAGTGTGTGTGTGTGTGTGTGTGTGTGTGTGTGTGTGTGACAAAATAGTATACAAATTTCCAGTAATTGCAGACAGTCACAGTAATTACAACTAATTCCCTGAACATTTTAGAGGGCTACATAGATTCCCCAGTAATAGAAATTCCCTATAGGTGGTGACTGAGAGGTGAAGTGAAGTGAGATGAGGGGAGATGAGATGAGCTGATGTGAGATGACGTGAGGTGAAGTGTAGTTATTATATATGAGGTCTGTAAGTCCTTATTCTTCTTGCTCAGGTTACCTGTTGACAGGTTAATTAAACTACCAGGTGAGAAGGAGAGAAATTCCTTAATTATTACATTCACAATATATATCATTTGTTTATTATACACGAACCTGAAAAACATCCACCTCCGCTTATTTCACCTAACCTAACCTAACACTATTGGGGGGGGGGGGTGAGGTGAGGTTAAGGTTAGGGTGGTTAATCTTCAGGTGAAATAAGCTGGGGTTGGAAATTCTTCAAGTGATCCCAAGATTCTATTGAAAAACACATTCACCAAAACAGCGTGTAAGAAATTTATTGAAAGTGGATGAAATTCTTGTAAAAACATATTATGATTATTATTATTATTATTATTATTATTATTAGTAGTAGTAGTAGTAGGAGTAGTAGTAGTAGTATAGTAGTAGTATATGTTACTAAAGTACGTCTTCTATACTACAGTGGGCTAACTTCACCTCCTGGCACTGTGATGAATTCTGGCCTATGGAGGTCCAGTTCAACCTTAAGGTGGGGCACTGTGTCACCACCTACGACGCTAAGAGACGCTTCTACATCATCCTCACCATCGTCTTCTACTTCCTACCTGTGGGCATCATGTTCATCAACTACAGGTGAGTATAAACACACATTCATCTATTGAAGTGTAACCATCGTCTTTTACTTCATCAGCACGTAAAGAATAACGAATGTTAAAGTGAATGTTAGTTTTATTGAATATTTTAGTCATGACAATGGTTAAGTTGCCCTCAATTGACATGTGACTTGTAATTTTGGGGTCAATATGCATAATTAGGTTGAGTGAGGAAGTATTGCCGATATGCAAAACACATGCTTATAACCATTTACAAAATAGCACATACAGACACATAAACAAACTTATATAGACGAAAATACCTGTATTTATAAAAGGCATACTCATACATACATACATACATACATACATACATACATACACTTCCTCCACATTATCAACCTCACAATCTTTGCCAACTTCACTCCTGAGTCGTTCTTATCCTTTCCAGTTTTCCCCCACCGGACATAATCCACATCTCGTTCACAGCCTTGTAGTGTGGAAGCTGTGGATGACCCAGCTGCCAGGTGAGCACTGTGTTCCAGCACGTAACACAGCAACACGCACCAAGAAGAAAGTAGTTAAGATGGTGTCAGTCGTTCTGTTGGTATTTGTGCTCTGCTGGACTCCCCTTCAGAGCATCCTTCTCTACAGCAGTTTGGTTCACTCACAAGACAACTCGGTAAGTCTCGTGCTCAATGATTAGCTGGTCCTGGTAGCGCTCAAGTGTCAGCTGGTACTGGTAGTGCTCAAGTGTCAACTGGTACTGGTAGTGCTCAATATCCGAGAATGTGTGTCACATATATGAATGGGTATACATTAAGGAACTGTATGTGTGTTTTGTGTTTTATATGCGTTAGGTTAGTTCAGCTTCTTTTGCCGATCGCTATCTATAACTGTTTTGTATCAGTCCCCCGTCACAAATTACTCAGTTTTCTCGGGTTTTCTCTTTTCCTGTTTTCTATGATCCTCCTTACACAAGAGGTAGAAGAAGACTAAAGATAAATAAATGGTGATTAATCCTCCTCTCCTCTGGTTCCCACACACTACAGCTGCCCGAATGGTTCTCTGAGGTGGAATTCGCAGCTTATTTCGTCGCCTATTCCAACTCCGCTCTCAACCCCATCATCTATTGTGGATTCAACGCCAACTTCCGCCAAGGTCTGGTGTCTCTCCTGACCTGTAGACATGCTTCCACCGGCAGGATATATCACCGTCGTAAGTATGTTGCCTTGTGTATCAATAACATTTCAGTGTGTAAACGGAAACTAATACTAATGAACAAGTTCCTCCTTTCTGGGTTCATGTTTAAATTTTATCATCTCCACTTTCTCTATTTTTTATATATCTTTCTTTCCTTTTTTTTTCTTCTCTGTCCATCTGTCTCTTTTCTTTTCCCGTTTTTTTTTATTTATGTTCGTTTCTGTTTTGTATTTTTTCATTAGCTCTATCTCTTTCGTACACTTAGCTGCACTGTTTTTACCTGCCTCTTCATCACTACACACAGGTAGCAGGTGTTGGCTCATTACTAACTCACCTTATCTCCACCACACACACAGGTAACTGGAAAGGAATGACAGGTGGCACACGGGAAACTACGGTGGGGTGCTCAGGGCCGGAACCTGCAGTACTGCTGGAGTTTAACTCTATTAAACGAAACAGGTGAGTATGTGTGTGTGTGTTTTAGAAGAGGTTTTAAGCATAATTACTTTCTATTTTAGTGACATTGATCAGTTTTTTAGCTGGCCTTATCTGCTGCTCTCTATACTCATCATCCATCCCTATCGTCACCCAGTCATCCATTCATATCGTCACCCAGTCATCCATCCCTATCGTCTCCCAGTCATCCATCCCTATCGTCACCCAGTCATCCATCCCTATCGTCACCCAGTCATCCATCCCTATCGTCTCCCAGTCGTTTTTTCTTGAGCTTTCTTGTTCCTTTGATCTTCTCTATATAAGAAATAGAATAGGAGCAAAATAGAGATAAATTAGATTGAGAATCTTCCTCTCACTATGGTGTATCTCAACAGGCTGGACCATAAGTTCTCCATGACGTCTTCACACAGCGGACGAGTCTTGATGACATGTTCCAACAAGGATCTTCGCCAGAATAACGTGAATGACTTCGGTTCAGATAACACTTGTAAGGTAAAACACAACTGTTTCTCGAATTCTGTCTCATATGCATTAGAGCTGTTCTAATTTCTTGATAAATTAATTGAACAAAATCATCGAACTATAGATTCATTTACTCGTAATCTGTTTTGGATATTGCATGTAATATTTAACTGGTCACTTTAACAAGTGAGAAATAACACAAGTAAATATAGTTAAGCTTTATCTTACATTCTATTTATTTAATATAAGTTATGTTTTATTTCATATAGAATGGTATTGTTGCTGTTGTTGTTATTATTATTATTATTATTATTGTTATTTAACTAGGAACACAAGAACACAGACAGATTCTCCCAAGTCTTCTTAAAATTTCCAAATCTCTGAGTCTTCGCCCATCTACAGGGATATTTATATGGTTAAGATTGCGACTCTGCCCTTTGAAACTAACTCCTCCTCACCTCACCTCACCCTTCTCTCATTGGTGACTTGTTCAGAAGGGTGTGATGATTTTCTCCCGAACGGAACAGCTGACTAAACTTCACACGAGTCTGTGTTGTGTTTAGGCCGAGTCTTGGCTCCCCTTGGTGATCTAAATTACCCTGTGACCTCCTCAATGGCTCTGTGCTATATATATTTTTTTTTAAATTGCTCTTTGTGGTTTCAAATATATATATGGGCTGGATAGAGGAGGCCTATTGGTGATCTTATATGCATGATACTCGTCAGACGTACCCTGGTAATAATTCAACTTTCCAGTATTTATTTATTTTTTTTAACACAGAACTACAATGGCGGAGAACAGTCTCAGCTGAAGGGGGGCACAGGTCACAGCTGCCCCAACATCAACAACGCCGTGTACAACAACCACCATCTGCGACCCAACGACGTGGGCTTGACAAGGCATCATGATGGTAAACTAGGCGCTCGAGCCTCCAACTCCTGGAGCAGCAACAGCGGTGCGGCTGTCGGGTGTGGATGTTGTAAGAGCACCACCACCACCACCTCCCCGCTACACCACCACCATCAGATGTATGACCTGAACCATCTCAAGGAAGATATCAACAATGACATAAGAGAAGATGTACTGTAAAAAGGGACAAAAATACATGATGATAAATATATGGTAAAACCTCACAAATATGAAATAAGGTCACACATAAATATATATTTACTTTTATATAGGACCCGTCATTTAAAAAAAAAGATATATTAACTTTGCTAAAAGTCTTAAAGTCTTAAATGAAGTTACCTGTAGAGGCTTAGAATGTCGTAAGTAAATTAGCTGTGTGATTTATGTAGAGGAACACTTATCTTTAAAATGACTTACAATCCAGGACAAGCGATGGTGAAGGTCATCTTCCTGTGAGCTGTACTCTGGGGTCAAGTTGTCTTAGGTAGACACACCCAGTAAACAACAATACTGAAAGCGCATAAAAGCATCCTGGAACAGATCAGGTTCAGTGATGTCTTGTAAAATAAAGTTATTTATTTTTTTAATGAAAAACGTTTCATAGAATATATAAAAAAAATCATGTAGTTTTGATACTGTGAAAAAACGTCTAGACGATGAGTTACACCATATCCAATAATTGTGTAAATGTTGCATATCGTATTATAAGGTTTACGTATAAATAGAAAGTATTGATTCTAAATTCTGGATTATTAACTACAAATAATAGAAACAAAACTAAAAAAAAAAGTGTTATTAGGAAGAAATTTCAGGGGAGATTTCACACCACTTGAGACAGTCACTAGAACAGTCATACGATAGGGTTGTATGTAAGTATAGATTCTATGAAATATAAATGTTTGAAAACTAAATTATTACTAAACATCACAGGAAACATCACCTTGTATATACACCTAAATCATGATAATTACCCGTTTAATTAATGTGCATAATTCTTTTTGTTTTGAAGCAAACTCAGTCTCGTTACAGAGCAGGTTGCTTTAACTTATTGTATATAAGTGTAAAATTTGAAGGCTGGAAATGTTAGAAGAAATATATATACTGTGTCCATACAGTGACAAATCGAGACTCTCTTGTACTGTAACTTACAAAGTATTAAAGGTATGATACAAGACCTGTGAAGTGTTAAAAACTGACCTGAAGATGTGATGATTTACTGTGTTGCTTGAGAGCTTCTTCCGTGGTTAAGGCAGACCCAGTGATCAGCTCTTGGTCATCCACCCCCTAAACGATGTCGGTAGTTTGTGTAAAATGTTCACTCCTACAAATCCCACAAAACAAGAACAGCGATCCAAACTATGACTTACGAATGTCTTAGAATATGAAGCATATATAGAGCTACAAATACTGTACTGATGAATCTGATGATCATTATTCAGTGTCTGACTGTGTAGATGTTTGTAATATTCTTATTTCCTTTATGTTTGGGGCTTAGCACGTCGTTAACATGTTTGTGTTGCTTCCTCACACAAACCTTAACTGGGACATCAATTATTTCAGTTGGTGGCTGATGAGTGTGGTAGTCATTGGTACGTTGGTTTAGTCTCTGTACGACTGCACTTAAACTAAACATATATTAAGAAAACACAAGGTTATTATTGTTACCATGGAGGTAGATGGCGCTGGAGCATCTACTACTATGATTGCTACTACCTGTACTATGACTACTATTACTACTACTATTATTATTACTACTACTACTACTACTACTACTACTACTACTTTTTTTTTTTTTTTTTAAACGTGGCCTCCAGCCTCCCCCAATAGCCACACCTTCGCCACCATTTATTTACCTTAATATTAAATATCCTAATACATAAGAAGCTATCCTAACTGTGTTAAATTAGTTGAGCCGCAGATCTATGAGGCATTCAGTGACTGTAGCCTCCTAGTCAATATCTGCAGCAGTTGTCGGAGTAGGGGCAGAAGCTCTCGTTCCCCTGAGGCAGAGCAAAGCCGACCGAAGGAGAGAGAAGGACAGTCGACATCTCATCCAGGCTGTAACATAACTTCTGGGCTACTGCTTCTGTTCGGAGATCAGCTCCGCGAGTCTGGCGTAGAAACATCTTGCACTTGGGCCCATCCCACCAGAGGTTGTGAACACTAGAGGAGTGAAGCTGCCTTGATCAACATTTTGAATTCTCTCCCCATATGCCCTTCTCTTGTCGTTCTCGTTCCTCCAATGCGCAGCATCGAGAGCTAGGTTACGGTGACAAACGGCCATCGGATCAAAAATCCTGATGTCTAAGAAAGCTCGCTGTCCCCGCGTCCAGAATCCTCGAGCACTGACGTCCACACGGGCTTTGTTAGATGTGTTTGAAGTCCTGTGTTGGAAGATCTCGCCATCCAGTGGAAGGAGGGTCGGTTCTACCATAACGTCCCGGCAGATTTCCTTCAACATATTTGCTGTGAGATCCCTTACCTCGTCATGCCTCATGCATATGAAGCCCCTCTTCTTGCAGACCATGGCGTGATCGCCATCATAGGAAGAGCCACACACGCATTGGGAGGGCAAACCGTACCTTAGAGCAATGGCATCTGTAAATTCTTGTTTGTTAAGGCTGAAACTATTTGCCCTTATCGGTAACGTAGTTAACCAGTTCGAGGCGCCCACCTCCTGCGCTATAGCTACTTTTTTTGTCAAATTTTCTGGAACCTGCAGCAATAGTTGCTGCAACATGTCATTTTGGCAGTGCTGCCGATCTGTTGTAATGGACCTACGGATCTTATTAACTTCGCTGGTGTCCACTTCCCCTGTTGCATTCTGGGCTATTATGTGGTCAGTGAGGGCTACCGTGAGCATATAGCAGTAGCAATAGCAACAATCGTCCTTTAGAGTCCCAGCGCCAATCACTGTTGTAACTTAAATAAACTTCTGTATACATGACGCATCATTAATATCTACTGCGGTTGTACACAGATTAGCTTTTCTTATTCAGTGCCAGAACAAATGTACAAAAGTAAAACAAATATAGTGTTATAGTCATCACTGTGCACCCAGAATGTACAGTGATAAGGAGGACATGAACTTAAGTGATGGTTATTTGTCCCAGTTAAAGTATTCATAGACACCAATATAGACATATAACCCACTTTAGTTTGGAGGTTTGGTCGAAGATGGAAAAAATAATAATCTGGTAATGGCTACAATGAAATCCTCGAGTTATGAGCAGGAAAATAACACAATGTCAGCATATTTCATAACGACAAAATGTATTCAAGTTTTGGAAAGTTCCGTAAGCTTCATAATGACCAGATTCATAATGTTGAAGAAAAATAAAACTCTACTGCAAGTTACTTTGATACTATTATATTTATCTACGTTTTTTGGCAGCATTTCCAAAGTAGGATGATTTAATGGGAATTTTATACACTGTGAACATTTTCAGCCTTGTGTCGTTGCTGTCAGATATATTTATTGATATCGTGTAGTTTATTTAAGCTTGTATATAACACTGATGGCCATTTTATTTCTGGGGAGTAATAAATAATTCTTGCAAAAAAAAGATGGCAAGTCTATCGATAATAATAGTCAACATTAAAGAACAAAACACAAGGAACTGACTACATAAACTTGTACCTAAATCTCTTTAGCTCTTGATACCTATATTTATTCATAAACTTCTACCTAATTACTTTTAAGGAGAATAAACCTACTGTGTTTATCATTATTTAAGTTTTTGTTCGTCTGTGGCAACAATATTTTTTTCCCCATGATGGTGACATAACTGCTAGGAAAATAAACCCTAGATATACTTTTTATCTTTATTTCTGTGTGTAGGAAATACATTAATGATGCTTTAACCAGATAGGAGGAAAACATAAGAAGGAAAAAACAAAATACACTGTTTATAATTACTCATGACGATATATTGTAACAAGGATATATTATTGTAAACCTTATTAACTAAAACCAAAAGAAACTTGAGAATTGTATTGTTACCATCACTGGAAACTATTTCTCTGGATATTATATGATTATGTGAGATGATCTGTGCCGGGTAGAAACAAATATATGAGCCCACCAAAAGGATCTATTAAAAGGGGATTCGGAAACTACGAGTAATTAGGTGAGGTATGACGTCCTGAGACTCACACGACCTTAATACTGCACGTTACTTCTTGTCGTTCATAGTAACTGTTCTTATTATAGTAGACTTCCCCATGTTATATTTATACTCGTCTGTTCCACCATCATACATGTGAAAAACTGGTTATTGTAAACATCAGAAATGGTCAATTTGCTTCTCAATAATTGTACAAAATCCATCATAATTATATTTGTGCCCTTTTGAATGTGTTTAATGTGTATGTGTATATGAATGTACTATTATGATTTATGTAATGGCTGACGGTCAAACTTCACATATGTGTAATGAGAAATAGTTGAGACCAGCCAATGAACTGCTGCTGAGGATCTGATGCTGCTATCAGACGAAGGTTGTTTTGTCTCTGTATCCAAACTTAAAATATTCTTACACCTGGTGAAAATTACCTTTATAGATGTTATTCAATGCTAAATAATCATACTTTCATATTTACATGTTAGAGAAAACGATACAAAATCCCCCAGGTAAAGTTTGACGGAGTTTGTTGGGTCGCTTATTTCAGGTATAATTTGAATATGTATAGCAGATTAAATAGTAGTATTGCCACATACACAATAGTCTAAAATTTCATCATTGAATTAACTCTTAAATTTAATATTGTGTTATCAGATTGAAATTATATATATATATATATATATATATATATATATATATATATATATATATATATATATATATATATATATATATATATATATATATATATATATATATATATAGATGATATTACTGTGGAATTGCTCATAATCAATATTCTCATCAATTGTTTTATTTCAGGGTACAATAATAAATAAATTTACATACAAAATGATTTGCTGTATTTATTGACAATGATTCTTGATATGTTTGAACTTTTTTGAGACTGGCGAAGTTAACTGAGAGGAGATGTTTGTTAGTTATTGGTGACTCGTGGTCTAGAGATATAGTTAAGTGGTGTTGATATATTTTACTTGAAGTGGGAGTGTCATAACCAAAGGAACAGGAGCGGATGTTTGGATTTTCACTCCTGACACGTGTTGCCAACTTGCACTCACTCCTTAGTTACCGCACTTCATTCTGTCCAAATGAGTCATATTCATGGTATTCAATGTTTACTCCTTGTGGTAGGGTATAGTTGATTGTGTGTTAGTCTGTCAGATACCACCAACATGACAACTACACCTCTTGACTGATAGTTAGATAGGTGTTATAATGTCAACAGAAAAGACCAGGAGGATTAGCTCTCTCACCAGGTTTTCAATCCTTGTTAAATGAGGCACACATGTAAATAACTCATAGTAAACTTACTCACAGTAAAACAAGACATAGATCATTGTTTGAGTCACAAATACATCACTCATTACACCATGGCAGCTACCTACTTCACCTTGTAGTATGCTTGAGTTTGTGATGAAGATTAGATAAATTAAAAGTAAGAGAGTTTTGCTAACGCTTTATAAAGACACAATGCTACCAAGTGCTTCTCTCTCAACGACTGATCGAAATTTATTGTGAAATTTATTTATCAGTCTAAGGAAAAATGTTCCGTTTGTTTCCCTAATATCTGACCAAGTGCTCCAGTCGTCACACCTTCTAAAGAGTATGAAGACTGCTGACGGAGGAGACCAAGAGAGGTCATTGTAACTCCGGAGATGATGGATAAAGAGAGACTCCTGTTGTATCTATAAAACCTATTTAATTTGTTTGTTAGTGAATGAAAATGGTTTTAGACATCACTGCAGTTGTGTAAAAATGGTTAAAGATAACAGCCTCTCAAGTTAATGTCTGAGTTACAACGCTTTCTAGAGCTGCACACCCAGCCAAGATTTCTCCCGAAATTATTATTTTTTTTATATTCCTCTCCTGTTCTTAGAAATCTGAACTATCCTGTTAACGATACAACTCCTCCCACTAAATAAATGGTGTTCAACCAAATCTGAATTGGAATAATGGTTAAAAATTTCAATACCGTGACCCATAAGTTAAAGTAAAATGAAATCCAACGTGTCAGTAATAATGGTATATGAACCTATCAATATTTTAACCCCTCAGAAGTGTAGCTTTAATTTACTCAGCTTTAAATAACTTGAGGACCTCATTCTTGCCGTGAGAAAAGAGTTTTATTTACTTGCTTCCAAATGTGAATTCTGTTCTAACGCAGCCATTATTTAAAGGTAAAGGTGTGAGCTGCGGCCTTATAGTCTTGAGAGTAAATCCAGAAGTGACTTCACAAGGAGAACAAAAGACGTGATAAGACAAAAATTGTTTTATCAATCTAGTATACTCGCTGAAGACCTAAGAAGCGCAGTATTGCATTAAAATATCAATATGTTTTTGTGTTGTTGGAGCTCTTATGTATATTATATATATGTACAACAACAACCTAGAATGGAAGGGGTTATACCATATATTTCAACAGAGGCAACACTTTTATATGAATTAAACAAGAGAGGACACTGCTCTACGCCTTTCCCTGGCTGGGCCAACTCTTGATGAGGGACTGGACAAGCAGTGGACGGACTTAAAGATACTGCAGCTAAAAGAATAAGATCCTCGTAAACCAGACCTTGATCTCTCCTTCTGAGGATGAGAAGATGGTAACGGTCGGGGGGAGAATCTTCACTAACATATTGGTCGAAATACATAATATGTAAATCTGCTCGAGGGTGAAATTCAGTGTAAATGGCGTTATTACTACTCAAGAGTTACTGTAAATGGTCTCCGTTGGTTACATGGTGTGAGATATTTTGTTTTGATCACTAGAGTATAAACATCTGCTAATATCAGGAATGTTTTATTAAATTTTATCTTTTGTTCGTTTGTCCAACTAGTAAATGTAAACTAACATTGACAACTTTACTCTAGATATTACACAAGGGAGATTTACAACATTTAACTGAAGGCCTGAAGGCCCGTTTGAGCGTGTGGGGATGGCGGCTGGCGCATTGAGCCACTGACCTTGACACCTACAGTAGTGACTTGGTCTCTAACAGGGCTGTCGGAATTCCCGACTCTTGTTTATCGAACACGCTGATTGGTTCAAATCCGGTACTTCGTCTGATAACTGGTCACCAGCCAAAATGGTTCACATATGAGATCATGCTAACACAACTAATTTCATATTGCTGAATTCGAATCTGACATTTGTTTTGTTCTATCAGACCAGGTTTTATAAAAAAATCAATAGGTGCAAATATTTAATATTCCATCACGTGTCGTGCAAAAGATGAGATTATCTCATGTGACTGTGCTTTCATGACTAACTTCATATTAATGAATATTAATTGGATGTTTCGTTCTACCATCAGACCTACTTTCTTAAAGAATACAAAAAATAGTAAATATAGTAACATTATCGCGTCATGCAAGATACAATTTTAAACCTATCACAGATAAGCTCATAAGAAATTGTACCAAAAAACATAAGTTCAAATCCTTTATAATGACAAAATATGAAGTTCTAAAAGTGCTTCTGAACTTTACTCTTTCTCTTGTACAGCTTGCTCTCTTCTCGTTGCAGTGTCCAGCAATAGTCGCCCATCATGTTAGGACTGAATTGTCCCTGATATCTGCTCTCCATTATGGCGATGTCTTGATGAAATCTTTCGCCGTGTTCATCACTGACGTCTCCAAGGTTACCTGGGAAAAATTCAATATGAGAGTGGAAAAAATGCAATTTCAAGGACATCCTTGCTCCCAATGCATGATAATTCTGAAGCATGGTTGTTATGATTTCTTTGTAGTTGTCAGCACGATAGTTTCCAAGAAAATTCTTTGACACATTGACAAATGATTCCCATGCTTTTTTCTCCAGTGGGTTCAATGTTTTGGTGAATTCGCTATCATTAACTAGTATACGAATTTGTGGTCCATTCAAGACACCTGCTTTCAACTTGGCTTCGGAAACCACATCACCTAGTTTCTGAGATAAGTATAGAGTCCCAGCACCGAGTTGATCCATAGCTTTGATGAAATTTTTAGCCAAATCGAGCTTTAGATACAGTGGAGGCAAAAATATCTTTTCTGGATCTACAAGCGGATTGTGAGCACAGTTAAACCTTCCAGGGGCATCTCTTGGCCTTGTCTGCCAATTCTTTCTCACATAGTGCTCTGCATCAGCTCTGCTGTTCCACAAGCACAAAAAGCACATGTGCTTTGTGTAGCCACTCTGAAGGCCCAGTAGTAAACTGATGACTTTGAGATTGCCACATATCTTCCACTGGTGTTTCTCATACTCTATAGCGGCCAACAGAATTTTCATTGTTTCATAGCTCTCAGTCATTTTTGTTGCGTTTGCTATTGGGACAGATGGAAGCCGATTGCCATTGTGTAAAAGAACAGCTTTCAGAGAGTCTTTTCCTGAGTCTATAAACAGCCTCCAATCCTCTGTCTTGTATGTTTCAGACCTGTAGAGTTGTTGCATGAGAGATACTGCGTCCTCGCAATAACAAAGGTTGTTTGCCATCTTGAAAAATGCAGACAGCTGTCTATGTCGGTAACGCGCTGTAGTGATATGCACTTCATCTTCTAGCAGGTTACGCTGCTTTAGTCTGGATCCCAAAACTTCAGCCTTTTCTTTTGACAAGTTTAGGTCCCTGATGAGATCATGAAGCGCTTCTTGAGTAAATAGTTTAGGCTTGGTATTTTCAGAGTCATCCTGGTAGTCGTTTTCCATTGAGGTAGAGGTAGAATCGGAATCACTCAATTCTTGTTCAGTCGGTGGATTTGGGACTGGAAGTTCAGCACTGTGCAGTACTGGTTGGATTGCAGAAGCAATATTGGGGTACTGTACCTTGCCTCGTGTCTTGATTTTTATTCCCTTAATATTTGTGAGACAGAAGTAGCAGTCACTACTGTGGTCTTTAGGTTCACGCCATATCATTGGTACAGCAAACGGCATTCCTGAACTTCGTTTACCACACATCCACTCGCTCAGGTGGTTAACACAAGACTTACAGGCTACAGGAGCTGCCCATTTCTTGTCTTGGTCACCCAAATGACATTTGAAGTAACTTTTGTAGTTCAGTCGAACAGCTTTTGTGATTGGTTTCTTGAGGCTACCAGGAGTGAAGGCACCACATATGTCAGCACCGTTCACACACTTGCGACGTTCCATGTTTTGTTAATTCCAGAGTAATTACAAATCATGCAGGTGTAGATATGCAATATCATGAATCAGCAAACTGAAACAAACAAAAAAGCACAAATCAGAACAAAATAATTGCATAAGTGGAGCCAATGAGCATATAAATTACTGTATGAATAGCATGGTACACTAAATATATAGATATGCTGGTTCTGGAAAACTGAGCCTGATACATCTATACGAATGTCATAATTGAGTTCAGCACATACAATTACACTAGAATCAGACTGTTTTGATCCAGAACCATGAGAATTTTTTTTTTATGTTGACCAGTGTAATCGGTAAATTGATGACGTGGTCGGTAAGCCGTGACGTCACTGCTCCGACAGTCGGTAAATTACCGACTTTAGGAAATATGCTTTTCCATGGCTAAAATACCATGTAGAGTACACAGAAATAAACTTTAGATGTACAGTATTTAATTACCTTACCTACATTTTACTGGCGATATTTTAACAGAATTATATTCTGCTGAGTCACACACGAAGCGATATCGAGTCAAGACAAGTAAGCCAACGGTCTGTTCCAATGTGATCTCATATAACACTCTGAATGGTGTATAATGCAGTGTTTATTATTCAGAAATTTATAAAACTAATGACTGGAACAATGAAATTCACTGAGTATGAGGATGACTCTAATATAATTAATGTATCTGGGATCTTCGTTATCCCTCACCACACATTATATTATAGAAAATAGTAATCTTACTTCATGGACTCGCAACTAATCACAACGCGAGCAGTTGAACCAATCAGCGTGTTGGTAAACAAGATTCGGAAATTCCAACACCCCTGGTCTCTAGCTTCAGTTGTTGCCTGACTGGCGCGGTGAGAGGTATTCAGTGACACACTTCTACTACCTAACTGGAAGACAAAGCATTGTGCAGAAATCGTAGTGGAAAACTTCAAATCCTCGAAGGATCTTCCAGTTGTGACGAATCTCAGGTTAGCTGTTGGTCTCTCACGACACAAGAGGTGTGGGTTACCCCTGAAATGTCTAGGTAAATTATAGATAGAAAATGACTTAATTTATTTTTGCATCATATTTCAAGACGACCTCGTGAATATTAAGAGAAGAATAAATTTTAACCACTCTACTTTGAGCACTAACTCGTGGAAGGTAAGTAGAGACGAAGGTTGCGTCAGCTCTTCATGAAAGTAAGTCATGGGTAACCGGACAGACTTAAAAATAATCCATCAAAGGTAATCCTATAAGAAAATGAAATTCAGACTCTTTCTATGACATATTCTAACGCTAATTACATTTATGGTTGTGCAGGTAACAACACAAGTCAGTGAGGTATTGACACTGTTGTAAGCTGATTCCGTGTTAACATAAGAACATAAGAAAATAAGGAGTCTGCAATAGGCCGGTTGGCCTGTGCATGGCAGCTCCTGTCGAGAGTTACTACCACTCTCTATCACCCATGAATCTATCTAGCCTCCTTTTGAAACTTTCCAGAGTTCCAGCACTTACTACAAAGTTGCTAAGCTTGTTCCACTCGTCCACCACCCTATTTGTGAACCAGTTTCTTCCTATCTCCCTCCTGAACCAAAACTTATCCAACTTGAATCCGTTGCTCCGAGTCCTATCCTGCTCGGATATTATAAGAACTTTATCTATATCCTCTTTATTAATTCCTTTCACCCACTTAAATACTTCTATTATATCTCCTCGCACTCTTCGTCTTTCTAGGGAATGCAAGTTAAGTTTCTTTAACCTATCCTGATATGGAAGGTTTCTAAGTCCCGGAATCATTTTTGTCATTCTTCGCTGCACCGAGTCTAGTGAATTTATATCCATTCTATAATAGGGGCACCAGAACTGAACCGTATAACCGAGGTGCGGCCTGACTAGCGCAAGATATAGTTGCAATAAGACCTCTGCCAAAGACGGAGATGTGACGCCAAGAGAGCATCAATATTACACAAGAAACTTATGATGGAGAACAACGTATAACTTACTGTATACATCTTTTAGTATCCGGAGCCTTGAACGTGAAGTACGGCTGTGTCTTCCTTTATCAGTGGTTATCTGCTCCACCAAGGACACAGAAGTCACTATAGAACATACTCTACAAACATCACCAAGGTTGTGCAATTGTTTTTCTTTTTGTACACTCTCCGCAAAATGTTCGCTAGCGCTCTAAAGGTCAAAGAATATGACAACACGAACGAGAAATATGAACATTGCTCTCTGAGGAAGTTTCATTATGAATTAAATTACTTCTTTTCACCTGTAAATACTATAAAGACGACCAACATATATTACTACGAAATATAGTCACTTCTCAGTCAGACCGACCAACCATTCTGAGATGACATGAGCCATAGTGCCCAGTGTGATTCTGTCGTGCCCAGCTATTGGAGTCGGTGCTAGAGGTTAGTACACATAACTTCACCGGACACAACTGTATGGTAGAAATAAATCCCAACTCACGAATCATAACCTGACAACCAAGCCTACTGTACGTGAAAGAACGTTCATTGTTCAAAAAATACCAAGTGACCACTTTTCGTTATAATAAAAATCCCATTGGGCGATTTTTTCATTGGGTAAAATCCTACTGTGCGACCAAAATAATGATAATTACAAGATGCTGGTAATTAAGTGAAAGGTCATCACCCATCATATGAGTGAAAACAGTATAGATGGTCACCAATTTCAACATTTACTTTACAAAAAAAAAGAAACGTCCCACACAACATCGGCATTGAACTCCAGACCAGCTGGACTGTGATGGTCAACCCGGCAGTGTAGTCGCGACGCCTCTACCATATAAACTTTATAAGGTATATTTATTCATCTATAATAGGTATTTCGTGTGTGTACTCTTGTGAGGCGACCACAGTGTTCAGACGTATCTAGTAACTCGTGTTACAACAAACTTTATATTTTTCACATTATAGCACATAGGAAATAAATAATAAGCAGTATATATGGAATGATGTACTACATACTCTTGGATGTCTGGGAACGAAATCATCAAATATTGTTAACAAGTGAAGTTTGTCCGTGTAAGGGGAGACGTGTGGCAGTACAGGACTGGTTACCTCTAGCCACACCCTGAACGTGACCTTTGAAAAAGCGAATGAATCACTTTATAAAAACAGCCGTTCTCCTTTGCTGTAAAATTATATTAATATGAATCTTTTATAGGTTATTTATCTCTTCAGTGCAGGTCAGAGAACATGTCTAGTTACGTTAGTCTCTGGTCACTTTCGACGGCCCTTTGACCATCATCGTTGTATGTTAGATCAATTACTCTATCTGAAATGTGACCTTTGATCCTACTTATAGGAAGAACCGTGACGTAGGAACTTCAATGATCCAAAAAAAGGAATTCAACTTACACTGAGAACTACGTGTGTGTATGTTGTGTGAATATAAATATTTTTATATACAGATACAGTATTTCGGCATAGATAACGTAAAGCTGCGAATAATGTTCTCTCGTGTAAGGTTAAAACGAATATTTGTCTTCATATTTAAAAAAAAAACATATATTGTAATCACGAGGCAGGTGGGAAGTCGATAGGTAAATAGGGATACTATTTGGTGAGCAGATAGTCATAATTATCAGTATTGTCCACGTTATCTCTTACACAGACCAAGAGATGAGGTAGAATGCTGGACACTACTGACAATTACGACTACTGCATCTGTTAACCGTAACTTATACTTAACCTAACTTTACCTAACCTAACTTAACCTTAGTGAATTTACAGATGATGATTTTTTATCTATAGTACTGGTAAAAGAGATGAATTTTGCAATAAATTTAGGTAAAAACTCAAGTGTCTCATTGATGACACACCAAACTAGTACAGGTTCAGTGTGTCCAGTCATATCTGAAGCCTTTGAACACTTACCACCACCTGCTCTCTTAATTACTGTTATTCAGAACGATGACTTCAGCTCCAGGTATATTGGGATCACCCTATGAATAGATACTAGTCATGGCTACAGGTAATCAGCCGAGTGGGAGACATGTTCTTGGTTGGGTGATCACGTGGCCTGGTTGTAATAGTTCAATTTCAACAGTTTATTCCATATTATAGTAAACGGGATCCTAGTGCCGTCACTAGGCAGGCCTTCATCAAACTTTGACCTTCACTATAGGGACGTAACTTTTTTCTTCTTTTTTTTATTGGGGGGGGGGGGGGGCTAACGAAAGGTGATTTTGCTCAGCTCAGAGGCGACTCCCTGTATCTGCACAGAGGAGAGTCTCATCGCACCTCTAGTATGCCGCCCCCGTTAGCTGTCACACACACACTCAGTCAATAATTTCCAGGTACTGACAGTTTAACTTCTATGGCCTTGATCTTATCCTTTAGAGGAAATACACATCACCTGGATAAACACGCACTAGAACAATTCAACACTTGTCCCCACAGTAGTTAATCATTTTCCTCTTGATATAAGAACATAGGAACATAAGAATGGAGGAAACTGCAGCGGGCCTATTGACTCATACTGGGCAGTCCCGTTTACGCTTTATGTATAAGATTGTTTTAGATATTTTAAACACTATTTAACCCATCAGTCGTCTATTTCACGTCCACAATTATCTTTAAACAAGAGTTACAATTTACGATGTTAGATCATTTTAAACATTACGTCTCTTTTATAATTAACTTGTTATTGTAAACCCAACCACCCCAGGCTGACGCTCCACCAGGCTTCACTGTGTGGTGAGTGTGATGATGGTGCTTCTCTGTGGTAAGTGTAATGATGGTGCTTCTCTGTGGTAAGTGTAATGATGGTGCTTCTGTGTGGTGAGTGTAATGATGGTGCTTCTCTGTGGTAAGTGTTATGATGGTGCTTCTCTGTGGTAAGTGTAATGATGGTGCTTCTGTGTGGTGAGAGTGATGATGAATCACAGGCATACTGGTTAGGTTTTGTGTAAAGATATTAATTTATATGTATTTTTTTTTATAATCTGCATGAACTCTCCAAAAAGGTGAAATGATCGTAGAAATTATCGCTAATCAGTAATAGTCACGGTTACGCTTCAATATAATCCACCAGGTTTATATATTCCTTTACCATGGCTGGGAAAATACTTGCTTCTCATACTGTACCTTCCTTTACTTGTATTTCCCGACCAGGTGGAAGACTCTATAAGATCTGTTTATGTATAAGTGTGGGTGGGGGGGGGCATTAAATAGGACTTGCGTCGATGTAATATTTAAATTAATGATTTATGAAACAGGTATTTTATTGTTACCAACATTTATATTTTACAGTGAGACCACCAAAAAAGCAAGCCCTGACAGAATGTTCATCACGGAAGCACAGGTGAAGGAGGCTTTGAGGGCGGACAAGGGCGCCGGAGCTCAATTGGTATCTTGTTCGATTGAGAGCTTCACCAAGGATGGCGACAACTACGCCAGCGTCGTGAAGTGTATAAATGTGGACTATGAGGAAGGCGGTAGTGAGAAACAAGTTAGATACGTGGTGAAGTATCATCCGTGTCTGCAAATGTCATCCCTCAACGACCTCGTCACCAGGAAATTTGAGAAGGAAGCAAAGTACTATCAAGAGCTGGTGCCGCTGTTCAATGTCGAACTGTACAGCATAGGACAAGAACCATTGAAGATACCTTGTTTGTTTCTTCAACCACTTTGGTGAAGGTGAAGAAGTCATGATTTTGGAAGACTTACGTTCAGGAGGCTTCAAAATGTTTGACCGCATGAAGAGCATGGATAAGGCACACGCTTACCTAGTGCTGGAGGAGCTGGCCAGATTTCATGCAGCATCCACCTTAGCACAGGCAAAATCAACCCAAATTTTTAAGGCTAAGGTCAAACTCCATCAGGAGGACTCTGATTTCTTCACTAATAATGCTGATGATCAGTACAGCAACTTAAGTCGCGGAACCATAAAGATCGTGGCAGATATAGCCAGGAAAATAGGTGGTTACGACAAAATCGTTGCCTGGCTTGAAGACTTTGCAAACAAGAGCAGTGAAGTGTTCAACAAGCAGCTGGGGGCGATTCCACCCTTTGACGTGGTGTGTCATGGTGACTGTTGGAGCAACAACATGTTATTCAGGTAAGGACTTGACCCACTTAGTGATGCTGCTGACACCGGGTGACGCGAACTTGTCCCAACGGCCAGGCAAGCTTATACCTACTGTAGGATGCTGTCTATGGTGTTCACAGAGGTGTCTAAACTAAAAGAAAAATCCAAATTTGTGTGAAACGTTATGAGATAAACAAAGAGTCTGATGAAAATAGTAAAAAACACGAACAAATGATGTAATATTCTCATAACACATGTGAGGACATCTCAATGTTCAGAACTCACGTTATATCACATCGTGGCAATTCTCTTTTCTCTATATATCTGCAACACAAACTTTTCTTTCTATCTTAACTAAAGGCATCAAGATAAAGGCACCAGGCTAGGCTAACCCTTCTCACCTCGGGGTTATCATACACTTGGCCACTATTTGTTCAGGCCCCGATAAATATTGTTTGAATAAATTAATTATAAAACACTTTACAAACACTATATTTTATAATATGATGTAAGCGAATAGTTGTTGGTGCTTATACAGGCATAAAGTAAATTTAAAACATGTTAAGATGAAGATTTAACTTGTAATAAACCCTTACAACATCCAGACCATAGCACGTGTGTTGCAGGTACGAGGAAGGTGTCCCAGTAGAAGTGAGGTTATTGGACTTCCAGGAGTGGCGTCGGGCCTCACCAGTCATCGACCTCAATTTCTTCCTGTACACCAGCCTTGACGGCCCCACCAGGAAGGATAACCTACTATCCTTCATAGGGACGTATTACAACGCCTTCAAGAAGGTGGTGGAGGGAGCCGGAACACCCGTACCATTTACTGTTGAGGACCTTCGTCAGGAGTATCACAAAAAGAACGTGTTTGGATTTCTCATGGCCATGTTGATTTTACCCTTGGTGGTAAACGATGAGAGAGATACCGTGAACCTGGGCAAGTTTAGCGATGACTGTATGAACAAGTTCCTTAAGTTACGCAGGGAGAGACTCATAAGACAACTCGGAGACAACCCACCCTTTCTTCCTCGGCTCCTCTCAGTGTTTGATGACATGATACAGTACGGCATAGTCTAGAAAACTATACTCAGTAAAATGCAATACTTTACAAAAAATAATTATAATAATAATAAAACACTAATCCTTGGAGTTACTTGTGGTGAACATGTTTGATGACTTGCTTCAGTTATACAGTGTGTGTGGGCAGTATTTATTATACACATTGAATGGGATTGCCTCTGTCAATATTCTTTTTCTTTCATTTAACATATCTGCGGATGAATGATGTACTGCTTTTGGTATTCTTATTAAGGGGTAGGGTCAGGCAGCGACCGACCCAAAAATTACGACAAATTGGATTTTCTGAAAAAAAATTCCTCTGAACTCTGGCGAAAAACGAAGATAATAATTACACAAGCCAGGGGTAGATTTATATTGTGAGATCACACGACCCTGCATTCTTACATGAGAATTCCTTTACTAAAAAAAAAAGTATCTAATAATTATGATACATGGGTAATTTCTAAATGAATCGGCTATGGTTTTACCTGTAAAGATAACTGAAAATATATTTCTACGTTCTGAGGAATTTATGCATCAGGCTTAAATTTATTCAGGGGTCGAAGATTTGTTCCCAGACGTGCTGGTATCAGTGATGCCTCGAATATTCACTTTTATGATAATGGTATCGGGGTAATAAGACATTGTTTCACTGAGCTACAGATGTGACACGTCAACACACAAGTTCACGTCAAGGAAGATATACTGATGTAAAGGAACTAGTACAGCATTTAATTAATGGTCGGCCCCATACTGCTGTGCCATTTCTCGAGAACCTCCCTTATCGTAGAAAACGTCCACGGAACCTTAAGAAAACGAATTGCAATTTTACCATAACTATTTTAACTATTACGGCATCTAGTTTCCTCATCATAGAAAACGTGAAGGTGTCTAAAGAATGACATTGCCTTTAGCGTAGACTCCTTTCATAAGCCATATAAGTTTTTTAATTCTTAGCATCCATTGGTTAAATACAATATATATGATTGTATTTTTGCCCAACTCGTACCAATGATTTACGGATTATAGTTTTTAGACAGAAATAAGGTAAATAAGACCATTGTTTGCTTATGCACGTCACAAACGTGAACAAACAGACGACGTGCCAGTGACGGTGGGGACATCTGCAGGGGAGCTTGTTCATTACTTGCGATCAACTGAGAGTCTAAAGAAGAACTAGTTCCTCTACATAATCCTCCTTGGTCCACGGTGTACCGGAGTTCACCTGTGTTGGAGGCTCCGTGAGTTCAGTCAGTCAGGCAACAACTGTGGGCCGGTAAGTGTCGTTGTACTGTTCGCTCGAAGGTGTTTTTGCTATCCTTGACTTGATTATTTTTTTCTGGCTAGTTTCATTTGCTAATAAAATTATCATTGCCGTTGTTATTTGCATGTATGTAAATAAGTCAATATAGTTAATGTATTAAGTCTATATTCCTGTGATGATGGCGGGTTAAAGTCATTATAAAACCAATCTGTTCTTATTTGTCAGTGCCATACGTGTCTGATGAGAACTGTGAACATCTTGTGTGATCTTAAGGAAACTAATCTGTGCTTTGAAAACCTAAGAGAAACAATTTCGTTCATGTACTGTTGTCTCCCTTACTGTAGGTTGTGACAGCAAGTAGCACTATTATCTTTATTCATATCTTTGGTTATGAAGCCGTATTAATTTATCTCTTTGTAGGTTATATATGTAATTATCTTATCTACCTGTGTTAAGTATATGTATACCTTACTTTATATCTTACTCTACGTGTTATATACTCCGGGAGCATTACTTTATATATTCACATTATCTTTTTTCTCTTTCACTCATAATTTGCTTACTCTAATTATATTCTCTTTTCACTCATTCATTTTTCTACTCCACTTTCTCTACGTCTAATGCTTTCTACTACCAGCTCTAACTCCCTCACTCACTCCCTCACTACTCTCAAGTGTTGTGTATCTGTTATTGTGATTAGTTCCTCCCTTTAAGTACCCACGGGTCTCTGTCGATTAGTTGAGTTGCTGAGTACTTCACTTACCCCTACCACCCCTGCCACTTGTACCCGTCACCCCCCCCCCCCCCACCCTGTCACTGGCACCCGTCACCCCCCCACCCTGTCACCCGTCACCTTTAAACAAAAGATCCTACTGTGCAGTCACCCATGGTCGATTTGTCATTGTTTAACATTTTAACATTATTTGTGTACCTCCACTGTCTATGTATATTGTTTGTATACCTGAACCCTCTATGCACATATAGGTTCCAAAAACAGTAGTCCTATCGTCTTTACTGTGTTTCTAATACAATTTATTAACCGCTTAAGGCCAATGGTTTCAGTTGTAATTTTCTATATTGTACCCTTGAGCTGCGTGTCCTTGATGTCTCCTGTGTGTGGTCGTGACGGTCTCGTTATTCACTTAATCTATCACAACCAGTAACACACACAAGTAAATTAATGTAAACAATTTTCACCTCTGCCTGACTACCACCCAGAGGTGAAACTTGTTTACATTCACTTCATATAACACTTTAGGAGTGCGGCGATAGTGGAAACAGTGCTCACCTCCTGTTACAGGGGTCGATGGTTCGATTCCCAGGTTCTCTCAGTTCACCCAGCTGTAAATAGTCGAGAGTAGTACTGGTCATGCTGCCTCCTTGTGCATCGAAGGCTTAGTATACAGAGTCATACCTATGAGACCCAATTTCACTTTTCCCCTGCAATCTATAATTAATTTATAAGACAAAGAAAATGAGCTAAGAAAATATTTACATTTTAAAATTTACTTAAAAAATAATCATCACCGTTTTGAGCCAAGATTCCAAGCTAGCCATTGTCGTGTTTCTTAAGTTCCTAAACAAACGAAAAATAACCCCGTGAAAAAAATGATTAAAGCGATACAACAACACGACCATTACAAAAGGTTTGTCTGACAGCTCGTTACTCTGATTCACAACAGTCAAACACACACACTCATTACCTGCCGGAGTTGTAGGTCTTCTTACTGATTAGGTGAACACAACATTTTTATCCCAGGTTTATTGTTTTCAAGTGATTTTTAGTTTTAAGATTAAAGTATTGAAATTTATAACTTTTAGGAAATATGGATCACCTGAAGATTAGACACCGCAGCTTATTTCACCTGAAGATGAATCATTCTAACGCGACCTGGGTTAGGTTAGGTTAGGTTAGGATAGGTTAGGGTTGGCTGGGTTAGGTTAGGGTTGGCTGGGTTAGGTTAGGTTAGGGTTGGCTGGGTTATTCTTCAGGTGAAATAAACTGGAGTGAGTTGTCGTTGAAAATTTCTTCAGTGGTAGAAATTCGTCTGATGTATTTCGCAGGTAAATTAATTTTTCATTAATCTCAAAGTTAGGCATACCTGTACTACTTTTTAGTATACAGTATTGATATTACCTTTATATACAATGTTTTAGAAGTTTATTGATATTTCACAAACATTTATTTAACAAAATAATTTAAATGATGTTTTGTAATTCCTGGTGTAATTTATCCCAGTTTGAACACCTGATAAATCTTATACAATTGAAGTAGCACATAAATGTCCCTTTTAAAATGTATGGAAATAAGAAACTCCAGTAATATTAGGTGACGACAATTTCACCTGTCTCAATAAAGACGATTTTAAGGTCATGTCAAATGTGAGAAAATTGGGGAGAAAATTACCTACCTATGCATAATTAGGAAAGACAAAATATAAGGATATAAAACTGACATAAGGATCACTGGTTTATTTACATTCAATAATCATTATAACCGGTAAGGAGAGTTTTCTAAGAAGACAAATAACATAACACTAACATTATGAAATACAAAATGTTTCATGATAAAAACTTCTGAACCTCCTGAAACTCTTCATGCCCTAGTGTACTCGTTAAGTAGCCCGCACATTATAACTGTTTTTACTTTAATTATATGCAAGGTCTCTAAAGAACTGTGTTTGTGCATATGATCCACCATTGATAGGAAGATCTAGTGTGGCGAGGAGTACTATAAAGGAGAACGTACTGATACTACAACCCGTGGAGGAAAACTGGGGAAAGAAAGAAAAATATAACGGAGGAATAAAATTTCCTAGACCGCAACACTGGTAGAATGAGGGTGCCAACGAGGTCAAGACCAACAGGACAGCTAAGTGATTTTTAAATGATAATATCTTGGCAATAGGGCACGAATGAACACGAATCTTGGTACACTGAGATTACATCTAGTAGGAGGTGTGTATAAAGTGACAGGTTACACAGGTTAGCATCATCACCCTGCATTAATACTGACTTAATGTGAAAAGGACCTGTGTGTGTGTGTGTGTGTGTTTTAACAATAAACTGAAGTTCTTGGGCCATTGTGAGAAGGTGAATCAAGCAGCTAATCTAGTAGGTCTTATAAGAAGGTCCTTCGGATATCTAGAAAGTCCGTCCTTCATAACAATCTTCAAGAGTGAAATGCTTCCCCATTTGGAGTACTGTCACCCCGTCTGGTCCCCGAGATATGCTAGAGACTGAAAATGTCCAAAGGAGTGCCACCAGACTGGTGCCTGAGCTATACCAAATGGGGTGTATTTCCCTTTATTTTATATCATTTATTTATTATTTCTAACCACTTCTCTTTATTTTACTCTACAATTCTTCAATTCCCTTTCTTACTCTTATTTCTCTGTGCTGTTATAGAGAGAGGGAGGTGAAGGAGGAGGAGGAAGGACTGTGTGGGAGGAGAAAACGGCTAGTTAGCCCTCCCCTCTTATGGTGACCCCCCCAACTGAGGGTAGGTAGGGAGGGAGCCGTGTATGAAGGAGTAAGTCCTTCTGACTACATATCTTGAAAACATTTATGATACAGTATTTATACAGTCAGGTTCATACTTAATATTCACTTGGTTATTGATCACAAAATGGGTATTTTCACTTACTTCTTTTCAATCAAATAGACTCAGTAAGTGGAGGGATGAATTATGACTCTTCTTAGCTGTTACTGTGTTTATTGAATAGTTATATTAGTTTTTTTTTTAATTGGGCACACCCCTAAATCTTTTATTAACAATTACACTTCATAGCAATAACCTACACAAGGCACACATTCCGCTATGTTGATTCTGCCGACCCACACACACACGTCTACACTTTAACACACCTCCAAACACAGATTTTCTGAAACAAAGAAGGACTGTAAGGAACGCCACGCACTCTTAACGTCACGTCACACAGGTTCTTGTTATTGACTCAGGCCTAAAGCACTCATACTGGTCAGCCCTCCCTGGCACTCGTGACTTTAGAGGCAACACGTCTCGGGTGTTACGGTGGGTAATGATTGTCTAAGCTGATTTTTCAAACATATTTTATCTAAAACATAACATAATTTACTTTAAAAACATGGCACCTGATCACTTATATGAGAATTTGTGAGTTGTTTACAAATATTTCATAAATTTTCATTCCTAATCCTAGCTAGAATTATCTTAACTTAATTAGCATAATCAAATTGACAATACAAATCATCGTTTCTCAAAATTTGCAAATCAAACTGTACTTCACAAGATGTCCCTTAACTCAACAAAAAGTTAAGTAGATCTGAACTAATGACACCGGTTGACACAAATGCAAAGAAATTAAAATCAACTTAATGTCAAAATAATAATGAAATGATCGTAATCTTAAAGTCATAGAACTAGAAATTGGTGATAAAAAACTATAATAAAAATAATCAAATGGGAAACTATCTTTGCATATTTTAATCCAGCAAATAACCTACCCCCTATCCATATAATTCCCTTATTTGTGATAATTTCCCTGTATTGAGATGCTAAAGGAATATGCAATAATAATCTTGATCTCCCTACCAAACTCAATTGACGTTTCTCCTCCTTCATTTTTATAACCCAGCCATGTGGTCCTACTTCTGGTGCTTCTTTCCCAATTGTAATCAAACATTCATTAGGCTTCACAGTTTCTTTTGGCTTATATAATGTAAAACTTTTCTAGGAGCTTTTATTTACTGTCATTTATTGGTACATAAATTTGCTAGTCTAGTCCATGGGTTTAAAACATGAAGCTTGACTAACGGAACTGTGTCTAACACTAGCCATTATTTCTTAACACAAGTCCCCAATTTCTGGTTTACAAGAAGACTTTCACCTCATTTATGTGGGGGGTTTTTCATTGCCCGAGAATATAAACTAAAATTCTTCTTCACTTATTTCTAGAATGTACTTTCCATGTTGCTCTGTATACCTTCATAATACTTACCTTCTGGACAACTAATGCTTCTTCCTCTACAACTTAAGCATGGTGTCTCGTTTGTGTTGATTACGTTGAATGGCATCCCTCAAATGTTGGATCACTTTCAGATTCGACTGAGAAAAGGGCAGTTTCTGCTCAAAGGTGAACTGGACAATGTTGGACACTTCACTGTTGAAGAAAGACTCATATTATCGCGTTATATACCAAGGGATACCCCACCTGTAAGACACCAAAGGTATTATTGAATCCCTGGGCGGTGAAGACAACATGAGCTCAAGACAAATGTTCTACTCGTATCTACAGGTAAGAAGTTGATGAGTCATGACTGACACTCACACTTTACAAATATTCCGATAAACAACAAGAGACCCACATAACCCTGAGGTTGCTCACTTGTCCCGTTTAGCTTTAGTAGGTAGATACTATCAACTGAAGTGCCGAAAAATATTCAGTTCTGAGGGGTAGCTGACGCCTATACTATGTTTTTCCCGCACTTGTATCAACTGCTGCTGTACGGACGGCTTAAAACAAAACTAATTTCTTAACTCCAAGTTACTTGAAAAAATTTGGTTAATTGTCTGTGAGATGACAAATCAAAGTACGAATTATCATTGTTAGGGAGACTGAATTGATAATGACAATGCTGACAAAAGAACAGAACTCACGAGAGAAGAAAGTAAACAGGAAAGAGATATTACTGGAGGCACTTCATGAACACGAGATATCCAAGGCTGAAAACTGGGGCGGAGTCCGGATGTCACACACACACACACACACACACACACACACACACATTATTTATGAACTGACTGATGTTGCACTGAAAAAAAAATCAGATTTTGAAAAGAAAGAAACATGATACTAGCCTTTCGTTGTCGGAGTCGTCCACCGCTCGTAACCCCACAAAATATACTTGCTCAAACTCAAGCTGTTTGTTGGACATTATATTGAAGGTGACGTTATTACCACTCTCAATTAGGACATTGGCATCTTCAAGGTCTTGTATGAAGACAGGAAGAAGTGTTTCTGGTGAAGCTGGGTCGAAGTGAGCCTCTGAAAGATCCTCTCTGTTGGTGCTCATTTGAAACTGGTAATTGGACACTGCAAAAAGAAAAAGAATATTAAAACGTGTTGATTTATTGGCTGGAGTTTTGTAACACTACGCAAAGTGTGTGATGAACCTACTCTACACCGTATGCTAGATGGTCCTGGTGTGTGATGTCACCCTAAACAATACCGTGTTATTTGAAGTGTTTCCAGACATCTTGCTGTTAATATTATTCATTCAGGGAATATAAAAAAAGGCATTAAACTTAAGAATGTGTGTCCATACAAATAGCAGAGGTGTGTGTCAAATAATACCAGGTGCGTCTTAATTCATAGTGAAATTAGCCGTTCTTGTACCTGGAGAACCTTTTTAACGTTAGAATTGAAACGTACTAAAGATAGTCTTGTACCTGTCCCTTGGTCCATGTCATCTCCAGGTGCAGTCCAGGTAAGCTTGATGGAGGTACCTTTATTGCTCCGGATCGTAGACTCCACCTGCAAGTCCATTACCCTCGCTGGTGGCAAGATATCTGCCCCCTCTCGCGGCACTCTCTTTACCTAAACATAAACGTCATTAAAATTAAGTCCTTGAGTGTGAGGAGTTAATCTCATGAGTACATTAGCTTAAACGTTAGACCCTTCAGTATGATAACTTTACCACTCGAGTACGATGGCTTAACCCCTTGAGTACTGTACGATAACTTAACCCCCTGATTACTTTACTACCGGACTCAAGAGAATAAGGCGTCATATTAAAAGTAGATATTGACAGGCACGCACATTCATACATACACGCCTGTGCATAGGCAGAAACAAACTGATATACAAACACAGTCAATAACAGTCCCATACAAACTGTATATGCACACGCATTTTTAGATGACATCCATACACAGATGTATAATACCCAGACACTAACACATATACTTACAGACCCATGTTGCCATAGATGCAGGCACACATACAAATATATAATGGTTGCCCCTCGTGTAACGAGGATGGCCGGCCCAAGGGCCACCTAGGCGTGAATGTGTTTAATGTGTAGAAGCTGTCGCCAACACAACAACCACACCCCAAGTCCGAGAAGACCGGACAACTCGCCAACTGCACCAGCTAACCATTACCCAGGAACACGATCCGCAAATAGATTAACATCCAGGTTCCCAATTACTGCTGGGTAGACAGAGGCAAATGGCGTAAAGAAACTTGCTCATAGTTTCACTCTGCCCGAGGATCGAACCCGGGTCCGCTCGTTTGCGAGGCGAGCATGCTGACCATTACACCACATTCAGACATTAAAGTAAAGATAAGCACGTACATAAACTTGCACGCACATTCAAATACACCTGCTTAAATACAGACAGTACTTTCACGAAAACATGTACATTGATACAAATTCATACACTGCACACTTATATACAAATAATTCGCATTTGACATGCACACATACACGATGCTTAAACAAATCAAACAAATACAGCCAGACAGTGAGACATACAAACAGTTTCATACGAAAAAACCCACACATATGTACAGTAGGTATTAACGTAAAGATGCATGTGGACATAAATCACTCAGACAAATATTAATAAGATCGGGATACACACCTTGAAGGACCCCGCGCTTCCTTCTCTGGTGAAGTTAGTGACGGTGGGGTTCGGAGAGCTTGTGGGCATGCAAGTTGCACAAGACCAGTCGAGGTAATCTGTAGTAATATAAAAACACAAACTCATTATATAAGACTGAACAAGAAACACACCTTACAGCACCGTATGAGAAACACACTTTACAACTCATAAACGAGATAGGAGTAAATCATTTCATCTGGCATAAAAAAGTACTGTATACATCAAATGAATAATGTAATTTGAAAACAATTGAAAAAATAAGGTACATGATAAGACTGACAAGTTTATACAGTGGGGTCTGTTGCCACACCTTCTGGGTTAAGTGGGTGCTGTTGTTCCATTGTGTTGCCACTCTGGAAAGCTTCGTTCTTCACCACCTACACAAATAAATAATGTAGTTCAGTTTGGACAAATTTAAGAATATCAAATGCTGGTCAAAATGTTGCATAAGTTTATCATACCATCAAATTTCAATCATATGACTTTACTGCAACAAGCAAGAGCATATATTCCTTTTCTTGAAGAGATTATATGTTACAAAATAATTTCCCTATGGAGAGAAGAGTAGCAGGAGGAAGTGAATCACCTTACACCACACCTTAGTCTCATTATGCTTGTCAAAATAATAATTACACTATTAACTCTTTACTTCTAACATGTCTTTATCAACTGCCACATCAATAATTGCTTAAGACTGATTCAACAGTATATAAACCAAGACTTTCGTGATTGAGGGGGATTTTGCACGTACACAAGATAATGGATACTGAAAGACTTACTTCAGCTCTGTAGCCATAGCGAGATGTGACAGAGAAATTGGTCATGTAGGCACTGTAGATACCGTCATTCTTCACAGAGTCTGCAAATTTCCCGTCATCTTTGAGAATATAAACGTTAGGCGCAGCGTGACCATCATCAGGGTGATCGATTGTGCCCCTGAATAAAAGAGTGAATTTCGTTACTGTTCCACAAATTTCCTTATACAGTACATTGCTTAAATGTTACTCAATAGTGAAGAAAAGTAATGCACAGCCACGGAAAAAAGGCCTGTCAGTTTCCCGTGTCCATTCATAATCCCCGTGACTCGTGAACCTGTGAATCCGGGACATAACTCATTACGCCATCTATAAACTCAACAATTTGTGATGTCTCGGATTCACAGGTTCATGAATGGGCACGGAGAACTGACAGGACTTTTTTCCTTAGCTGCACTGCCTGAGAAACACAATTATTATCGGGAGTTAATTAATCACGAACTATTTGTATTTTTTTTTAATAACATAATTATCAGGTTTTAAAGAGGTTGACGGAAGATACTCAACCACTCTGTATTGTAAAAGATGCCCATTCAAATAAAGTTTTATATATGTACTAAATTACAATATTATTACATGCTCACGTTCATCCATTTTGTTAAGCTTTCCTACAACACATAAATTAATTCTGAAACTTTGGGGGAAGATTTTGAGCAATAGATAAAAAAATATAACTTATTAAATCCATATGTGTTCATTTGTTTATTTTCTGAGTCTTTTGAAAGGTTAAGAAAATATATCTGACCTAACTTGAGCTCCAACGATGGGGTTACTGCCATGGGTGACTTCGGCAAAGAGAATTACATTCGTTGCAGCAGCATTAACTCCAGTTATCGGTGCGCTTGTCTGTAAAAATCAGTCAAGTTAAGATCAAAATATAATTAAAGATTTTCCTTCTTTAAAACAGCTAAACCAAACCAGTCACACGCACTTGGCACCTGCACATTCACCTAACCTAAACATGTGAATAAAGACGAGCATACATATACATGAACACAAGACGCAAACACACTCGTATCTAAACAAAGTAGGTACAGTCTCACCCAAAAGTTGGTTAACTCTCCCAGCCAGCTATTGCTTCACTGCCTGCTTCAGATGTATGAACTTGAGTCTGTTACTTCGAACCTTTAGATTCATTCGTATCGGTTCCATGTTCTGGTTGGTACCGAGACAGTTCCAAACATCTGAAGCAGGTAGTGCAGCAATAGTTGGCTGGGAGAGTTAACCAACTTTTGGGTGAGACTGTACAAACACACTCAATTAGAAAAAAAACACACTCTCACATGCACACACATTCTGTATACACAAAGTTACTGTCCTACCTGTTACAATACCTTTCTTCGTCTATATATCATCACGAAATTGCCACATACCACTAGGTTAGGTTAGGTTAGGTAAGGCTAGGTGTGGTTGGTTCATGTTGATGTTAGAGACGGTTCAGCACTTTAGTACCACTTAATAACATGTGACTTTTACTCAAGAGTTCTGCCATAAGTCATTAACGTACTGTACGTCTGTGTTGTAATTTTGTGATGTTATATTACTGTAACGTCATTGTTGTTTGAATGTCATTTTAAAAGAGAACTCAAATATTTCCCAGTTAGTGACAATGGATATTTTGTTTTACCTTCCATGGTCATTAATTAATCTAACAAATACAAAAAGTCTTGTCCGTAAAAGTGTTGAGTGGTTGGACCTAGTGTCTGATATACCTTACCCAAGGAGTCACTGTGATAGGTTGTGTTGAGGAGTCGCGCAAATGACTGGTGACAAACGCCTGCACCCAGTGTGATTTGTCTCCGTCCAGTTGAACTTCCCATCTCCATTCTCCAACCTGTTGAAGGGAACTGTGTCTAAAAAATATTATTTGATGAGTTCGAGGCAGTAACTCTGATGTTACCACACATAGTCATTGTGGCCACGAGTGACTCACCAAGCGGCGTTAACAGTTTATGTAATTTATCTTCCATTTGTTTTTGTTTTGTTTTTTGGCACGATCACATAAAATCCTTAACAGTATCATCCATCAAGAAGAGCTTCTCAGATCAAAATAAAATTTGACCCGAACATTCATGCTAAGAATACTTGGTAAATGCTCGAAAATCAGTATTAACACCTTTATTTAATAGTTAAATCCACTGTAAAGCTTAATGAAGTTGTCTTTGATGTAATGTGATAATACGAAACATTATTTTGTGCTTTCTGTTCTTATGCAATGGTTACAGGTTGGCAGGCTAGACATCATGCATTGTTATTAGACAGCTGGTTAGATCAGATGTAATTCGTGTAAACAACACGAGTAATTCAAAAAGCAAATATATATATATTTAATTATAAGTATTAAATTTAAAATACAAAATTTAAGGCTGGTCACACACACACACACACACACACACACACACTCTCTCTCTCTACTACTACTACTTTGCTGTCACTCGGAATCGAGTATGACGATCATCCAGCTATGATACAATGATATGAGTTAAGGATATCACCTAGGTTGGTGAGTTCTGAGGTGACTAAAGAGGCCGATACGGGACCGGCACAGTTGTTCACAGATGTTGCACATGTGGAGGGGGGGGGGGGGGCAAGCAGCGTCTTTCCGGCGTTGGCGCTTGTCTGCCTCGTTATGCAGTCGGGCTAATTCGAAAGTATTGACGCCTTCTTGTGTGGTGCTCCTCCAAGCGTTACGGTGTGGAGTAATCGTCTCCCAGGTGAGGAGGGCGATTTGGCACTTTTTCAGGTTTGTCTTAAGACAATCCTTATACCATTTCATTTGTTCGCCAGCGTTACGTTTAATATTCGTTAGGTGACTGTAAAGTAGCTGCTTTGGCAGTCTACTGTCGTCCATGCAGGTAACATGGCCAGTCCGGCGTAGTTGTTCATGGATAATGGTAGCCTCGATGCTCCTACAGTTGGTGTCAGCAAGAATATTGGCATTTGTTCCCTCGTCTTCCCAACGAACTCGGAGGATGGAATGTAGACTACGTTGGTAAAGGTTTCAAATGCCTTGAGGTGTCTCCTGTATGTGACCCATGCCTCGCTACCATATAGCAGGATGGGGAGGACCACTGCTCGATATACGTGAAGCTTTGTCGATAATTTCAGCTCTCTACAGCTGAAGACACGGTTTCGGGGTCTGCCAAAGGCTTGAGATGCACATCTGATCCGATGTTCGTTCTCTTCATCAATGTCCGCGGTGGTGGACAGGTGGGAGCCGAGATATCGAAATTGGGTAACATTAGAGAGGGTAGTACCGTTAAGCTGGATGGATGGTGGAGGTGTGTCTGAACCAGGGGCAGGCTGAAAGAGAATCTGAGTCTTATGTACAATCAAAGACAAAAGTCGTGTCGCGGTTTTGTCCGAAGATTAAATATAACTCGTGAAACATTATGAGAGCTCTACCACAAGGCAGAGCACACCAAAATTTTTGACCCTTTGACATATGTTTTCACCAAATTTCACGACACGACTTTTGTCTTTCATTGTACATTTACCTCAAGGCCGAAGTGTGCATACGCATCTGCGCAGGTAATCAGGATCTCCTGTAGGTTGTGGTCAGTGAACGACAAGGGTGGGGTCGTCTGCATACTGAAGCTCACTAATGGAAGCTGTCGATACCTTTGTTCCTGCCTGTAGTCGTCTTATGTTGAAAAGACCCGCCGGCTAAATTGGCACTGACACGAGTAAGGAAGGCAGCCAAGAAAATGGAAAAGAGAGTTGGTGCCAGTACACATCCTTGTTTAACCTCCGTTTGGATGGGGAAGAACTCAGACTGGGTGCAGGATACTGCTGTTCATGCCATCGTGGAGTTCCCTCATAATGGCGATTAATTTTGATTGGCAGCCAAAACGGCTGATGGTCCACCAGAGGGCTTCCCTGTTGACTGAGTCGAAGGTCTTCGTTAGGTTGATGAAAGCTATATGCAGGTCACGAGTCTGTTTTCTGCACTTTTCATGTATTTGACAGGCAGCAAAAATCATGTCAGTGGTGCCACGTGATGGTCTAAAAGCACATTGAGATTCTGGGAGGAAGTTTTCCGCCTCAGGAAGAAGTCTGTTTAGGAGGACTTGGGCGATAATCTTTCCGGCTACGGACAGCAGCGAGATCACGCTGTGGTTGCCACAGTCTGACCGGTCGATGGAGGCGTCTTTAAGAGCTTGGGAGATATCCTCCTTTTCCCATATATTGTCCAGGAGAGAGTGGAGACAGCTGGTAAGCAGAGGCCCTCCTCATTTATACACCTCGTCTGAGATTCCATCCGGCCCTGAGGCTTTGTTATTTTCATCTGTTTGTTGACAGTAGCTACCTCATCCAAGGATGGAGGATACCTGAGGTGGGTCAGTTCTAGATGCTGAGGGACCTGCTGGGTAGTCAGGACATTCACATCGGTGTTTCGGTTGAGCAGTGAGTGGTAGTGCTCTTTCCAGGCTTCATTGTCTTTAATTGGGGAGTTACCGTCGGATGAGCAGAGGGGGACTGCCCCATGAATGATTGGCCCATAAAATGTATTTGTGGAATTGAAGAATCTGCGCATCTTGTGCTGATTTGCAATTTTTGGGGTGTTTCGCATGCCTTATTTTTAAACCAATCGCTCTTTAGATTCCGAAGTTCTCGTTGGGACGCCGTTTTCTTTTTGCGGAAGGTATCAGCTTTGGTCCGAGACTGAATGGTTGTTCTGCCAGTCAGTTAAAGCAGCACGTTTATCATCGATGAGTACATTGATTGCCGGGTCATTTTCATCAAACCACTCCTGGTGTATTCTTTCTATCTGGCCGAGGGTCTCTGCAGGTTTTTGTCATGACAGTGTCGAGAATATCCCATTCCGCACTGGGAATTGGGTTGTTTGTTGTCGGGTTGTTTATCAGCCCACATTTGAGCTGCTCTCTCAAAGCACGTGCTACCACTGGATCCTCCAGACGCTAAGTGTTAAAACCTCTTCTGGAGGCAAGCTGCCTTCCCCGCCTTGGGGCGACGTGAAGTGAGAGCTTGGATCTGACAAGTTGATGATCAGTGTCACAGTGGTCTGAGCCACGCAAGGCTCGTGTGATGAGAACATCTCGACGATCTCTTTCTCTGATAATGATGTAGTCAATGAGATGCCAGTGTTTGGTTCGTGGGTGTTGCCACGAACCCTTGAACTTGTCGGCCTTCCTAAACATGGTATTGGTGATAGTGAGGTTGTGTGCAGCACACTTGCTGAGGAGGATTAGGCCGTTGGGATTACACTTGCCTTGTCCATTTCTCTCTATGATTTCCTGCCAAATGTCAGCCTCTCTGCCAACTCTGGCATTGAAGTCGCCAAGAAGCAAAACCTTATCTTCTCTGGGGATAGAGGTTAGCACTCTGTCGAGGTCGGTGTAAAAGGCCTCCTTGATGTCATCCTCTGCATTCAGTGTTGGGGCGTATGCACTCATGAAAGAGGCATGACGTGAGTAATTCAGTGGGACTCGGAGCGCCATGAGGGGCTCGTTGATCCCAATAGGCATTTCAGTTAGCCTGTGTAGGATGCGCTAGCAGATGATAAAGCCAACTCCATAAATGTGGTTTCTCCCTGCAGTAGGCTTACCCTTCCAGAAGAAGGTTTTGCCAGACCATCCCGTTCTGTGAGTTGACCCTCTTCTGGGAACCAGGACTCACTCATGGCTGCTATGTCGATGTTATACCTAGCCAGCTCTTTTGCCACAAAGGCGGTTCTTCTTTCAGGACGCTCATTTGCGCCAGTATCCAGAAGGGTCCTGACATTCCATGCAGCAACCATAAGAGGTTCTATAGCTTGTTTTTGTTTGGATCTGCGATTTTGATAGTGTTTTCGACCGCATAAGGATGACCTTACTGGGTGCAGTTGTCCAGTCAGGTTGTTTTTTTAGGCAGGCTATGTTTAGGGCACCTTTTCTAGCCGCCTTCCAACGTGGGGTGAGCAGAGTGGCTCCTCGAAAGGGCTGCTCAGTCGCATAGACAGGACCGGATTGCACTGCTGCCTAGATCCCAGTGCATAAACGGTCATCTTGTCTGTGCCACCCATGTGCAGAGTTGTTAATAGAGACTTCTGGCAGTCATCTTTGCCTGTCCCTGTCGCCACTCATACGTCGCCATAGAACTTTTGGGGGTATAGGGGTTTTGATGATGATGAGAGGTGTGACGAGCTGGGTGATGGCTGCGCGTGCATTGATTTATGTGGTGAGGCAGGAGCGCAGGCTGCAACCACACATCTTGGCTCTCCATTTTCCTGATCCAGTGGAGTAAGTGTTGCAACGACTGGGGAGAGGAAGAGTTACAATGGACTGCTGGTAGTCCAGTTTGTTGGGCTTCGCCTTGGTAGCCTGTCCATCATGCATTGCCTTCGTCTGCCGGTGTAGTCGTTGGGTTCTCATGGTGGTCACCTATTCCACCTATACCGTCGTTGGGGTCTTGTTGGAGCTCTGTAAGCATGTCTGCCTAATGCTGGGCTACACCGCAGATTTTTCGTTCGGGGTTTACTCCCGTAGCCTTATACCTCCCGAGGTTGATCCACAAGGCAGCGGGGTAATGGTTGGTGGCGCCAGGACGTGTCCACTTGCCAGTGGACCTATGTGCCGTCCCTCTGGATTGCACTGCTACTCCGAGATCCCCTGCTGGTCTAGCCTGGGCCCAGGAGGCACCCAGTTACCGTGTGTTGCCAAGAGCAGGCACATCAGGAGCCTTGATGGTAAAGAGGCTGTTTTCTGGCAGAGGAAAACTTATGGAAGTTGCTTCCCTGTTCGCCACAAGGGCTAGCCAGTGGCGGTAGCTGAAAGCGAGAGGGAGCAAGCAGTGCTTACACCTTAACACTAACATAATACTGCCACACTAGACGCGTTTCATCCCCCTGTGTGTGAACACACACACACACACACACACACACACACTGCTTACCTCAGCAAGGAGAACAGTGATGGTCCATGTCATGGTGAGGTCTTCAGCATCCTTTGCATAAATGACGTTGCCCTGAGGGTCTATTAAACTGGGTGTCCCAATGACGTGATCTATTTTGTCTGTCTCCAGGTGAAAGACCATGTTCCTCCCAATAGTTTTATCCACTTTGAAAGAATTTCCTACTGTAAGGTTTGTGGTCTTATATTTGGAAGACTCGTAGAACTGAAATAACAACTTCATTATCAAGACCGTCTGACAGATAAGATTAAGTGTGGAGGAAGAATAATGAAAAAATTTGACAATTATACGACGAGCTTACTGACCTGTACAATATCATTAGAGTTTTAGAAAGAAGGACATTATATACTATGGATTTTCCTGTTTGAGTGAAATATACATCTGTTGGAAGTCCATGTTTTTCTGATGGTCTATATCCATCAGCAGGCAAAACTACAGAACAAAACCATACATGACCCCACATTGGCAAAGGCATTTTTGGCGAATTATAAGAGACGATGGTTAGATGATTGTCCCTTTGGTTTCAATTCCTTATTTTGTTGTCTGTATGTGGATGACAGTTAACTTTCAGATTCCAAGTGTACATTCATAAATTCTTAAATTAAAATTCAAAGCACTTTAACAGAATTCACGTCTGATCAGGAGACTATTGGTAAACTGTCCTTCCTTGATACATTGTTAGATCTCACTAATGTTTCGTTTTCTGCCTCTGTATACAATAAACTTTCCGTTACTGACTTAACTACCAAGTTTTCCCACATTTATCCCAGAAAGTTATAAGAGAAATCATCATATAGTCACCAGAGTATTAAATCTGTCCAAATTTTGCTTCACTCCATTGGAATTCCAGTTTTTGAAACATCACATGTCACTAAATGGATTTAGTGTCAGATTTTAACACAACACATAACTTGGTTAAGGCTTACTAAACCTCTGAGGCAACCCAAACAACAAATACCCTTTGTTATTAAACTGAAGCATATTGTCTGATAGCCTTTGCAGGTCACAACAGCTTTCACTGACAAAAGCAACTAAATTACTTAATGACCTTTATCCCCAATTTCAGAGTACTGCACAGTTGTATCATATTTAGGACCAGTCGCGCACTAGTGGCAGTTTCTTTAAGTTTAAAGATGTTACTACTAAGGACTTATAGGCATCTGTAGTCTATAAATACCGATGCTACTACTATAATCGGCACCTAAGTGATCCATCAATGAGCCCCATGTGCATAACGCTTATCTCCCCACACATGTCTACTCATTTACAATTCCCACCACCGTCACCAACATTACACAACTCCTGGTATGGGGTCTGTTGACTATTCAGGAAAAACTTTCCTTAGTAAGCAGTGAGACTGCCTCAAACCTTCTATGTTTCTAAAGTACGTTTCCTGTAGTCTTGATAGTTGATGTTCACAAAGCTCTTGTCATTTCCTGTTGTCATATTTCTAAGTTTACTGATGACATTGTTTAGTCTTTACTTCAGGTTTATTTATTTTTATGTTTACCAATGTCTTGTACTGATGTCATGTATATTACACAGCTGAGTTCTTACGCAGTGTAGGGTTTTGTTTCGTAGTCGTCTGATGATGAATATAGAGTCAGACTGTAACGATACTGTTGTGATCAAACAAGAGGTTTAGTTGGTTTTATTGTTTATCAGAAAATCGAAAATATATCAAAAAATATAAGGTTATTGATGGAACACCGGGTGAGCTAACCTTAAAATTATTTGACAAAAGCGTGTGATTGAAGGAACAGAGCTGACAGAGTCAAAGGAAAACCTCACCTTAGTGTTAAGAGAGTAGGCAGCACTAACAGGCATACGGACGAGTGTGGCCTCAAAGGCACTGTTCATCATCCTGGTCTGGTCGTTGTCATTGACGACGTAAGACTTACAGCCCGTTTTGTCAGAAAGAGACTCCAGCCTCGAGTCGGCTTCCTTCCTGCATGGTCAAATTCTGTGAAACTTTTTCAACATGCGCTTAATATTTTGTAAACTTTTGTTTATTGATTCGGGCTAAATTATGCTGTGTATATAAAAATTAAGCAACATCAGTTATTGTTTATAGTGTGTTCCTGTATAACGCCACGAGAGCACAAAAATCGGGTCTACGGTACTGTACATATTAACCGGAGGAAGTGGTCCAGCTAACTAAAACTGAGAGGTAATATAGACGGCACAACACTAGAATTAATAACTCGGTTTAGTAATGAAGGGGCGGACTTTTTTACATCACATTATTGTTCACCCCTGATCAAAATAACATCACGAAGTAATGATTGCACTTCATTGAGAAATAGGGTTTTGTTTAGACCAAAAGCAAGTGTGTTATAATTAATCATGCCAGGAATGTTTTTGTGAGTTACGCCCCCTGGCTGTGATGATGTAACACTGAAAATTTTCACAAACAAAATGAGGCAACAGCGGTGGCCTGAACTGTGTTCAGTTGCTCGTTATATAGGCCACAGGAATTCGTGGGGTGTTATGGGGCACACTGAACAGTTGTGATGTCATCGTGCACTACATAAACAAACCTGGGAGGTTACTAGGTTACGCCTTATCACGGCGTGAGGGTGGCAGTGCTCCAATTAAATACCTAAACATTTTTCCAAACTTTCAAATAAATCGCTGTCTGTAATCAGCATGAATAACTCCATTGAAAAAAATCATGCCTAAATAGTCGGCATAATTATTTAAAATTATCCAAAAGGCAGCAACGATATGTTTCACCTCCAGTCGCCATCTTTCTTGTTTATAAACATCTCAGCACTACGGGGCTGCCCACCCTGGCACTACGAAAGCTTGGAATCGCCGAGTACGCTGCCGTTCTGTTGAAAAAGTAGTACTACGATCGTTACAAGTTACACAACTGAACGCAGCCTAGGTTGCTGACAGCATCGGTGTTGCGTAATGAACTATCGTTAACTGTTAACTTCTCGTCGTTGGTTAAAATCTAAAATATCATCCTGTTTATGCCCGCACCATAAAACATGGGGCATGAAATACCATTATCGTTCGATGACTTAAAAAAGATTTTATGAGTCAAAACTATATTCCATGTGTCATTTCAGGAATAACTGACCACGGTTTTAACATTGTATGAGCCTTTTAGAATGTTGTTTACTACCGAAAAATTTTGGTCACCTTCCATGATATTCTCGACTTACGTAAATTAAAATATTACTAATTGCTTTGCGTTCATTATTTCTATGTTTTCATGTGTTATTAAAACTAATCAGTGTGAAACTTCCTAAGAGGACAACATCTTCTAATATTTCCAATTACCACACACACACAGACAGACGAAACATCTGCCCACCTGGGTCCGGTGTTATTATCAGGTGCAACTCTCATTCAGAAATACCAACCCAACCGAAACTGTTGTACATTGTGTTCATTCCCAAACACCGGAGCCAGGTGGGAGATAGATTTTGTGTATGTGTCCATAAACCGTCCGAGTACACTTGTTAGATACATAAACAAAACCTCCACCGTATGAGCGAAGCATGTGGATTGTCGACCTTCCTTGAGGGGTCCTCTTAAAATGGCGTTTTTACAAAGATCTAAAAGCCAGTTCTATCTGCTCTGGAAATATCACATCCATAATTATGTCGGGTGTAAGTGTGACCACGTTCATATGCCGATAGAATTGTAAGTATACACCGAGAGTTAGTGATATAAAATAATGCATTAGAAGATATGAAAAAAATTAAATTAACTCACCCCAAAGCGACTGTCATGACGCAAATGTTCGCCTGAAGCAGATCGTCAATGAAGCTCTCGGGGTCATCATAGTCATCTTCTCCGTCAGTAATGAGGAAAATATTCTTATTACCTTCCGTACCATTCAACACCTGTTCAGAGATTCACGGTGGCATTAGTCAACTACAATATTTGTCTACGGATTAAACTGAAGATGTTTGTATCAACTTTTAAAAATATTTCCCTAGAGTTTCTGGCAAGAACCAAATTTTTTGTCCGTCTTTGTGTATCTAAATTAGTCATCACTCCTCCGATCCACAGACGCTCCCACACTCTACCTCACACCTGAACTTGTATGATGATTTTACAGAATAAATATATATCATTTACACTTATGCGGGAACCTATGAGGAAGTTTTTGAAGTAAACGAGGAACAATAACAGTTTGACAGCTCTATACCACAGTAGCTGATACATAGGAGCATAAAGGACTATAATACAACTCATTACCTTAATACCTATAAAGTAATTGATAGAAGAATGTGTGAATATATAAGAGTTTCGTTTAAACATCACAGCTCCATGGTAATTAATGATACGTAAGCTGTTGTCTCTAAATCTGACTGGATACATCTCCTGTTCTTGTGTTCTCCAGGATTCAATATTCTTCCCCATATATCCACATTTTCCTGATTGATTATGATTTATGTATATGTGGCAATCACTACTCAAAAGCAGATGGAGCATACTAATAAAATCGATCGCACAGAATCTATTTGGGTTAGCTGCCTTGCCTCCTTAGCTTTATGAAGGCCACTGATGATGCTGGTGCCGCCACTAATGTTTTTGTCAATTTTGGATGCGAGGTTCCTTCTCGACTGCATATCTGTGATCTTGGTGAGAGGTGTCAACAATATGGCCGGCCCGCTCCTGCATGGAAGGAAGAACGTTAAGAACAAGCAATATGTCTTCTTCGTCTTGTGATAATCTCTCTCTCTCTCTAAATTCTTCATACTTCTAACATCAAACATTATCCGGAGTAAGTGAAGCATGCTATAGAGGTCTTCTGGCGAGCAATGTAGTCGTCAAATATGTTACCACAATTTGTCATTATGCTACGTTCGTAATGTCACAACAGCTATATGATTCGTCCATCTATCGGCCAATTGAGCTGCCTCACTAATTTATCCAATAGTGAGTCATAGGAAGATGAACTCCAACTAGCTACCTGGTGATGGCATCTTCCAGGCTCAACACAACAACTCTTCTCTCTTGGTTTAATATTCCCGCACTGATTTTGTTTTTGTTTTTTATTGGCTAAACTTGTCGTCAGTTCAGTATTTTGTCGTTAGTTGGCATAACGATGTAGTTCACGAGACTCTATGGCATTATGTAAACCTTTTATTGTGAAGAAATGCTGGGTTAATATGCAGATCAAAATAGTGTTGAAAAGAAATATTCGTAGGACTCGTACAGTATCTTGTTTAGGGTTAGTAGTAATAATAATAATAATAATGTTATGAATTGGGTCTTCACGCCTGCACACAGGAAGATTATGATGAAAAGACAATAATAATGGTAATATGGCCTTACTCTATTTAGAGGAACAAGAAAAGAGTTGAGTAATTCAATATTGAGTATATGATATCCAAGTGAGGTTAGGAGGTGGGGAAGGAGGGAGGGGGGATGCAACTTCAGGTAGCTCTTTGCTCCACCAGCTGTAATACTGTTACCGGCTTATGTTAACTTCATATATGAGTTATACATACGAGAATCTTATCAATGACACATAGCTGTTGGTAGGCACCGTGTAGAGTAACCATCTCCTGACACTTCTCTGCAGGGTCCCAATACGGTTTTTTGATCTCATGCTGTTTGAATAGTCCATGACGACGGCATAACTCGGGTACACTCCCTTTATCACAGTGATCACCGGGTCTTCTGGCGGGGCATCGCGGGCTGGGTTCCTGTTAAACACTTGAAATGGTTCAATCATAGTAAGGGAAGACAACCTGGGGAAGTAAGGTGTGCGTGTGTGTGCGCGTGTGCCCCATCCTGACCCACCCGAACCAGTATTAATGTCTACATTCTTTTATCAGTGCCATCAGCATCTTATGTTCCTGTCTGTTATATGATTGTAAAATGATAAAATTTTGCGGTAAACATACGCATTCTTGAAGTCGTCGTGTTGCAGCATCACTTTCCACACAGACTGACCACGACACATGACGTTTTGTTTGTTGGGGACATTACGAAGATGGGTCGTCTCGTCGCAGAACTCTACAACCTGGTAAACAAAAAATTTTTTATGAATCAAAGAGTTTCCTTCCTAAGCTTAAAGGTACATGAAGCGTGCACACACACACACACACACACACTGAACGATGACTAAGGTACTCACACTGTCACTTGAGATGAAGGGGTACGACAGAAGAGAAGAATTGGCTGCCTGTACCTTGTCGGCAAAGAACCTGCAGTCCTGTTCAGGTAGGTTGTCCTTCCCTTTAACACACTCCCATTTTCCTACTCCTTTGATGGTGTTTTTTTTCCTGAAAAGAACCATAGTTTTATGTGCAGAATACCTGTAGATGTGACGCCACTATTGTGTGCAGTAGTTCACGAAAACAGCGTTTTATCTATAAAAAAAATCGAGAGCATTAATGCGTAAGTAGTTTAGAACACCTAGCTGAGTGATACATACATGAGTGTGGACATCCAGTCATGTATCTTCACTTAATACAGAACACCTAGCTGAGTGATACATACATGAGTGTGGACATCCAGTCATGTATCTTCACTTAATACAGAACACCTAGCTGAGTGATACATACATGAGTGTGGACATCCAGTCATGTATCTTCACTTAATACAGGTAACCAATGTGACAATAAAGCAATTTATCTGATTTAGCTTCAAGGCAATGAGCGAAAATTTATCAAATTATGCGTCTAATTAACATGTATTCATTTATTTCCTCTCTCTCTCTCTCTCTCTCTCTCTCTCTCTCTCTCTCTCTCTCTCTCTCATATCAAATTCTCAAACTTTGTGGTCGTGTGCTGTATAGGTTCATCTACTTAACCATAATAGTGTCATGGTTTTGGTATACCGGTGGTAGTATGAGTGGATATATAACGATTATAATATGTTATGTTTCTTATTTCTTACCGTAGAGTTCGATACCTTCACACTGGTTACTTACAGGAGATTATGGTGTATCTACGTAGTTCACTCGACATTCCATGATTTATACTTGATAAATGATGATTTAATATCTGATGTATAGTAATAAACGACTCCTTCAATCAGTTCACTTACAGTTTAAATCTCTTTATAAAACACTGATCAATCTTACCTCATAAACCCTGTTATTTCAGCGTTGGCACAGTAAGACGGAGCGTAAGACAAATTTTTCTCGCCAAACTTTTCTTCGTTTGCCAGGTAGTAGAATGAAGGATATATCGGATCGTTAGGGTAGCCTAATTCATCAAACACTCCCCACCGTAGTTTCGCCCATAGTGGCACCAAGGATTTACCTGTCAGGGAATAATTAGATGGTGTTATTCTTAAAGGTAGTAGCTGTATATATTTCATCACTATATAAAATAAAAGTCTGAAAATCACTTGTGGTCCAATTAACGTAAGCAGGAGAAACACATGAACCGCTGCAAAAAGTGCGGTACTCCGGATGTCCTTATCGTCCCCAGTCGTCCCAGACACCAGTGGTCATAGACGAGTTTGATAAACATTATTTTAGGTTAATTTTTATCCAAAGTGAAGGATAGTGGCGATGAATTTTAACAAAAATTAATTAAGGAGATTAGTGATTTAGAACAATTAATAGCAGAGGACAATGTGGTGGTTTTAGTGTCACGTTATGGTGGTCATCTGGTAATAACATACGATGTTCTTATAACGACCAGCCCGGGACAATACCTTACCTTGTTTCCATCAGTCATCAAAGTCCCAATAGTTTCTCTGCTATTATTAATGCTATAAGTTCCAGTAAGAGAATGACTTAGGTTAGGTTAGGTAAGGTTTGGTAAGGTTAGGTTAGGTTAGGTAAGAGAGCACTAGTAACTCATGACTGACCTGGTTTACCCCACCACGACTGATACTTCTCCTCAGTAAGGTAGTCTGGGGTGAGGTGAATATGCAGGCCAGGACTTCCACATTTTCCCGGCTGCTTCGTGTATGGCTGGTTATAATAGGGATGATGTTGTAAATCTACACGAATCTCGCTCTCCTGTGTTGAACAAAACACAAAAAGAGTATTAACATCGTCAGCTGATAGTGACTTGTAGTAACACGTAAACTTGGTGTGTACTACCGTTTGACTGTCTGGGATGAATATACCAAAACTCTCCTTCTCAGCGATACCGAGTCGTTCCAAACATCTCCAACCCTTTGGTGAAACTTGGGGGACATTAATAGAACGTTGTGACTTACACTACAAATTCGTCAGATTGGTGGAACTTCCGCACTTGCCTTCGATAGGCAGGGAGGCAGCATAACCGGCACGGCATTCGACCGCTTCCCATTTACTGCTGGGAGGAACGAGAGTGCGCGGGATCGGCCCGGCAAGCTGTAACACTGCTGTGTTTAGAATAAATTAAGTTATGCTTTAGAGAAAATCTGTATGCAAATTCAGTTAAGAAACAAGGGTTCTGCCTACCGCCCGCCAAGCTAACAGTGCCCTGAGTGTGCCTTAGGCGTAAGCCAATCACAGTGACCTGCGAGTGTGACGTCATATACTCAGGGGAGTGAGTGGCCAAAAACTACCTAGGTGAGTGTGTCCAATTTTCAAAGGGACAGTCTGAATTAGAGTTTTGTGTAGAGAGGTGTGGTGGTGTCTGCTGGGCGGCATGGCAGGTAAATTGCGTGTACTTTGCTTAGTAATTCCTGAAGTTCCCATTTGTTGTGAGATACATGCCCTGCCCCCCCCCCCCCCTTCGTTTTTAAATTAGCTAGGAGTGCAGGTTATTGTTCGAAGTGTAATTTTCCATTCTTGATAACGTCAATAAACGAAGAACCGTTAAGAATAGTTTCCAATTCCCTTCCCCTGTGTATGGACTAGAGTGTTCTTCATAAGTGTCTATGTGGTATACATTGACCCATGAGTACCAACATAACTATCACATGTTTCCACGAGTGTCTAAGTTACGTACTATCCTTATCGCCCGGTTATCATTCTCTCCCTCTTCCCCCATTCACCCCTCCTGTCGGTCACTAGGGGCGAAACACAGATTGTCCACAGGGAACTCTCACCTCACTCGCCTCACTCCTCCACTTCCCGACCTCATCCTGTATACGAAAGAAGATTAAGAATAAGAAAAGAGAACAAAGGAATTAAAGAATAAAAATAAGAGAAACAGAAAATGGGAACAGTCAGGTCAGTCCCAGGTAGAAACGGGTGAGGTCACCGGCGACACAACAATTGATCATGACTATAATATATTCACTAGTATACTACGTAAAGCACAGGAACAAAATATACTATGCAGAAAAATTAGGTTAAATAAGAATGAGCCAAGGTGGATGACCAGAAAACTTAAACATGACATAGGAATAAAGAAAGGAATATATAAGAAATTAAAGGGAGGGGAGGAGCAGCTCAGAAATAGGTATAATGAACTATCTAGGAATGTTAAGAAAAATGTAAGGAAAGCAAAGAGAGACTATGAAATCAAAATAGCAAGAGAATCCAAGGCGAATCCCAAGGGATTTTCCAGGTATATAGGACAAAGTTGGGCCCTTAAAGTCAGGGAGGGGAGAAGTGATAAATGGCAGTGAAGAAATAAGCAAAGCATTGAACAGCTACTTCTCATCAGTTTTCACAGAAGAAATTTGCCATGAAATTCCAGAGGTGGAAATGATATTTAGGGGAACTGAAGAAGAGAAATTAAAGAATACCACTATCAGAAAAGAGGATGTTCTTAAGAAGATAAATAAATTAAAGAAGACAAAATCCCCAGGGCCGGATGAAATTTTGCCTCGAGTCTTGAAAGAGTGTAGGGAACAGATGAGCGGACCCCTTGTAAATTTATTTACAAAACAATTAGACACCTGAGTTGTGCCAGACTTGTGGAAACAAGCAAATGTAGTACCCATATTCAAAAAGGGTGACAGAGCATCAGCGTCAAATTACCGGCCGATTAGTTTGACGTCATTAATGGGGAAATTTCTTCAATGAATTATAGCAAATAGCATCCGATCGCATTTAGAGAAAAACAAATTAATCTACGACTCTCAACATGGGTTTACAAAGGGAGAATCTTGTTTAAGAAATCAGCTGACGTTTTTTTAGGAAAGTTTTCGATGTAATAAATAATGATGAAAATTACGATGTTATTTACTTAGACTTTAGCAAAGCGTTTGACAGAGTACTGCATCAGAGGCTTCTAAGAAAAGTTAAGGCTCACGGTATCAAGGGGGGAAGTTTTAAATTGGATAAAATCATGGCTCACCGATAGAGCACAGAGGGTCAGCGTAGATGGTGTTAAATCTGAGTGGGGTTGTGTAATCGGTAGGGTTCCCCAGGGGTCAGTACTGGGCCCACTCTTGTTCATAATTTACAAAAACGATCTAGATACTGGGATCAGCAGTGACATAAGCAAGTTTGCGGATGACACCAAAATAGGGCGGCAGATTAATTCATTGAAGGATGCAAATGCACTACAGGAGGATTTAAATACACTGCAGGAGTGGTCAGAGAAATGGCAAATGAAATTCAACACCAGCAAGTGCAGCGTACTTAATACTGGAAAAACAAATACTGTCAATGTATACAGCCTCAACAACATCAACCTAGAGCAGTCGACTTGTGAAAGTGAGTAAAGGATTCTTGTAAGCCCGGAACTACGGCCTAGAAAACAGTGCGTTAATGTTCGAAATAAGGCAAACAGAGTATTGGGTTTTATATCTAGAAGTGTAAGTAATAGGAGTGCAGAGGTCAAATTGCAACTATATCTTGCTCTAGTCCGGACTTAGAAACCTTCCATACCACTATAGATTAAGAAACCTTCCATATCAAGATAGATTAAAGAAACTAAACTTGCATTCCCTAGAAAGACGTAGAGTGCGAGGAGATATGATAGAAGTATTTAAGTGAGTGAAATGAATCAATAAAGGAGATATATATAAAGTTCTTATAATATCCGAGCAGGATAGGACTCGGAGCAACGGATTTAAGTTGGATAAGTTTAGGTAAAGGAGGGAGATAGGAAGAAACTGGTTCACAAATAAGGTGGTGGACGAGTGGAACAAGCTTAGCAACTTTGTAGTAAGTACTGGAACGCTGGAAAGTTTTAAAAGGAGGCTAGATCGATTCATGGATGATAGAGAGTGGTAGTAACTCTCGCCAGGAGCTGCCATGCACCGGCCAACTGGCCTATTGCAGACTCCTTATTTTCTTATGTTCTTTTGTAAAGATTAAAAAGAAATAGAGAAAAGTAATTCAATGGAAATTCCTTCTCTCCAACTTCAATAACACTTATAATTTCAGATCTTTGGTTTGCTGAAAATAAAAAAAATTCATATAAACACGCAAACTTGATAACTGACATCTTTATTAAATTTCCCTGTATATGGAATGTCATTGATAGTGGGAAAAGTTATATACGAGAGAATGACTTAATATTAAACCTAACATATTAGTATTGTGACAATGTTGAGGCAGTGTAAACATCACCTGATATGTTTGTACGGTGGCCGGATGGTCATAGTCGGTGTTGTTCCAGGATTGTGGTATGAGGAGTTTAACGTGTCTGAAGAAGGCTCTCCTCCGCGTCGCTCTAAACAAATGCTCTGAACCTTCCTTTACCATATCCTGAAATTTTAATCCTCCATTACAAATAGATCATATGAGCAGCAAGAAGAAATAGTGACAAATATAATAAGAACATAAGAATGGAGGAAACTGCAGCGGGCCTATGAGCCCATGCTGGGCAGTCCCAACCTATGTTTGAAGCTATCCAGCGTATTCGAGTTAATGATGATATTTGGTAACTTGTTCCACTCGTCCACTACTATATTACCAAACCAATGTTTACCTATTTCGCGCCTAAATCTAAATTCGTCTTATTTAAAACCATTGTTACGAGTTCGCTCCTGGTTGGATAGTTTGAGTATCTTTGTAATGTCCGGTTTGTTCAGCCCTGATTTCCATTTATGCACCTATATCATATCGCCCCTCACGCTACATCTCTTGAGAGAGTGCAAATTAAGATGCTTTAACCTGTTTCTGTACTCAAGGTTCTCTTGTAGAAGAAAACTCTGGGACCCAAACTTTTAACTCTAATGTAACGGGATCAGCAGATTAAGAGAATATTTGTGCCTTAGATTTTGCAACAACATCACCAAAAACACACTGTAGCAAATACTAATCTACGAAGTGCAGCTGTTCTTAATTAATATAAGAGGCTTCCACATAAACAAAATTAGTAAAAGCTAGAAAACAACAAATAATAGCCATCCCGGTTATACATTTTCAAAAGTAAATAAGACAACGAAGCATTCCGAATATATTCATAGGCCTATATAAGATGAATAATAGCACCAGCGTATGGATAAACAGCAATATATGTATTCGGTAAGGTTTAGACAGTATCTCTCGTCGTCATGAGAACTAAAACGTTAAATAACATACAATAGCATAAAAGAAAAAACAATATGATGCATAAAATTAAATAAAGCAGTAAGTACATTAAGTTCCAAAAATAAATAAAAAATATCACTGAACATAAAAACACTTGAGTTACTCGCGATTAATAATTCAGTATTTTAATGTTGTTTTTTCCGCTTTTACCTAAAGATGTCGCACCTGTGAGCGTTTTCTCACAGCTCAGTGAAGCGCTGTTAGGCAGGATTACCTACTGCTTCCAGTGTTTACCAATGTTAGTATTGTAAGCTTATTATGGTCAAATGGCGTTATTTATTTACGTTTTACATATTTTGAATGTCAATATCTTCGAAAAGTATAGAATGCTTGAGGTGTAGCACACAACACGTCATTCGTAAGGCCAAAATCTTCAGTAACCTGGTTTGGTAGAACATGTGAGAAGGTCTGTTGGCTACCAGAAGACTGTCTCACACAGCATCAGTTACTATAGGAAGCTGACCTTTAGGCAGAGCTTCTGTGTCCTTTCTATTTGTTATGTATAAATTTGTTGTCCTGGAAAGCGTTTGCCACTATGTGCCTTCACTCTCAGTTTCTGTTGTATAACGAGTTAAATAAAATCATGGTCTGCATAGAGCAAGCAAGCACAAAATCTATAGATTCCTCAAAGCAAAAAAAAAATTGATGCAATGTAAGGAATATTTTTACATTGAATGCACAGTTCATTGTCAAAACAAACTACATCTTACAGAACTACAGTGCTCCTTCTGGAAACTATATCCATGATTGACCTTCAAGTGCAAGTCCATAGGTTGTTGTTGTGTAGCACTCGCATAGTGGCAGCCTTCAGTGTGAGGACCATATGGACAGGCAGACACTAGTATGTTCTGGACAGCCTAAATGCTTAAAGTTCATCGCTTATGCTGGCAGGACAGATAAAAGTAATGTGATGGGAGCTGTATACGGTTGTTTGTGTGGTGGTAAGTTAACTATGTTGTCCCAGTAGTCTTTTGTATTTTGTTACATAAGGCTATTATTTAATGAATTAAGTAACTGCTAATTTAATTAAGAATTATATCATAGTATAATCATTCATACCTTCTAGTGACGGGGACTAACCGACCAACGAAAGTTTGTTTATGATTCTGAACGTACTCCCGCGCATGACAGGCACTGTGTGTAGCATAATAAGTAGTAGGTAGTAGGCAGCTATCAAACAGGGAGGCACTACCGCCTGGGAAGATATTGGAAGCATAATGTGTTGTCTAATGGTAGACCCTGCTGCCATATGGCATCACGAAAATTGTGACCAAGTCCCAGGTTGCTGATCTGACTTTCTGCCTCATTTACACACAGTTGCAGGGTCTCAATTGTTTCTCTTACTCTGACACACATCATACATAATGTATATCGTTTCTCATACTTGATTTATTTTTTCGTTTTTGCATTTATATATGGTTATTATTATTATTTTTAGTATATTACTTTTATTTTTAGTACAGGTATTTTGTTATTATTTTTTTATGACTTATTATAATAATAATAATAATAATAGTTATTATTATTATTATTATTATTATCATTATTATTATTATTATTATTTTATTTTCGTCCCCCAGGCCCTGATGTGGGTCAGTGACCTGTGCCCGGGTGGGCTGATCCCCGTAAAAAAAAAAAAAAAAAAAAAAAAAAAGACGATGCTATAAGTAATAACATCACTATATGCCATTGTAAAATGTTTAAAGTGACAATCATTCTGGTGTCACTGTTGTGTAATATTACCCTTAAGTTGGTACCCTTATTGTATGTGGTAACTTCATTAAAACATCTATTTTCTCACCATAAAGTAAGACCTATTGGTCATTTTATATTTTCTGAGTAAAGTTACCCGGTATTAATTGAACCTAAATGAAGTTCCTGTCGTTGTGATTGATGGTTCAAGAAGTCACAGTATTAATATGTGCATCACCGTTCATTACTTCAAATAATTGCCTTCCAAAATACAAGTTATATCCCACGAGCAATGACCTCGCGTGCTACGCTACCCAAATGTTTATAATGTTAATGATACTCTATATTATATTCTGATTAAAAGTCAGGATGGTAACAGAAACATTGCACCCTTACACGGGCTGGATGCGGTTGTAGAGGTTGAATAGCAATTCGCGGACGAGAGATCCCGGGTGGGAGCAGGGGACGGTCCCGAGGCTGATGAAAAATCTTTTCCCCAAACTTCCAGATGAAGTGATGGTAATGATCAGAGAGAGCCGAGAGGGTCAGTGTATTTAGCGTTTCTTGATATGTGGAGTACAGGAGGGGAAGCAGATGTGTGAGATCTTACCTTTAGAGCAGCAATGATGGCAGGTCCTTGACTCTCGTCGATCTGAGACGAGATGCCAATCACGATGCCGTCATAGCCATTGTTGACCAATTTAACCTTTGATCCCGTGCATACCGCCATCACCACCACCCAGACGGTCACCACCACCCTCATATCTGCAACTCCAGGCGCCACTACCCCTGCCGGGTTCTATAAAAAGTGAAGTTATTTTTTACAGTATACTGGAGCAAGTTTCAGCGGGGCCCACTCTCCATAATATATTTTTAACCACATACACGAACTGTACCAAATTATAAGGAATCAGTTTTGTCAACACTGAGAATTGAATATGTGGCCTTAATAAAAACTGTATTTGAATAGTGGTGTATGGTATATTTTTTAACCATTTGAGTTTGTTCAATGTGCAAATAAGGGCTTGTGATAATTTCTGCCCTTTGCTTGCCTTGAAATTCACTAGATATATTCTAAGTGACATCCATTTAGAGTTATTTTATTTCTTGTCACCCAAGGAAATAAGGTGTGCAGTTAGCAGCTACTGTAGATCAGTACCTAATTATTGTAATTTAGTAACTAACTACAAGAAACCCCAAACAAAAAGAAAAATTACCTTTAGGTACCATGGGTTTTGTATAGAGAGGAAGTAGTGTAAGAACAGAATATTTGTATTGTGCGAATATTGTATTGACAGAGAGAACGCAAGTGTAGCGAGATATGTCTTAAGTAGAATATTAAGAATAAAGAAAAAATTGGCAGTACAATACTGTAGATTTAATATGTCTGCCCCTTGCTTTATGAAATTATCAGGAATATTGCCAGTTAATTATATAACAATACTGTTGTTTTAGTTTCCAAAATAAAAAAAATATTTGAATTAAGAAATTTTTTGCAATACTGTACATTATAATAATTTATTTATTGTTCAGTGTTTTTATAACTGCCGAATGGTTAGACACTTCTTAGGGTGAGAGAACCCCTTAACGTGGACTCACCCAACGTTTATTGATATCGTCAAAACCTGGAGAAGTGAGACACTCGCGAACTACTGATTACATTCCATTACATCTATACATTATACGTCAGTTAGTAAACACTCTATTCTGTATGGCTATTATCCAAATTGCCTTACACTATGCAAGCCTGTAGTTCACAGCATTTCACCATCATACAAACAATCACTGTGTTCTTTCACTCACCTGTGCGGGCTTATGGCTCCACTTAACTCTTAGTATCGCTCCAATTAATAATAATAACAACTGGAGGAGACACTAGCGCTGCGGTCGATGGTTGCTGACTGCTGACCGAGCAGACTCCGGAAGTTATTTATCTCATCCAAGAGCGCATCCTGTGGGGGGGGGGGGGGAGGGGGGGTCCGGGCCCTCCTTTTAATCAGAAAATTCAATACTTTTTTTTTAACGCAGTATTATACTCAGAAGTTTTTATAAAGTAAAAATTAATTACCCTCGACCTCAGAATATCTCCTAATATCAAGTGCACGTGGCTTCAAAATGGTCTCAAAATGTCTCTGGAGTATGGAGGGCTTACACAGGCTACTGGCATCCTCCCTCGGCATGACCACCTCCAGTGGGTGGGTATTAATTTAATAAGTTACTTAGGTAAAAATAAATTGAGTTTGATTAAGTTGATTCTGTCTCGTTGCTATGCAGGGCCACGGTTTTTAAAAGAGACTTAAAATTTGGTATGCTTATGTAATTAGCTCGATAATGTTTACGAACCTCTAGATTAGGAGAAGGGATGTCCTTTTGTACGAACACAGTTTCTACCTTAATTTTGTTCAAGGACACTTATGTTAACTTTGCTTTGTCTAAAAAGTCCTACCCACCATGACATATGAAAATAGGACTGGTGGTTATGGAAGCAATAAGTCAGCGCCTATTTGTATTTTTGTGACTTTTGGTATAATCTTATTCAGGGAGACTGACAACATACAAAGAAAACACCAGCTTATATGACCTCTGGAGGGCGACCATTCCTGGAAGATGGCCACCTTCACATGTAGTCACCATTATAATATAGCTCCTCTTCTGTTGTTTGTGAGCTAAATCTTCCATAACAGGAGCTGCCTTCAGTGTCCTCCTCGTCCTAGTATTTATGGCGTCATGATGTTCTTCGTGGTGTTCCATTTCGGTGAAGTTACAATGACAAGGTGTTTCCCTATTTTGTATATGGTTGCAATGTAATTTAATGTTTACTAAGACGATTGTCATTAAAATGCATGACGTCAGCAGTGTAATTCTCATGCGTATGTAATCACCGTACTCATTAAAAGTTAATTAATACCTTGGGCCTTCTTTGGTTTTAGTCTTTAAATTGTTTTCGTCATTATTTTTTTATTTGCTTTAAAACTGTGCATGTGTTTGTATTATCGCATATATTGAGTGTTTCATATTTACAAACATATGTCCATAATTCACCAGATAATGTAGTAATTTGTTTCATCCTGTGTAGGTTAAGAAGCTTGACATTAATAATAGAAACATCACCTCACACTTCTAAGAAACAGTGGGCGAAAACTATACTTGCCTTACTCATTTACTTACAGTTTCTTATATTTTCACCACATCTCAGTTATTGTGAGAAAAAAAATATATATTCTGTTACTGATAAGAAGAATACGAGTCCAAGATCCGGCAGTGAATGTGGCAAATGTCTCCAACGTTTGCTCTGAATGTTTCGTCTTGTGACTTTTGTGAAGGGTAAGAGATATACTACAAAGCCTTAATGTTTAACCGCTACTGACATGACACGAGCTTTGTCAGTAATTCTCAGCAGTCACTTGTGAGGGATGAACGACAGTGGTTCTGAGAGTTTGGGAGTGAAGATACTACGAACTCACCAAATTCCATCTCTCTATAGTTGAAAACTGTGGTCGTGCAAAGGAGAGGCCATGTACTTTTAGGAGGGGATCGGCCCGCCCAAATCTTACCTCTTACTTGAGACGTTCGTGAGTATTCTTGGGGTATTTACATAAATCACGCTTAGCAAAGAAACAAAAAAAAAAGGACAGATATGCTATTTCATGACGGGGGTTCTCCCATAATCAGGGTGGGGGCCGCACACTGAGGTTAAACCCCAAATTCCACCTTCGTGTATAGGTGAGGATGGGAGTAGTACACCGGTAGGATACTACTTCCATCCTTCGTGACGCTGACACTTACGAGGAGACCCATAAAATAAAACGGGAACAAATTTAAAACAAAAACAAAAGGGAACTAGGAAACTTATCCGGAGTTCCCCGAGAAATTCTCTCCGACAAGGTCTTACCACACTCACACTATATTCATCGTCGCTCCAGCATAATGTTTGCTCATTTTGTCCACGCTGATGTTTCATTAACGCTGAAGCCTCAAAGCGAACCCTTCCTGGAAAATTCCTTTGCCACGTGGGAGCTTCATGATGTCTCGACACCAGTACAGCCTCGGAAAACGACCCACCGCTGTACAGTATGTGGGAATAGAGGGAAAACGCCCTTTCTAGGTGGAAGCCGGGGTACACAAAGGGCGTGAGTTGACCAAGCAGAAGTTGGCCTTCCCGTCTCCTGGCTGATCAGTTCACTAATAATGCGGTCACACCAAACGTGACTCGCCATTCCATCCCACCTTAATTTGTATGTATTATTGCAGAAGCTGTTCACATCTACGGAGTCGAGTCATGAATACAGCCAGACCCATCTCTTCGTCAGTCACAGATAATCATTTGTGGTGAGAGTATCATGCAGCTGGATGAACTCTTGCCTGCTGACAAATTGGACATGAGGATTGAAATTCATGAAGCCTTTCGAATGAACCTTTTCCCTCTCACGTCTCCTGTTCAGAATAATTATTGGTTTCAGCAACAAGATTTTTCGATGAAATCACCATCACTTGGTTCTTCTAGTACAGTAAGCTCCTCTTTATCCAGATTATCCAAACTTTTCATTCTTACTTCCCAGTTACCAACATTTTATTTTCATTTTTCAACATAATGTTTCAGAATAATTTATTAATATTATATAATAATCTGGGTTTTTTTAATAAATTCAAATTCGTATTTTAAAATTATGGTTATTCTTTCTTCAACCCCAATTGATCGCCTGTAATTAGTGTCCATTTTACTAACAAAAATAATCGTCATATGCACGAATTTCTTAAAAATTTCTACCGTCATTTTATAATAATAATAATAATAATAATAATAATAATAATAAACATTTGTCTGGGTGGTTCAGTATAGGTCTGGATACAAATAACTAAAAACACTAATATCGGGCTCTTTGGTGTTGACTTCATGTACCCTGATTTGGTTCCTCTTCCTACGCTGCCGAATCCACAACGGTGAGAGAAAATGTGTCCATATCACTTGAACTTTGGCAGAATACTGACAAACGTGACCTTTTCTGGCCCTCAGCTGTGATACACTCTGGATGATGTAGTGTATCCTGTCCAGTGTGGTGTGTGTGTGTGTGGTGTGGGGTGTGTGTGTGTGGTGTGGGGTGTGTGTGTGTGTGGTGTGGTGTGGTGTGTGTGCTGTGGGTGTGTGTGTGTGTGTGGTGTGGTGTGGTGTGGTGTGTGTGTGTGTGATTGATTTTGATTTTGCCGCTTACAGCGGCTACTTTATTGTGCACCCCACACTCATCCTGTGTGCAGTAGCGCAAAAGGATTACAGAGTAGAGTTTACAAAGGGTCATAATAATTAACCCCCGTTGTCAGGATATTATGGCACTGAATGTTACACAGTATATCAATTACATTATTTGTTTAGTTCTATACATAAAGGGTAACTAATTCACAACTGCGTGAGTACAGGCGTGTGAGGCAGTGAGAAGTATTCAAGCACATTGTGTATTTGGTTCTGTACATGAGAATTGATATAGTTACTAAGTGCAAAAAAGTGGATACAATCTTAATATGTCGGCTATCTTGCCATTAGAGATGAAGTGTTGGGCCATTTCACACACAGTGTGCTTGGACCTGTCCCTAAAAGGTTCTATCTTCACACAGTCGAGGACGTAGTGTTCAAGTGTGTGGCCATATGTATGGCCACACACTTTACATTTAGTTTTGTTTACATCTGCTTGAGGAACATACTGCCAAAGGTACTTATATCCTAACCTTAATCTAGCGGTTACAACATCTTGTAATCTAGTGATCTTGTTACTTGCTCCATATTCATGTTTCACTTGATACATCTCATCATGGTAACCTATGGATCGACTAGTGCCTGTTTGCACTTGTCTACTTGCGTCAAACTCATCAATAAGTTCTTTCCTAATTACAGTTTTAAGGGTTCTTTTTGACAGACCCAAATTGTATTCAACGGTGTCTTTGTTAGACTCGAGTTTGGCGAGGGCATCAACTCTGTCATGTTTTATGAAGCCTATGTGAGAGGGGATCCACAACAGTTTGACCTTGACACCCCGGTCAACAAGGCACACATATTTGTGTCTGGCTTCAGAGACAAGAGCGTGACAACCTGAGTCGAGGGTACCAAGGGCAAGTAGTGAGGATAGAGAGTCAGTGATGATGAGACTGTCAGTAACAGTGGTTTCAATGAATTTAATAGCTGTGAGTATGGCAATTAATTCAGTTTGTAGAGTGCAATTAATTCAGTTTGTAGAGTGGGTGCCCAGTTGTTAATTCTAACTCCTTTCTCAATTATATTACCATCAGGTTGAGTCACGACAACAGCACTTCCAACCCTCCCACAGGCGGTGTTAAGATATCCATCAGTGTAGATGGTCTGTGTGATATTATCATCAGTCTGTAGAGTGTGTATGTGTTCAAGAGCTCTCAATTTGGCAGTGTGTTGGAGATAAATGCTTTGTATAATTAATTTTTTAGGCGGATTCGTCGGTATTGTGATATCAAAGGGAACTGTCCGCCAGGGTGGCAGGAAGTGCTGGTGTGTCTCAACTTTGTACAGGTGGTCTAGTCCAAACATCTTCATATGTGTAGCTGTAGTTTGGATCCATTTAGACTCAGTAGTCCCATGGTTCATACATTCTAGCAATTTTAAGGAAACAATGTTATCAGGATCACCACGCAGAAGCCTCAGGGCTATCATGAGGTTGACTTCAATTATTCTGTCTTTAACACTGGGTATACCTGGTTCTTTCCTCATATTAAGTACTTTAGTGCTCATGGGACATCCTAGGACAATTCTGAGGGCTTTATTTTGCATTTTCTCGAGCTTGTCAACGCCTTTCCCGTCACGAATGACCAGGGCTGGTGCGTGGTAATCTATCAGAGATCTTATATAGCCTAGGTACATTGTTTTAACAATTCTAATATTAGCACCATAGTGCGGGCTGTACCCCGCTACACTTCTAAGAGGTCTCAGTCTGTCAGTACGTTGGCGGGTTAGCTGTTGTATGGCAGGTAGGGTACAAGGGACGGAGACACCAAGATATTTAAAAGAAGAAACATAGTCAATAGTGTTGTTACCTATCTTGAACTTGGCGGGGCCGCGTTTGCGGTTACCAGCTTGTTTGTTGAACATCTTAGTTTTCTCAGTGGAGACAATATGACCGAGGTGTTCACAGGCTGCGTATACATGGTTCAGGGTGGTTTGCATTTCACGATGAGTTTTAGTATGTATAAGAATATCATCAGCATAGCTGATTGAGATATTGCTGGGGTTGTCTGGTATTAAATTTAATAATGCATTCATAAGAACATTGAACAAAGGGGGGCTAAGTACTCCACCTTGAGGGGTACCAAGTTGCATATCTTTAACTTCACTTTTGTAACCCTGAAACAGTGCAGCAGCCCTTCTGTTGGTTAGGTAGCCACTTATCCAGTGTAACAGCCTACCTCCTATATCCATTTTGGCTAGTTCGTACAATATCAGTTGCCTATTGGCAATATCAAATGCAGCTTTTAGGTCAAGAAATGTGGTGTATCTGTGCCTTTCATCACCATGCACAGTTAGGAATGTGGTGATGCAATTATGTACACCTTTACCATGGGTGAAGCCATTTAGGTTACGAGACATGTGTTCTCTGATTCTATATAAGAGTCTGCCAAGAACCATCCTCTCAAAGGTTTTACACAGGCAGCTGGTTAGTGATATGGGACGAAAGGCATCAGGCTGTCCTGGTTTCGGTATTGGTACAACAATACTGCTGGTCCATGATGTGGGTAGTTGGCCCTCGGCATGAGTCATATTGTACAATACCAACAATGGTTTGCCTGGCACGCGCCTTAGTAGTCTAACGATGTTGTAGGTGACTCCGTCCTCTCCAGGGGAAGTAGACCTACCCCTGGCGAGGGCGGCGTCAAGCTCCCACTCAGTATATGGAACATCACACTCATCGTGCTGTTTGCCCAGCATAAAGCTAATAAGATTACTTCTCTCTACAGACTTCGCATCAAGGAGTCCCCGAGTCCTAGCTGGTAACATGTCATAGCTCGACACATGAGCCCACTTTGTTATTAGCTCATTCGACTTTTGCAGAGGGTTTGGATGGGAGACGTGTCTACTGTTTTTACCTCTGATTATGTTTATGTCTTTCCAGGCTTTGCTGAGGGATGTGTGTTGGTTCAGGCTGTTGACATATGTCTCCCATGCATTTTGTCTGAGTTCGTTTACACGTTCCCTGGCAGCAGCAAGGGAAGCTTGATACAATTGTAACATTTGAGGTGTTCTAGTTTGTTTGTAACCCTTACCCACCCTCCTGACCCTAGTCCTGAGTTTTTTCAGCTCAGGGTCATTATAGCACTGCTGTTGCCTCTTCCCATTATGCTGACCACGTTTTCTCCTTTTTTTGGTGGAGGCATTGTTGGTGAAGTATGCATAAGTCCTATCTATCAGATCGTCATGGAAACTTTGGTAGTTGTCAGGCTTGTAGTCCTTGTACCAGTCATGGATGAAGTCTATGAACTGGCTTTCATGTTCTTGCTTGACTTTGATTCTACGTCTGTCGAGTTTACCACCAGTGGGGGTGTCATTGGCTACATGTATACTAGCTTGGATTGGGCTGTGGTCAGACATAAGATCAGTGACAACATCAAAGCTATGAGTTGTGTATGATAGATTAAAGCCAATACATTTGTCTAGACCCCCACCATAGATGTGTGTTGGTTCATTATTACCTATAATTTGAACATCTTCATATGCGCTGAGAAGTGAGATAAGTCTCCTACCATTGGTGTTAGTGGTGGAGTCACCTAATTTCTTGTGTCTAGTAGTCAGGTCACCCATCAGGACAGTGGACTCAGTGTGTAAAAAGTCTAGGAGATCTGTGTACTGAAGCTGATCTGAGGGAGCATAGGCGTTTAGCACGTTGAGTGTGGAGTTGCCCAGGTGGATAGTGATCCCATGGTACTGAAGGTTGCGTGTGTGTGTGGTGTGTGTGGTGTGTGTGTGTGGTGTATGTGGTGTGTGTGGTGTATGTGGTGTGTGTGTGTGTGTATGGTGTATGTGTGTGTGTGTGTGTGTGTGTGTGTGCGCCTCGCCGGTATTCTATCAAGACAACACCACAGTTATGTTGTGTGTACTTACAGGTGGTGTCCTTTTGCTTTGTTTTTATGTGATTTATGTAAGGCAAATTTTATTTTGTAAGTTAAGTTAGTTATTCTTTAATGGGAAATTATCAGTAAGTTTGTTGCATTGTGCAATTTTGGTCAAATTATTGTAAATTTGTTAATACAGTGCTTTTTATTTTATATTTTCATGGTGTGTTAGTAAAGGAAGACATGTCTAATATTAAAGGAATAAGGCTTGGGTAAACGAAATAATCTGGACTTGATAAGCTTCCCTCAGAGCATCAGTGTCAAATTACCGGCCGATCAGTTTGACGTCAGTAGTGGGGAAATTCTTGAATCAATTATAGCAGATAGCATCCGATCGCATTTAGAGAAAAGCAAATTAATCTACGACTCTCGACATGGGTTTACAAAGGGAAAATCTTGTCTAACAAATCTGCTGACGTGTTTTAGGAAAGTCTTCGAGGTAGTAGACAATGAAGAAAATTACGATGTTATTTACTTAGACTTTAGCAAAGCATTTGACAGTACCGCATCAGAGGCTTCTGAGAAAAATTAAGGCTCATGGTATCGTGGGGAAAGTTATAAATTGGATAAAATCATGGCTCACCGATAGAACGCAGAGGGTCAGCGTAGATGGTGTTAAATCTGAGTGGGGCCGTGTAACCAGTGGGGTTCCCCAGGGGTCAGTACTAGGCCCACTCTTGTTCATAATCTACATAAACGATCTAGATACTGGGATCAGCAGTGACATAAGCAAGTTTGCGGATGACACCAAAATAGGGCGGCAGATTAATTCAGGGCATGATGCAAATGCATTACAGGAGGATCTAAATAAACTGCAGGGGTAGTCTGAAAAATGGCAAATAAAATTCAGCACCAGCAAGTGCAGCGTACTTAATATTGGAAGAACAAATACTGTCAATGTATACAGCCTTAACAACATCAACCTAGAGAAGTCGACTTGTGAAAGAGACCTAGGGGTACTTGTAAGCCCGGACCTACGGCCTAGAAAACAGTGCGTTAATGTTCGAAATAAGGCAAACAGAGTATTGGGTTTTATATCTAGAAGTGTAAGTAACAAGAGTGCAGAGGTCTTATTGCAACTATATCTTGCGCTAGTCAGGCCGCACCTCGATTATGCGGTTCAGTTTTGGTGCCCTAATTATAGAATGGATATCAATTCACTAGAGTCGGTGCAGCGAAGAATGACGAAAATGATTCCGGGACTTAGAAACCTTCCATATCAGGATAGGTTAAAGAAACTAAACTTGCATTCCCTAGAAAGACGAAGGGTGCGGGGAGATATGATAGAAGTATTTAAGTGGGTGAAAGGAATCAATAAAGGGGATATAGATAAAGTTCTTATAATATCCGAGCAGGATAGGACTCGGAGCAACGGATTTAAGTTGGATAATTTTAGGTTTAGGAGAGAGATAGGAAGGAACTGGTTCACAAATAGGGTGGTGGACGAGTGGAACAAGCTTAGCAACTTTGTAGTAAGTGCTGGAACGCTAGAAAGTTTCAAAAGGAGGCTGGATGGATTCATGGATGATAGAGAGTGGTAGAAACTCTGGACAGGAGCTGCCATGCACAGGCTAACCGGCCTATTACAGACCCCTTATTTTCTTACGTTCTTATGTACCCTTAGATTAGCTGCTGAGCCTGAAGTGAGGAGCCTAACTCACCTAACTCCGGGCCAATTGTAAGAACATCCGCGGTGTACACCATGCCGTGGTAGCCCCATGGTCGGTTTGCAAGAAGCACTCTGGGCTAAAAAAAAAAAAATCTACGATTCATTATTGGAACGTGGGAGATTTCCGTGGTACTCGCACCCTGCCCGATGACCACTACGATGGAACTATATTTTGACCCCCCCCCCCCCCCCCCCCATGCGCTCTTCTCAGTCCCAGACCTCCATAAAATATCATGGTGCGAAGGTGTGGAACAACTTACCGCCACCCACCCGAGCAAAGACTACGCTCCCTTCCTTTAAATCATCTCTTAAAAAATATCTATTGTCTAAGAATTAATATGTCTTGTAACACCTACTATATTTACAGTACCTGCTTTTATTGTACCATCAAAACCGTTTTATCAGAAATTATCATGTAAATAGAAATTACCATTGCAAAAAATATATTTGCCAACTAGACATAATCCTGACAGCCCTGTCCTCTTGTTCAACCTTATTACTGTACAACCCAGGTTGTACTGCTCCCCCATTATACTTATGTTTTTCAATTGCACTGTAATTTGTGTATATATAAATAAAATAAATAAATAAACTAAAAAAATAATACATAAACAAGATTAATAAATATTGAAGTGATAACCGTGGTAACATTATGAGATGTTCTTATTACCACCATGCTATTGTACTATTCCAGATGATACTAAATGTTACATAATACTTCCTTGAGATAAATGTAAAGTATATATCAGGTGCCTCAAAGTGAGCTCAGGTTCTCAACTGGCTCAGCCATGTTAATATTGTTATTATTATCCACTCTGTATCTGTATTTTTATGACTAAATAAACTATTTCAATTCAATTTAATTCAATAAAATTGGCCCTCAGAAGCCCTCCACCAGTACTGAGAAGAAGCGAGGTAGGAAAGACGTGGTTTTGTTGGCTGGCTGAGCGCATCTGGCGACTATCGCGTTGCCACATACTGGGAAAACGAGTTGTACTGTAGAGGTGAAAGTGGAATTCAATCTAACATACTTCTCAGGATGTCTTAGGAATGCATGCACCTATCGAACACCAGCAAAAAAGAAGTTATTTTCTGAGATCACATACAAGTTTCATGTACTATCTAGTTTATAGTTTTAGTTAGTTTCGTCATATTACTGAACAACGACCTGAGTCACTGTTCTAGGTATATGACGAAGCGGTGTGACATTGACTGTACTATCATGTGGTGTTGCTTTTTGCCGGGTATTTTTATATAACTTTACAACTGCTTATCCATCTTATTCTCTCAATCACATTTTCACGAGTCACTTGTAAATTATTTTGAAATTATTATTCGGTCAAATTATAGACAGGTGCCTACAGGTGTGTGTGTGTGTGTGTGGAGACAGGTAGAGTACTACATAAACAACAGGTAAGAGCTGATGTCTATTGCTGACGTTTCAACTCGACAGGTGTGTTCTTGAGAAAGAATATGTATGGGTGTCACTCACCTGGCAGACACTCCAACGTGGCGAGAGAACTTGCAATGTTTGGTAAGGCGGAAAACACTCTTCTTACATCTGCCCAATGGGATCAAACCCAGTGATGAGAGGTATATATTTACTTCATCAGTGACTTACTTATTCCCTTCTTAAGAGTATAGATACCATTACGATGATTTTGTAGACGTATTCTTATATCAAAGTCTATTTAAGTGGGTGGTCATTACGCAAAGAAAGTAAATTATTATCATCACACAGAACGTTCACAGTTAAGACGAATTGGCAACTTAAAGAATGAAATTCGTTTTGGAGGTTCAGCGATTCTTTGTACTCGCAGTGTGTTCTGTTCTCCACTCGGTATCAAAACGCGTGTGTGTGTGTGTGTGCGACTTAGGGGAAGCTTTTTCACACGGTAAACCAACTCTCGTCGAATAGAAAGGTAACAATATACAGTATGTTAGTTTACTATTTCAGGTGAGTTCCCCGCTCAGTGTATGAACGAGTGTCTTTGCTGGGACAGTATATATCGATATATATACTGTAGTTCTGGTACAGCAGTAACAATAAATTTGTTGTACAATTTTACTCTGCAATCATAGAACACCTAAGATACCCTTAGGACGACAGGAAGAATTTAGCTTAAAACTGCCTTCACTGTTCTCACATGCATGACGCAACATTATTCTCTCTAACTTAACTTTCTCTTTGTATAAGTGTGTGTGTGTGTGTGTGTGTGTGTAATCATAATATAGTGCACACCAGTGGACGGCAACGCGACCGCTTGCCAACATGACGTAACAAATTGAACTCTTATAGACGCCCACGAGTTTCATTTATTTTCCTACTGAATAGTTGATTGCAGTTGTGGAATTATAAATGTGTGAAGCCATGCCCAGTAATTGTGCAGTATATAGTTGCTACTCAAAGGGAATATTACTTTTCACAAGTTCACAAGAATGAAGAGGTGAAAATGGGATGGGTTTACCTCTGCAGTAGTCAAGATTCCATTAATGTTAACAGAGCAATAATATGTAGCGTGCATTTTGAACGTAGTGAGTTTGAGATATTATATATGAGCTACTCGGTCAACCAATACTGAAACGTCTAATAAGAATTAAGGAAGGATCATTCTCAACACTGCAATTACCTACAAACACTAGGTAAGACAATCAAGATGTGGTATAACCGTACAGTTTGGAACTATTATTAATTTTAACTAATGTAAAAAAATATTACACTGTTGAGTATAATAGCGTAAGATTTCTTGTTTGTTTCTTTAATCTGATTGCATAACCTATTTAAATGTTTAAGGTCATTATTCAATGCTCAAGTAGTGTGGAAACTAATATACCTGTATGTGGGCTTCGGGCGCCTGACTAGCGGGAGGTTCGGTCGGCCTAAGGTCAATGTAGAACTGGTAGAGCTCAACCTTCAGTGAATTATTACATGGACTCTTGGATGCAATTGGTCTCCTCCTCTAAGCCTTTATGCCTCCTTGTAATTCAACAGTTGTTACGTCTATTATCTTTAGTCCATTATAATTCTCTTGTCATACATATTTTGTGGGTTCTATCTAGTGTTGGAATAACAAACAATGACACTGTTGACTGGGGAGTGACAGTTTTGCAAAAGTTTTCAAAATCTAATTGCTTGGGTTGGATTATTTGTCTATCGGCCACGCTAATTCCGAATATGTTTGAGTTTTTTACATCATTGCATTAGAAGGTTTGTGGATACTTTTGGGTTTGGCATGAAAAACGCGAAAAAACTGTAAATAATAAAGGGACTGGCAATGTGGCACAAGCTGTTAAAATCAAGTTATTGAATTGGATTATTCGACTACTGTGTACACTGGTTCATAATATGCTATTGTTTTACAACTCAATGCGCTACAAATTATGCCGATATTTTTGCTGCAAGTCACCACATACGTATATTTCGAAAACCAGGGCCCAATATTACCAACGGCGTGGATAGATTCCGTGGAATGAATTCAGGACATTCCCGCTCATGGAACATTACCAAACTCCGTATATGTGCCAATGGCAGGCCAATGGCAATATTTACAGAGTTTGTTGAGGCTCCCTGGACGGGAATGCCCTGAATTTATTCCACGGAATCTATTCACGCCGTTGGTAATATTCGTCCCAGGACTGATCAACGAATTCAGCCCAAGTAGCTTGACTTGGACAGTTAAGGACAAAATCCCAGTCCGTACTTTTGAATAAAATATTGTTCAATAGGTGGTGATATTGAAGTGCTGAAAGTTGTTTTTTCTGTGTTGTTTTGCAGTTAGTTCAAAGGGCCGCCACCAAGATGGGTCGTCCTAAGATTAGCAACACTCAGCTGCGCCAGGGTAACGATAAGGTGTTCGGGGTTCGGATGCCTCTGCCATCTAACAAGTTGCCTCTGAACAAGGAAGTTGGAAGTGCCCTGGCTTATGAAGCAGAAAACGAGAGGTTAAGGAGAAGAACAAATGCTTTTGATTATATGGATGCCACCAACAAGGTGACTGAGAAGGTACTGGATGAATATAGGAAGGCCACTGTCCCCACTATCTCTGAAATCAGGGTGAAAATGAGAGTCCACGACCTGTGGAGGATGCGGAGGGAGACGATGATGATGAAGGGAAATGGACAGAAACAGAAAAGGAAGAAAACGAAGAACGGGAAGCTCATCTTCGTTTTCTTCCTTTTCTGTTTCTGTCCATTTCCCTTCATCATCATCGTCTCCCTCCGCATCCTCCACAGGTCGTGGACTCTCATTTTCACCCTGATTTCAGAGATAGTGGGGACAGTGGCCTTCCTATATTCATCCAGTACCTTCTCAGTCACCTTGTTGGTGGCATCCATATAATCAAAAGCATTTGTTCTTCTCCTTAACCTCTCGTTTTCTGCTTCATAAGCCAGGGCACTTCCAACTTCCTTGTTCAGAGGCAACTTGTTAGATGGCAGAGGCATCCGAACCCCGAACACCTTATCGTTACCCTGGCGCAGCTGAGTGTTGCTAATCTTAGGACGACCCATCTTGGTGGCGGCCCTTTGAACTAACTGCAAAACAACACAGAAAAAACAACTTTCAGCACTTCAATATCACCACCTATTGAACAATATTTTATTCAAAAGTACGGACTGAGATTTTGTCCTTAACTGTCCAAGTCAAGCTACTTGGGCTGAATTCGTTGATCAGTCCTGGGACGAATATTACCAACGGCGTGAATAGATTCCGTGGAATAAATTCAGGGCATTCCCGTCCAGGGAGCCTCAACAAACTCTGTAAATATTGCCATTGGCCTGCCATTGGCACATATACGGAGTTTGGTAATGTTCCATGAGCGGGAATGTCCTGAATTCATTCCACGGAATCTATCCACGCCGTTGGTAATATTGGGCCCTGGTTTTCGAAATATTCGTATGTGGTGACTTGCAGCAAAAATATCGGCATAATTTGTAGCGCATTGAGTTGTAAAACAATAGCATATTATGAACCAGTGTACACAGTAGTCGAATAATCCAATTCAATAACTTGATTTTAACAGGTTGTGCCACATTGCCAGTCCCTTTATTATTTACAGTTTTTTCGCGTTTTTCATGCCAAACCCAAAAGTATCCACACACCTTCTAATGCAATGATGTAAAAAACTCAAACATATTCGGAATTAGCGTGGCCGATAGACAAATAATCCAACCCAAGCAATTAGATTTTGAAAACTTTTGCAAAACTGTCACTCCCTACTGTTGACCGTCTAGCGAAGAATGCCTGTGGACTGGCCCTCCCTCCTCTGTTACCTCCTCTGCCTACAATCCATCTCAAGGATAGTGAACGGGCTGAGAGTATATCCATCCAACATTATGACCCTTTTCTCCCTTATCCATACAAGTATCGTCGACGTGGACTTAAGGTCCGCAGACATAATGTTGTCTCTGCTCGTATTATGTTAGGATACAAACTTATCTGGCAAGTATCTGAGGCGGGGGATGACCACCACTTCTCTTCCTGTAACTGTCCCAATACACTATTGCCTTGACTGCCCCACTCCTAACACAGGACGAGTCACTAACCACGAAATGTCACCTCCTATTCATACATAATAATTCCTGTAGGCTACCCACACTTTGGTGGGTGCTATTGTCCTCAACTCACAACAATGTCTCCATATCATAAGTCATAGCGTGTCCTGCGAGTTACAGTACCACTGTATTAGTGTCTGACCGCATGGTCTTGCGACTAAGTTTGTTGCCCCCCTGGGGAGTAATAAATTAATTAGATAATGATAATCAGGCTCGAGATGTCTATTTCCGCCCTCATGCTCCTGAACAGATCTTCCAGTGGGTGATATTCTGTAAAGGTGTTGTTGGGGCTGGCTACTACAAGGTTGGTGCAGTTGATGTCTATCCACTAGGCAACCTGGACTATTTTACAGGACTAACCTAGTGCATCGTATTTGCTTGAGAGTGGTAATATATGCGGCACGGGTGACCGATTAAACAACACACCTGCTCACTGCAAAACAAACAAAACATTGATTTAATAATATCAAAATGACATACCCAAAAATTTACAGATTTTTATATATTACACCCTGATTATTTTAGTTATGGCTGCCAACAATGGTACTCTGTTATCCACTTCACAGGAAACACGGTGTCAGCTTAGGATGCATCAAGAACATTTTAGTAAAATACGTAGTTTCGCAAGAGCTGTGTGAACTGTAATAATTAATGTTTGTTTCTCTTTGAAGGTGGAAAGACACTGTAGCTGAGCTGGCCTATCGCATCTCAGAGACTGCAAACTGTCTTTATGTTTTTGCTAAGAGACTTCATCGGTGAGGCTTGCTGTCGTTCTGTGCTAACAACTCAGAGAATTAATGTCCATACCCAAGAAACGCCATTACAATGGGCATCAGGACACCATGGTCGAGGCTTCTCACCGCACCTCCAGCGTCACCTCTCCTGACATCATGGACGTCACCTACGACGAAGTCTCATATGATAGTTATTTAAGTGGGGTTCTAAATGATTTCGGCATCCAGTTCAGCCCTGGACGCTCAAGCATTGTGGAAACCCCCGAGGATGACTTTGAGCCACTGTCTAAAGATGAGAACGTATCTTCACCTGGAGGAGCACCTTCGCCTTCGGATCTTGACCCCAGTGACCTGAACAGAGAGCAATTCTCTTCTGGCTCAGGTATGGACCAGACACTGTTAACTGTACTGTTTGTTTGTCTGTCACAACATATAATGGTTCAGGCTGAAGAAGCCATCTATGATGATTTTTATTGAATTTAAACTCGCTTTCAGTGTCCCATCCCAGACAAGGTTGAGCAACTGTGGTAATTGTCTGGAATCCCAACTTTTTCCTTAATACAAAGTTAAATGTTACTTTTTTATATAATTTATTTGTTGAGAAACCAAATTGTCTATTAACTTGGGCATAAAATGGGTAATTAGTGGACAGTAGACAGTAGCTGTACAGGGAAGTACCGGAAGACCAGGTTACCACTTTTCCCCTTCATGTCATGATGACTGACTTTTGTTTTCTACCTCACACACACACACACACACCTGTCGTCCTCAACTTATAAACATATTAACTCCAAATTTCCTTCTCCCTAGCGTGTCACTTCAATTTCCCTGTCACATTTTTTTTAATCCTCTTAATCTCTTCAGTTGTGGTGGTGGTGGTGGTGGTGGTGGTTTCTGCTATTGTGCAAAATCTGTAATTTCTTTCAAACTGATCTCAAACTTCTCTCCTCACAATGACTTCTCTTACGAATTTTTGCCTTCCACTTCTTCCAAATACTTCTGGTGAGTCTATAGTTTTACCCGTGTACCTGATGCGCTCACGGACAACATACACAGCATTTTAAGACAGACCAGGTATGGGGTGAAGAAAGACAGAGGTCAACTAGTGTCATATAAGAGCTCCCTCAACTGCAGTCAATTACAACACAACCACAGAGTAATGCGTCACGTCTACTGGTCATCATATCCTCGCCACCTACACACACACATCTTGCCACTGTGCGTCAACACCCTCGTCACATATTAATTTGGTTCTCCTGACGACTCCCTTTTACAGAATCGTATTTTATGTCACTCTTATTTTTATTTTTTTACCAACACTTCTCTACGTCCATTTCTTTCTCTCATTATGACCCACATCACTTCAGCAGAGTAGGAGGAGATTGAACTCAGAGAAGAGAGTACAAGTAGAGGAATGTTGCAGCTCAGTGTTTTGATAACTTGGCGTTTCCGTCCATAACAGATATTTGACGACCAGACAGGAATTCACACCTTGTACAGATGTTGTCATGATATTCACATAGGTCATTTAGAGACGAGTCTGTTATTTAAAGATCATATTATATTATGAAGGTCGTGTCTCACTTGAGGAGTAGGGAAAGGGAGTGAAGGGGGAGTAAGCATGACGATGAGTGTGTGGAGTGTGGAGTGTGTAGTAATACTTAAGTGGGTGTAAGAATAATAGACATTGTTTATGGTGGTGGATGAGGTGGTTTATGGTAGTTGGATGAGGTGGTTTATGGTGGTTGGATGAGGTGGTTAATGGTAGTTGGATGAGGTGGTTTATGGTGGTTGGATGATGTGGTTTATGAAGTAATTTACAGTGGTGGATGAGGTGGGTTAGGTGGTGGATGAGATGGTTTGTGAATGTGTATGAGATAGTTTTATATACCGTATATTTTATCATTGACTAGAACATTATAAGGTTAATTAACTTCGCTCTCCAGCTATCGGTAAGCCAGGGGTCACGGTTAGATTTGTTTTCGTATTTTAACTCAGAATCCAATTTATTCCCACGAATATTATTTTTATTCAGCGTTACAAAACATTAGAAGTCTACTATAATAAACTAGATTTTTCGGGTTTTTCTCCGATAGAACGAACACATGACAAAGACGTCGATATTTATTGTATATCAAAGATGTCAAATTCGCACTTTCTCCACCCAGTGTGTGTGTTACTGACAGGTTTAGGATGTGAGACTTGTGAGTGGTTGAATTCCTCGTGATGGTAAGAGACAGGGCCAGTTCCTGTATACAACACGATAATGCTCTGGTCAGCAACTAGCAACACTTACCCGAACGTGTCCATGTAAACGTTCTCTTGTGTTCTAAGAGACTTTATCTTACCCATTATATACTGAAGGTGATGTAAGTAACTGTCTTGTTTCTCCTGGTTGTGTGCTGATGGAGAGATCACGTTAGTAGATTGCATACCATTTGGACGAACGTCTATTTATGCGATATAACCTAACCTAACCTGATCATTTAACTAAGATGGTAAAACTCGCAGAAAACTGACGATCGTTCAAGTGGGATGACACCTGTTAGTCGACCATCTCACCTAACACCTTTATATTCAGTTGTCCAGTCCTAACCTAAAGCCTGTACTTCCACCCCATTGATGTTGCTCAGCAGAAATACCACTATAGAATGTTCCGTGTAGAGCAGTGACATTCTATACAGGTTTCTTTCTGGTCATTCTTCACACGACTTGACTACATTTTCAAGTTGTTCATTAGATTTCTGGGATTTTTCTTATTGTTTTTGTTTTTTCAATAGTTGATGATATTTTACAACAGTTATATCGTCACTGGATACTTATTACTGTATTCAGTGTGGAGTAATTTAATTATTGTGTTTTGTTTTTGGTTTTACACTAGAAATCAGTGTCAGGAGTCGCGTATTCTTCACATTAGTCATCGTAGTATCGTACCTTGAAGTATTTTACATTTGAAGATAAATTCGAATACAATACTTAGTTAGAATAGAGTTTTGATGTAATATTTGTGCCCTTGTTTTAAATCAGTCAAGTTATTTTACGTCTTTACCTCTCCAGTTACAAAGGTAAAAATATCTCTTCTTTTAGAGTAGAGCTGAAACAGTCTATTTAGATAGAAATGTACAGTTACAAATTTCATGACAACAACAATAACAATATGAATGCGCACTTTGGGGGCTTCACAACCTCGTGAACATAGTCACACAAGAAAATTATTATCTTCTGCATTTTGTTCCGTTTATCTGTTGCGGAAAAGCATCACACACTTAAATATCCGACTTGTTCGTCTCTGCAGGCGCGACGTTCTTACCCCTTGAGTACAATGGACAGTTTGAAGAGAGTCAGGTGCCATCCCAGAACTCTGTCTCTTCTGCTGGTAAAAAACCTCGCCAGAAGAAGCCTAAAGTGTATGACAGCCTCCCCTTCCAGGATGAAGAAATGGAAAGAAAAAGACTAAATGCCATCACTGCAAAGAAAAACCGCGACACGAAGAAAATGTAAGGAATGTGTACAGTATTATAAAGTGATAGGAAGGTTGTGGTAACAGTGAGGCAAGAGGTCCGTCTACTGTCATCGTAATACATGCTCTAATTTGGGACCTTTCTGTCATTTGCAGGATGATTCATCATATCCTTTCATAACAACAGTAATCAACTGACCAACTATCAACATGTGTTACAGAAACTGAGGCGATTTTTTAATAACTTCAGTTGTTCATTCGGTCACTGCCATAATGATTTTTTCTCTGGCAACTTTACTCTTTGTTCTTCTGTTTATGTTCAGAAACTTTATAATTTGTATTTCTTTTCTCAGGTACATGCGGACTCTGGAGCAAACACTTATGTCCATGAAGACGATCAACAAGCAATGTCATAAAGCCTTGAAAAAAACCGGCACTGATGTGGGAATGCTGCACCAAAAGATAAGACACCTGGAAGAGACTCTAGAAAGGAGCACCTCCCAGATCAGGGAAAAGAATACGGAGATTAGGAGGAAGAGGGAGAGGATGAACTTGTTGATGGCGCACCTGGATATCATCATTAGTGGCTTCGATGATCATAATCCTGCCAAGCGCATCATTACCACACTCCTCAAGACATTCCAGACAGACGACTCCTCTGATGAATTCCAAAAAGAGGACTCCTCTTACACCTCGTCGAGGGAAAACTCCTGGTACACCTAATACCTGCTAATATCTACCTTTTCCCTGTCTGCCTTACAAACGAGAGTAGTGAAGAACGGTACTGTTTATTTACTATATTTGGGAAAACTCCACAGCAAACACTGACATGGTTGAATCATATTGTATCATCTAGATCAAAATACAATTCCCGTGAGGTGATAGACTTACGTTCCTAGTGTTTGGTTCACTGCAGTCACGCGTCCAGCTTTGATTGTCAGTCGCGTATTTGACCTGGGAGAGAATCCTATACGTCGGTCATTGATCTGTAAACTCTCAGTGATCTGTAAACAATGAGTGATGTGTAAGCAATCAGTGATCTTGAATATTTGGATAAAGACCTCACGGGTGAATGGCATGGAGTCCTAGTAGAAATTGTTGATACTTGTAATTATCACCTCAAGGGTAAATCAATGAGAAAATAATCATAGAATTATTATGTTTTATTAAGTGAATAACTGATAGTTGATTAAGAAACATGTGTGTACGGATATATAAATGTTAACAAAAGTATAGCATGAGGAATCAGTATTTCTCATCTAATGGCAAACCCAGTACTAACAGCCGATCCTTCCACCACCACCAGTACTACAGCCGAGTCTTTCACCACCACCAGTACTAACAGCCGATCCTTCCACCACCACCAGTACTACAGCCGAGTCTTTCACCACCACCAGTACTAACAGCCGATCCTTCCACCACCACCAGTACTACAGCTGAGTCTTTCACCACCACCAGTACTAACAGCCGATCCTTCCACCACCACCAGTACTACAGCCGAGTCTTTCACCACCACCAGTACTACAGCCGAGTCTTTCACCACCACCAGTTCTACAGCCGATCCTTCCGCCACCACCAGTACTACAGCCGAGTCTTTCACCACCACCAGTGCTACAGCCGAGTTTTCCACCACCACAAATACTACAGCCGAGTCTTTCACCACCACCTGTACTACAGCCGGGTCCTATTCATGCTCTCTCCCAAAAACCATAAAAAGCTCATATTAGGTTCCAGAGTTGTTGCTCACAGTACCATTATGTCTGTCCGTCTCTCTCTCTCTCTCTCTCTCTCTCTCTCTCTCTCTCTCTCTCTCTCTCTAACTAACAATTTTCTAAATTGAAAATGTTAAAATTCGAAGATATTAACACTTACTACTGTGCCTTATTTGTTCACAAATCTGTCAATCACTGAAGGCACCCAGAGCTACTAAGGCCACGCCCCATGAACTCCTTAGTCCCAGACCTCCATAAAATATTACGGTGGGAAGAAGTGGAACAACTTACCCCCACCCATCCGAGCAAACACTACGCTCCCTTCCTTTAAATCATCTCTTAATAAATATTGTGTAAGTATTAATATTTTTGCAATAACTAATTTATATTCCTACTTTTCTTGTGTCACCAAAACCATTATATCCTAAATTGTCATGTAGATAGATAGAAATTACCTCCCTTATCATATTAATTTATATCAACTCAACTGTAAACTATGTATATAATTTTAAATGTTAAACAAAATAAATAAAATAAATAAATAACGAAATGAAAACCGTGGTAACATTCTGATATATTCTTATTACCACCATGTTACGTTAGGGTGTGTCAATTTTGTCAACATGTTAAAAATCAAATTTGGTAGTCAAAATATTGTGCCTCTTTATGTCTAAACTTGAGATTAGCAAACAAAAATGAATTGAAATAACCCTCACCTACATCAATTATACCTTAAAGTTTCAAATATCAGTATTTCAACAAATTAATGAGACTTGATTAGAATTATTCACTTGATATTAACTAATCTCATGTAAGCATATGGATTATGGAGTATTTTATGGTTCTATAGCTTGTGTACAATATGCATGTCAGAACATGAACAGGCTCTCCGTGTGGGACAGTTTAATTGTTGTTTTGACTTGTACCAAGCGTGAGGATAAGGCGCCCGGCTCACTCTCCTTCTAGATATCATAGACGGTGGTTTGCTCTCATTGCACTTGCACCTACTCTACCAGACGAATTCTACATTTTAATTATTGTAAGTAGGGCATATTGATTGTCGCAGTTACTTATAGCATTGTATAAAACATTATGTTCTAAGAAATTATTATGTTATTTCTGTTACAGCATTTTTGATAAACAAATTGATATTTTTTGAAACAACAATTGAATTATGAAACATTGAAATATTTTTCTATTTGTCAGATAGTGTGAAGATGTCAAAATTGAAGACAAGAAGTCAGTTGTCAACCCACTTGAGCCTGCTAGTTGGTAAAGGGAAGGAGCTTCCTGTATCAGAACTTCCAACAGTGAGAGACATGCTAAGATTAGGGTTACTCCTTCGAGAAAAAAATGCAAAGGACAGAAGGAACTATACAGATAAAGAACTCATAAATGACATGATAGTCCCTCTTCTGCATCAATGGACAAAAGCTAATGCACTATTCAAACCACCTGTGATTAATCAGTGTCGAACTATTGAGCTAAAACTAACGAAATTATGGTACAAAGCAGTTGAAACATCACTTGGTAAAGGAAACTTGGCCAGGAAAAATGAATTTCTGCACACACTTGATACTCTGTTTGACATTTTGACCTGCAAGTGCTCCATACAATTATGTTCTGAATCCAACTGTTCTCACTCAAGTAAGAGAGAAAATAATTCCCACATTGATTGTGGTTGTCCTCGTGAAAAGAAGATCCCTGTTTTAGAGCTTGAATTTATAAAGGCACAGAGGACAAAGGCAGAAGGCCAAGGAAGTATGCAAATGGGTTCAATAGATTATTCAGAAACAAAGAAGCAGATTGCTAATGCCAAGAAGAGAGAACAAATCCGAGAGAGGGAACAAAAGAAGAAAATGAAGAGTGAAGAAGCCATCCAAAGAGAGGAAGAGCTGTGTCAAGATGTTTATCACTTCTTTGATAGTTCTTCTGATGAACAGGAAGCAACATCAGATGATAGTTCCAAAGAGCCATCTGAACCTTTACCAAAGAAAATGAAATACAACACAAGAAATATTTCAAACATTGCTTTAGCTAGTATTCGCCACCATGCTGGACTTCGTGAGGCTGCAGAAATTGCAACTGCCGCTTGGATAGATGCAGGCCTCATCAGCCGAGAGGATGTATCTTTGGTGATAGATCATAATAAAATTAGAAGAGCACAAGAAAAAATAATGAAGGAAATATCTGATCAGCATGAAAAAGATTTAAGCGAGGGAGGGCTCTCCTGTCTTTTGTTTGATGGAAGAATAGATGACACAAAAGTTTTGCTAGAAGTAGAGGGAGTGAACAGAAAGTTTCCAGGTCTCATCAAAGAAGAACACTACTCTGTCTGTTCTGAGCCTGGTGGTCGGTTTTTGTTTCACTTTGCTCCCGAAACTGAAGTAGAAGGGAAGAAACATGCAGAGGTCATTGCTGATCATATTTTATGTTGGGTTCAGGAGAGAGGACTTGGCAGTTCACTGCAGGCTGTTGGTGGAGATTCAACTGCAGTGAACACCGGATGGCAGGGGGGTGTAATGACGCATTTAGAGAAAAAACTAGGAAGAAGACTTGTTTGGATTGTATGTGATTTACATACAGGCGAGCTACCTCTTCGTCATCTCATCCAGGAACTTGATGGTCCTACAAAGAGCAACAACAAGTGGTCAGGTCCCCTTGGCATCATGCTGGATGAAGCAACACAACTAGAAATAAATACAACCTTTCCAAAGGTCGAAGTTGGCCCTCCCCTTCCGGCGTTGTCTGAAGGAGTCATCAAAGATCTCAGCACAGATCAATCCTATGCTTATCGTATTGCCCAAGCAATAAGATCAGGAGAAGTGCCTCAGTCATTGGCTCTCTTGGAGATTGGACCTGTCAGTCACAGCCGTTGGTTAACTACAGCTCTTCGTTTCTGCAGGATTTGGATTTCCAAACACGAATTGAAGGGCAAAGTGCTGAAGAATTTGAGGTTAATTGTTGAATTTATTATTGGAGTTTATCTTCCCCAGTGGTTTAGTGTGAAACTTAATCCTATGTGGGTGGATGGGCCCAATCACCTTTTGTTTCAATTGCAGCTTGTAAGAACACAGAGGAAGGTAGTGAGGGACATCGTGTTACCTGTGGCAAGAAGGTCCGCTTGGTATGCTCGATCAGAAGCAGTTTTGCAAGCAATGCTTTGCAGTCAATGTACCAATCTCCGAACCGAAGCTGTAGAAGTCATTCTAAAGATTAGAGGAACGCTAATAGATGACGACCAGTTGGGAGACTGTTCGTTTCATTCAAGAAAAGTTCCCCCAATAAACGTCAATGCCACCAAATTGTCAGAATTGGTTGACTTGAGTTTGGAAGTCTTAGAGCCACCATTGACAACAAGTCTAACTAGCCAAGAATTGAGAAACCTTAAAGAGACTCCAATGCAGGTGCCGAAGTGGCCTTCCCACACTCAAAGTGTGGAGAGATGTGTGAAAATGGTCACAGAAGCAGCGGGCCATGTTTACAGCCACGAGAGGCGAGAAGGTTACATCAAAGCACAAATAGCAAGCAGACTACTGATGACAAGAAACCAAAGCAAAGAGAGTATGAAGGCATTGGTTACTTTCAAATAGACTACGGATAATAAAATATAATAATTTGAAACTTGAAACAGTAACATGTGTGCAAACGCTGGTTATGTTATAAATTCACAAATATGTACATTTAAAAATCCATTTGATGTAGGTAGGACTTATTATAAAAAAAAATTTATGCCAGAATATTGTTTTGCATGCTTAAAGACTACAATAAATTGCTACCAAATTACTCGATTTTCAATTTAGCCAGTTCACCCCCTAAATTGACACACCCTAATGTTACGTGTACTATTCCAGGTTCTCAGTTGGCTCAACCATGTTAATATTACTATTTTTTTTATCGACTCCGTATCTGTGTGTCTCTGGATAAATAAACTGCTACAATACAATATCACGAGTTACGACAGTCCCCAGATTACGGTTTTAGATATAAGATTGACGACGATGATGAGTATGATGGTAATAATAGTGATGAGAATGATGATGATAATGATGATAAGTATGATGGTAATGATGATAATGATGACCAAACCTCCCAAGTGAAGGCTCTTGAGAGACTATCTGCTGCTTTTGCCATCCAAGAAATCAACACAATCTGAGCCATCTTAACGGGAATAGTGTGTTCCAATCGTTTATTTAAGTACTCGTGTTTACTTTTGGAGCCTTAATTGATATTGTTTATATCCCCAGGAGCCTTAGTTGATATTGTTTATATCCCTAGGAGCCTTTGTTGCTATTGTTTATGACCTAATTTGTACAGTCCTTTTTTACATAAATGATAAACTTGTTTTTGAATGTGTAATGTATTTTATTGAAATATTTTCCCCATAAATCTTGACACAAAGAAAAGTTGTATTTCTACATAAGATTTCCTTCTCTTCAGCCATTTAAGGCATCTTTTGTGAGATTTTCACTGTTAATTATGTTTTGTAAATCCGCCGAGTTACTTTTCTTTATTTTTTTTTAACTGAAACTAGAGTGAAGTAAATTGATGTACGTTATGTAGTGTGTTGATCTATGTTGGTAATTGATTATAAGTACAGTCACCCGTAAAAGTCCCGATGCATTACTCTACCCATAAATGCTTCGGGTTCACGAGTCTGAAACGTTGAAAAAGAAAGCCCAGATATTGCTACAAATATTATTATGGACAAAGGCAATTTCTCGTGTCGTGTGCCTCAGCTTAGCCATAACACACTCGGGCGACACAAATAAGACGATCCCTATTGAGTTAATCTTAGAATATCGTTCAGTAATAAGTACACTGTGTTGGATTAAAGACACCATACATTATGGTATCACTCAATCTGAAAAGAAAAAATATATATAACAATGTAGGGAGTATAAGTATTGTTTCGTGTGTTAGTTAGCAGTTTAGTGGATTACGTTTGGTGTGTGGTCCAGTGGAACTTGGAGGCGGGTCTAGAATGTTCGGTTGTATACGAAATAATATGTAAAGTTTATTTTGTGGATATATTACACACATGCATTAGTTTATTTAATTTTAAAGCTGAAAGACTTGTCGATTAATATTTACTTTACTAGTGAGATGCGTTCGTTTACACATCCATTTTTGCCTCATGTCTTGTTCGGCCTCGTGTCACCTAAACGACTGGAGTTGATCTGTTCTGTGTGACCCGTTAGGACATCAGCTACGGTCTGGCTACTGCTGGAAAGTTAAGTACTGCACACTCTGTCTCTCTCTCTCTCTCTCGCTTTATTATTTGTCATTTGGGAGTGTATTTGTGTTACTTGCTTAAGAACATTGCTAGATTTAACGTTAACTTACTACCATTTCCAATATTCTTGTGTGTGTGTGTGTGTGTGTGTGATATTTACCGTATCTAGTATGAGGTTTAATGTTCGTTTCTTGTGTATATTATTGTGTTTGTTTATATACGTCGTTTATTCTACTAGCACTAATAGCACATCAAGTTTTAAATATCCTACAAATTATCTTGACCTGTAGGTGAATAGTGAAAGAATAATAGGAATGAACTGATAGTAATCACTAGTTATGACCAACACCTATACTTGGGTCACAATAACCTAGGAATAGAATCTTTTCCTTCAATAGCAACAAGCTTTGGTCGCCTGATACTGCACGTCACTCAGTGTTTGTTAGTTACGAACTTTTCACTCCTTGTACGATATATAAACTTAATATTGGGAAAATGTATTCAGTGTACAGGGGGAAGTTTTAACCCCTGGGGGAGAATAAAATCATGAGTTGGAAATGTAATCGTATAAGTCTTTTGGGTTTTTTGACACAAGATGATCTTACACTGAATAAGTTTGTGATTATTTTTCACGATAAGTTTGGACGTATTTTGAAGAACTTTGACGTTTTGTAGTGTTTTTTGTGCACATGATCAATTTTTTTTTTTTTTTTTTTTTTTTTTACTTCTAGGTGAATTTAGATTTCGAATAAAAGTTTTTTTTGTGTGTGTAGAAATATATACAAGCCCATGCGCAGAACCTCATCACCGGTTAATATTATGATCTTTCTACTATATAGTTCTATTAAAGTTTCTAAACAAATCCTGAGGTAAATTGTTCGAGCGAATGAGTCAAGTTAACAACACATATCTCACACTATATTCAAATCACATCTAAATCGAATCTTTTAAATTTATCCTCGAGAAAGACAGTTTCCCTCTCCCTAGAAGGACTGTGAGTCGTGTAACAGGTATTAGGAACCATAACACTCACCACGGCGTCACACATCGTCTGTCTCCGGACAATTTGCGCCAGTTTATGTCCGATTCCGGCCTCAGTGTGAGCGGGCTCTTATCTAGGTAGAAGACAGATATTGGAAGCATAATGTGTTGTCTAATGGTAGACCCTGCTGCCATATGGCATCACGAAAATTGTGACCAAGTCCCAGGTTGCTGATCTGACTTTCTGCCTCATTTACACACAATTGCAGGGTCTCAATTGTTTCTCTTACTTTGACAACACAACATACTGTACATATACTGTAATGTTTCTCACTATTTATTTTTTCTCTATGGTTCTTTATTATTATTATTACAGTGTTATTATTATTATTAGCATTAATATTTTATTATTTACTATGAATTATTATTATTATATTATCATTATTATTATTTTTATTATTAGTATTATTATTATTATTATTATTATTATTATTATTATTATTATTATTATTATTATTATTATATTTTTGCCCCCCCCCCCCCCCCAGGCCCTGTTCCCGGGTGGGCTAATCCCCGTAAAAAAAAATTACAAGGCACAGGGACCTAAAATGTTTACCGTGTTAGCAAACTGTCTACAAAAATTTGGATATTAGTCCTCCAGCTTATTTCGTCCCATGATAAAACCTTTTCTGAGCGGGGAAGATTAGGTTAGGTTAGGTTAGGTTTGCAAGAGGGTGGTTAAACAAAAGTTGAAATAAGCTGTGGGCTAATCTTCAGGTGATCCGATTTTTAGATTATTTGTTCACTGTAGCCTCCGTGGTAACCGACAGGTCGTGGCTTGACAATGAGTCTGTTGACACTTGGTAGGGCCCAAACTGTTGCTGCTGAGGCTCTCGAGTCTAGACAAAGAGTTACCGCAGGTCATGGACCCCAGTACATATCGTCAGCCCTGGCCACGGGAGCGGTCACCTCAAAGGCTGCCCTGATTTCAGTGGTTGGGTTTTCCTAGCTGGGGTCTGTGTACCATCAAGGATAAACTTTAGAGTCATGGAGTTCATCTTCACAGTGAGCTCCTGCAGTTTTATTTGTTAACTGTCTTGAGAGTTCTATCTCCCATAACTTTTAATTGTTGATGAGCTAGTGTTATTACTAACCTCGTTACCTAAGGTGTTGAAGAGCAGTGATAACATCAACAACAACTGCCTCCATCCTCTAACAGTTCAGTGGTTCCTAACTCTTTTCACATGACGCCCCCCCCTCCCCCCTTTTTGCCTTTTACCAAACCTTCACGCCCCTATCTTTTTTTTTTAATAATTTAATCAACTTTTAATCAATGTAATACCTTGTCCTCGTATATATATATTACATTTCAAAATCAACTTATTTTTAATTATTTTATACATGAATCTTGTGCACATGATGAAGGTTGAACTATACTTAGAAATCTGATTTTATATAATTTTATTGATAATTTTTGAATAGAGAAAAAAAAACGTGGCATTAGTACTAGACGAGTTAGCTGCGAAGAAACTTGTAGGTAATTAGTTCTCATGCAAGAAAATATAAACACAAAAGGAAGACAAACTTATAACATCTTAACTTACAAAGCAAATCATTTCTACCAGCACTGATTCGGCGGATACAATGTGTCATGTGAAAATGTGACCTTTCCTCATAAGCCACTATGTGTGGGCTGAGCTGCACCAAGCTGGAGAGTTACACAGTATATTAACCTAAGAGGACCAACTCCTCCTTCACCCCCTCACAGTAAAGTTCAGAGAGGTCATAAAACTCTTCGTCGACATCGTGTACGTTTTGTGTCGTTACAGGAACCTTCTAAGTAAGGTTAAACTCTCCTATTATTTGTTAAGTGTACACACACACACACACACACACACACACACACACACACACACACACCCAGTGTTTTCACTTCCAATCAATCTTACCTTTTTTCACTGTCACTATGTTGAAATGCCCTGTAGTATGACCTTCTCCCTACCTAGTTATTAAATATCATATTTGTATCACTTCTGTTACTTGTATATTATATGTCTGGTGTTCCAAGAGACAACAGTACTGCATAAATTGTCCCAGCACAAATTCTCGGACAGGATTGTGAGTTGGTGTTCACCAGTGCGAGTAGAGGGCTGGTCGTCACAGCACCGCCACCCGCCTAAGACAGTCCATTCAGCGGAACCAGGACTTGTCTGTAAACACTTCTACATCTGGCGAGGTCACAGGTCGAAAGATTTAATGGCAGCACATGCCACCACTGTAGCTCGACGTCCCCCTTGAAGCCGACACTACCGACGTACACGCCATCACACTCACACTAAAGGTATGTCCCTCAATACTGTCAATGCCTATGGCTATGGCCTGGCACTTGACATTATTAGGGACCTGCCACACTTTGTCATAAACAGATAAATTGTACCGGGAATTTTCCCCCCACACACTCATCATTCTTTCACTTTATGTAACTTGCTTACAAAACCCATGACCCTTCAGACGTTTACGCCCTTAATGCACGAGTCATAAAGGCAAGCATGAACTCTGCATGCTTCCCAGATGGGCGTTGTAAACGCTTCTGCGCTTCGCCTTGCACGGGATGTAAGGGGGTGCCCAAAAAACTAGCCCCCTCGGGGGCAATCTAATCTGAAGCCAGCTCCGATAACACTGACTAAAGCCTTTTAAATATAACATTACAGATCTAAGAGATGATTTACATCCTACTTAACCTAACCGAGCATGAACACAATATATTCAAAAAGTAATCAACAAATTGTACTAAATCGTGTATATTACCTCACTCGTCATCTGCTCCTCTCCCCAGCATCAACACATGTCTAAAATACTCTTATCTACCCACAGTGGGAAGCCTCAAGGCACCACCACCAACACTATACCTCTATCTCTGGCTGGCTACTACCTTAAAGGGGTTTTACCTACAACGATTTACTTAAACACACGAAGGAAATGTTTGCAAACTTGAAGCTGCTAATAAGTTTAAACAATAAGCGTTAATTCCGTCTCATCTTCGCAGCTTCGGTAGTAAACTTGAGAATATTTGTTTTCAGGATCTGGGCAAACGAGAAAATAGGCCAAAGCTAATGTGCCACCAAACCATGATTCCATCTCAGTTTCAAACCTATGAGAATATTATCCTAAGAGAAAGGTATAGAGAATTACATCCTTGCCTTAATTCCTTCCATGATATTTTGTATAGGTGTGAGACGGAGGTGGTATCTTGCATCATGGGTTGGTCACCACAATAGATCTAGTCTGAAGCATCACTCACAGTATTAGACAATTGGAGGGTTGCTGACGAGTCTCAACCTTGCTGATCACTCAACCACACACCACTGTCACCTTATCAGTCAGGTGAAGCGTTGAGATAACTTATCAAAGGAATAGCTGCTATCAGCTTTATTCTGTTACTTTGGCGTTGGGTGCTATCGAATCCTAATTTTACACTGTCAAGAATTTTCCTTTAATTATGGATAGTGATGAGAAGTAATAACATACAGATAAATGATACGTTTTGTTAAATGCGTGAAGAATTGAGTCTACTATATTTAAAAAACGGTTGTCTGGATTTGCTTTGGTAATTTGGATATGCTGCTCTACTGACCCTTGTTCAACTCCAGAGTTCCCTCACGAGTTATGACAGATTTTTTTTTAGATTGCCCCCGAGGGGATTAGTTTATTGGGCACCCCCTTACATCCTGTGCAAGGTGAAGCGCCGAAGCGTTTACAACGCCCATCTGGGAAGCATGCATAGTTCATTCTTGCCTTTATGATTCATGCATTAAGGGTGTAAAAGCCTGAATGGTCATGGGTTTTGTCAGCAAGTTACATAAATTGACAAAATAATAAATCTGTAATGAAAAATTCCCGGTACAATTTATCTGTTTATGGCAAAGCGTGGCAGGTCCCTAGTGCCAGGCCTGTCACTAGCAGGAGGGATATCTGGTCAGGGAGGGCAAGTGAGGATGTAGTGAGAGAGGATGTGAGAGTCGGGTTGGCCACAGTTTACAAACAGTGCGGCCAGGCTCAGGTTTGCCAATGTACTAGGCATGGCGAAGTACAGTGAGGGTAGAGGTGATATGGTGTGGTGGGGCAGGTACAGTAGGGGTGGAGGGAGGCACATACCTTTTAGTGTGATTGTGATGACGTGTACGTCGGTATGCCAGTGGGGTACAGGTAGCCGGGGGTGGTGTCCTCAGGTCCAATAGGTAGCCCTGGTGGAGACAGCACAGACACAGTAGCGGGCGCGGCTTGCGGTGGGTGGACAGGTTGAGGCACCACGTGTCGTAAAGATGAGGCAGGACTTCGCTCGGGGGCAGCAGGACACACCAGGGCAGACCCGGTAGGTGCTACGCCAGTAGTGATGGCCGACGGAGGTGGAGTAGGCCGTGAGCAGGGGGGCTCACAGGGGAACTACCAGCATGTGTCAAACCAGAAGAGAGGAGTGACTGGGTGGCAACAGAAGGCAAGAGTAGGGCTTAGATGGTGGTACAGAGTGTAATGAAGAGTTTTTCAATGTGGTTGGTAAATTCTTGGAAGAGGGACATGATCTGTGTCGTGTCACTGGAGGGTTATGTTCAAATAAAAAACCTTGACTAACGTGACCCCAGAACATATGAGGTCATCCTCCTAGTGAGTGAGAGGTGTTGCAGCTTAAATATAACAGTTGTCATTAGCTGAATAAACATCACATCATAGGACGTTTGTAGTGGGCGTGAACAGGTGAAAGCTTCTTAACAAGATTCTTAATTAATCGTTTGGCCTCGTTGTCGTCATCTAAAGTGTCCGCTATCATCTCTAGATGACCTATGAACAAAACCAACTGCGTCGTTCTTTGTTTAGTCATTTGGTCTATGTCTCTGCCCTTTTGTTCCAAGTAAGTTGTCTCTCTCTTCAAATTCCTCAGCTCCTCTTCGTACGCGGCCTGGCGGGCTTCCATCTTTCGTGAGGCTCTCCGAGCGACCTTGTTCACATTCTTCAACCTTTCGTTCTTTGCCGCCTTTTCTTCCTTTTGCCTGTGGAAGAAACCATGTCATTATGTAGAGTGGCACACCTCACACCTTCATCTTCTAGAGCACTAGTTCAGGCAACACAACCTCCATGTGACTAAAAGAGAACCGCGAGGAGGAACTTATTGTACCGCGTTATCACATTACACCTAACATGTGATATCTTTCGTCCTTTTAGCATTCTACAAATATCTTTATTTAGGAAGTGACCTCAAAGCAGTGATGTAGAGAAGAACAACTGCAGCTTCATAATCGGTGCCTTTACTACCAAGGATTTCGTTAAGTTCAAGGAAAATAAATAATTAACAACAGAAGCTGTACAGGGTGCCCGTCAGTGTACAAAATCTCACTAAATAATGTTCACGATGGAAAATTCCAACATCAAAATATAAAGGGTACAAAAAAATCAACATTTGAATATTTTCCAGTCATCATTCTCAAAACTAATAAATACATTTCCAGCGTTTAGTGATCATGAATCTGAGGTTAGCCACGTCCGTCCGTCCGACCGTCCAGCAGACCACTTTAACATATTGTGAAGGTTTCATTGTTACTGTACTGTAATCGCCAATTAAGACGACTATGGGCTTGCAGGATAGTGAGACTCATTACGATGGACTCGAATAACATAATTCGGTCATAACCTGTCAATACAAAGTACACATCAATGAATCAATTCCTTAACACATGATATAAAAATCTTAACATAATTATTGTAGACACAGTAATCATAGCAGAACACACTAACAGAACCACATCTATCTATTCCTCAAATTCTAGAATCAATAATGTTGTGTTGACTTATATTAAAGAATGTGTAATTATAAGATAAGTAATTCTCATATTTATAAATTATTTAATACATTACAATCACACTTACGTGTTACGAGTCTAATGCCAGCAGAGGTTCTTAGCAGTTCACAGTATGTCTGTAGGAGATAGTCTGACCGGGTAGTCTCAGATTGATTTTGATTTTTCCGCTTGCAGCGGCTACTTATTGTGCACCCCACACTCATCCTGTGAGCGTGTACCCCCTGCGTAGAGGGCCCCTCGCGATCTGCAGAATTACGCATTCAGCAAATACCAGGGAAGCTCAGGGTAAACGCCCTGATAGCTCGCTTCACTCCCCTTTCTTATATCTTCACTACCCCATAACTTAAGATTTCCCGTGGGTTGTAACATTCCCCTTGTTGATCGTGCGTGCTCAAGAAAACAATACAAGAGATCCTGGTGTACTACAAAATGGGCAGAATGTGTCTGTGCTGAAGCCAATAGAACTGGTCGAACAGGCTCACCTTCCTGTCAAGCAAAAAACAAAATAAAATTAGCAATTCCATGTCTATACACCAGCATCAGGTGTGTTCGCTGTAAGTGAGGCTCCTTCCAGATAACCGAATTTTACAATAGGACGCACTATCACATTACGCGCAGTCTTCACCTTAACACAACATACAAGCCCATTATCATCAGGCCTCGTTTCAACAACCCTTTCCAAAGGCCATTAGTTCCTATGGGTATATTCTCCGGCTACGATGACCATGTCATTATTGAAAGTTGTGCTGGGGTTTGAGCTGTTTTTGTCGACTGCATAACAAAAGCAAGTATTCCTTCAATCAGCATTTCCAGAGCTAGTCTGCTAAGAACTGGGCGTGTTTTGACCCTTTTCTATATGATGCCCCAATCTGCAGACCACCTAATGGGAGGCCATGTTTTGACCCCAACCGCAGGAGGTGAGTGGGTGTAAGTGCCTCCAGATCATTGACATCTTCTGATACAGGAGTAATAGACCTCTCGTTCACCACTACTTCAACTTCACAAAAAAAACGTCTGAAGGCACTCGTCGTCCAACACTTGTGATTCCACGATCGCTCGAAGAACCTTCCTTACCGTCCGTATCTGGCGTTCCCACACGCAGCCCATGTGTGACGCGGTGGGGGATTGAACACCCAGTCTAACTGTTTCCTCAAGAAAGCATTTTGAAGATTCTCATCATACGCCCAACTTCGTGCTGCTGATCTTAGTTCCTTATCGGCACCGACCATATCCGTCCCATTATCCGATCGTAAGCGTTCCAGAGTACCTCGGCGGGCTGAGAATCTTTCAATGGCATTAAGGAAGGCGTCAGCGTCGACCAATGCAAGGACCTCAAGATGTACGGCCCGGGTGGTCCTTGCTTAACGTTGAAAGGTCCAAAGCAGTCCGTCCCTTTATAAGCAAACGGAGGTTTAGGTGGAGTAACACGATCTGCCGGTAATTCAGCTTGGCGTTGCTGTGTGGGCTTCCAGTTATTTCGGCGGCACACCACGCAGAGCCGGGTGATATTGTTTAGAAGCCTGCGACCTCTGGGAATCCAAAAAGTCTGTCTTAAACATGCCAGTGTGTGTTCCCTTCCCGAATGTCCAGCCTGGTTCTCAAGTACATCTCCTACTATAATTTCAGTGACGTGATGCTCATAAGGAAGCAAGATGGCATACTGACTCTCAAGGCTAATAGGTGCATTCTTTATTCGCCCACCTACTCTGATTAGTCTACCCTCGCTCAAACATGGCTCCAATTTGTAAATCCCACCTTGTTTACTCAGTCCACTCCCAGTAACCACATTTACTCATTTTATGTAGTGACAGAGAAAACGTACGTATACTAAAAATCACACACACACACTTGCTCCCACAACATCCCCCCCCCCCCCCCCCTGTCTGGCAACTAAAATTGATTCGAAAATTTGGTGATGAATAAGAGAAAATTTAAACACTTACTAAATGAGATAATATTAACCACCTTGCAAATAAGAGAAAAACAGCTGATGAGCGAACGACGTGATTAGGTTATATCTGTTCAGCCATACGACATACACCTATAAACTATAATCATGCACAGGTTACTTAGTCCACCAAGGATTTACAAGTCTTTTTTCCCCCGGTGTATAAGTGGTCAAACATCGCTGTAACCTTGTTCGTCCAACCGCTACCTCCCTCAAATCTCTCTAAATCTTACCTTTTCTTTCTGTCGCGACACTTCTGGGCCGCTTGCTTGTTTTGTAATCTTCTCCTCTTGACAGCCTCGTTCTCTGGGTTGTCCGGGTTGTTGTCCGAAGATGCAAGAACCTCATTCGGGCAAGCAGATTCGTCATCAGAGTCAGAAGAACCACAGTCACTGAATCGCTCGTTCTCTGGATAAACAATAGGAAATCTTAATGGCGTGATAGACTGAGGTGACGATTGAATTTGAGTTACTAATTAAGAAGCCATCAAACACATTGAGAGAGAGAGTGGGTTCAGTAGGCAGGGCGGGTAACATAGAGTACTCAGCCCATACTACTGCACTTCACCATCTTCCTCGTCCCCATCTATCACAACTTCACAAGCCAACGACCCGTAGGACAGGAGGCGAATCCACCGCACCTTAACAAACATGTAACTCAATGATGAATAAAGGTATATTTTAACACGCCACATAGTTAGCCATGTTAAATTGCAAGTTATAATAATACTCTAAACTTTGATTCAGCTGAACGCCTCTGATAGTCCGCCCGTCGTCTCTGTCCACACGTAAAACTTGCCCCTTCCACTCCTCGGTTGGGTCAGTATGGTGATAGTTCCACGAAGATGGCTCTAAAAGGCCTGACATTAACTGAGAATGCATTTATCTATGTCCTTTAAATTACGCTGTACGCTTACCAGATTGCTAGTGTTCACCTCGGACTCGTATAAAGCAATACTAAAACCGGATTGGGATTGGCAAAAGCAGTGAATACATTAAAGTGTTGCAAAAGCAATACCGTGGCCGTAAGGTGGGTAAAACTGCTCGTAATTAAATATATCAGTCCACACGTTTAGTCGCTCTCATTCTGCCATTCTTCCTCCCAAGACAGTAGAGGGGGCTAGTTTATTGGGCACCCCCTTACATCCTGAGCAAAGTAAAGCGCAGAAACGTTTACAGCGCCCATCTGGGAAGCATGCTAAGTTCATGCTTGTCTTTATGACTCAGGCATTAAGGGCGTAAAAGCCTGAAGGGTCATCGGTTTTGTCAGCAAGTTACATAACAGAATGATGAGTGTGTGGGGGGAAAGTTCCCGGTACAATTCATCTGTTTATGGCAAAGAGTGGCAGGTCCCTAATAATGTCAAGTGCCAGGCCTGTCACTTGGAGGAGGGATATCTGGTCAGGGAGGGAAGAGGCTGGGGACCTGTAGGAGGAGGTCATAGGGCAAGTGAGGATGTAGTGAGAGAGGGTGTGAGAGTCGGGTTGGCCACAAAGTTTACAAGCAGTGCGGCCAGGCTCAGGGTTGCCAATGTACTCCCATAGGTACCTGTACCCTAGGCGCAGTCTCATGTACATAATCTGTTGAGATCGAGTCAGGGATTGATACTCTTTGTAGTGGCGGTTGTCGTCACCGGTTACAGCGTCATAGTGGCATAGTGTGACGCTACCCTGTTGTTTCAGGTGTGTCCAATTTCCGTCGAATGCTTCTCGTTGTGTGGCGTGCATGCGAGATTTGAGATAATTCAGAGAGATTGCGAGGGTGGCTTCAATATCTTCTTCTTGTGTCGCTTCTTTGGCAAGTCGATCAACAGTGTCACAGGCAGTTATTCCTATGTGTGACGGGACCCAAATAAACATGACACGGATGTCATCAGTTTGTTCTAGCCCGGCGACGGCGGCTAGGGTGTGTTGGACGGCAGGGGAGGAGGGGGAGGGTGATTTGAGCCTCGCTAGGGCAGAAGTGCTGTCACTGATTATAAGAAAGTTCCGCCGTTCAGTGCGGGCATAGGTCGCCCCCTCATGAATGCCCGCGAGGATGGCTATGCTTTCAGTGTCAGTGGAGGAGGCCCAGTCGTGGACCCTGATTTTCCTGCCGGCCTGGCGCTCAGGAATCCACACAGCTGCCCAAGACAGTAATAGAGTCGCATTCAAAGCCGTGTACGAACGACCTAAACTAGTCTCTTTGTTTACCAATAAATGGCACTAACGCCTGTATGTACACTTTTTACCAATTCTTTATTTTGGGAGAGGCAGTTTTTGTTAATTACACATCAATTTCTTTTTTATTTATCATTTGCACAATCTTACAGCTACGTATCTTAGTGTAAACTTATCAGCTGGTCCAACAGTTGCGTAATTGTGGGATTCCCCGGGTGGACGGCTGCTGTACTATTCCCACCAGACACCACCGTTGACAATTAATTACTGATTTGTTAAAAAAAGCTTTCGGCAATAATTTTTTTTATTATTATTAATAGAGGAATATAATTATATACCTCCAGCCTTCAGTAGAACACGAGTGTAAAGGAAGAAACAACACAGTTGCACAGAATAACGACGCAGCTCGGTGTCAAAACGTGTTTTCCACGTCGGCATACGTACCGTGCACCCAAGGTCAATGTAGACCTGGTTATAAAATTAATGGTTAATTGTTGCTCAAGAACGTTTCATCGCCACAGCAATTGAGTTGTTTTATGGATGAATCTGTTAACTGTAGTTGGCATGTTAAGAACAAACACGGAAAGTTTGGACCTGATGAAACCAACCCTGAAGACAAACTAACTTTATACAGTCCTGTTTACTTCACTGCGTTCATATGAAAGCGTTGAAAAGCTTGAAAATATAAATAAATCACTCGATACACATAAGATGAGATGATGTTTGAGTAAGTTATTAGCCTAAGTAAATAAATAAAAAGATTCATATCAATTTCTGACTCCTGAATACTACTGTATTGCTGAAAGACAAGAGAAACGATTACCAGTAACCTCTATCCCTTGTTGAGTGTGTGTGGGTGTGTCCTGCTCAGGTCTGGACTTAGCACTCGCAGGCTACGTGTGATGTGACGCGTCTCAGTGCCATTTACCTTAAGATTTATTCATTAAATAAACCAAATATCATGTTGCCACCATGGGTAGTGTAGTATACTGTAGAGATGTAAACTGCCCTGTAGCCCCAAGCGATTTGATAGATTCTGTAGATACAGCTCTCTTAACTTGCTTTGTCTGTACCTCCTTTATTCTCTATGCTTTTGGGTTAAATGTGCAGGGGAATCGAACACTCTATGTATAAAAAAAATAGTACTCTTGTGGGAATATGTTACACAGGGTTACAAGGAGAACAGGACGATTATGCTATTCACCATCCGCTGTTCAAGTCCCTTCCGAACCCTCAATCCGTAGCTTAAGTAATCCACACTCGGAAGTGACGTGTGCTGAGACTACGACGCCTTAGTTAGATGACATGATTTTTTGGGGTATGTGATTACGTCTGGTTGTCATTAGCAGTTGGAAGGAAGTCGAATCCTGACCTTACAGTAAGACACACCGTTATATACATACATATTAGTTAATACTCACTCATTTGTATAAGCTATAATATCGAGTGAACTTAGGTGTCACGTGGTGTAAAAACTCCACTTTAATTGAAATAAGATAAAAGCATCGACTCGAACATCCAAGACTATGTAGGTGTTGTTCCTTATCTGTTTCATCTGGTACTTGAAAGTGTCGTCCTCAAGTCCCACATTTTACGAGTCAATATCGGCTTCATAAACTAATTCAGAGGCCAAAATCGAGTAGGCTTGTAGTATCATACTTAAATATCATCGTGTCTGGTATTACCCATAATCTTAACATACTAAAATATCATCTTTATTATTAACCATAACGTAAGAGCTGAAGGAAATGAGAAATGTGAAAGCACTGTCTACCTCACTCCCTGATATACCACTAACTCAAGATCTCTCTCTCTAGCTGCTTAACTCATCTTTTCTCTTCTGTGTCCTGTCATTCTAATAATATACACTGGAACTCTGAACTATGCATATCTGAATGTTTTGAGGGTAATTATACAAGCTCTGGGAATCTCTAAGATAGGAAATATAGTCACTAGGGGTCTGGACAAAATAACCAAGGACTAAGGCCCCCTAGGACAATCCTACCCCAGTTAAAGTGCAAAGTAGGTTGTATTAGGTTAGGTTAGGTATTGCAGTCTCATGATATTATTTGTCCTAAGGAGCTTTTGTCCCAGGGGCCTTTGTCCTTGGGAGCTTTAGTCCGGGGGGTGGGGCTTTTGTCCTTGGGGGCCTTTAAAAGTCCTACACTCATGATTATTGTACAGGGAAAAATCTTTATGTTTAGTATTAGAAAGATTTATACAGTACGACCAAATGGTATGACGAGATTACAACAGATAATCATTATTCTGTACGTGAGAGAGAGAGAGAGAGAGAGAGAGAGGTGGTGTGAGTTGGAGATACGGAAAAGTTTTCTCGCCACCGCCTATTGGCTGTACTCTGGTGACTGTATGAACTACCGTCAACAATGGATCTTACGATAAACATGAACATATAACTGATTACAGGTGGATGGTGTGACGTCATATTAAGAAATACGAGGAAATAAGCTAAGTCATTCGTATCACCTGAAGATTAGTTTCTCTCCCCCCTTATTACACCTGTTGATCTAACCACCCTAACGCTACCTGGGGAGCAGGTTAGGTTAGGTTAGCGTGGTTAATCTTTAAGCGACCCTAATATTCCTCTCTCACAACAAGCAGTGTTAGTCTCATCTAAATTACTTTGAAGGAGGAATTTAACACTGTATTGTTGCGTAGTTATCAAACCAGTTTTTGTCGTGTATCTTGCATTCACTTACGTTTATCTGTAATCATTATATATAAAACCATATAAAATTATATCAAGAATATTCAGTTGACGTTATTTATTAAAAAAAAAAACATCTTTAGCAACCCGTCCTTCGAGACGCCAAAACGTTTTGCACCAGTGAGCCAGCCAATGAGCCAGCTACTCTCATTGCCACGCCGCTTATTTTTACTTAACTCTAGGTATCTGATACTGATTCACCTGAACGTAACTGTATTATTAAGCAAATGACCAACAGTATTCATTCTTGCACGTAATAAATAAATGTACAGAATTACTTGGTTTTCCGTTGGTCACTCATTATCAGAACCTATCGTACCCGTTAGCCTTGAGCACAGCCACATTGCCATAAATGGTTCACTCGTTCGTCGGTATTGTTAAATATTTTGATCACATGATTAGCGAGGTGTTTTTCTAGGCCCTTCTTCTCTTTGCTTCGCTAAATTCATTAATAGACTCCTCAAGCACTTAATACCCCTGTGGGTACTGTGCTACTTACGATATACCTCAATGTCGTGTACAGTGACAAGTTGCACTGCGGTGTGTATGTTTAGTGATACACCCCCTCACAGGAGTGGTGACTTCTCGTTGTGTACCTTCCTATTTGGATGCTTGACACATTTTCTCTGGTGCCCTTAATGTTATGTGTCTGTGCTGACATCTCTATTTCTACGGTTCTGAACTAATACACTTTAACTGTCACTGATCACAGAAGTTACATGATAATATTCACAGTGAGTAAAACCGCACTCTCTGTTGGAACCCTACACAAGTGACAAGAGAGGTTCCCTTTGTGCCACTACACGGGTGCGCTAAATCAGCTTGTGTGTGTGTGTGTGTGTGTCAAGAGAAAGAGATCATAACGAGTGTGTGATGATCTCGACCCAAATGATGCGTAATAGTATAATAAAGTTCCGTAGCTGTCCAACCCACAACTGAACTTTCTATTACTTTATGAATTCTATTGATAAATCACACTGGGAAAGGGAAACACTGGAGCACCTTAGCTTACGTCTTCATTCGAGACACCTTCAGAGGCAACTATATTCACGGGGACTGAGAGAAGCTTATATACAATAGGTGACCTAATATAACATGGGGTCAGGTCAATATCATGGGACCCACTAATCCAGACACCTCCACCACCGCAAATGAAAGAAAAACTTATAAAAAGTGGGTGACATAGCAACAGGTCAGGTCAGGTCAAATACCATGAGACACACTAATCATCTACCCTACAAAGCATTTTAACCTTTGGCCACTGACAAATAAATCTATGTTATATATTATCAGTTTTGTACTGACCAATGCTAAGGTTATAAAATTCCTTTCCCTAATTAGATTTGCCTCAACCAGAAGCCATTCTGGGACACATGTTGATTTAAACACATTTATACTGTTTTCCCAATCTATGGGATGATTATTGTTCCTTATATGAATGAACAGTGCACTGCTTTCAGATGCTGTTCTAATATTATACATGTGTTGCTTTATTCTAAGTTGTAATGCTTTCCCAGTCTGACCTACATAATTTCCATTAAATTTACATTCAAGGTTGTTCTATGACCTTCAGCGCTCACCTGCCCGGTATTGTAAGAAAATTATCTCCCACGTCACTTCACAACCAAATATTTTATGAGACAGACAATGAAGGCATCAAAGACCTTGAATACATCAAAATATTTTCCAACTGCACATGTAATCACTACTTTAGTATTCCCAGCCGCTGAAAAAAAATTATTTGTTTATATTTAGACAATAATATAAGTTCAATGTTCATAGATTTAAAAACGGTTTAGATTGATGGTCAAGTTTTCATAATTAATCAAATGACAGAAAGGGTCGAACATTTTACACAAGTTCGTCTAGGTTAATATCGAGGGTGATTATTGTTGACAGTCTCACGCTGGTGTTAGATTTTGTTTTAAGAACATAAGAAAATAAGGAGTCTGCAATAGACCGGTTGGCCTGTGCATGGCAGCTCCTGTCGAGAGTTACTACCACTCTCTATCATCCATGAATCTATCCAGCCTCCCTTTGAAACTTTCCAGCGTTCCAGCACTTACTACAAAGTTGCTAAGTTTGTTCCACTCGTCCACCACCCTATTTGTGAACCAGTTCCTTCCTATCTCCCTCCTGAACCTTAACTTATCCAACTTGAATCCGTTGCTCCGAGTCCTATCCTGCTCGGATATTATAAGAACTTTATCTATATCCCCTTTATTGATTCCTTTCACCCACTTAAATACTTCTATCATGTCTCCCCGCACTCTTCGTCTTTCTAGGGAATGCAAGTTTAGTTTCTTTAACCTATCCTAATATGGAAGGTTTCTAAGTCCCTGAATCATTTTCGTCATTCTTCGCTGCACCGACTCTAGTGAATTGATGGAGGTGCTTCGTGTAAACACTGAAGAAGCCGCAATATTGATAATGATAAAGACAAACGATAGAATAATAATGATGACATAACAAAAACCAACTAACAAAAACTGATAATCGTCTTTTTTTATATTTTATCTTAAGTTTTAAAATTATTCATCGATTTTTTTTACAGTTTTTAATAGGAGAAATTGTATGTTTGAATGAAAGTAAAAGACACTTACTGTTTTTTTTATCCCACAAAGAAATACACTGAAATGAAATACACCTTTATCTCCTATATCTCTTCTTCCTCTATCTCTTCTCAGTCTTTATTTGACACACCTCAGCCCCCCATCCTGCTCTCTCTCTCTCTCTCTCTCTCTCTCTCTCTCTCTCTCTCTCTCTCTCTCTCTCTCAAGGATATCCCCATCATACCTGTTTAATTCTTGTTGTCCCTTGTACCAACTCATGACATCAAGAGTGACTCCATAACTGTCTCATGTACCTGAACTTGTATTTTCAGAGTTATCATCTTGTAACCTAACCTAACCTAACCTAACCTAACCTAACCTAACCTAATCTAACAGGTTGTCACTCTTCTCCAATCTTCACTCTAATATGACTGCCAATAGCAACCATCTCTCACTTATATTTGTGTCTGTCTTACTATAGTTTAATCTATCTAAGTATATCATATTCCTCTCCCGATATAACCAGGTTGCCAAGTCATAAGGCAACGTTGATAATATTTTTTCCCAAAGTGGTGGATAATATTTTGTTCTTTTCTTTTTGCCTTGAAGCGTCAAATTTAGGGTGAAGGGTCATACATGGTAGTTAGTTTTATATTTCACGTCTTAAATCAGTTTCTTGACTAGGACAAATAATACATGACTTAAGTGGAGATTTGGTTGAGTTGTAGCTAATCCTGTCACTAGGTGGTACCGCGTGTTCAGCTTAACTCCTTTGCAACGTGGACGCTATTTTTAATACTTGGTTAACGTCAGATGATTTTATTTAGCTCAGAGGATCCCTGTACACAAGGGGTTAGTAGACGATGGTGCTACTTGTGACGGTACTGTAACTTGTGACGATGCTGTAACTTGTGACGATGATGCTACTTGTGACGGTGGTGTAACTTGTGACGGTACTGTGACTTGTGACGATTATGCTACTTGTGACGGTGGTGTAACTTGTGACGGTACTGTGACTTGTGACGATGGTGTAACTTGTGACGATGGTGTAACTTGTGACTTTACGGCATTAATCGTGGACACGAGATGAATGAGGAAAAGTTTAGCTTATCATTTCGTCACCTAACACTGTCGGTTGGGTCTGACGATTACACCATGAGTGGGCGGGAAGTACCAGAGTTTCAAAAGAATACAAGGTCTGCTCACCACTAGAAGAGAATGAGACGTGTGTTGATTCTGGATACCCTGTAGGAGCTGAGTGTTCCTACAACTAACCGGCATAATTCCTGTATAGAATCGAGTATAAAACATGGTTAGCACGACACACAACGTACCAGAACTACTGACAAGGTGGTTTATTTAACACTATCCAAAGAGTGGTTGAAGGAGACTTATAGTTTTTATTTCACCATGGTTTTACCTTTATACGAGAACCTATAATATACTCACATAAATCAATATTAATAATGTTCACATGTGTGTGTGTGCTGGGATTCCCGGCACACACAAGTGAAAATTGTTTACAAGGGTTTTGGCTGTTGTGACATCCAGATATAAAAAACAAAGTATTTAGAATTATTATTTTTTGGATTCATGATCATCATAACAGAGAAGTTCCACCTTTCTACTTGGTGTTGTTGACTTTAAGTAATGTTGGAGTCAACACCCCTCCCTAAGTATCCAAAGACTGTCAAGTCTGCATATTGAATATTTCCAGTTAAAGGGGTACAGCTTGTCTGCCAGTGAAATATTCGTCTTACTACTGTAAGAGACGACCTTAGATGCCCAGCTGAACGATCTCTATGAAGACAACTCTCTCTTTCGATCAGTCAAGAGGCCTTTTTGATATTAATAAAGATGGTTGTACAGTCCATCAACAGTCACAGTCCCTTCTCTGATGTCATGTATTTCACACCGAAGCTTATCTTCGATTTCCCAGAAGAGTTTGTGTAAGATCATTTTCTCTGAAGAAGAACGAATTTTATTAAAGTTGAACTTAATGATAGTTACTGTGGTTGTCCTCCACAAACGGTTGAAAGTTTTCCCGCCTCGTAAGAGGTTGAAGACCTGTTGAATGAGCAGCCATCAACTGTAGTGAGAACATAAAGGATGCCACATGTCATTCCATCAACACGATTTGTGATTCCCTTCAAGTGACTCCATCGTCAGTTTCTTGTTTGTTTAATGTCGAGGTTGTCGTCAGGGTCTGGTCAGGATGCTGGGCGTGACGACATGTACTTCCACGGAGTGTGGGACAAAAACAACATAGGACAAAATTAATAATAATAAGATTTTTTTAAATCACTATTGTTATTCTTCATTATTTACAGTTGATGAACCCATTTTGCACTTTAACTGGGAGTTTTGTCCAGGGTTTTTTGTCCTAGGGGACTTTTGTACGAACCCCACTTTCACGCGTCCTTTTATCTTCTGTCGTATCCGGTAAGGCGAGGTTCGTGTATCAGGAGGGTCATTGCCTGCCTCGTGCAGTGACGAACGTGAATTGTCGGCAGGCAAGACACTGAATTCAACATAGTGTCCCTTCAGTGTGAGTGTTATGTCAGTTGTGTCAAGAGTTACTCCAGATTGCTTTTCAGAACTGCCCCCCTGTGCTCTCTGTGGTACCTATGACCACCCTTTTGTAGCGAGGCCGGGAACTCCACCATGGTATCTGTTTATTAGATAACTGTGCTCTTGTCTCATTTCCTATTGGCAGATCACGTTTAGCTCATCCCCCTTGGCCATCCACCTTAGCATGCCAATCCTTGACTTCACTGATGCTGCAGGTTATTGTGCAAAGTAGTGTTCGTGATTGAATGTGAAGATTTCTTTATAGGAGTTTGGTATCCCTCTGAATCCCTATTTAAAGGTTCATGTAGCAAAACGAGAGGAATAGAGGGAGAGGGGAGGGAGGCAGTAACTCCTTAATTACAGACGATGAAGGCCTTCTTCAGCGCTGGAAAGAGAATTATCATTCACTGCTCAATCGAAACATCGCTGTGGATGTCCTGACTACCCAACAGGTCCCTCAGCATCTAGAACTGACCCACTTCAGCTATCCTCCATCCCTTGATGAGGTAACTACTGCCATCAAACAGATGAAAAATAACAAATCCTCAGGGCCTGATGGAATCCCAGCCGAGGTGTTTAAAGCAGGAGTGCCTCTGCTTACCAGATGTCTCCACTCTCTCCTGGAGAATATATGGGAAAAGGACGAAATCCCCCAAGCTCTTAAAGACGCCTCCATCGTCAATATTTATATGAACAAGGCAGACCGGTTAGATTGTGGCAACTACCGCGGGATCAGCCTGCCCCTGGTTCAGCCACACCTCTACCATTCATCCAGCTTAACGGTACTGCCCTCTTTAATGTTACCCACTTTAAGTATCTCGGCTCCCATCTGTCCACCACTGCGGACATCGATGAAGAGATTGAACATCGGATCAGATGTGCATCTCAAGCCTTTGGCAGACTCCGTACCCATGTCTTCAGCTGTAGGGAGATAAAATGATCTACAAAGTTGCACGTGGTCCTCCACACCCTGCTATATGGTAGCGAGACATGGGTCACATACAGGAGGCACCTCAAGGCACTTGAAAACTTTCGCTGGGAACACAAAAGAACAAATGCCAGTATTCTCGCTAACACCAACTGGAGGAACATTCGAGGCTACCATTATCCATGAACAACTATGTTGGACTGGCCATGTTACCTGCATGGACGACAGTAGACTGCCAAAGCAGCTACTTTACAGTCACCTAACGAATAGTAAACGTAACACTGGCTGGCAACCGAAAAGGTATAAGGATAGTCTTAAGACAAACCTGAAAAAATGCCAAATCGACCCCCTCACCTGGGAGACATTTACTCCACACTGTAACGCTTGGAGGAACACCACACGAGAAGGTGTCAATACTTTCGATTTCCCCCGACTGCATAACGAGGCAGATAAGCGCTAACGCAGGAAAGACGCTGCCACCACCCCTCCCGCACTAGATGTAGCCCTCCACACGTGCAACATCTGTGAGCAACTCTGCCGGTCCCGTATCGGCCTCTCTAGTCACCTCAGAGCTCACCAACGAAGGTGACCATCCCTAATAACTCATATCATTGTCTCATAACTGGAGGATCATCAAACTTGATTCCGAGTGACAGCAAAGTAGTAGTGTGTGTGGTTGGCAAAATTATTAATAATGATCATGAAGCATACTTAAAAGACCCTTTTTATGATATAGATTTTTAATGTTGATGAATTGTTTATTTTCTTCAGTTTATGGTTATCATTTAATAATTCATTGTACTGTTTGTAAAATGTAATATCGGAATGAGAGAAAACCGACTCATCTGTTATTATGTGGCATAAGTTATTCATTGAACTTTGTCATATGTACCATAAGGTGAAAGGTGTAGCCTACGGTGGCCCAGCGTCTACAACAGCTACAGGCAGACCCAAGAAGTAGTGACACCACCGCCTCTGTAGAACTGTCACTAACTCATTTGCATAATTTATGCAGAAATATTGCCAGTGTTTCTCGTAAATCTTCCATACTTGTGGATTAAAAGTACCTGAAATGGACATCAAGAGAGGATTTTGTAAAGAATATTCAAGACTGAAGGAAAATGCAAAGTATAAGAGAAGATCCGAAAGAGTTTATTCACAATTTAACAAAATAACATTAGGGTGTAGCGACCAGTTATGGGTGATTGATTTTCTTGGAAGATTTTGTTTGTCATCTTATCATGAATTTTCCTTACATCACACAAAGTAAAATATTTATTTTTTACCATGTGTTATTCAATTTTCAGGCACATCTATTAAAAGGTTTATGTTAATACACATACATAACTATATCTTCATTCTTTATTTTAAAACTATTGTCATTAACTAAGATTATTAGAACAAGGGTCTGTTAGAGGCCCCTCCTGTTGACAGTCATGATCATTCATATATTTATTTCTAAAGTAAAGGTTTGGTTTGGTTAGGTTTGGTTAGGTTAGGTTAGGTTAGGTAGATGCTCAGGTTAGGTTAGGTTAGGTGATCAGGTTAGGTTAGGTTAGGCATTAAAGTTCTTCTTGAGGAAGTTGGCGAGGAGCCGCTTCCCAAGTGATTCTTGAGGGAGCTGACTCAATCCCTGCTCCAGTTGCTCCCTCATTTGAGTCAGCTTCATCTCCTGTTCCTTGATAATTTCATCCTTTTCTCTGTTTACTTGTTCCAGTCTTTCATTTTCGTTTTGTAAATTTTCCAACAGTTGAGTTTTATTGGCAATACTTGCACTCATTTCTGCTAGGGCTACGGGGTCCTGTTGGCGATTAAATTCTTCCATTTTCCTGTTGAAGAGACATTTATATACCATTATATAACTCGACACACCTCAGAGTCTCATGCTTTAAGACACTCGCTCCAGCAGTACAACCCGCATGCAGGAAACCACTATTGTTAAGAAGGAATTGGTTGCTTTGCACTTACTAAATAATGGGTCTAAACATCAACATGTTGTCTGATAGCATGCAAACGTATGTTGATTTTATTACAAACTACTGTAGTCGATTTTTTTTAATGCTCTTGTTTAGTTACAGAATTTTCTTAATTAGATGATGAAATACAACAGCAGGGAAGCTGTGTCTCACTTACCTTCATTCAACAGATGCAATAATTACTTTTTGTTGTAAGATGGTTGCAAGCAAAACCAATTGCAGTCAAACAGGTATGACCTTATCAGTAACAATAATTTTATTGCATTGCTAATATACCAAATATGTTCATATAACATGCTAACCTAACCTAACCTAACCTACAATAAACTGTTTCAATTCAATTCTAAACATTGTGGCAGCAACACCAGACGTACCCTACAGACGCCCACCTCACAACACTCACATACTGAAACATAACCAAAGCAATGACCTGACAGCCACCCCTTGAGCCACAGTTCTCTTTAATATTAACCACAACAGAGATCAGATACATTATACATTACGCCATCTGCGTTCTAACCTCACTAGAGGAAAGGTCACGGCAGGCTTAGCTCCTGGGGATTAATTGTCAGTAATGGTGCGAGTGCCACTTGTGAACTGGGTTGTGCCCTTCTGAGGGCCGAGTTAGAGAGGGCCAAGGAAGACAACTTGAGGGCCAAGGAAGAAATCTTGTAATTAAAGGGAGTGATGGCGAGGATGAAGGAAGAAACGAGACGAGGAAAGCCTGTGTCCGACGAAAACTCAGGCGAATGGAAGGTTGTGAGGAGAAAAAACTCACCAAGGATACGACAACAATAGCTCAGTGTATCAACTCTTTCAATCATCTGATAGACGAATTGGACGTAAGCATAGTCAGGGACAAGGCTGACAAGGAAGGTACGAAAACATTAATTGTTAGTGATTCCCAGGTACGGTACCTGGACAGAGCTTTTTGTGGTAAAAATAAAAATAGGATGAGGGTGCGTTTGCCAGGAGCTGGGGTGGGGGATACAGTTGACAGGATAGACAATATCTTGTCTGGTAATGGGAACAAACCCATTATCTGCCTTATTGCAGGAAGCAATGATATTGGCCGGTGTAGGAGTGAGGAGCTCCTTGATAAGTTCAAGACAGCTATAGAACGTATTAGGGTGAAGGGAGGGATCCCTATCATATGTGTTGTCCTGCCTAGAAGGAGAGTTGGCAATGAATGGTTGTCAAGGGCAGTTGGTGTCTAACTAATCTATTAACATTCTTTTCATCTGTTTTCGAATCAGTGGACGAGGGGTACAATTATAATGTGGTGTAACTCGACTTTAGCAAAGCCTTCGACAGAGTCCCCCACGAAAGACTATTAAGAAAAGTGGAGGCTCATGGCATTAAAGGAAATATTCTAAAATGGATTAGGGCGTGGTTACAGGACAGGAAACAGCGAGTGAGCATTAAAGGCACTATATCCGATTGGAGCAACGTCACTAGTGGAGAACCCCAAGGCTCAGTACTTGGCCCATTATTATATATTATTTACATAAACGACGTATATACATATCGTCGTAGTCAGCAACATAAGTAAATTTGCTAATAACACTAAAATAGGACGTGTTATTAAATCTGACGAGGACTCCGCAAAACTACAGGAAGATCTAAACAAATTTTTCGAATGGTCTGAAAAATTGCAGATGAAATTCAATGTGGACAAATGTAAAGTACTCAGTTTAGGAGATGTAAACAGGGAAACCAGATACCAGATGAACAACGATGTTATTGAGAAATCCGACTGCGAGAAAGATTTAGGAGTAATGATAAGTAAGAATCTTAAGCCAGGTAAACAATGTGTATTTGCTCGAAACAGGGCTAATGAAGTACTTGGATTCATACAAAGGAGTGTTAGTTGCAAAACTATATCTTGCGTTTGTGAGACTTCACTTGGATTACACAGTTCAATTCTGGTCTCCTTATTACAGAATGGATATAGTATTCTTGGAGAGAATTCAGAGGAGAATGACAAGACTAATCACGGGCATTTAGAATCTTGAGTACAGAGAAAAGTTAAAGCATCTTAATCTGCATTCCCTCGAGAGACGTAGAGTGAGGGGCGACATGATCGAGGTGTATAAATGGAAGTCAAGGCTAAACAAAGGGGACATTACAAAGGTACTCAAACTATCCAACCAGGAGCGAACTCGTAACAATGGTTTTAAATTAGACAAATTTAGATTTAGGCGCGAAATAGGTAAACGTTGGCTTGGAAATAGAGTAGTGGATGAGTGGAACAAGTTACCAAATATCATCATTAACTCGAATACGCTGGATAGCTTCAAACATAGGTTGGATGGATATACAGTATGAGCAATAGGGGTTGGGTGTAAACGGGACTGCCCAGTATGGGCCAATAGGCCCGCTGCAGTTTCCTCCATTCTTATGTTCTGATGTTGGTATTACTGCAGTAGGTGAGGTACTAGGTGATGGTTAGTGAGATTAAACTACTTCGTACCTGTAGCCATTATTTTCTTACTACAACAGACCGAGAGAGCCAGCCATTATTTTTTTATTGTAAGATTATAAGAATACAAAGACATGTAAGAGTCTAATAATACATTACTTTACAACGAACAATATAAAGTGCAAGACAAAAGGTGGATTTTCAGAAGGTCCTATACGTAAGTTTTTACTTCTAGCTGAGAATAAAAGAAAATATAGGCTTAACAGAGTCTTGTTGTAGTGACAAGAGGCTTATTTGTGTGTCTTTTGAGAATCTAACTCCTAGCTCAAGTGGACCGGTACATGTGTCCTCTTAGGAGCAAAATGTAAACAGACCTATCTTTGTTTATCCATCATCTGGTCTGGACCGCCAACTCGTCTGGACCTTCAAGCACTGGAGGGTTGAGTGGTGGTATCCCAGAGAGATACTTGACGTTGGTGTTGTGTTACTGTGCTTCAACAATAAAGTTATTTAAGCGTGTAGTGTAGAGTAAATACACTAACCATCAATAATTAAATATTGCTATATGATTCAACTTTGAAACAAAATCCTGACAAGGAACTCGAAAGTGTTTCTTCCGACCGAGAATTCGATACCGTCAAATTCATTAGTTTTTATTGGTCTGTTTTTGCCGCTGTAAACGCTCTTGTTTATTTCATCAGATAATTTTACTGACCGAAATTACTGGACACCTGATTAACTTGAGGCGTGTGCTCTGTTTATGAAGTAACTATTCTATGTTGTAACGATATTGTAAGCGCCTTCCTGGCGTTTAAAGGTTAATCAGACTCTTCACGTTAAACTCGAACGTTATAATTCGGTCAAACCTGTTGAATACAATTCATTTTAGTATTTCAAATAAATCATACATAGGCAATCATACATAAATGTTTAATCCAATATATATTTACATAACAACCATAGCTATGTAATTAGTCTAATCTTAACACTTACAATGAGTACTTAATTTGCCATATTTTATGTTGTCACAATGATAAACCATGCAATGGACACAGTCTACCTGTGTACACAATAAGTACAAGTTAATCTTAGGTGTTGAAAATCTTCACGAGAAACAGGTTAGGTGTTGCCTCTATGATGGGGATAACTACAGTGGCAGTCACATGTCCAGGCCGGCTATTCAAACTTGCTGAGTCAGGCGCGTTATACGCAAACAAGCTCCCCTTACACCACCCAACACGTCAACTTACTTTGGGTCTCTCCATCTTTACCATCTCAACACTCTGTATAATGTATACTCATTACTGCTTGCGGTAACAGATATACTGTACATTTATGTGTGTATATTATGTATAAAAATGTATAGTATAACACAGGTTTAATATAATCAATGTCTGGCAAAGATGAGACAAAAAAAGTGTTGTGCAGTGTTGTCTTGATGTAACATATAAGAACATAAGAATGGAGGAAACTGCAGCAGGCCTATTGGCCCATACTGGGCAGTCCCGTTTACACCCAACCCCTATTGCTCATATAAGCATCCAACCTATGTTTGAAGCTATTCAGCGTATTTGAGTTAATGATGATATTTGGTAACTTGTTCCATTCATCCACTACTCTGTTTCCAAACCAGTGTTAACCTATTTCACGCCTAAATCTAAATTTGTCTATTTAAAACCATTGTTACGAGTTCGCTCCTGGTTGGATAGTTTGAGTACCTTTGTAATGTCCCCTTTGTTTAGCCCTGTCTTCCACTTATACACCTCTATCAGATCGCCCCTCGCTCTACGTCTCTCGAGGGAGTGCAAATTAAGATGCTTTAACCTGTCTCTATACTCAAGGTTCCTAATGCCCAGGATTAGTCTTGTCATTCTCCTCTGAATTCTTTCCAATGATTCTATATCCATTCTGTAATACCGTGACCAGAACTGAACTGCATAATCCAGGTGTGGTCTCACAAGAGCAAGATACAGTTTTAGGATGAGCCTCGCTAGTCTTGTAACTAACACTCCTTTGTATGAACCCAAGTACTTTATTAGCCTTGTTACGAGCAAAAACACATTGTTTGCTTGGCTTAAGGTTCCTACTTATCATTACTCCTAAATCTCTCTCGCAGTCGGATTTCTCTATGGCATCGTTGTTCATCTGGTATCTGGTTTCCCTGTTTACATCTCCTATACTGAGTACTTTACATTTGTCCACGTTGAATTTCATCTGCTAATTTTCAGACCATTCGAAAAATTTGTTTAGATCTTCCTGTAGTTTTGCAGAGTCCTCGTCAGATTTAATAACACGTCCTATTTTAGTGTCATCAGCAAATTTACTTATGTTGCTGTCTATGCCGATATCTATGTCGTTTATGTATATAATAAATAATAATGGTCCAAGTACTGAGCCTTGGGGAACTCCACTTGTGACGCTGCTCCAATGGGACTTAAAGCCATTAATGCTCACTCTCTGTTTCCTGTCCTGTAACCACGCCCTAATCCATTTAAGGATGTTACCTTTGATGCCATGTGCTTCTACCTTTCTAATTAGTCTTTCGTGGGGGACTCTGTCGAAGGCTTTGCTAAAGTCCAGATATACCACATCATAATTGTGCCCCTCGTCCACCGATTCGAAAACTGATGAAAAGAATGTTAATAGATTAGATAGACAAGGACGTCCACTTGTGAAGCCATGTTGGGAATCATTGATCAATCTGTGCTTCTCCAGGTGATTTCGAATAGAGTTTGAAATGAGTGCTTCCAGTAATTTGCCTACTATTGATGTTAGACTGATTGGGCGGTAATTAGAGGATAGTGATCTATCCCCCTTCTTGAAAATCGGTATTACATTCTCTATCCTCCAGGATTCTGGTACTACACCTGTTTTTAAGGACATGTTAAACAACTTTGCTAAGGGCATACTAAGCTCTTCCTTACATTCCTTTAATACTTTGGCAAATATCTCATCGGGACCAGGTGACTTATTAGGCTTTAGTTTGTCTATTTGCTTACTAACATCGTTACTAGTCACTACTATCTCACTTAATTTGTTTTCTTCACTATGTCTGAATAGAGTCGGTGCCTCGGGTATCATGTTTAAATTTTCGGTGGTGAAAACTGTTGAAATATATTTATTCAAATTATTGCTCATTTCTCCGTCGTTATCAGTGAGCTCGCCGGTATCTGACCGTATTGGTCCAATCTTTTCTCGTGTTTTAGTTTGATACATTTGGTAGAATCCTTTGGGGTTTGTCTTCGCCTCCCTTGCTATCCTTACCTCATTATTCCTTTTGGCTTTCCTTATCTCGGTTTTAACCCTACTCCCCATATCTTATAATAATCCCGGAGGTAAATTTCGCCACGCTTTATCCTTCTACCTATAGCCTTCCTTTGGCCAATGATGTTCTTTAAACAATTATTTATCCATTTAGGGTCATTGTTGTCTGATCTGAGTTTTTTGTATGGTATGTTCTGCCTTTGTGCATTAAGTGACTCATTATTTAAATTGTCGTGGAACTCGGCAGTCTCAGATGTCGTTGTCAGGTCTGAGTCATCTGTCAGGTTCACGGCCAAGCGCGACACCCCCTCTCTCAGCTGCCTCTTTAAACTGTCAAAGTTTGCCCTTCTGAAATCTGGTACTTTAGTGGAATTTTCCTTACGTCTGCCCTGAAAATCTAACTGGAATCGAATTTCTTTGTGATCTCTGTTTGCAAGTTCGTTCCCTACCTCGACATTGCTAATGAGGTTTTCTCTGTTCAACAGAACTAAATCGAGTATATTATTACCCCTTGTGGGTTCGGTTATATGTTGACTTAGGAAACAGTCCTGGATCGTCTCGAGAAAATCCTCTGATTCTGAGTTACCCGTAAGGTCAGTCCAATCTATTTGGCCAAGGTTAAAGTCGCCTACTATAGACTTTGTTGTGTATGGAAGCCCTGCGCATTTCATCCCAGATAAGTCGCTCATTGACTCTATCAAGATTGGGAGGTCTATATATTACTCCTGTGATTAATTTTTCCCCACCGTCGCTTAATTGTAACCAAATTGTTTCTGTATTCCGCTCAGTTTTTATTTCCTTATTAATTTCACACTTCAGATTATCCCTAACATAGATTGCTACTCCGCCTCCTTTCCTGGTCTGCCTATCGGTATGGAACAATTTGTAACCCGCAATTTGGTATTCGACCGGCAACTCACGTGAGTCTAGGTTGATCCATGTTTCAGTGAATGCTATTATATCGATTTTTTCGGTACATACCAAGGCCCTAATATCATCCATTTTGTTTCTCATATTTCTACATTTAAGTTAGTCGTGTTCTGAGTCCTCCCTTTACCGCGTTTAGTTTTAAACTCCCTGTTTAATTTAGTTTTGTCATCATTCCTAACACTATTTCCCTGTAATCTTTTACTTTGTTTACCCGCTCCCACTGCAGTTTCCCCCACCCCCGTGCCCATATGTTTCCCTAGCAGTTTAAAGACTTCGATATCCTTTGAACTGCCCCCTCTAGAGACCCAGCCAGGGTTGCCACCCCATCCCGAGACAGGTGCACCCCATCCCTAGCATAAAGGTCCCTTCTGCCATAGAAGGTGTCCCAGTTGTCAATGAATGGGACCGATATTGACTTGCAATATCTGTCAAGACGGTCGTTGACACCAACCGCCCTTGACAACCATTCACTGCCAACTCTCCTTCTAGGCAGGACACCGCATATGATAGGGATCCCTCCCTTAGACCTAATACGATCTATAGCTGCCTTGAACCTATCAAGAAGCTCCTCGCTCCTACACCGTCCAATATCATTGCCTCCTGCACTGAGGCAGATAATGGATTTGTTCCCATTACCAGACAAGATATTGTCCATCCTGTCAACTATATCCCCACCCCAGCTCCTGGCAAACACACCCTCATCCTATTTTTGTTTTTACCACAAAAGGCTCTGTCCATGTACCTTACCTGTGAGTCACCAACAATTAAAGTTTTTATACCTTCCTTGTCATCCCTGTCCCTGACTGTACTAACGTCCAATTCGTCTATCAAGGGACTGAACGGGTTGGTACACTTAGCTGTTGTTGTCGTTGTTGTCGTATCCTTGGTGTACTTCTTCACCACCAGCTTGATCCTCCCACTCCTCACAACCTTCCACTCGCTTGAGTTTTCGTGAGACACTGGCTTTCCCTGTCCAGTCTCCCCTTTTAACCTCGCCAGCTCTTCCTTTAATTTCAGGTTCTCCAACGTGGCCCTCTCAATTTCTTCCTTGGCCCTCGCCAATTCTTCCATGGACCACTCCAGTTTGGTCAACAAACTCACATACCCAAGACCGCACATAGCACTGGCCATATCTGCTAATTATCCCTCGGGAGCTAACCCTGCCGTGACCTTTCCCCTAGTGAGGTCAGAACACATATGTGCAACTCACTCGTGTAAAATAAGGAACTGTGTGTTTCTTCTTTTACAACTTTTCTCTGGTGAACCACATCAATAACAAACATCAAAACAATGATTATTTTAGTTTTATTCGTGGATAATTATTACCTGTTCCGATGAGTCAACTTTGGAAGCTAAAATTATGTTTCAATCAATAATGGTTCTGTGAAATAAATAACTTTAAAACTTTACTTGGGCAGACATCTCACTAAGTTCATCATATTTTGAGCAATAAAACTAGAGAGTTCCTTCTCCTTCATTTTGTTTTCTCATACTTATAGTACTCCGACTAATATACTAAGTACTCTTACTATTGCTGCTACTGCTAATAAACTACGAGTACGTCAAGTTCTGTAAAGGTCATCCTAGTAGCTTCACCACACATAATCATCTCCTACAGTTTCTTACAGACAGTTACAACACCAAGGAGTATCTCAAGGGCGCCCCAACACATTCTCGTTTTGAGTTCCACTTTGTTGCATTATAATTATATTTTATTAATCTTGTCACACTAATTGTATTTTGAAATTTAAGAAATACTTTACAATATTCGAATCACCTACAGAATAACCCCCAGTTTATTTCACCTGTTGATTAAACACCCTTACACTACCTTGGAGGGTTAGGTTAGGTTAGGTTAGGGTAGCGTTGGTATGATTAATCTTAAGGTGGATTAAGCTGGGTTTAATAATTTAGCGATGGATCAATGTATATGTCTGATGGATGTGGATCAAAAGGTTGTTAATATAATTAGTTCTTTTAGTTCTTACCCAAGTCGGCTGAACCATCTAGTCGGACTCCTCAACGACGAATGAATGTCTGCCTCCACATTTAGTATACGACACTCGTACACACACACACACACACACACACACACACAGCTTCAGGAACAAAGAAAAATCTTTCTTAGTGCAGCCGCGTTCACATTATTCTAATTGACACATCACATATATCACTCGACGCCGGCAAAGGAATACTAATACCCATCTGAAGGTCAACTGCTGTATCTCCACCTCGTGTAGTCCTTACAAGGTGACTGTGGGACCTTCTGGTAGGTTAGTTTAGGTTAGATTAGATTAGGTTAGGCTAGGTTAGGTTAGGTTAGATTAAGTCAGGTTAGTTTAGGTTAAGTTAGACTAGGTTAGGTTAGTTTATGTTAGGCTAGGCTAGGCTAGCCTATGCTAGGTCAAATACAACACAAACCCCCAAGAAATATCAAATTAAAGGCTGATTCTTCTACCTTTTTTCTTCTTGTGTTCACTGGCAGACTCGCCGGGCGAGGTGGGTGATCCACGGTTCAGAATACCAGACTCTTCAATGGATTGTTTTCTTGCTGGGGAAATCACACGGAACTTTTAAAGGGGTAATTGGATTAAAAATACCAAACACATTTTTCAGCGATAAGCAATGTATGTGCTGGTCCACTATATGGTCCAGCTGGTCCACTATATGCTTTAGCTGGTCCACTATGTGATTCAGCTGGTCCACTATATGGTTCAGCTGGTCCACTATATGGTTCAGCTGGTCCACTATATGGTCCAGCTGGTCCACTATATGCTTTAGCTGGTCCACTATGTGATTCAGCTGGTCCACTACAATGTTTAGCTGGTCCACTATATGGTTCAGCTGGTCTACTACAATGTTTAGCTGGTCCAATATATGGTTCAACTTGTCCACTGTATGGTTTAGCTGGTCCACTATATGGTTCAGTTGGTCCACTATATGCTTTAGCTGGTCCACTATATGCTTTAGCTGGTCCACTATATGCTTTAGCTGGTCCACTATATGGTCCAGCTGGTCCACTATATGCTTTAGCTGGTCCACTATATGGTTCAGCTGGTCCACTACATGGTTCAACTTGTCCACTGTATGGTTTAGCTGGTCCACTATATGGTTCAGTTGGTCCACTATATGCTTTAGCTGGTCCACTATATGGTTCAGCTGGTCCACTATATGCTTTAGCTGGTCCACTATATGGTCCAGCTGGTCCACTATATGCTTTAGCTGGTCCACTATATGGTCCAGCTGGTCCACTATATGATTCAGCTGGTCCACTACAATGTTTAGCTGGTCCACTATATGGTTTAGCTGGTCCACTACATGGTTCAACTTGTCCACTGTATGGTTTAGCTGGTCCACTACAATGTTTAGCTGGTCCAATATATGGTTCAGCTGGTCCACTACATGGTTTAGCTGGTCCACTACAATGTTTAGCTGGTCCACTACATGGTTCAACTTGTCCACTGTATGGTTCAGCCGGTCCACTACATGGTTTAGCTGGTCTACTACAATGTTTAGCTGGTCCACTACATGGTTTAGCTGGTCTACTACAATGTTTAGCTGGTCCACTACATGGTTCAACTTGTCCACTGTATGGTTTAGCTGGTCCACTATATGGTTCAGCTGGTCCACTACATGGTTTAGCTGGTCCACTATATGGTTCAGCTGGTCCACTATATCCTTTAGCTGGTCCACTATATGGTTCAACTTGTCCACTATATGGTTCAGCCGGCCCACTATATGGTTCAGTTGGTCCACTATATGGTTCAACTTGTCCACTATATGGTTCAAGTTGTCCACTATATGGTTCAGCTGGTCCACTATATGGTTCAGCTGGTCCACTATATGGTTCAGCCGGCCCACTATATGGTTCAGCTGGTCCACTATATGGTTCAGTTGGTCCACTATATGGTTCAACTTGTCCACTATATGGTTCAGCTGGTCCACTATATGGTTCAACTTGTCCACTATATGGTTCAGCCGGCCCACTATATGGTTCAGCTGGTCCACTATATGGTTCAGTTGGTCCACTATATGGTTCAACTTGTCCACAATATGGTTCAGCTGGTCCACTATATGGTTCAACTTGTCCACTATATGGTTCAGCCGGCCCACTATATGGTTCAGTTGGTCCACTAAATGGTTCAACTTGTCCACTATATGGTTCAGTTGGTCCACTATTTGGTCCAGCTGGTCCACTACATGGTTCAACTTGTCCACTATATGGTTCAGTTGGTCCACTATATGGTTCAGCTGGTCCACTGTATGGTTCAACTTGTCCACTATATGGTTCAGCCGGCACACTATATGGTTCAGTTGGTCCACTATATGGTTCAACTTGTCCACTATATGGTTCAGTTGGTCCACTATTTGGTCCAGCTGGTCCACTACATGGTTCAACTTGTCCACTATATGGTTCAGTTGGTCCACTATATGGTTCAACTTGTCCACTATATGGTTCAGCTGGTCCACTATATGGTTCGGCTGATATTGATATTGAAACAGTTTATTTAGTCAGTAAAACACAGATACAGAGTCGATAAAAAATAGTAATATTAACATGGCTGAGTCAATTGAGAACCTGAACTCTCTTGTAGGCACCTGATGTATACTGTACATTTATCTCAAGGAAGTATTACGTAACATTTAGTAACAACTGGAAGGTAGGTTGGTTCTGGTAGGTTCTGTAATTAGTTGTTTTAAAATTTTTTTTACTGTACTGCGCCTAGGAAGCCTTCAAATTCATAGTCACCTACAATGTTGTCCCAGTCAATATTTCTGAAGTTGAAATCCCCCATAATGCACAGGTTGTTGTATTTTGCTGCCCTACTCATTTCCTGCCATATGGGCTGAGCTGCTTCTTTGCCCAGACTTGGAGGCCTGTATATCACTCCCATAATTAGTTTTTCTCTTCCTTCCGCAATTTCTACCCATGCAAACTCGGTTTCTATTTCACCCTTTATTTACCACTCTGGGCCCTTCACCATAATCCCCAAGCCTCAAGTTACCATCACAGCAAAGATTTATTTCTTCTGAGATACATACGAGAACGTTCTGACACCCACCCAAAGAAAATAAACAAGAATAAAGTAGATGATGTTCCTCGCCTCAAGTGTTTACGACACAGAGTTGCACCACGTCTGTCCATCAGTACTTAGCACAATGTTGACCTTGTTAATGTTGCCTCACTTATCATTCCTAATCGTTAACTGCATTTTAGTATACAAATAAGTAACTTTCGTCAAGGAGGATTATATACCTAACATTCTAAAGTCTACAATTTGTTAAACTGCGCTTCTTGTTCTTAATATAGACAACTCTCCATGACAGGTCTCTGAGTTTTACTGTACAGTATTAAGTTGGCGTAAATCGTAAAGGATTCTTCGACTTTCGTTGTAGTTGCTTAAAACCCAGATTTTAATACAGGATGACTACAAATGATCTTCCTGACTTCAAATATTTATTAGAAAGAAACTAACAATGGTAGAGCAATGTCTAGCTTTTTCGTTTTTTGTTTGTTTGTTTTTTTGTTTTTTTTTGCATTCTATGATATTCTCATTCTGCTTATCTCAATAAACAATTACCCAACTATTGGATAGGGCACGGAGTGGGGAGGGCATTAACTGGCCGCCTCGTTCACCTGATCTTACTTCCTCATGAGTTTTCCTTTGGGTTTATGTTAACTGTTCTACCAATGCCAACATCTTTGGAGTAGTTAAGGAACAGGATCCAAAGCGCTGTTCTTAAAGCTAAACGTCGAGACGGAACATTGTATGGAGAGAAACAGAATATCGTTTCGATGTTTGGAGAACCACAAAGGCTGCATATGTTGAAATATCATAGATTGAAAAAAATATATATAAATAAATTGCTTTGAAATTACGTGTTACTTTTTGCGCCACCATTGTTAGTCTTTTTTTAAGTAAATATTTGATGTTAGGAAGATCATTTGTTGTCACCCTGTATAGTGCGACAGGGTTAAAGTGATACGAATATACTATTAACTAACAACTGACCTTACGGTGTATATCTACGTCTACTGCAATACTCGCTAAGTATTTTATCAGTTGTTATCCCTAAGTTTAATTACTCGCCATATATACAATACAGTACTACCAAACGAAATGAACCATTTTATTTATCAAATATCTTACGAAACACACCATAAGCAGCCGGTGTGACAAAGATTTTTCAACTAACTTTAGAAAACGATACAAATGCATGTACGCCTACAGTTTCCAATATGGTACTTGTGTAGTGGAGTATATCACCCAAATACATGCTACAAAACACTACCTGGAAGTCTCTCTCAGCTGCTTCTACAGTACCAAAATGTTCCCCACCAGACGGCATTATTCTCATCAACAACCAGGGCCGGATTCAGGAGCGGGCAAAGTGGGCAGCTGCCCAGGGGCCTCCACAATCTGGGGGCCTCCACATATTTTTGACATGTGCTGTAGTACCTATATCAGGGCTGGTCGATTTGAATCCACATGAATGACTCCAGTCCTGTCTCACTTTTGTGTGTGTGTGTGTTTGTGTTGGGAATTTGTGCACTATCAATAAATATACAGTTAATTAAAAATTTCTCAATGTCCTAATTTCCTCAATATAACTGCATATGGCTTCAAAATTCTCCAAAGAAGTATTCAAATTTCAAAATTTTCCCGGGGGGCTTACAGCGCCCCCCGGAACTCCCAGATGTTTAGGCTCGCTTCACTCGCCACCCCACCCTCTTGGGTAGTTATAATGAGGGGGGCCTCCACAAAGAGGCTGCCCATGGGCCTCCACAGGTCTAAATCCGGCACTGTCAACAACATCGTCATACGTCACTGTTACAGCTCAGTGCCACTTTTTTACACCAGCTGTTTAATTTATTTATTTATGTGAAGAAAGTTGGTAGCACAAGAGGCATAACTACGTCACTGTTCAGGTGCACAAAACTATGTCACTGCTCATGTATACATAACTACGTCTCTTCTCACGTGTACGTACCTACGTCACTGCTGACCTACATATAACTACGTCTCCGCTCAAACTCAGTAAAAGAGGGAACGACAATGTGAGCACTTACAAATCTGTTTATTGGTAGCACGCAACTGAAACAAGGCAGCTGGTTGGTTGGCGGACACAGTAAAGGTTACTACATTTCCTTTGTATTTAATCTATCATATTTATATTATAACATGTTAAGAGTTAATAATTATTCCATGTTGATATTCGATAATTTCCGCACTTGGGGAAGCAAAAATTAGCATGTGAAACACCTCGCTCCCCACGACGTCACGCACTGGGTGTGGAGGAGGTAATGGAACTTTATTGAAAATTAAGGCGGTGTCACACTAGCACTTTATACGCCATCTATCCGGCCGCGCCCGTCACATACGGGTAGAGAACTAGGGCGCCGGTCTTTCTGCGTTTGTCAATATTGTTAAACAAAGAGGATGGCGTTCTATGCCTTCCTCGTTATTTTTTTCTACTGTATCTTCCTTTGGGTCCCACAGGCAACGAGATCTAATATTGTCTATCATGTATTAATCGGACAAGATTGTCGAACTGCTACCAATATTCACACACGGCTACAGACTGCCCTACCAAGGACATCAAGCACTGCTCAGAATGCGGAAGGGGCACACCTTCAGAGAGTGCAAAAACAAAGATACCCCCAAATGCCTAAACTGGGAAGAAGATCACAGAACACTGGCTACTCGCTGCCCCATACGAAAAGCAACAGTTAACCAAAAGAGGGAGAAGGAGAGGGAGAAGACGCGGGAACAGCAAAACAGGAAGGACATATTCAGCTGTGACAAAACTAACCAGAGAAACGACAAAGATCCTCGAAAAAGTCGCCACACCACCCCCGCAAAGCAACCTATTTTGCTTCAACTTGGAAATAATCTTTCCGTAAAAATAATGACCTCCATAATCCACGCCCACATCATGAATATAGCCAGACCTGGAACTTTTGTCAAGGCAGCAAGGGACATGTTCGCCGCCAACAACCTGCCAGACATGGAATTCCCAAACTATGTGCCTTCTACCGAAATGTTCAACTTAATATACAAACCAGAGAGCACTGCAACTCAAGAACCATCAACTCACGAACCATCAACTCAAGAACAGACTATCTCAGACATACAACACGAGCCAGCAAGCGAGGAAGAATCGATGGGTGACGAAAGCGAAGATGAAACCACCACAATAACAGAACAAGCTGCCAGAGTCAACACCCAAAAAGAAGAATCAAGCAGGAACTATGGCACCACCTTCTCCCAGAGAGACCACGGAGAACGAAGACCTAGGGTATGAAACTGGTATACGATTTTACTCCACTACAGCTCCCCCATAGTCTCAACAGAAAGACTGTTGGCAGAAATAAGGCAAGGCAAGATTAAATACACATACTCAGACAAAAACCTAGATGACACACATATTGAAACACTAATCAAGAAAGGAAAAATAATCACATGACACAACAGAATAGAAAGAGTTGATCAGACAACATGTAGAAAGATCCGTCTGGGCCTGGACAGGAGGGAGTCAGGGGAACACCGGTCAGCAAAAATGGCGCAAACCAGCTCTAGGCACCAGCCTTCATAATAAATAAGCTTAAAATAATCCAACATAATGTCTTAGCATGGATCCCACAGAGAGCAAGCGAATTATATAACGCATACCGTAACATAGAGCCAGATATTATCCTCATAAATTCGCATGGTAAGAACAACTCGGAAAAAATAAAAATATTTAACTACACAGTCTACCAAAAACACGACCAAGACACACAACATGATGGAATAGCCATAGCCATCAAACGAAACATACAACACAAGATACACGATTCAGTTCAAGAAAACCTTCCAGTGATCGAAATTAACTGCCCAACAGGACCTATTATAATCGGCACCTGTTATCTCCCTCCGAGAAGACCCATATTCCCACTAGCAGACATGCTCAAACTGCTGAGAAGAAATATACCAGCATATTTTCTGGGTGACCTAAATGCACGACATCGCGTCTTGGGACACCAGGACAACAACGCCGTGGGCAAGATTTTAAACACATTACTGAGTCACGGCAACGCAATACACCTTGGCCCGGAATTCCCCACATACATCAGAGCAGGTCACATCGGACATCCAGACATAGTACTAACAAACCAGCATCACCATCATAACCTGCAAATGGAACCCGGCCCAATAACCACCAGTGACCATCTCCCTATCGTAGCCACACTCTCCACGTCGCCAATACAGATCCCTGCCAGGATGAGATACAGCTACAGCCGGTCCAACTGGGAGGAATTCCAAAAGGAGTTAAGCAACCACCAAATCACCCAACTAAACAACAAACACACTTCCCAAATAGACAACACATTGGAGACATGGTACGGAAACGTGAGCCAAGCAATGGAACGCCACATACCCACGACCACTCACCGCACATTACCACACCCTCAATACTCACCTCAATCAAGAATTCTACAGACACAATTCAGTAATTTATTCAAATTAATCCTAGAACAAGGATGGAAGCCAGAATACAGGAGACAATATTACACCATAAATGAACAACTAAGAAACATGTCCAAAGAAGCATACGTGAATAACTGGGAGAAACTAATAACAGACACAGAAGCAATTTACCACAACCCGAAAGAATTCTGGCGGAAAATTAAACACCTAATGGGAATCTCCAGCAACGAATCAAACTACATTTTAGATAGCAACCAAATCAAATTAACTGAACCCAAAGAACAAGAACCTGAATTCAGGAAATATTGGAGCAATTTTTTTCAAATAAGCCAGGAAGACAACCTGAACTTCTGTATGAATACCGAGCAACAAGTAACCAATCACATAACACACACAACCCACATCTGGCAACCAAGTCCCAGCAAAGACATAAACGCTCTCGACGATTTTTCCATACTGATCAAACCAATCACCGCAGAGGATATTCACAAAACAATAAACAGTTTCAAGAACAAGGCCCCGGGCATCAGTAAAATAAACAAACACATACTCCAGCATATACCAATCAACATGATACTCCAACTAAGAAACATTTTTAATGCAGCACTGAAGAGAAATACAACCCCAGACAGCACGGATTTAGAAAACACAGAGGAACCCATACAGCCTCAGTCCTAATTTACGAAAACATAGCAAACGCAATACACAACAGGGATCAATGTATCGTAGTATTAAGGGACGTAGCAAAAGCATTCGACAAGGTCTGGCACCAAGGGCTCAAATACAAAATTACCATCCAAGAACTTCCCAACAACTTTACTTCCTTTCTTTGTAACTTCCTTGACAATAGAGAGGCAAAAATTATCATTGGTAACCACATAGGCCAAAGCATCAAGTTATACAGAGGAGTACCACAGGGAAGTAACCTCTCGCCCACACTCTACATAATATACACGGGGGGACATGCCACCTCCTATACACGGAGAATACGTAGCTTATGCTGATGACGTCACCCAAATCATCCGACATCCAGGCAAGGACAAACAAATGATGGCACGAAAAACAGCCCACGCCATCGAGCAAATCAACGAATATGAAAAAACAAAAGATCATACACATTGCCAAAATAAATCCTGCACCAATCACAGTCAACAACTTACATATACAATACTCCAACGAAGACAAAATTCTGGGACTCACAGTAACAAGAACAGGCATAGCAAAGCACATAACACAACGCAAACAGCTTGTCCAATCACAACTCACGAAACTACAAAGATTTAGCAAAATGGACACCAAAATTCAACTACACCTATTTAAAGCACTTGTCCGCCCCCACCTGGAGTATCCACCAATACCACTCAGCACGATCAGCAAAACCAGTCAACTTAAACTTCAATCAATACAAAACAAAGCTATCCGTAAAGCATCAAAGCAACTCCCCCCATACACCACCAAAATACAAGAACTTCACGAATTATACAATATCGAACCACTGAACACACGTACACACAACCAAGCGCAGAGAGTATGGACCAAACTTGAAGAGTTGGAGGACCCATTATTCTCCCAGTTAAAAGAAGGAACTACTAAAACACACAGCTGGTGGCCCAAGAGCCTCCATGCTGACATCGTAGAACAAGACCCACTTTACACATATATGTGAACAAATAACACCACCATCTAACAAACATAAATTAACACCCATTACAATAATGAATACCTAGCTAGCTTAGCTCACCCCCCCCCCCCCTCCACGTGCCTCCCTTGAGCGGGCGGGCGTCTGCTTCGTGCGGCCACCACTCCAACATATCAACTCGTCTCAGCTAGGTGGACAGCCCACCTGCTATCACCCCCTCCTACTTTTCTTCCCATTTCTATGCTTTACTTCTCTCTCCTCTCCTTTCCCAGTGCAAAGTCATTTGCCACTTTACTTCATTATCATTGTAACCGCCAATCAGGCGATTAGAGGATTTATTGAAACTTGTGACGTTGGACTCAATCATTATAATTTGGTCAAACCTGTTGGATACAATTCCTTTTAGTATTTCGCATAAATCATACATAGGCAATCACATAGAAGTCTAATCCAATATTATTTACATAACAATCATAGCTATGTAATCAGTCTAATCTTAACACTTATAATGAGTACTTAAGTTTCCATATTTTTATGTCGTCACAATGATAAACGAAGCAATGAACACAATCTACCTGTGTACACAATAAATACAAGTTAAACTTACGTGATGAAAGTCTTCAGGAGAAACAGGTTAGGTGTTGGTGGTGTGATGGGGATAGCTAAAGTGAGGCTGGTGCCCGGCTGGGCACCAGCCTGATGGCAGCTTAGTCACAAGAACGTGACGCAGTTAAATACCACCAGCGTGAGGGCAGCATAGTCACAAGAACGTGACAAAATTAAAGTTAAATACCACCAGCCTGAGGGCAGCTTAGTCACAAGAACGTGACGCAGTTAAATACCACCAGCCGGTCACAAGAACATGACAAGGCATTAAGTATCAAAGGCCTGACATGGTTTTGAGCGTTAACGCTCAACGGAGTGGGTGTTACCGCAAGCAGCAAACACATAAACAAATAATATGTTAGGCTGTAAGTCATGTCATGTTTATTGGGCGTGCCTGCCCGTATGCAGGAAGTAGAGTGTTGAGATGGTTGAAGATGAAAGGCCCAGAAGGAGGTTGGAGTGTGTGAAGGGAGTTTGTTCATGTATAATTATAATCACCTGACTCAGCCATAGCTGACCAGCCAGGGGGCCAGGCTATAGGGTGGGCATTTCAGTATAGCTACCCATATCTTAGAGTCAACACCTACCCTGGCTTCTCTCTAGACTTTCAACACGTAAGTTTAACTAGAACTTATTGTGTACACAGGAAGACTGTGTCCATTACATTATTTATCAGTGTGTCAATATAGAAATATGGCAAATTGAGTACTCATTGTGAGTGTTAAGATTAGACTAATTACATATCCATAATTGTTATGTAAATATATATTAGATTAAACATTTATGTAGGAGTGCCTATGTATGATTTATTTGAAATACTAAATGAATTGTATTCAACAGGTTTGACCGAATTATAATGTTCGAATACTACGTGAAGAGTCTAAATATCCTTAACCGCCTGACTGGCGGTTATGTACGGCTTGCGGTAACAATCATCATCATCATCATGTCCGCACAAGAATAGAGAGGCCGTGAAGAAGTTGAACACATGACTCAATGTATACAAACTTATCAGATGTATTAAAGAATGTCAACATCAATAAAATATACTTAAGCAGTTTTTAAAAACTGACAATTCGTGAAAAAAAAGACGGAAAAGGAGCGGTGACGTCTACAGCACTTGCTTCTTAAATTTCATCAATCATTGACTTACCTGAGTGTTTCGAGTCGACCAATATGAAAGATCCGCCGCTTGTTGTCGCAGAAGACGACTGCATTTTTGTTTAATTGTCCAAGCACTATTTTTCCTGCTCTACACAAGCGTGTGAGATATTGCACTTTTACCGCCACTAAACACTGTAACTCTGATCGTCGTAAATATACCGTGCTGAGGGTCCACAAACTGCAAGATATCTTGCAAACCAACCGGACACAGTCAGGTGATGCTTATAACTAAGCCTCTCACCCGGGGAGGTGAGGACGGGGAAGCGATGGCATCAGACGCGTCTGACAACGGGGACGTTCTTGAACGATCCTCTGAGAGATTGAATTACGTTTATATGCATAGTTATTAAGAGTTAAATGTGGCTGTGATGAGCTTGAGTCAAATATGTTGAACACGATATTTTGTGTAAAAATAATAATACAATAATAATAATAATAATATGCCTCCTAAGATGTCCCCACACACAACGCTTCCGTGACGCCTGCTGGACCACCACTCCACGACCCCATGACGGAGACACGATGATCCTCCCCATACTGGCCAGATATTATGTAAATAATATTGATTATCTGTTAAAGGAATACCCTTCCTTCCTTAGGCTTTAGTAAGCCCCTTTATCATATTTATTTATACTGTATATACTTGTGACACTTGCTTCTGGTGTTATTCTACAGGGGTACCTAGTGCCCGCACTAGAATCCCGCTTCCTCTAACAAGGAATAAACAATTGAAATTGAATTAATAATAATACAATGATAATAATAAAATTATAATATAATAATAATACGACAATGATAATACAATACCAATACAATAATAATAATAGACACAATAGGCCTATTATTTCTTGACATGTAAACGTTGTAAAGTAACTGATGATATTATGATATCAATTAAAACTACAATACTAAGCTAGCGGTATGCCGGATAAGATCAAAAGAGTTGTATATTGCGCGGAGTTTTGACGGTGGATTGAAAAGTAGATGATTTGGATACGGAAGTAACTTGTTATGTTTCTGTAATGACATTTCTGGTATCATTCTTTGTGTCACGTCTTTTTGGGGCACTTTATTACTGTTGGTCAAAGATTATAAGTAAGAAAGTAGTATAGCTCGCCATGTAATATATGTAAGACTCACCTCTTCTCAAATATCCCTTCAGGTGTGAGATAAAGTGTTCGAAGTATTGCACATGTTCATCTTTAATCAGTATAACAGGATAAACTAGTCTTACAGTAAACAAACACAAATCGACACTGGCTATTATCTTATCTAATGATTTCTTTTACAAATAACTATTCTCAACATAGTATAAGCAACCATCCACTCAAACAAGTGGAAGGAAAATGTGTAAAGTAAACTAGTTTTGTCTCAGTGTAATGCTGTCTTTACTCATGATAACATAATTAGAAAGGGATTATCTTGAATAACAAATTGACAGACAACATTTGATTATTATCTAACAACAGAAGGGATAAAAAAATCCTTGTTGATATTTATGGATTTCGAGAAAGCGTTTGACAGCGTATCTCTTTTAATACAAGAGGAGGATACAATGTAAAAATACAAAGACAGAAATCGGTCAGTAAAGAGATCTCAAGAGAGTGACTTAAGAGTAATATCACCATACCTACTCAATGCTCACCGGAATGGCTACTACCCTTCAATTTATCAAAAACTAAGGAAATACAAATGAGGCGTAACAACCTATAGGAACAATGTATTATGAGAAAAGAAGCCTTTGAATCTGTAGCAATAAGAATTTTAGTGAGCTTAGAGAGAAGGTGATAACTATAGCAAGAATAATAACAAAATAGATAAGAAATAAAATGTCTATAATTTATGGAATAAAAAATGGTAGCTCATAAATGAATAGGCAGAATAAAATAGGAAACCAAGAAGATGATATTATGAGGACAATAGTAAACGGAGCTCAGACATCACATCAACAAGTTGGTCAATGTTGGCTATAAGCTTTACGAATCCAACCGTTCAGTTAGTTTAAAAGTAAATAAATAGATGATATAAACCTAATTTAACTGTAGGAATTTATATTAGTTATGTTTAAGTTATCGTCAGGTTTATTTGGTTATTATTGTTCATTTTAAATTAGGAATATAAATGACGTCTGGTTGAGTTACTTTCAAATTGCTGACATTATCATAGGAGCATCAACATCAGCAGACTGTAATCACCAAACGAAGAGCTTAATGAAGCAAGCAAAAAATTAAATTCGAGAAAAAGAATATCAGGCTCACAATTTCCTTTTCATTGAGAGTCGACAATTTGAATTTAAAGAACGACTCTGAATACACATATAGCGCAGCTGGTATCGTCACGGGAAAGTTAATCAAATGAAAAGAAATGAAGAGTAAAAATAGGCTGGATGGACGTCGAAACACTAAATCACATTTTCAAAAGCTAAATGTGCCCTGAAAGTTGAATGTACCCTGAAAGCTAAATGTGGAAATAGAAAACTATACACGTATTTCAGTGGTAGGGATGTGTTGGTATACATCTGAGGTACAGCTCAGCAGGTTTGTATGTGCATGTGAAGAATGCAAACTGTAACAAATTAGCGTATTCTATTAAGGTAGGAATATACAAGAGCGAGATGTTCCTTATTATTTTATACCTATCTATGTATGTCAATAGCTAAGGTCTTTCACTGTAAAGAACATCAATTACTAGAAATTATAGACATTAGCTACGCCTATTAGAGAGGAGTTGCTATAATGTTATTACGGCTCTTTAACGACTAATGTCTTTAAGCGCGTAACAAGGTTAGTAATTACACTATTCCACCAACAATGAAAATATGAGATACAACTCCCGAGGTAAGAGGACAAAAGAGACTGTAATAGTGCAACATGCTATGCTGATGATATCTGCATTATGACACACACCAAGCTCAGGCTCCAAGCCCTGCTGGATGTATTTGTTCAGAGGGTTGTGGAATGTGGTCTCATAATATCTGTTGACAAGACGAGGGTCCTCTATCCTCTTCCTGCTCACTCTCTGCCTCTTAACTTTAAAATTAACATCATGCCCTTGGAACTATGTAGCTCTTATAAATATCTTGGAATTTGTGTGAATGATGCAAACTTAATTTGTCGACAACCTTCCTGCCAAACTAATGCAGCGCATTAAACCCCTCAGAACCCTTGTTGGCAAGGGCTATGGAATTAACATCACCTATGTTCGCACTTTCTATCTTCACTTCATTCGTTCTGTAGTTTACTATCATGCTCTCCATCTTGTAACTATTCCGCCTAAACAACTCAACAGCCTTGAGGTAGAGAGGTAGTGCCCAAAATCAACCAGAATTGTAAACATGAGGAAAGAGCTCGGACTGCCCTCCCGATTTGAGAGGATTGCTCTACTTAATACCATGTTTTGTGACAAAGTTTTGAAGAACCACTCCTCAAAGTAAGTTGATGTTCCATCTAAGTAATCCCAACTATCTTGCTAACCTTCCACAAAAGACTGGCTTTGAGGCGTGGCTTCATAAAAATGTTGCAGATCTCTTGAAACTGAATGTCCCAATCACCCCAGACGAAGCCATTAATGCCATTCCTCCTTGGCTGAACATATCAGTTCCTATTAATTACACTCCTGTTGGTAGTAAGCAAATGTTAAACACCGATGTGATGATATGTGTCACACTAGAAACTGTTAACAGACACATAGAGAGTATTAAATCAAGTGAATGTTATGCTTTTACTGATGGTTCTGTGCAGACAAACACAGGTAGAACAGGCTGTGCAATTGTAATATATAAATAAAAAGAGATGATAGTGTCAAACAAGCAAAGGCTAAACAACTGGGCCAGCACAACACAAACTGAACTAACTGGAATCTACTTAGCTACAGACTACCTTAGAGAAAATGGATGTGGGGTGATATTCTGTGACTCTCAAAGTGCTTTGAAATCAATGAACAGCCCGTCAAGCTCTATGTCAAAAGTTGTATGTGATATTAAAAGAAATGTGATAACTGCCGATGAGAACAACTCTCGTATCGAATTTGTGTGGATTCCGTCTCATGTTAGAATTAGGTATGCCTGTGCTGATAGACTGGCCAATGAGGCATGTAAGAAAGAATATGTTGACCGCGACCTTGGCCTGTCCAATGCTGTAGTTAAAAACATTCAAGTCAGAATCAGGAACTCTGATCCAGAATATAGGTAATTTCCAAGGTCAATACAGTAGAAACAATAAAATCTAGTAATAATGACACATTTACAAATTATTTATTACATTCAAAGAAAGCATATACATTTATTTACAAATGCAATTTTCGTGATTTTTGTCTAGCAAATAAACGTATCACATTGTCAAATGGAAGTTCTCTTGAAATGTCTGACTCGGTGCTTAATAGCATCAGATTGTTGAGTCTCTCCTGGCGCATCGTGGTCCGCAGCCTGTGTTGGATCAGTTTCATTTTTGAGAAGGAGCGCTCCCCGGTAGAGACCATTAACACCAGATATATCCTCAAAACCGTTTCTGCATTTGGAAATGCTGATTGTAAGTCATCGTTTTCCTTTATAATTATGTAATAAAACGACTCATTGGGCTCATCCGCGGCTTTTGCATACAACTTTGCCAGGGACGAGAATTGAATCATTTCATTGGAGATGTTTTCATTAATATCTTTTCCATAAGTTTGCAGAAGATTTTCTGAAGCAGAATGAATGGCATCGGCTGACATGGTTTCCAGATTGCTTAAAAAGCCGAAGTGATCCTTCACCAACGTGTATGCAGAAATCCTTTCGTTTAGGGATACCACTGGGTGATCAATGACTGTGAGGAAGCATTCTGTCCGGAAATTGTCTCTTGGACTGAGATCCACTTCTCTTGAACGTCCATAATCCAGTGGAGCGAGCCGTACGTTTGATCGCCTCTGACGACCTGAATGGACAAACTCGGTGCTTCCTGCCAAATCTTTTGCTTTTTCCTCATAGGCATCAAAACTGTCTCGCTTTCTTTCAACGAAACATTTCAGGGAAATCAGCGAATTTACTGCTGATTGAATAATTAGTTTTGGATCTTGAAGAAGTTTGTGTGGTGTAGTGTTCACTTATTTATACAGCCTTTTTATTATTTTATTATAATCTCTGTGTTAAATAAGTTAAATCAGTTCACCAAACATGAGTTTTAGTAGGAAATATTTGTGGCGTCCTGGTGGAGCTACGGTAAGTGGTGCACGGTGAGTGTTAGGCAATTTGTTCCACTTGTTTATCGCTCTGAGGTAAAGGTTTTTAAAACTTTTTCTTTACAATGTTGTGGACGGGCCCTAGATGTGGGGGCCCCCTAGATGTGGGGGGTCCTGGGAGTGCGCCCGGTACGCCCTCCCCATAATCCGGCCCTTGTGGGAGACTGAGCAAGGAAAGTATTGTATGTCCCTACCGCAACAACCATCCCAGCATCGAGTAATTATCAACATCGCCAAGCGTTTATCTCAAACTGGCAATAAATGAACTTGATCGTGATTGGTAGCTACGCCAAACGCGTTCCCATTTCTTCGTGTAAACATACAGTTGTATGATATGAGCTAGAGGAGGAAATGAGTGTTGTCGGAACATAGAGAAAGACAGTAATTTTAGAGGGTGATAAGAGTCAGCAAGAAATGGTATTCATTCCCTGGATGATGTTTGCAACACTAGGATGAGTATAAGGACGCGTGGTAATGGTCTCTTAAAGTGGAGGGGTGAAAGACAAAGGAAAAGCTGATGGCGACACATACCCGAACCATTGAGAACAAATACTGTAAAGACGAACACTGTTAAGTAAAACGTAATGCCAAGGATACATAACGTATACAACTGTCAACTATTTGTTACTCCTCTCGATTTTTGAGGAGGCGATGATGAAACATTGTTCTCTATTTGTCCTCAAATTTCATGAATCACTTCATCTAAGGGGTAACTTTGGCGCCTCTCACAATAACATCCTCTCCCAGACACCCCACCCGAATGGCTAGTAAGCTGATAAGTCGTGAAAATGATAAATTAAACATTTATGTATGATTGCCAATGTATGATTTATTTGAAATAACGTTCGAGTTTAACGTGAAGAATCTGATTAACCTTTAAACGCTCAGAAGGCGTGTACAATACAAGGTATTGAAGAAGGGGTGATTACCACTGGGTCTACACTGCTTAAAACAGTAGTCACAACTTCAAACTGCTCAAGACGCGCCCAAACACCGATCCCAACCAGGAAACATTGGTTACTGGTGCTATAGATCTGCAGAACCCTTTTCATCGCTAATTAATTATTCCCAAGGGGCGGTATACTCATTAGAAGATAATTATTATTTAGTTAGCAAACATAGTCTTAACAACTTAATTGATGAAGTGGTTGAGTCCGAAAACGTTTTGACCTTCAAGAAAGGACTAAACCAGCATTGGACAGATCAAGGTATAATTCTTGACTATACTGTAAGTACCTGAATATTTATTTATCTTGAAGTTACTGGACAGCCTGCTATATAATAGAGTATTATCGTAAACCAAAATGAAGATCTAGATTTCTAAATATACAAGCTTAGAGCCTTCGTTCAGAGGAAAATTTCATAAAAACAATAAAAAAATCCTACACTGGCTAACAGCTTCCTTCCCTAGGCAAATATAAATTAAATAAGTGTAATGTGTGTGAGTGTTGGTGGGGGGGGGGGGAGTTAAGCAAGATAAAATAGTGTCCTATAAATAATATTCTTGGCCGTTTTCTGTTATAATATCTGAGCGCCAACTCTCACTCTGTAATGGGGTAACGTAGTTATTCGAATTTAATCCTCCAAAATGATGGCTTTTGGCAGGGGGTCCTGGGGGTTCGTAGCCTCCCTTTTCATCAGAAAATGTCAATACTTTTTCTTTAATACAAATCAAATTCAAATTCAAAACATTTATTGACAATTACATCAAAAGGAGCTAGTTAGCATGCTAACTAGCCCGCCCAAAACTAATCTTAACAAGAGCTCTTTAACTTTCTACTAATCATAAATCAGATATGTATACAACAAATAGATATGCATAAAATCTACAGTCTTATGTTAAACTTACAGATTTTTTCATAATATTCTTAACCATATTTTTGTTTATTAAATAACAAACCATCTCTGTAATATCAGTAATACCATCACCCTTTCTTTAATACAGCATTGTACTCAGGGGTTTTTGTATCGTAAAAAGTAATTACTATTGACCTCAGAATATCTCCTAATATCAAGTGCACATGACCTCAAATTGCGCATGATATTGGTAAGAATTATAGAAACAAAATATGGGGGGCGTACAGCTGGGTTGGCTTGCTGTGCTCGCCATGTTTCCCAACCCACAACCTCTTGGACGCCTCCCGCCCCCCTCTGACATTCCTGTTTCGGTCAAAGTGCTGTATCACCTCGGGCAAGTTATTCATTAATAAATGAAATATTTAATGTGTTATAATTATATTAACAGTAATTATGCGTTTCGTCGAAAATTCAAATATTTTTCTTCTTTTTATATATTTTTAAATTTAACTTAAAATTTTAATTTTGATCACACAAAGTGGGTAGGGCTTTGAAGTAAAGGGAAACTTTTGGAGTAACACCTCGCAAAAACTTACGAAACGAAACCTAATTAAAGTTGACTTTACTTAACTATTACAGCAAACTTTAAAAATTGTAGTATTTAATTACAGGTTCCCGGGTACAGGAGCTAAGTTAGGAAACTTTTCAATCAGAAAAAAGTTCTGCGGTTTATCAAGAACATCCCGAAAATGGAGGGAAAATTTTTTTTTTTTTTTTGGCCACACAAAAAAAAAATCTTCAAGAACTTAACCTAAGACTTTCACATATCAGTATACCCGTCTAACTTAACCAAACCAAACCCAACCAAACCCAACCTAACCAAACCTAACCTAACCAGACAAACTAGAAGGACCTGACCTAACCTCTTGGCCCCTCTGGACCCTGATGTATAATCTAAAAATAAAGGAGCCTAAAGAACCAAGCCTGAAATGCAAACGTAAAAAGAAAATCGAAAATATATTTTTCTCTATCTTCCAGTTTAAAATTCAATAAAGAGTTCCGTGCATGGAAACAAGCGAATATTAACCTCATTAACTTATTTAACTCACAAAAGCGTGGGGTTGTGATGGACTCGTACCATCACGAGATATGAGGTTTACCTTATTTACCTTAACTAAATTATGTTAAGTTTTATACTATGACCGTTTCAATTATATTAAATTATCCAGGCTACGTTTGTTAAGTTAATCAAAGTTATCAGCGACCACGTCTGAGACTATCATTAATGACCATCGTCTACTCCAACACTATGTACTGTATAGTGTATATTTGTACACTCGCACCAAAAAGTATCGGTGCAGGGTGAGATCGACGACTTCCGAAATGATACGTATACACTGTGATATGTCGGGAAGGTTGGTAAGTGTATCCTCATAACCCCCCCCCCCCCTTAGGTGTTGCCAGATGGCTGACAATCAGTGTGTTTGTTTCCTCTTGTGGGATTGTTGCTTTGTGTCGACTGAATGATGAGCGAGGGTTCGGTCTTGGTGAACGTGGGTATAAAACAGAGGCACTATGAAGCAGTAGAGATCTACACATGCCAGACGACATGGAAACCTCAGAGGGAACACGAAGAGCTATTATTGCCCTTCATAACGAAGGGTTCGTCGTCACAGATATTAGCAGGCGGGTTGGTGTCCAATGAACGATGGATTCGGTGATACCTCGAAACTGGTGCTTCAGACGACAGGTCTCGGAGCGGCCGTCCACTCTGCACCACCCACCAGAACGACCAGGTTGAGTGGTTTATTTGGTAGCATAAATTAATGTGGCAATATTCACTAGTATCACAAATAATTTTGTTAACAGGGAGCTCCTCATATTTCACACTGTCTATTTATCACTTCCCGACCTTATTTATAACGGTTGTTTCACTTGACCAGGGCTGCCAACATACGGCTGGAACAACTCGCCTTTCCCAATACCTATCGTCACTGGTCTCAAATTGTTCACACTACAGTATGCACCGATACTTTTTCCTGCGAGTGTACCTGCATTGTATTTGTATATTGTATACTGGTCTATCACAGCGCCCTAGATGTATTCCCTATCAATGGTATCCAATAAATTGTTGTAATTAGGGTTGTTGTATCCTACTTGAAGAGTCTTACATTATATATGTTAAAAAGCATTTGAGAGTCTTGCCACCACTTGAGCATTTCGTGCAGATCTTTTTGCACGGTTGCGACATCTTGACTTGCCACCTTCCTAAATAGTTTCTTCTAGCCGTCCACAAACTTGATACTGTAGCTCGATATATATGGGGGGTCCTGGGGGGGGGGGTTAATAATAATAATAATAATAATAATTAGCTAAAAGTAAATAAGTGTATGATAAAAAATACAAAATTAAAAATAAAATAATAGCAATAATAATAATAACAATAACACTAATAATAATAATAATAATAATAATAATAATAATAAAGAACCATAAAGAAATACAAAAATTAAAAAAGATCAATGCACAGTATGTTGTGTTGTCAAAGTAAGAGAAACAATTGAGACCCTGCAATTGTGTGTAAATGAGGCAGAAAGTCAGATCAGCAACCTGGGACTTGGTCACAATTTTCGTGATGCCATATAGCAGCAGTCTACCATTAGACAACACATTATGCTTCCAATATCTTCCCAGGCGGTAGTGCCTCCCTGTTTGGTGGCTGCCTACTATCTACTACCGATACCGATTCCATGATTCAAATTATAGAACCATTTCTAGAACTTGTTACACTTCATTTTTATTTTACTTTATCATAGTCACATTTATTATAGCTATTTTTGTTAACCTACTTACAATAATACACCGTTTTTTTGGGGGGGGGGAGATATTAGTGATTAATTCTTCTATGCATTAGATCACCTACATCTTCCAAGTGTAACTAAAAATCTGCACACTTTCTTGTGTGTGGATAATAATAGTCGTATTTAATATAAATACCATAAATTATAAAACAAATTAAGGTTCATTACTAACAGTCTTACATCAACGGCTTCGTTAACTCCAGGGTTTTGAGCGTTTGAGGGTTTGGTGTTTCGGTATCACTTGTTAATTCAGGGTTCATGAGTTCCTTTTTTATAATTAATTTTGTTTGCTGTGCGAACCTGGATTATCTGGATTTGTAGTTGGATATATGGACAGATAGACTGACAGATGTTAAATAAAATTGTCATACAAGTTTACATTGAATCTTAATTGATTGTTAAGAATTACAAAATATTAGTCGAGTTGCCATATATGGTAGAAAATGCCTAACCTGAATTGACCTAACCTATCCTACCAAAATATGACAATCTAAACCCCGGGTAATGTCAAGTTGTTTCATCATGGGAATGGAAGTGTGCGTCTCTGTGTGGTTGGGGGGGGGGGGGGGTCTGCGTATGCTCCGGGTTTATGCAGTTGGAATCTATGTACTTCCAGGGTCTTTTTTGCACACCGTATCACAGTACCTGCATTGTTTATATACATGTTGAACTGTATGTCTGCATAGTCTGTATACAATGCAAACCATTGAAAATCTGTATGATGATATAGTTTAGTGGGACTACAGACATGGGAAGAGAGATAAAATAAGAATTATGCAGACAAACTCGAAGAGAGAAGGAAAGAGAAGACGTAGAACAAGTGTACTGTACAAATATATAAAAGAAAATGGCACAAAATTCTTCACACGGAAACAAAACGGCAAGAGGAAAAGAGCCCACAACTCTTCCAGTCATAGAGTAATTAGGGGTGTGATTTACCACTGGACTATTGCAATTACTGTTAAGCTAAGATTGCCATTATATTTAAACAAAAAATATAATTAATACACTATATAACATACCATGAGGTAACCATGACTTTAAATATTAAGTTCTGATAAATTAAGAACAAGCAAACTCGTTGCTGTCAGACTGTCATGCATAAAATACCTGTGCGACTGTTTTCCCTCAAGAAAATTGGTAATACATAAGAGGGCTATTTCCTCCATAATCTTAAACTCTCTAACATCATAAAGAAAACAAAAATGCATCTAATATCATAAAATTTTAAAATTAATTTCCAGGTTTTACTGTAAAATATAATCCAGTTAATATTGATCTGGGTGGAGGTTTCTGGTGGATGAGTGAGCGGAGGGAACACCGCTTTGCGCAGCACCAGACTGAATGTAAACACAAGCGCGGTATCTGTGACGTCAGTACCACCATGTCTAGCAGTGATGGCGCCCACTCGCTGAGGAGGCATGCAGTCAGGTCTCCAAAGAAAACTAAAAAAAGTGATGACAAGAGTACCAAATCACCAAGTTTAAGTGTCCATACGAAGAACTTCTACATAGCGTCTTATCCTGTTGTATTGGTATTTAATGTACTTCGTTCGGTGCTATATCATATCTTTTTATTGTTAAAAACGTTATTCCGAGCGGGTAGTTACCTAGCTCAAAGTCGGACCGAATCACCAACCTCTAACTCTGTGGTGATAACTGAACTTGATAGTGTGGGGATAGGTGGTGGAGGTGGGCAGGGACAGATAGAGGAAGGTACCCAAGTTGATTTGTGTGTTACTGGAACAGGAGACATGCCGCCTAAAACCCCAAGTAACCCTGGTCCAGGTGATCCTCTCCTGGCTAAACAGAAGCATCATCATCGTAAAGCCTTTGAGTACATATCAAAGGCACTCAAGATTGACGAGGAGAATGAAGGTGAGTTCTTGCCATAGCCGTTTATCTCACATGTGGACGTCACAAGAATAAGCTTTGATATATTGATACTAAATGGGAAACCTTTTTTTTTGAACAGTTACAGTGCGTCCACAGGTGTTAAGACAATAATAGTTGTTGTTAAAAGTAGAAATATATAGAACAAATTTGTGTTGGTTGACTCCTAAAATCAGGATAAACGAATTTGGTTTTATCTTTAGGTTAGGATAATACTGTACTAGGGGTCCGACTAATTACCCAAATGTACCCGCAATGAAGTCAAATAATGGTCTTAAATGAATAAATCGGGTTACCAATCACTTCTCGACTAGTATTTGGTGTCACAAAGTAAAAAAAAAAGTGCATGTACCTAACCTAACACAACACAACTCAGATTAAATTAAGTTTACCAATTTTTTGTGACTTTGACACCAAATAATAATCGAGAAGTGATTCACAGCCCGATTTATTCATGTAGGACCATTATTTGACTCCATTGCGGCTACATTTTGCTACATTTGGGTAATTAGTCGGACCGCTGTGCTAGTGTCAGTAGTGCTGAGTATTAGCCATCGCACATTATATTATTTGTCAGTTGTCAGCTTATTAGGCAGTTGAGCTTACCTTGAATATATACTGTATATTGCCGAGTGGTTTGCTCTTGCTAAAAGCAGATAGTTCATTGACAATTTCAATCACTGAAAATGTGCGGTTCACAGCCCACTTATTGTTTCTGAAGTACTGTACTGTACAGTTGTAGTTGGAATGGATTTTTTTTTCTTAGCTAACCTACAAAAATTTTAGTGTAAATCCCAGAGAAAATAAAGAGGTACAGTACTAAGTCTGGTGGGCAATTATAGGTTAAAGAAGTAATCTCCACCTTATTTGTGACAATTGTGGCTGCAATATGTATTGGTGTGTATACTGTACAGTATTTTATTTAAAGAATGCAAACCAGGTTTTGAGAAAGAAAAACAACAAGCATAAACTTAAGGAAATAATGATGAATTACCCTAATAAAGTGTCGGCTTTTTTGACAACTGCCCATACGATGAGGCTGTGGCTCCTAGGCAAACCCATAAATGATGAAACAACACGAATCACCATACTATATCAAACAAGCCAGTTGATGAGATGTGATGCACTTTGCAAACAAAAATAATAAAAAAAAAGATAAAGGAAAATTGTGACCATTACTTTGCTGGTTAGAAATTTGGTAAAATTGCTGATTACAGCAACCTAACCTAACTTCTGTGGTTGTTGTTTACTGCAACATTACCAGAAATTAATATTTTAAGATTGTCTGATGTCTGAAGTTTGATTTCTCTTAATTGTTGTTATTAATAGTTTAACTCTGCAGTTTCACTGAGGTATCATTATGATATATGAAACCTTTTTATATTTGTTTTCAAAAGTATTTATTACATTGTTCACATACTTATACAGGTATTAAGATTCCATTATCACTGGACAATAAAGTTCATAACAAAGTAACAAAGAAATGACCAACCAAACGTCAACAAAACTGATCAGTAGTGAAATGATGAATAGAAAAAATAAAACACGTATAAGGAAATAAAGTGGCAACCATCTCATTAATCTTTAAGAAAGAAATCATTTGTGTATGACTGAGCTATCCATCAACTAAGGCCCATTAGCTAACGAGCTAATAGAGGATCATTATATTTAGAAGTCTGCGATTTTAACAATTTGATGGTTTCGCTGGTCTGTTGTGTTGAATTAAATAAAATTGATTAACAGCAAACCAATCTTAATGTTTTCATAGCTATATAACTTCGTAGTGGATACAGGTATGGCAGCCGTATGTAAAAAAATCACACTGGATATAGGTACGGCAGCCATTTTGACGGATTGTGTTGTTAATGGTTAGGTTAGGTTTGTCAGAAAAAGTCTATCTTAGTAACTATCATTTTATAGGCAGTCCACCACTCATGCACATTAGGCTGCAGTACAGTACCAATAGACACTGACATTTTGCATACGGGTGCCATACTTGTATCCTGTGCCATATATCTTAACAATAATGTTCTTTGAGGGATGGTAGAGGCAAAATAATATACAGTATGCCAAAATTCTTACTTGGGTTTTGAAAGTAGGAGTGGAGGACCCCCCTCCCCCCAAAATAATAGATCCTTCTATTGAAGCTGTATTTTCATTTGGTCTTTTAAATTGTGCCATGCACAATACTTATAATGTACTGTTCATACGAAAGATTATTATGCAATATAATTAGATACAAAAATATACAGATGTGTGTATAGGTTTGATGAAACAATCGCACCATTTTCAGTTATGGTGGCTGGATAAACAAGTGCCTCACTGCGGTTCATGATCATCGAGTTACTGTCTACTGTAACACTTATGTTTCATTTTATAGTTCTGATAATTTCCATGATATTTCTAGTTTTAAAATAATTTGGGCTGCCTTTTTCTGGGGCTTAATGTTACCAGTATGAAGAAAACTTAAGGGACTTGGCCTAATGGGTGCTACTATAGTATGCGGTCTACCGAGCTGGAGCTGGTCTACCGGGATACAGTATTTACACTGCAGTGTCTATTAACCCAACCTAACCTAATTTAACCTAACCTAGGTTATGTTAATGGATGCTACAGTGTAAATATCCTGGTTGACCAACTCCAGCTCAGTAGACCGCATACTGTAGTAGCACCGCTTAATGTTAAAAAGAAAATAATATAACATCATCTTGCTGTGTTTATCACAGTTTGTAAATAATGCGACTGGTGGAATTTTACATGCATCTCAGAATCGCTCATGAATTACTTTAGCATCTTTTTTTTTTAAACGTCAGATTCGGCTTTTCTGAAGACCCTGTGCTTGGCAGCTTAAAGGAAATATCTAGCTGTTTGTCATATACCAGTACAGTACTTGCTTAAATGCAATATATAATATGATTAGGACGAATAGCTGAAGCAGATATGTAAACCTAGTTTAATCTAACTAGAACGTTAGAAAAATTAAATCGATATGTTACCAGTAGATTTTTTCTGTAAAATTGTCATAGAAGTTTACAGTGAGGCAGCTTGTACGGTCTACTGTATAGTACTGTATAGACATTGTATTTACAGTACAGTGTGCTGTACTACAGTACGATGTGTACAGACAGTACAGATATACAGTGTACTGTACTACAGGGGATCCCTGGGTTACGAACGGGTTCCGTTCCTGAGGGCTTTCTTAAGTCGGAAATGTACGTAAGTTGGAACACATGTTGTGTGCATACCGTACTTGCAGAATAATGTTTAAAATCCCTTTAAATCATAGACTAAGTCCTTATATACATCTAAAATCATTTAATTTAAGAGAATAGAAGAAATAGAATGACAAAATACAGTGTGTGCAAAATCTTTGAGAAACAAATTAATAAATTGTTTGGCCTTATGGGAATACAGTACAGCTTTAAACAGCATAAATTCAGGTTGGCTGCATTATATGACGATATTTTATGAGATTACTGTACAGTACATAGCTACAGTTTACAGTACGGTACGTACCTATACTTTCATAATGACAATTGGAATAGGAATTGAGTCACAGAAATACAGTACAGGTATAGTAGTCATATGGAATAGGTAGGGTCAAGAAGAGCCTTGTGAAAATGTGTAGTTTTATTCATCCAGTACAGTATAGTACTGTACTGTACAGTACTGCACTTCAGTCAGTTCTGTATGCAATTGTGAAGCTATAATTATAGTACAATACAGTGTGTGAAAAATTTATTTCCTTATACAGGCAGATATTTTTACATTTAATATTGTATTGCTAATTGATGTTGTTATAATCCATTTACTGAAGTTGACTTTTCTTTTTTCATCATACACCCAACAGTAGCAGGTAAGTGTTCATATAAAGTATAGCTTTACCACAACTTGGGGAAAGAGGAAAGGATAAATCTAACAGCAATGGTATAGAATAGTGGTCATCCTGCTTGTTATTATACCTTTCAAAGATGTCACAGGAACCTTTTAAGTAACCTGTGACAATGCTAACTTTAAAATTTTGTGGAGCTACATGAAATGATAGATTCATCTGTTCATTTGTGCTTAGAGAAATGGTGCTTGGGAACTCATTTTACATGCGTTCCAATCCATACTTCTTGTTTTTGCGAGGTACAGTGGCACAAACAATGCCAGCTGGGGAACAATGTGCATGAAAAAAATGCACCTGATTTTCCATTACTGAAGATAGAATTTAATAATGAAAATGTGGTGAAGTGTACACACCAGAGTGAGGACTGGCTGAATGTGTCTGCATAAGTGAGATTATTGGCAATACAAAGGTATTCATGGCTGAGTATAGTTAGATGAACTCTTTCCTTCCATCTCAGGTCTTTTCTTAAAAATGAAATGAGGAGTATAAATTAGAAATAGATGACACCATACACATTGTTGGTACTAAATGTGAACAGAAACAAGATATCCTGGATGAAAACAGACTGAAAGACTTTCTTCTTGTAAAAATTGTTGCATTTTTGCCACAAACCAAGTTGAAAATAGGTCAAGGCTAATCGAACGGACGAATCACTTCACATCTCGTGTGATGGCTGAGAATTGGATGAATGATTCGTGAGAAACCTAATCTAACCTAACCTCAAGCGAGATAATGTGACGAAAGCAGTTTCTCGGCTATCGCTGGAGACAATGATGAGATTTTTCCGTACGATTAACCATGGTGATTTTAATCTATTGGAAGTTGATAGAAAGGTCGAGAGCAGATGAACATGTTCAAAGAGGCACCAAAGTTCTCGCATGTTTGTCTGTTCCATCTCAAGGATATGCTCATTCTTCTGTGTTCCACTTGTACTTTTACTCATTTTAAAAATATTTGAGAACAGGTTTGTATAGTTGTCAGACGTGTTTACCTTTGGCTTCTCGAGATAGACAACTTTATAGTCAGGTTTTTTTTGAGTGAAGCGGTAAGGCCAAATGTGCTACCTTCAGTTTAAATTCCACGCAGAGCAGTAGATGGTGCTTTCGTAGATCATCTCGCCCTGACTGTGATATTCTAAGATAGTAGTTTTATGCCCCGAAAATGCTGTTCTATACAGAATCTGGATAGTTTATATTAACCTGATTACTATTACAGTAAACTGAAAATGATGTTTGTGGCTTGTATACAGAATGTTTGATGTATTGAGCCTTGCATCAGTGTGGAAACTGTTCAGTAACCTTGACCTCACAGTACCTCTGTCATCAGTTTGCTTTATCGTTCCCCCCTCCCCCCCCCCTGCCTATGAAGGATACGGTACCAAAACTTACATAACCTAGCTAAAAATGAGTACAAATTGATGAGTTAATGGTATGATTGTTTATCACGTCAGCAAGCTATCATAATTTGAGTGTGTCGCAACCTTTTGGACTACAGTATTATCACTGCTAAGTCTGCATATAAATACATATGGTTTCCTGTTAAAGCCTATTGCACTATTGCACCTACAACATAATTAATACAATGTTTTAGGTGAGGTGGATATACTACATGTGTGTACTGTACTTGTATATCAAAATAACATTGTTTTTATTAGAAGTCATGTTGATGTATAAAGGAGTTTTAAATATATTGTTAAGGTTCACTTCTAAATACTTTCTGAATCAGTTGTTAAAACATTCGTCAAGATGAATTTGAACTTAATCTGATTGGCGAAACATATTTTGGGTATATAATGCGTTTATTGTTTTAAATCCAAGGCTAGAAATGGTCTCACTAGAAAAAAAATATCGGTATTTCAAGGTTTGTATGTTTAGTTATTAACATTCAATACGTAAAATGTTGGATTTCTTGATATTGTAAGATAAGCGAAGTATTTAAATGCACCCAGATTCCTTATTTAGACTTGATTGTCAAAATAACTGAAGGCGTTGCCCTGTATAGTATTCTAAATTGGAAGGTCTATGAAGCCATTAATCACGGATAAATAAATGTTTTATTTATTTATTATTTATATTTTAAGGACAGTTTTAAGGTTGAGATGTGGAAATTGAAAGCCTCCGTACAGAATGTTTCCGAGATTTGGGGTAGACGTGTTGAGTATGGTTATCTCTCTCTCACCCTCTTATCAGTTTGGCTTCACTCACACCATTCTCTCATCTACCATGACTCCATTCTCCCAATTCTATATCACAACGTTATATTTTTAAGTATTTTTTCAAGTCTAGTGTATTACAAGGTTGTATTGTAACGAGTGTGACTTCCAATTTCGTTATTAATGAAAAAAGTGTTCAGTCAAACATTACCAGTTGGTTCGCTTGTTACAAAGTTAACCGACATTTGTTCACGATTGGTGGTCGAATAATTATTATCAACGCTGGCCATTGGTATATGAAAGCCTGGCGTGTTTTCCTGTATTAATTCAGACTTGATCTACTTCCTGTATGTGGGACAAACTCACACGGTCAAAAACATTACCAGGGTTAGTCTTGTTTGTCGCCATTGATCCCAACTCGCCTTTGGTTGCAAGTCACATGGGCTCTCATTGCTAGAAGTCCCAAATAGACCATTAGGGCTTATCCCCAATTCTAATGGTTAACTTAGGTTGGGGGGGCCTGCTAGGACTGGCGTCCATTTACCCAATCACCATTTGTTACCGCCCTGGTTTATGGATCAGACTTCTGGTTGGTCGTCAGTGTCTGCGGGTTGGGTCATGTCTTCACGGGAAGTGGCGGATGACAAGAAGGCAAGTTTAAAGTTGACATCATTTTCATCCGAGAAGGCATGCGTCATTTCAGCGTTGCCTCATGTTAGATAACACTGCCCCACACCACCACCACCATGTACAGTATGTGAGGTGTTGGGGGCAGCCTCTTGTTAGATAATACTCTACATTATCGCTCACTAACGCCGTATATGGGAGGTGTTGGGCTACAGACGTCGTGTTTGACCTTCTTTCGTATTTTTTCTCCACTTCGTTGAACCCTGAGGTACCTGAAGTATCTAATCTGATTCCATTTTATCGGTGGTGTATAATCTTGCATTTTTTGTTTTAGTCTGTAATGTTGACTGTTACCATTTTTGTGTCAGTAGTTCAATATCTCTATTCATCCGCTCTTTATTCCTTTTTATCAATCTTGTATGGTCATACTGTTATAGCCCTCGTCCGACCATGGCTCCCGATCAGTAGTTTAACCCTGTTGTTCATACACCTGTAATGCCGCTCGTATAGGCTGTCTGTGAATCGTCTGTGATCTTACATTTTCACCCTTCGCCCGCATGTTGCTTCTCAGTCCCTTTTAAAAGTAAGGATAAATACATGGGTTACTCGTTAGATAGTACTGTTGTTGTCAGTGAGTGGCGGTTGTATCCCGTGTCTGCCCCTTCCTGCCCTAGACGAACACTACTCGACCCTTTGAAGTTTGTCGTGGGCGCTTCCTTCCCCAGTAACTCGTCACTTACAGTATATGTGATTTTAGTAGACGTTTTATTTTACAGGTTTTAATACGTAAAATAAGGAAAAATTCGATGTTTTGTTTATACAGTTACAGATGGGGAGGTAATAGCAAGAGTTATTAATGGGTAAAATTGACAGTTTGGAAGGCCAGGGGAAGGGTGAGTGGAATTAAAAGCTGTGGTCCCCTGGAGAGAGAAAACAAAAGACCAGCCGTAAACATTGGGAATGGTGGGTTGTGGTGGCCAATCCTCAGACTTGTAAATGACACCTTGGGTGATATCCTGATTGACTTTAGTTATCAGTTGAGTGTTTACCTTCACTAGTGTATTTCTCTCTGTTTTAACATCTGTGGCTTTGGCTTCCTCTCTGGTGTTGGTGTTTACTTCTCAAACGTCATTAACTTTCCTGAAGGTGGTCAAGGAATGTTAGGTTAGGTTCTTTGGGATCGCCTGAAGATTAGACACCCCCTGTGTATTTCACCCGAAGATTAATCACCCTAATGCAATTTGTGGTAGGGGAGGGGGGTTGTTAGGTTGGGTTAGCAGTAGGTTAGGGGAAATAGACTAGGGTGTCTAATCTTCAGGTGATCAAGTTTTTGTTTGTCTGCTTAAAAATATATATTGTAAATCACTTTATTAATGTTCCAGTGGTCGTGTTTGTGGGACTTATGAAAACACTGGCTGTCTCCTCTTCTTCTTTCCCTTATTCTTCCTCACGACCAGGATTTATAGCGCCTTAAAGCTTGTTAGTCGAAAATCTCCTTCGAAATTGAACCTCTAGTCTTCATCGTGTGTGTGTCTGTGTGTCTGTCTCAGCACTGAAATGTTCCCGTTGGAGGATTTGAGTATTTTTTATTTACTCGGGTTTAAAGTTTTGTGCCTTTAATCTTTCACTATCTAAGCCACGTCTTTTATTTTTTAATTTTCTTTATTATTTTCTGACTGATTTTATTGATTTTGTATTTTTATTTGATTAATTCGTGGTTAAGGTTTATGCATTAGTGGATTTGTTTATATGATCATATTTAGGCCAGTCAGAGTTAATGATATTTCACTTATAGATTACACCATATGCCAAACTATATTTAAATAAGTAACGTAGTTTATGAAGCCATATAGTAAAGGGAGAGAGTGGGGTTTTATTTTTCGTGCTAACTGAACTTTGGATGTTGTAAATTAAAACAAAATATGGAACTTTTGGTTCACGCCATTTATGTTAGTTCCCGGCCCTAGAGGATGGATGGTGTCACAGTGAGCTCTTTCGTGTTGTGTCTATTTGTCTGTCTGTGTGTAGTAGTCTTATCTGTTGTTTTTATTATTATTATCTTATATCTATTGATTATCTCTCTCTATCCCTCCCTATATGCTCCTTTCTGTTGATATATCAGTGCCCTTATGAGCCTTTTAATCAGTGACAACAAAGGAAGATAATAAATTTAGTCTCATATTTCCTGGCCATCCTCCCCACCTTCCCCTCTTTGCCGTCTGTGTTCATTCATTCACCTGTTCGGTTCACCTTCCTGGTATGGTACACGGCGAGTGGTCAGATTGGGCCCTAGTCTTAATGGGTCTCATTGGGCCCCAATCTTTGTGAGTCCCAGTCGTAATGGGCCCCAGTCGTAATGAGCATCAGTCTCTCGCCCATCTCCTTTGTGTCTCTACCTTCCCTCGTCTCTCTCTCTCTCTCTCTCTCTCTCTCTCTCTCTCTCTCTCTCTCTCTCTCATTTCTTTTGTCCCCTGTAAGAATCTTTGGTTCCTCCTGGCGTTGAATGATGAGGACGGAGGTGGGTGGTGAGGGAGGAGGTGGGTGGTGAGGGCGGAGGTGGGTGGTGAGGGAGGAGGTGGGTGGTGAGGGCGGAGGTGGGTGGTGAGGGAGGAGGTGGGTGGTGAGGGTAATGAACCTATCTTAAGAGAGGTCCTCGTATTACACCTGCCTCTCCTTCATAATTGTCTTCTGCCACTTGAGTTTTCTATTCTGAAATGAATATTAATTATTATTATTATTTATTGTTATTATTGATTATTTTTTATTACTATTATTATTATTAGTTATTATTTTTATTATTATTTATTGTTATTATTGTTTATTATTTATTGTTATTTGACATGCTCCTACGACTCACTCCCCGTAACTTCGTCGTGTTCATCGTCCGTGGCTGCGTCAGTTCCTCCTCTCGGTTGTGTCCAAATAGCGAGGCCTCTTTACCAGCTGATGTATTGGCAGGTATTGTTCAGTACATGTCGAGTGTCGGACGAATTGCGTTCACCAAACCTCTTTCTTTTATTTCTTCTATGTGTTTTTTATCTATTCCTGCATTTTGTTACTCTTATTTATTTGTTGTCAGAGTCCAAATATAGGCTAACAGTTTGGTTGTGCAGGGTGGCGTATAGGCCGCCTTTTCCTAGATCAGTTGCATTTCGTTTATCATTCCCTCCACTAACTACTTTACTGCCCGTTCGAGTGGTTTAGTCTGAGCTTTGTTATTTTTGCTATGAGCATTATTTATCCAGTGTTAGTACATGAGGAAATCTGTCATGTTGGGTCACACTGGATAACACCCCATTCTTACATCTGTTGAGGGCCAGGGGTTGAACCTAGGGCGTATTAGGGAGAGGTACGCGCGTTACCTCACTACGACCAACACCTGAAGTATTATTTCATTCTTCTCACTAGACTTATGCACCATTTTGTTTAATGTATATATATAGATTTCTGTTGTTAATTGATCCCGTCATTCTGGTTTACCATCTCTTGTGTTCTGTAACTTAAATGAGCTAGTTGGGATGGTGGGCTGTTAGCACTAATTAAGGGGTCTTGATGTCCTATTGTGACCCAGGTGGTGGCATAGAATTTAATCCTAATTGGGTATAGGAACCTGTTTAAGAGTGAGGTTAAATACTTTTAAGGTTTCTTGTGATGTGTTCTTGTATCTACTTTTTTTTTCATCACCAGCAGCAGGTTAGGCAAATCCCCTGGTTGTTGTTTTGATACATGTATAATGAACCTGTTGTGGAGGATGCCTGTTGCCTTGCCATCATGCGTACAGTGTCGGTAAGTTGTTTGGTGTCGGTAAAGAACTGGTTTTATTTTATATTGTTGTTCATACAGTTTACATTATTTCTAAAAGTTTACTATGATGGCCTATGTATTTCTAAGCTGATGGACATGGCTAGTAGCTGACGTGAAAGTTAATTTATTTACTAGTTTGAGGTTTCCTTGTGGCCTGGTAAGTCAATAGAGGTTTAGTTACAGTACAAGTCATGTCTCTGTACTGTAGCCGTCTGTGTATTGTACAGTCACGTTAATTTCTACAGTGAGGACATCCCGGAAAATAACAAAGTGTTCACATATACGCATTTTGTACTGTAGTTCTTTCAATATTTACACAATAAATTGGAGTTGAAAATAGGATAGGTGGAAGGGAGTGGGGGGGGGGGGGGAGCTGTTTGAGAAAGGAGAGTTTTATTTATTTTTTTGAAGTAGTGAAAAACGAAATATGGTTTGGGGAGGGGTAAAAAGTCGGGGAATTTTAGTTTTGGCTTGGGGGGGAAAAGTTAGGGGATTTTAGTTTTGGCTTGGGGAAAAAGTTAGGGGATTTTAGTTTTGGCTTGGGGAAAAAGTTAGGGGATTTTAGTTTTGGCTTGGGGGAAAAGTTAGGGGATTTTAGTTTTCTCTCCAGTAAACCTGTTAGGTGTTTGTCGTATAATATATTCATTAAATGTGCCTGTTGTTCCCTGGAGGCTTATATTTATTTATTTTTTATTAATGTAACAAAAAAATGACATCTGTGTTCCAGTTATCTTGAAAGGAAATAATATTGTGTCGGGAGGTAAGAAGGATTGGAATTGTAAAAGCCGCAATAAATCTAGCTTGATCTCCACTGGAATCCATTATCGCCATTGTTGCACGTCGTCACCAGTAGCTTTTAAGAGAGGGATCGAGTGTGTGTGTGTGTGTGTGTGTAAAGTACCGACTCCTTCGTCTCTCTCTCTCTCTCTCTCTCTCTCTCTCTCTCTCTCTCTCTCTCTCTCTCTCTCTCTCTCTCTCTCTCTCTCCTTGCACCACACTATGTCTTTCGCCATTATTCTTACACCTGCCCTTCCTCTCTTCCCTCTGTCTCCCTCTTTACTCCATAGGCTCATCTTTACCTCGCTTCACACCCTTTCATCTTAATTCCTCCCTCCCTATCCTCCCTTTTTCTCATCCAATATAGACACACTGCCCCTCGTTCCACACACACATCCTCTTTTCATGCATCCCATTTCTTCCCTTCTACATAGTCACCCTCTTCATCCCCCCTTACACTTCAGCTTGCCACCGTTTCGTCCGCATGAGTTGTCAGGTTAGGTTAAGTTGGGTTAGGTTAGGATCAGGTTAAGTTGGGTTAGGTTAGGATCAGGTTAGATTAAGTTGGGTTAGGTTAATTTAGGTTAGATAAGGATAAGTTGGGTCAGGATAGGTCAGGTCAGGTGGGTATTGGTGGTAGGATGGTTCAGCCGTGTGTTGTGTAATATCGAAGACTAACTCCATCTAGGGGGGTGGTGATTAGGTTAATTTAGCGTTAGGGTGTTTATTCATCAGGTGAAATAAGCTGGAGGGGGGTCAATCTTTATGTAGTCTACTGAGTGACCAAGAACTTGCTAGGTGTAAAGGTTGGTTTGGAGTTAGTTGGTGTGTGTGTGTGTGTTTGTTTGTGTGTGTGTGTTTTGAATGACAAGTTGAGGCTGCCTGCGGTCCTGTTAAAATCTTGAATACCGTCAAGTAGCTCCTCACCACACACACACACACACACATATATTACAATAAACACCGAGAATATGTATTTCACTTAAGAAGGTATGATTTACTTTATTTAATGAATGAAACAAATAAATGAAGAAAAAAAATCCGTTAGAGATTTAAATTGAGCCACCTCCACCAGCCAAGCCAGTAACCCATCTTGCGTCTGGCCGGGCCGTTAAGCTGGCTGTTGTTTGGCGGACGGACGGCTTGGCTGGCTGCACTGAGACGATTTTTTAGAGGTTGTGGGAAGGTTGATTCTTGAACAGAGGAGTAGTAGTGGTGCTGTATTACATGACTGGACAAGACGTAGCTCAAGTATACGTCCTTACGAGTCATTCCTGTCCATTGTGTTTTTTTTTACGTCTCAATGATATTTACCATCAGTGTATATAAATTGACTTGGTTTCATTATATATATTGCTATGTTGATGTTCTTGGCTATGAATCACTCGTAAATGTCACTAAACTCTCAATTGTATAAGATGTTGGTTGGGAGAAGGCAAGGTTGGGTGGTGTTGAATACCTGCCAAAGCAATCCTCGTTATGGCCTTGTGTTGTATTGATGTCAAGTAGGCAGTCACTCATTCTCTCATTATTGTCATTCCTTTGTTGATTTTATGATGGTATCTGGTTGGTCTCTCCCGGGTGTCTTTCGTTTCGTTTGTCGGTGTCTAAGACCTTTTTCTGTACTAAGCATCACGCTATCTTCACTGTGTCTTTGATGCTCTTTGTTGTAGAAGAACAGGAAACCCACGTGTGTGTGTGTGTGTGTTTGTGTGTTTGTTGGGTAACTGAGATAAGAAGTAGGTTTGTGTATGAGCCATGGGATTCTGTGTCCTCCTGTATGTGACGCCAACACAAACACACCAACCGGATGTCAACCCAAGACTTATTTATTTTTTGTTTTTCATATTAACATCTCAGGCAAGTGGATATTTGGACTACCACATGATTTAGGGATGGATGGGAAGTAAACAAGTAATTCTTCTTTTATTTTTATTGGAGGTCTATATATAAAGGTATTGCCGCTTCTGTTATTGTATGTACAGCATGTATGTATGTGCAGTATGTATGTATAATATGTATGTATGTACAGTAGTATGTATGTATGTATTTATTTTATAGGCGTTTAAACTGTCAGTGTTAGGTTAGGTTAGCTGAACACCGTGTTAAAAGTCAGGTCCAAGCCACAACATCAACTGACGGACTAAACGAACATTCATTGGGTTCTCTCTGCTCTTTATTTCTATCTTAAATCAGCAGAGTTAGCAAGCATTGTGTTGGTCTTACCCCCTTGTAATCTCTTTGGCGATATATCATTTCTCAAGGCACGGCGGCATTGTCTTGGGGTGAAGGAGTGTCTTTCATACGCGCATTGTCTTCAGGGCGTAGGTGTGTGTGTGTGTGTGTGTGTCTTATGTGCCATTGCCTTCATGGCGTGGGCGTGTCTTCATGGTATGGGCGTGTCTTACGTGTATTGTCTTCATGGCGTGGGCGTGTCTTCATGGTATGGGCGTGTCTTACGTGTATTGTCTTCATGGCGTAGGTGTGTGTGTGTTATGTGCCATTGCCTTCAGGGCGTGGGCGTCACTGAGTGCGTCTCTCTCGCATGTCATGACTGGCAAACGTTTCCCCTCCTCCTCCCTCACTCGGCAGCAGCCTGAGGCCATCAAGGTCATCCTGTACTGACGGGAGAAAGTTCAAGGTCGGCTAGTGTAAACCTGGTACAGTGTTGCGTAGACTTTACCCACAACTTACTGTTAGTCCGCCTGAGGTGTAAACACGGTGGGAACACTTGAGGCTTGTGATCTTTGGTACAACGCGATACGATATTTGGAAACAGTTTGTACCAGTCAGTCTCTCGATCTTCCGTAACAAGACGACGTTTGAGAACACCTTGTACCAGTCGGGATCTTGGGTACAGCGTTGCCAAGGGTGAGTCTGATGATCATTAGTTTCCTCTTATCATTATTATTACTAGTCGTCGCGGGCTAGTTTTCAGATGATCCAGTCAGTTGATGCCTTTAATATAACCCTTGTTTATGATATACTTTTAACAGTCTTCTAATCGCTAATGAATTTTACCACTCCTAACAACAACATTGGAAGTCTTCTTTTTTGTTCTTTAATTGTGAGGACAATTTGGGTAGCGGTATTGTTGTTAGGTTTAGTGAGCAGGATTATGTAAGGAGAGAGATATAGCTTACTTGTATATGCCTCGGCCCTCGTCTTTGTGTGTGTGTTTACATTCTCAGTAACTTATTGATAGTGGTAGATGGCATTGTCACCCGAATTAGCAAGGTGGTGACATTTATCCTATACGCATGCGTCGAATCCTGCAAAGACACGATTTTGGACGTGTTCTGGAAGCCTGCCAGGTCGTTGTGATAATAAATGTCTCCATAAACTGCGTCTTAACAAGAGCATTGCAGTTCGCTGGCGTAATGTTATGCAATACGTATCGTGGTGCCACAGAGGACACGCTGACGGCTGCCATCACTGTGATATACCCTGTTACCGAGGCAGTGTACTTTATAGAAAGGCTGAGATGATGTCGTGGTGGGGAGGGAGGCTCACAGTTGTAAATAATCGCTGTGTTGTGACCTCTTACCTCCAAGTTATTTTATGGTTTGTTGACCCTTGTTCCTATTAATGATTACTTTTTGTCATTGTGAAATATACTTCTCCCGGTTTTCTCATAATAATAAGTTTAATGTTTGCTGGTTATTTAGAAAGTTTGAAGGCGTGTCAAGGTAGAAAAAGTATACACTGGATTACAGAGAATAACCAGGTATAATAATCCGTATATGTTAGTTAATGACATGTAATAATCGTCCCTCAGATTATAGACGTGTGTTTACAGTGTTCACACTTAAGATAGGAACATCCTCGTGAGATTGTGCTGGGTGTCTCTTGTCTCACCCTCCCTCCTTGTCACTTTCCTTTATGTGCCATCCAGACAACACACTTAGACAACACCAGGTCGTTTTCGTCTCGCCGTGCACCTGGTTACTCGGAATTCATAGGTCCTTAAAGTCGGCCTCCAGTTTCGTTCCTACTCACAGTGGCTTGGTGGTGATGATGTTTGGGTGGGGGAGGGGAAGGAAGGGTCTACCTGCTGATGTTATGGGAGTTCAGTTCACATTGTTGTTTGGAGGGTGGTAAGACTGTGTCCCTCATCTGTTAATGGTAGGGGGTTCATGTTGCTGTTTGGAGGTGTGGGAAAGGGGATATATCACAGGTTATTAGTGTCTGAGGATGTAAAGAATTTGATAAAAGTTTTCAGGGCTTTATATTTAGTGAATCTGAATCCGTCCCGCCTCTTGAAGTGTTCCCTTTACCCATATTTTCATCACCTGGACGACGATCACCTGCTGTATGACCTATCCAGTGAGGTGTACATCTGACGTACTGTACAGAAGTGAGGATGAGAGAAAGCCTGGGACAGCAGCCATATAGACAGATTTATGGGTGTAGGTTTAATGTTAGTAAATGGCACACAGGAAAGTATTGATAAAGATAGGCATTTATTCCTCTTGTTTGGGTTATGGTGGCGTGAGTGTTATCGTACACCCCGCTGCGCTGAATCAACCCATCCTCGACACAGATATCAGATGGTGCAGGTAACCCCGGCAGGTAAACTTCGGCAGGTGTAGCGCTAAAACAACAACAATCACCACAACAACGTCAACCACAACATCAACCACAACAAAAACAACCACAACAAATACAACCACAACAAATACAACCACAACAACAACGTCAAATACAACCACCACAAAAACAACCACCACAGCAACAAAAACAACCACCACCACAACAGCAAAACCACAACAACAAATACAACCACCACCACAACAACAACAACAACAACAAATACAACCACCACCACCACAACAACAAAAACAACCACCACCACAACAACAAAAACAACCACCACAACAACAAATACAACCACCACAACAACAACAACCACCACCACCACCACCACCACAACAAATACAACCACAAAAACAACCACCATAACAACAAAAACAACCACCATAACAATCACAACAACAACAACTATTCCCGGCGTCACACACACATCCTATCACACACCTGTACAAGTTCCCCTCACCGCTAGTCTCCAGGTGTGTTTCGCTGCCAATTTACGTCTGTGATATTCATTTTTACTCGTTATTTCTGTAAACTGGTGCTATTTCTCGAGCCTGAATTACCTCATTATCTGGGTGCTCGGGTAATATTCCTGAGAACGAGGTCTCCCTCCTTCTGTTCCAATGTTTCTTAGGTGCAGTTTTGGCCTGACTGAGCGTCGTCTTAGTCTCAGTGGGGGGACGTCCGCTAACTGGTGATTCTCATTGTTCCGTCAGTCTTAATCGTATATATTCAAGCCATCATTGGGTCTGGGTTAATAAGAGTCGACTATAATCGTGTGTTCTTGAGTCGACTATAATCGTGTGTTCTTGAGTCGACTATAATCGTGTGTTCTTGAGTCGACTATAATCCTGTATTCTTGAGTCGACTATAATCCTGTATTCTTGAGTCGACTATAATCCTGTATTCTGGAGTCGACTATAATCCTGTGTTCTGGAGTCGACTATAATCTTGTGTTCTGGAGTCGACTATAATCTTGTGTTCTGGAGTCGACTATAATCTTGTGTTCTGGAGTCGACTATAATCTTGTGTTCTGGAGTCGACTATAATCTTGTGTTCTGGAGTCGACTATAATCTTGTGTTCTGGAGTCGACTATAATCTTGTGTTCTGGAGTCGACTATAATCTTGTGTTCTGGAGTCGACTATAATCTTGTGTTCTGGAGTCGACTATAATCTTGTGTTCTGGAGTCGACTATAATCTTGTGTTCTGGAGTCGACTATAATCTTGTGTTCTGGAGGCGACTATAATCTTGTGTTCTGGAGGCGACTATAATCTTGTGTTCTTGAGTTGACTATAATCTTGGTGTGTATGTGTGTGATAGACTGGCTGATGATGTTGACAGTGGCGTAGTGTTATCCTTAAATGGTCAGGTGTGTGAAGTTTTTAAGTTTAACAAATTTATTGGCAGAGCTTGTAGTACAGTTTGCCTATTCTGAGTAATTCAGTCAGGTCTTGACACTGAGGGTGGTATCACTTCTCACTGTCACGCAGGACAGAGGTTCATACACAAAGAAATACATCATATTCATTAACAACTATAAATGTATAGAGGTCAGATTCATATGGATAATGTCACTGTTCACTGCCATGCAGGACAGAGGTTCGTACACAAAGATTTGCATCATATTCATTGACAGTACATATACATATATGTAAACACACACACACACACACATATACATACATATGCGTATATACATACACATATACATGTACACGTACATACACATGCACACACGCACACATACATACATATACGTCGGTCAGATTCATGTGGGTAATGTCACTTTTCACTGCCATACAGGACAGAGGTTCGTACACAAAGAATGCATCATATTCATTGACACTATATATAGGTCAGATTCATGTGGGTAATGCCACTGTTCACTGCCACGCAGGACAGAGGTTCGTACACAAAGAAGGAAATACATCACATTCACCAGCAGCATATATGGGTCAGTGGATCACATACATTGGAGTCATATTCTAGTTGAAGACTAATCAGTGTGGGCTAGCAAATTTGGGATAAACAGCAAGAATGTCCTCAAGCACACCTGATTCAATGAAGTAATTACATAGTTCAAGATACAGTAAGTCAGGTGGCCTGAAGTCTTTGACAGTGTCACATTCAATAATATAGTGTGTGAAGGTGTTTGTGGGGAAGTGTTATCTGCCGCACCATCTACTGATAACAAAGGAGCTGTCGGTACAATCCCTCCTTTGTGTACTCCCTGTCTAGATCAGGTGAAGTAAGGATTAATCTTCAAGTGATCCGTAGTTATTTGTGGTTAGATGAGTTGAAGGAATAACTGCTGTGTAGAGGTGATGATGTATGGTGAGTGATAATGTAGAGAGAGTCAAAAAAGTATCTTCACGGATGGTCCCAATGGATTTTAAAAAAAGAACACTGCTGCTCCTCCTGTTGTTGTCTCGGTATAGGGTTGAAATACTGTGGTGGTGGAAGCAGTTGTCTATACAATCAAGGACATGAAGGTGTTTGTGTTGACGCCTGAACATCTATAGTTTTTTTTTCCCTGATATATCTGTTCAAGTCCTGATTGCTATTTATGACTAAACGATTGTATTCTGATCGCGATTTCTTTTATTTATTTTTTTTATTTTTTTTTTACGAGATTACAGTAAGTTACGATATTGGAATAGTGAAAATGTAAGTGAGCACGTTGAGTGAGGTGACGGGTTTCAGAGGGAGTTAGACGTCGTGTTACGTAAGGGTTACACAGCCAGTGTTCAGGGGGCAGGTGACACTAAATGACAGGTAAGTCAACATAACACTTGTACCTGGAACGTGTAGCTGCAGGAAGCCTATCGGTGCCCCTGTGTTAAAAATTACCTGACCTAAACTTGTAACTGCTCGTAATTGTAACTTTTTTCGGAATCTAACATGTTGAAAAATCGTATAAATTCTATATATTTTGTTTTTGTGTTTTATTAATTTGTTATTTTTAAAGGTTACTATTATTATTATTGTTATTAGCTGTTTTGGTGTTGCTATTTTTCGTTGTATGATTTGATTGTTGTATTTTTCTCGTAATTTATGTATATTGTATTTAAACTTTAATATACTGTATGAAATGTTTAGCTTTATTTACTTAGTCTTAGCTTTAGCACCGATTTTTAGCTTTATCACCGATTCTTAGCTGTAGCACCGATTCTTGGCTTTAGCACAGTCTTAGCTTTAGCACCGAATCTTAGCTTTAGCACCGAGTCTTAGCTTTAGCACAGAGTCTTGTTTTCAGGTTGATTATTTCCCCCCACAATATATATATTAATACACCTACTAATTTTTCAAAGATCTCTCACCTTAAACCCGAATCATTAGGTTGGATTCAGAAGAAGTTAATGATCACTTTATGTTCGACTCTTGATTAGTAATTATAACTCACCATTAGGAGGGATTAGTGGTTGTGGAAGTTAAGTTTCTTTCGGTTTAGTTAATGTTATGTGATGTTTTGTTGTATTTAACTTAGATGTTGTCAATATAGGTTAGGTTAGTTTAGTTTAGATTAGATTAGATTAGGTTAGGTTAGTTAATGTTATGTGATGTTTTGTGTTTAACTTAGATGTTGTCAATATAGGTTAGGTTAGTTTAGTTTAGGTTAGGTTAGGTTAGTTAATGTTATGTGATGTTTCGTTGTGTTTAACCTAGATGTTGTGTATATAGGGGTGGAGAGCGGGTCCCCTGACTTAGAGTGTATGAGTCATGGGAACATCTACTTTAGTCAGGGCGCCTCACATACTCTGTTATTTATGATATATCCCAGATTTTGTGTTGGTTCATGGCTTTGTTGGTTTACACTATTGTTCACTGTTTCGTTATCTCTAAAGCCATTGGTTGGTTATCTCTTCACTACACTGACTTAACTAATCTCTCTCTCTCTCTCTCTCTCTCTCTCTCTCTCTCTCTCTCTCTCTCTCTCTCACACGACCTTTATTTACTTTGGATTTTGGTACGAATGAAAATCCATCAGGGTGAATGTTTTGTCCCTGAGAGAGAGAGAGAGAGAGAGAGAGAGAGAGAGAGAAATCACATCTCCCTAGTGACGTTGGTTATAGATTTAATCACTGTTATTGTGGTAGATAAAGCTTTAAAAAAAAAAAGATCGTAGCATGAAAGACTAACCCTTGATTATTGTGTAGTGTTAAATGCTGTATTGTTTTATTTCTTCTGGCTAACAACTTTTTCGTCAGCTTTGGAAAAAAAAAATAACATGGGGATTTTTTTTTTTCTTTCGCCTTCAGCATCAAAACTATCCTGGGTCAGTGGCTGTTGTTTACTTGAGTCCAGATAATGCAGTGGTGAAAAAAATTCCCTGTACACCTGTAAAAAATTCCCTGTACACCTGTAAAAAATTCCTCTGCACCTGTTAACAAAAATCCCTATACACCTGCAAAAATATCCCTATCCACCTGCATTGATGAACCACCACAAGCCACCGTTGTTTATGGCTGGTGTGTGACAATAATCATAAACCCTGGCAACCTAACCTGGCTGTTTCCGGTGGCAGTAATCTCGTGGGAACAAACTTGCTAGCTGGGGAAATTTTTGCCCTTCTTGGGGTCATCGTTGCTTATACTCCAGCCTGGACGGATATACTGAATGTTTCCTATATCATTTACCGCGGTATAAGAGGCAGAGGGACATTTTAGTTGTGTATTTGTCTAGATCGTTTAGCTAGGTATAGATATTAGGCAGAAATTAGTGTAGGGTATCTCTTACTAAGGTGTTATAGAGACAAAAATTTGTATTGTGTGCCTTCCCCTTCACTAGTGCGTTTACAGGGGCTCTTTATATAAACATTTCATAAATCATTACATTGAGATATTTGTTTTAATATTGTTTTACTTTGATTCCATATTATGTTTACTATTGCGAATTTCCTCCCGTCGAATGTTAACAAACACAGCTCTGCCACACTGCACAGAACCTGACGAGCCCCTGTAAACGCACAAGTGAAGGGGGACTGTATATGTTGTCTTTTTAGGCCTTCCCTTGGTTGTTCAGGTGTGATGCTTCCGCGGTGTTGGTCCTATAAACACTGGAGGGGAATTTAGGATTAGTTGGGTCACGTCAAGATGGCATAGTTGAATTTATATCACCTTAAATTTAATCACGCTAATCTAACCTAATCAACTCTGACTTAACCTCATGTATTCTAACCTTATCTAATTAACCTAATCCAATGTAAGCTAACCTAATCTAACCTAATTTAATCTAACTTAATCTAACCTAACCTGTAATCATCAGGTACGCACAAAAAAGTTAGGATGCCTAATATTCACTTTGATCTCTCTCTCTCTCTCTCTCTCTCTCTCTCTCTCTCTCTCTCTCTCTCTCTCTCTCTCTCTCTCTCTCACACACAATATTCAAACTAAAATTGTACGCATTCAATCACTCAGCTGCACGAAATGATATACTGACGGCGTTGTTATTGTTCGCTGCAGTCATTGAACGTTTGGGGAGAGACGTCATTCACCTGGAGGTTTAATAATGCATAGTGTTTAAGATTTTTTTTTTTATTATTTACTTTATTAATGAGTTCGGGTTTTGTGTGTTTGATTTTCTCTTATTATCGTTCTGTTGTGGCTTTTGATGAGTTGTTTCAGTCTGTGTTGGTGTGTCAGTTAGGTGGGAGTTTTAGTATGTGATGTGATGGGATTCTCACAGCTATTGCCATGGTCGTTGGGATTGTTTCGTAATGTTGAGTGTTTGCTGTGTTTTCCGGTCACTGTTACAATATCAGGTGTGTGTGTGTGTGTGTGTCCCCCAGAGAGAGCCTTGGACGATGATTTAACGCCGGAGTTTCAGACAGACATATTTACTTATTGATGTGAAAGTTTGTGAAGGGCGTGGAAATTTGCAAAGCTGTCCAATAAAACTTCATTAAAAGTTCTAAACGATGAAAATTTCCACTCAAGTTCCTCAGTGAAATGTTCCTTGTTGATAGCGTGAGGCACTCTCTCTCTCTCTCTCTCTCTCTCTCTCTCTCTCTCTCTCTCTCTCTCTCCTTTACAAGTAATAATAAGTCCGTGTCAATGTATTTTTTTTTATTAACCCTTTGAGGAAGAGGGGGTGAATAATAGTCCTCAAAGGGTTAAATTATCGTCCTCAAAGGGTTAAATTATCGTCCTCAAAGGGTTAATTTATCGTCCTCAAAGGGTTAAATTTTCGTCCTCAAAGGGTTAAAACCTCGTCATCAAAGGGTTAAATTATCGTCCTTAAAGGGTTAAAATATCGTCCCCAAAGAGTTAATCTCAGTACTTTTTTTTTTACGTATCTTTGTTTTATTCTGATGATTACATTAGTCAAGTTTCCCGATGCTTTCACTAAGAATTAATAATACGGGAGAGGAATACGATCTTCTTTTTTTCCATAGCAGCGGAGAAAGAAAACAAGATGTATAATAAAAGGAAATGGTTAGAGAGAGAGAGAGAGAGAGAGAGAGAGAGAGAGAGACGGTAAACGGCAGAAAAAAAAGGTATACAATGTTTTATCTCGTGTTGTATCCATGTCCAATCATTACCAAATCATCTGACCTCCCCCCACCCCACCCCCCCTCTCCTCTCCTCTCTCCAGCCAATACTGACGAGAGAACAAAGACAGAACGATTAAGAGGAAGGACCATACACCATCATTCTTCTTCATCCTGTCTCATAGGAATGCTTGAGTGGGGCCGACCTGAGTCCTCTGGTCAAACACTTTTATGTATAGATGGGATCATTTTATGCCATACTGTCTTTCAAGCGTTTACCTCCGTTGGACGTGTAAAAAAAGTAGTTTGGGGCCACCTGAAGATTAGACACCCTAATACTAGCTGGGATGGGTTAGGTTAGGTTTAAGGTGGTCAATCATCAGGTGAAATAAGCTACACACACACACACAATAAGCTGTATCAGTCCTACTATTTGAGGGAGAAAGAGACAGTCGGTCACCACAAGGTATCACTCGACGACGCACGAGGGTATAAGTGTTGGCAGACTGGTGTAGGTGTTGCTATACAAGTAGGGAGTGTATCCAGGCGCCGCTGTGGTGCCGACCTTCCTCCTCCTCCCCTTCCTCCTCCTCCTCCTCCTCCTCTTCCTCCTCCCCTTCCTCCTCCCCTTCCTCCTCCCCTTCCCTTCCTCCTCCTCCTCTTCCTCCTCCTCCTCCTCCTCTCCTCCTCCCCCCCTTCTCCTCCTCCCCTTCTCCTCCTCCACGTCGATACTTACCTCTGCTCCACCTCGGGGTCAGCTGTCTGCCTCCAACACACGTGTATAAGTCACGAGATTCCTGAGTTTACCGCAGGGGGGCGTGGTCGGGAGGTCATGTGGCGGGGGGGGGGGGGTGGCCAGGTGAAGGTGTATCAGGTGTTAGTGCCTATTAAGTCGAGGTTATGTGGTCATTCAAGGTCACGTGACAATAAGGTCAAGGTCACGTGGTAATAACTGTACACCAGGTGGAAGGTTAGATTAAGTTATGTTAGGTTAAGTCACATTAGGTAAGGTTAGTTTAAGGGTTTAGGTTAGGTTAGGTTAGTACACCAGTTGGAATAAGCTAATAAGTCAGGATTGTCATGATGTCTCGTGGTAGTGTCCGCCTCATTGACCTCATTCGTTACCTCATCTGGGTCACGTGACACTTAAAGGATGTTTTTGTTGTTTTACTTCTAACACGCGAGGCCTGATAGCTGGAAGGGGGGGGGGGGGTGGGTGATGTAGGGAGGGGGAGGGAAACAGATGAGGTGGGGGAGGGTGATAGAGTGAAGAGGGGAAGGCGACTAAGAGTAGGGGGTGTAGACGGAGGTAGAGGTGAGAGAGGAGGAAGAGGGGAAGGAGACTAAGGAAGAAAGGAGGAGGAGAGGGCGGAAGAGGAAGGCGAGGAGGAAGTTCTGTCCACACGATTACAAATAGTAAGGAAGGCTACAACCTAATTAATGGTTTAGGCTTCACTGCTCTCTCCTTGCGTTGTTTCTTTCTTTCTTCTTTCTTTCTTTCTTCTCCTTCTTTGTTTATTCTTCCTTTCTTTCTTCTCCTTCTTTGTTTATTCTTCCTTTCTTCTTCCTTCTTCCTTCTTTTTTCCTTCCTTCTTTCTTTCTTCTTCTATTCCTCGCTTTCTTCGATGTCTTGTTATTGTTACACTTATTTCGTTTTTCTTTGTGTATTTATGGTGGTGATGGTGGTAATGGTGGTAGTAGTGGTGGTGGTAATGGTGGTAGTAGTGATGGTGGTAATGGTGGTAGTATTGATGGTGGTAATGGTGGTAGTAGTAGTAGTGGTGGTGGTAATGGTGGTAGTAGTGGTGGTGGTAATGGTGGTAGTAGTAGTAGTGGTGGTGGTAATAGTGGTGGTGGTAGGATAAACACAGCTGATCTTGACCCCGATATAATGATGTTTTCCCCAGAAGTAATACAGTAGTGGTAATATTAGGCTCAGGACTTATGACCCTAGCGTGTGTCTGATGGCCATTACCGGTCACTCCCCATCACTCTGGAGATTAGTGTATGTGTGTGTGTGTGTTATGTCATGTGCATGGGAAGGTGGGTGGGGGTGAGGAGGGATGGGTGGTGGGGGGGGGGGTCTACCTTGGTTCACTTTGGGCTACGTCGATGACCTACATACCACCCACCCCCCCCCCCTCTCTCTCTCCACCCCCACTCATCCCTCTCTCTCCACCCCCACTCATCCCTCACCCCATAATGTTCACCCATTTATCTGTTGTTGTAACGCCCACAAACACGCTCCTCCCCTCATTCATGCTCTCTCTCCTTTATTTTCAGTTTTCTGTCTCTCTCTCCCCTTTCTTTTTCTCTTTCTCAATGCCCTCACTCTCCCTCACTCCTGCCCTCACTCTCCTTCACTCCTGCCCTCACTCTCCCTCACTCCTGCTCTCACTTTCCCTCACTCCTGCCCTCACTCTCCCTCACCCCTGCCCTCACTCTCCCTCACTCCTACCCTCACTCCCCCTCACCCCTGCCCTCACTCTCCCTCACTCCTGCCCTCACTCCCTCACTCCTGCACTCACTCTCCCTCACTCCTGCCCTTACTCTCCCTCACTCCTGCACTCACTCTCCCTCACTCCTGCCCTCACTCTCCCTCACTCCTGCCCTTACTCTCCCTCACTCCTGCACTCACTCTCCCTCACTCCTGCCCTTACTCTCCCTCACTCCTGCACTCACTCTCCCTCACTCCTGCACTCACTCTCCCTCACTCCTGCCCTTACTCTCCCTCACTCCTGCACTCACTCTCCCTCACTCCTGCCCTCACTCTCCCTCACTACAGCATTCATGGACTTCCTGTCAGGCGAGGCTGTTGTCACCTCTATCCGCTTCACCTGACTTACAGTATCACTAGGGCTACAATTTATTACGTATAATAATAATAATAATAATGCTAATAATAGTAATGATGAGACAACTGTAATAATACTAATAATGTTATGTAACAGGTTTATTACAGTGATAACTACTTTAGATCCTGTAATAACCAGGTCGAAGTTATGAAATCTTGTTGTTACAGAGGTCATGTTATTATTGTCAGTTACAACGAATTATGTAAAGTATTTTTATTATTATTATTATTATTATTATTATTATTATTATTATTAGTAGTAGTAGTAGTAGTAGTAGTAATAGTAAATGTAATAGCAGCATTAGTAGTAAGAGTAATAGCACAGTAGTAAAAGTAATAGCAATAGTAATAATAATGATACTATTCGTTGTCATTAGATCTTGTTGTTGTGTCTATGTGATAAATGGCCACAATTACGGGTCTTGTTTCCTTATCTTGTTATCACCACCGTTGATACTCGTCTATTTCCTGTCACGTTCATTAACAATTGCTATTTATATCTCTTAGGCGAGAGTTAAAACATTTCTGCAGCAGTCCCCTTCCCCTCCTACCCTCCTACCCACCTCCCCCTCCCCTCCTACCCACCTCCCCCTCCCCTCCTCCCCACCTCCCCCTCCTTTCGACTCCCTACCTCCCTTCCCCGCCTCCTCACCTTCCCTCCTCTACTCCAACTCCCTATTTCCCCTCCCTTCTTCTCTTCCCCTTACCACGACTCCCTACCTCCCCACCCCTCCCCTCCCCTCCCCAACCCTCCCCAACACCTCTCCCCAACCCCCATCCCCTCCCCCCCCCTACACCACCCCACCAGAAAAAAAAAATAAAATCACGATTCACTTTTAGATTTTCCATTAAATTCTAAAAATCCGTAGAAGGTCTTAATTAACTCGATAAACTCAGGAATTTACGGCGAAGACTGGATTAAAAATAAGCTCTTGAAGCATTAAGTAAAAGTCTCTAGCATTAGTATAGTGTTATTCTTATCTGTATTAAATAGGGCTGGATGGAGGTGTTGGGTAGTTAGGTTTGTGTTGGTAAATGGTTTAATAATTATCCACGTAGTTGTGTAGTTTGGTGTGTTATTATTGACGTTATCTGTGTAATGAGGGGTGTCGTAGGTACACTTGAGGATGAGGCGGGGAGTCTGTAAATAGATGTGAGTCTTTGTTGATGAGTTTAATACGTTGGGAAGTTTGACCCCAGGGTTAGGAGGAGCTCGCCTAGTGTAGTGAGTTCCGGGGAATATATGTGAGAGGTGGGTGTTGGTGTGTCACTGGGACTCCCCGCCTCTTACGTCCCAGCCCACGTGTGCCCTGGTGAGGCGCCCTGCGGGACATGTTCACGTGTGTGGGGGGGGGGGGAGGGGGTCTTTAAAGGCGGCCATCAACACCTTTCGGCCGCTCGTCCCCTCCGCCCGCCCGCCCTCCACCATAAACGTGTGACTTATCATCGTTATGTCGGTTGTAATGGCCTGGGCGTGGGGAGTCCTGAGATGTGTAGGGGAGGAGAGAGGGGGGCGGTGAGGGGCGTTGGCGATAATGTTGACATTGCTGGGAAGGGGGGGGGGGGGTGTAGGCGTTGACATCGTAGGGGCCTGATTTTATAAACACACACACACACACACTGTATAGTAAGGTCGTGTATGTGAGCTCGACTCCTCCCCTCCCTCTACTACCCAATATAAAGACACCTCTATCACCCCAAAAATTGAATCGGTAAATATGAATGTGTGACTACTGTGCTATTTGTGCTATTTTCCCATCCAATATTATTATTATTTTGTTTTTACTCATACTTGTAGACCCAGAACGAGGACTTTATCATACCTCAAGAACTATTAGTATGGTGTTATTACTAAGATGTACTGTTAAGCAGACTATTATTTATCATGAGACGTCGACATCTTGACACACACACACACACACACATCTGACAATCGTCTTTATGAATTCACTTTACCATTGTCATTATAATGGGAGGTGTTGTATGTAAGATATTTAATGGGTTATAATTCCATGAGGTAGTAGATAATGACGAAAATTACGATGTTATTTACTTTAGCAAAGCATTTGGCAGAGTATCGCATCAGAAGCGTCTGAGAAAAGTTAAGGTTCATGGTATCGAGGGAAAGTTTTAAATTGGATAAAATCATGGCTCACCGATAGAACACGAGGGTCAGCGAAGATGGTTTTAAGTCTGAGTGCGGCTGTGTAACTACCGGGGTTCCCCAGGGGTCATTACTGGGCCTACTCTTGTTCATAATCTACATAAACGATCTAGATACTGAGATCAGCAGTGACATAAGCAAGTTTGCGGATGACACCGAAATAAGGCGGCAGATTAATTCAGGGCAGGATGCAAATGCACTACAGGAGGATTTAAATAAACTGCAGGAGTGGTCAGAAAAATGGCAGATGATATTCAACACCAGCAAGTGCAGCGTACTTAATATTGGAAAAACGAATACTGCCAATGTATACAGCCTTAACAACATCAACCTAGAGAAGTCGACTTGTGAAAGAGACTTAGGGGTACTTATAAGCCCGGACCCTCGGCCTAGAAAACAGTGCGTTAATGTTCGAAATAAGGCAAACAGAGTATTGGGTTTTATATCTAGAAGCGTAAGTAACAAGAGTGCAGAGGTCTTATTGCAACTATATCTTGCGCTAGTCAGGCCGCACCCCGATTATGCTGTTCAGTTCTGGTGCCCTTATTATAGAATGGAAATCAATTCACTGGAGTCGGTTCAGCGAAGAATGACGAAAATGATTCCGGGACTTAGAAACCTTCCATATCAGGATAGGTTAAAGAAACTTAACTTGCATTCCCTAGAAAGACGAAGAGTGCGGGGAGATATGGTAGAAGTATTTAAGTGGGTGAAAGGAATCAATAAAGGCGATATAGATAAAGTTCTTATAATATCCGAGCAGGATAGGACTCGGAGCAACGGATTTAAGTTGGATATGTTTAGGAGGGAGATAGGAAGAAACTGGTTCACAAATAGGGTGGTAGACGAGTGGAACAAGCTTAGCAACTTTGTAGTAAGTGCTGGGATGCTGGAAAGTTTTAAAATGAGGCTAGATAGATTCATGGATGATTGAGAGTGGTAGTAACTCTCGACAGGAGCTGCCATGTACAGACCAACCGGCCTATTGCAGACTCGTTATTTTCTTATGTTCTTATCTGTGTATGGTGAATAATCTAGTATATTCTCGACTTAATGGACCTTAATAGTTGTTGAAGCAGCAGGAATACATTATAACATCAACGTACTGTACGGTATTATATTCTTGACACACCGGCTGACCCGACCCGACGATTTGACCTCAATGGCCCTATGAAACTAGGTCAAGGCCATTCTGGGGAGAGCTTGATGTAGAGGTAACACTGAAGTAAATGTCGAGGCTCTTGCTTCATTTGTTTCAGGGGCTTTGGGTTCACGTCTCACACGCACACACACAACGCACACACACACACACCTATTGAGGTTGTTAACGAGTGCTCAGAACGCTACATCGAAATTGATTCCATCTTGTGTGTTTGCTGAAAAAATAATGGCATTGTTTGTTTTAATTGAGGATACCATACCGCTCCCCCTCCTCCGTCAGCCCTTCCCCTCCTCCCCTAGCCAAACCCCCTCCCCCTAGCCAACCCCCCTCCCCCTCCCTTCCCCTCCTCCCCCAGCACTTTCCCTCCTTCCCAGCCCACCCCTCCTCCAATGCTCTCCCTCCTCCCCCACCTCTAATGGAAAACCACATTCTTAAAGCGTTTGGAAATATTGCTCCAGAATGAAAGTACCTTAGCTGGATGCCAGGACTTTATCTTATACATGATTACTGATTATATAGTGAACCTAAGTAGCCAAACATTGATCATCAGCTGCGTTAGTGAGGAGTGCTTGTGTGCGTGCGTGTGCAGATGGTGAATAGTATATATGCTAGCTCGAGAAAGGAGGCCATGGTAAAGTCATATCAGTCAAATCAGTCAGTCAGTCAATCGAAGTCAGTCAAAAAGAGCATTCGTAGAGATGACTAACACAAGTTAATCCCTTCATCACAGCTACGCTACGTTTAATTTAGGTAACACCAGATTATTTTATTCAGCACAGAAGGGGGCCCCGTACACAAAGGGTTCGTTCAAAAAGAAGGTGACGTAAATCATCCATTACACGTGTCTAGGTTAGGTTAGGTTAGGTGACGTTCAGGTTAGGTTAAGTTTGGTTAGGTTAAGTTTGGTTAGGTTAGGTTTGGTGAGGTTCAGGTCAGGTTAGGTTAGGTTTGGTGAGGTTCAGGTTAGCTTAGATTTGGTTAGGTTAGGGAATTTTATGCGTTTGTTCTCAACCCCGAATCTTGTTAATATAGGGGAAAGAATAAAGGATTTGTGTACCGGGCCAGAGTGAGTGTAGTTGGGTGTAGTTATTATTGTATGGTGGCCAGAGTGAGTGAGTGGTCCACCAGCAGTGACCCACCACTCCGCTACCTGAGTGGACATGATGATAAATCGATGGGAAACGACCCGCGAAAGAGGAGAGCCAATTTGTGGTTGGGGGGGAGGGAGGTGAGGGGGTGAAGGAGGGTCATCTGTGTGAGGGAGGGAAGGAAGGAGAGAGGGAGGGTGAAGGAGGGTCATGTGTGTGAGGGAGGGAAGGAGGAGGGTCATTTGTGTGAGGGAGGGAAGGAGGAGGGTCATCTGTGTGAGGGAGGGAAGGAGGAGGGTCATCTGTGTGAGGGAGGGAAGGAGGAGGGTCATTTGTGTGAGTGAAGGAGGAAGGGTGAAGGAGAGAAGGAGGATGAAGGAGAGAGGGAGGGTGAAGGAGAGGAGGGTCATCTGTGTGGGTGAAGGACGGAGGGTGAAGGAGAGAAGGTCATCCATATGAGTTATAACCATCCTCATCGAGCGCCACAAGTCATTACGGAGCTCATCCACCACAGATTGCCGGATGAGGGAGAGCAATGACCGGTCGTTAATAATCCGGCCGCCGGTATTATCCCCAGATAGAATGATTCAATACAGCTTGTGGGGTAATACGGCCGGGTGCTGGACTAAACCCTGGTTGTGTTATGTTGTTCGTTTGAGTTTGGATTAGAACAAGATGTATAATAATAATAATAGTAATGATGATGATAAACAACAATAACAATAATAATGAAATCAATAATAATAATAATAATAATAATAACTTACCTTTTCATTGACAATTTATATCTAAAAAAAGATAATCAGGTTTAATTTAATTAGGTCATGATCGAACCAAAATTAAATTGGCTCTTTAATAAGATTTACTAACGTAGGTTCATAACAGTTCAAATAGTTACATGTAAATTTATTCAACCTATATTTCCGCATTTTATTTTTATTTATCTTTCCTTACATACAAACGCACAGTCTACATAACCTACATGGAGTTGAACGTCAGTAGTTAAGATGGACGCTAATTGTTGTACAGGTTGTTAGGGCTCAGAATCCAACCATATATACTGTCTATTTCGCTTTATAATTCTCTATATATATATCGTTTCTTCTTATTGTTCCATTCCATCTGTCCCTTGCTATTTCACCTGTACCTTCCATTCCACCTGTTCCTTCCCATTCCACCTGTCCCACATATTCTTAATTGACCTACCTGTGAGCCGTCCTTCTTCTGTCTACTAATCTGGTGAGGAATTGACGTAGTTGTTTAGTTATCTGAGGTTTATTATAGGCTGTTAGTGGGCTCCATTTCTTATGGGCCTCGTACCTAACCTAACATAACCTAACCTAAATTAACCTGACCTAACCTAAATTAACCTAACCTAACCTAACCTAAATTAACCTGACCTGACCTAAATTAACCTAACCTAAATTAACCTGACCTAACCTAAATTAACCTATCCTAACCTGACCCAACCCAACCCATCCTAACCTAACCCAGTCTCTAGGCTTGGGACTCATTGTAATTAGGACCTCTTAAGACTGGGATCCATAAGTATTAGGACCCTTAAGACTGGGACCCATTATAATTAGGACCCCATAAGACCAGGACCCATTAGGATAGGTCCTCCGTTCTATTTACCAGGGTACATTAGGGTGTAAACTGAAGGTATATTAGACCCGAGACCCATTGGCCAGTCACCCCACCCCCCCCCCTCCTTTGGTTCACACAGGATGCACGAGAAACTTCCGGTGTGAGCCAATACTGGTGGTCCAAACATCCCTGCCGGCCTAACTGGCTCACACACACACACACACACACACAAACAAACGTATCTTCATGGTAGGGTTGTCAAAATTCTTCGTCCATTGTGTCAAAATTGTACATGAAATCGTTAAGATACTGTTTTGCTTTTTCCCTGTGTAAACCCCCCCCCCCTCCTTCCCCTCCCCCTCTCCGTTGGGGGATGGTGTCCTGGCGCTCAGTTTTGTTACTTTTATTTACGCATTTTGTCAACCGTCATCACCATCATCATCACCTCCATTTTACCTCTCAGTGTTGGCGTTCTTATTTATAACCGAAATTTCAGAAGCAGGACAGAAATTGCTCCGATATTTTACTTGTTAAGTTTTTCATGACTGTAATAAATTATTCCTCCGCATCGTGTCATTTCTCCTTAAAGACCTTACTTCTTCAATTTCCCTCCTAGGTCTTACTTCTCATCTCCTTCCTCTTTCTTTTCCCCTCCTGATTTTCCTCCTTAAATCTTCCTCTTTACCTTCCTTGGGGGGGGGGGGGGGGTCCTCCTTGATCTCTCTTCCAAACCTTACTTCTGTAAAATGGCAGATGAAATTCAATGTGGACAAATGTTAAGTACTTAGTCTAGGAGATGTGAACAGAGAAACCAGATATCAGATGAACAACGATGCCATAGAGAAATCCGACTGTGAGAGAGATTTAGGAGTAATGATAAGTAGGAATCTTAAGCCAAGTAAACAATGTGTATTTGCTCGAAACAAGGCTAATAAAGTACTTGGGTTCATACTAAGGAGTGTTAGTTACAAGACTAGCGAGGTCTTCCTAAAAATATATCTTGCGCTTGTGAGACCACACCTGGATTACACAGTTCATTTCTGGTCACCGTATTACAGAATGGATATAAAATCCCTAGAAAGAATTCAGAGGAGATGACGAGACTAATCCCGGGCATAAGGAACCTTGAGTACAGAGACAGGTTAAAGCATCTTAATTTGCACTCCCTCGAGAGACGTAAAGTGAGGGGCGACATGGTAGAGGTGTATAAATGGAAGTCAGGGCTGAACAAAGGGGACATTGCAGAGGTACTCAAACTATCCAACCAGGAGCGAACTCGAAACAATGGTTTTAAATTAGACAAATTTAGATTTAGGCGTGAGATAGGTAACTACTGGTTTGGAAATATAGTGGATGAATGGAACAAGTTACCAAACATCATCATTAACTCGAATACGCTGGATAGCTTCAAACATAGGTTGGATGCTTATATGAGCAATAGGGGTTGGGTGTAAAGAGGACTGTCCAGTATGGGCCAATAGGCTCGCTGCAGTTTCCTCCATTCTTATGTTCCCCCTCATCTTATACGCCTGGTCTTCCTCCTGAGCCCCTTCTCTCGGTCTTCTCCCTGAGCCCCTTCTCTCGGTCTTCCCCCTGAGCCCCCTCTCTGGGTCTTCCCCTGATCCCCCTCTCTGGGTCTTCCCCCTGACCTCCCTCCTCTCGGTATAGTTGTTATGTGAGACAACGCCTCACACAGCGGGGGAGAAGTATTAATGTGTTTTAGACGCCTGAGTGAACGCTGACTCTTTATCGTTGTATTGAAGCAATGTTTTAGCATTAAGTTAGAATGTCGGTGGAGGGTTTTGATGTCAAGGAGGAAAGGATATATGTACATCACAGCATATGCAAATTATCATGTGAAAAGTGGACTAGAGTAAATTTTTATATCTGGTTAAAATCATATCGCTAGTTGAATGTCTGACCGTCAGCACTCGACTAATGTACTGTTTTTTCTGTTTCTCCTGCAGGTAAGATCTCGTCCATCTCCCCAGCAGGAAGATGTAGGGCATCAGGTGTGAGTATATTGCTATATATTGATTCGTCCCTTTGAAGTTCACGCCTCTTGGTAAGTTTTAATTACTGGAGTATCTCCCCGGCATACATTTCTTCCTGTATAGTAAGAGTGCAAGAGCAATTTGGTTTAAATATCCGGCAAGCGATGCTTCTGTGTACTTGTACCTCGAGCTCAAACACACGATCAAACAAAGTCAAGTGGGGCAAGTTTACGCGGTGTGGACACAAGGGAAGGTACATAGCAAGGTGTAAACACGTCAGCCAAGGAAAGAGTCCAAGAGAAACTCTGGCTCTTGATGCTGCCACGTGCACAGTAGGGTCCTCACGTGATGGCCAGGACGTGTGGGTTAATACTGCCACGTGTACAGTAGGGTCCTCACGTGATGGCCAGGACGTGTGGGTTAATACTGCCGCGTGTACAGTAGGGTCCTCACGTGATGGCCAGGACGTGTGGGTTGATTCTGCCACGTGTACAGTAGGGTCCTCACGTGATGGCCAGGACGTGTGGGTTGATTCTGCCACGTGTACAGTAGGGTCCTCACGTGATGGCCAGGACGTGTGGGTTGATTCTGCCACGTGTACAGTAGGGTCCTCACGTGATGGCCAGGACGTGTGGGTTGATTCTGCCACGTGTACAGTAGGGTCCTCACGTGATGGCCAGGACGTGTGGGTTGATTCTGCCACGTGTATGGTAGGACCTGAACACATGACAATATAGTCAACCTTCCTCTAATATGCAACATCCCGTAATAATTTCCACCTGTCCATATACACATACTCACCCCCGCCCTCCCTCCCTCCCCATATACAGGTATTAGCAAGAACTCGTTAACTGTTGCTAGTGTAGATCAATGCTATCTTGTAGGCCTCTTTACATATACACCTTTAGATTGACTACTTAATTTGAGTTTTAAGTAGTTTCATTAATTTTTGCGTCATTGGGGGTCTTTACCTGTTTTACATACGACCCGAGTTGATTGATTCATTCATTACCTAGATATACCACCTTATAAACACGTGTGATAGTCTGCACGTTCTTTTGGTCAGAACACGTGGGATAAAGGTGTGTGACACGTGTTGTTGTGGGCCAGAACACATGGTGTAACTGGAGCTAGTGGCACAAACCACGGTGTATCAGAGTCGCGGCGCGGCCACACCACCGCCGTCGGACCAGGTGAGTCTATCAGGTGCACGGGGGAAGGCCAGGCGATGAATGAAAACAAAGAGAACTGTTTTCATTCTTTTTAGGTTATTTTAATTATTTTTAGTATATTTTCATTCATTAAATCAGAAGTTAGAGGACAGGTACAGATAGAAATGTACAGCCACCTGCATTTATATCTTGTACAGCGGCTGGTATGTTTTGTGAGATTTGGCAGCTCTTTGTTTGTTTACATCAATTTAAAACTCCCGGAATGGCCCGAAGGGAACCTCGGAATAGTAGCCAGACTTAGGATGCTTGATAAACATTCCACACAGTTGCCACATCTCACACAATGCAATAGCCACTGTACCAGGTGTAAGTGTCTGCATAGTGTTAGCAATTTAAATTATCTCTACCTGTATCCATGAAAAGTACCTGTACTATTTATTAATTAGTATAAAAAAAAAACTATAATACACACTGGCAATAAATGAAACCCATACAACCTACCGTGTATTTTCCTGGATTGGGACCCATTAGGACAGAACCCTATCATAAAGTTCCTCTGATCGGTCACGAATACCTGGTGATGTATTGTAGGACTGGACAGTGTGTTGACTCCTGTGCTGCCGCCTGTGTGTGTGTGTTTGTGTGTGGCGAAACAAAATTTAGATAAGACCTTTTGTCGCACGATGAGTTAATGCTATAACGTCACGCTGCAGCTAACCATTTTCCAGAAACATTTAAAGAGCAGAGAGAGAGAGAGAGAGAGAGAGAGAGAGTTTGGGCGAGGGTTCAGCTTTCCTCTCCCCCTCTCCTCCCCCTCCCCCCTCTCCTCCCCCCTCTCCTCCCCCTCCCCCTCTCCTCCCCCTCACCCCTCTCCTCCCCCTCACCCCTCTCCTCCCCCTGACTGTTCTGTCCTCACGCAGCTAAAGTTCGGTGAAAGCAGTCGTGTTTTTTCATAAACTCTTGGACTCAGCCTGGCAACTTTGATAATTCTTAGAAATCGTTTGGCCATTTTGATAGCTCCTTTAAATGATAAGGGTGGCCACTTTGACATATCATAGTTAGGCTGGCCACTTTGACATATCATAGTTAGGCTGGCCACTTTGATAAAGATGTCGCTGCCAGGTGTAGAGAAACCTTAAACTCACCTTAATCAGCGTAATTTTCACCTATGAGTAACCTGAGTTGAGGTGTATCTGTGTGTACACTTTCTATTCACTCATGTAATACTATTCTTAATGACCACTAATTAATATATATGGGAAATAATACTAATCTATTTGAAATTAGTATATAATTAAAAACCTCAGGTAAGTTATTAATTCTCGATTATTTGATTGAAAATTTAATTATATTCATTAATTTTAACCTATATTTCGGGTATAATTAATCGATATAGGACTACATATATATTTTAATTAGCTTGTAGGCTTTTTTCCCCCGGATTGAATTATTAAAAAAAAATAGGCCTAGGTAGAGTTGATTCGTATTGCTTTATATTCGACAGATTATTTTATTTTAACTCATGAACTAATTCGATATGGGGTGAATATTCTCCCATTGGAATAAAAAAAAAAAGAGGAATTTATTCATTTTGGTTATATATTCCTGATTGAAATTACGGTTAGCCGGGTCAGTGTATAGTAGTGTATGTTTTTAAAGTACACTGGAATGTTTTAAATTTATTGGTGTACTTGTGTATTTTTTTAATGAATGCTCTTGACGTGAAGGTCAATTTTATTTGAATGGTTAAATTAATTTGATACATGAATTAAAGTTTTTGTGTTTTGATGTTCCTCGTGTGAAATGAAAATGTGAAAGCGACCAAAACTCATAGTGTACAGTGTCTGGAAAAGGGGGGTAGGGGGAGAACAAGTGAAGAGAAAAGGGTGATGATGGTGAGAATGGAGAGAAAGTGATGAGAAAACGATGATATTGGAAAGAAAAGGGTGAAAGTAAACTGAAAATAAATGAAAAGGGTAATAACAGACAAAATACAATTATGAAAAAAAAAAGGGAGGAGATAAAGGTTGGACAAACAAGATAAAATAGGGCGAATGAATGAAAGGGTCAGAAAAAAAGGGGTAAAACATGGAGGGAACCACACTTTTTCTCCACCCTCTCCCCCCCTTCCCTTATTATGTCACTTTTTGTCACTGTCAGTCACTGCCAGTACTTCATTTACAAATTAATTTACTCGGAAAAATAATGACGATGTTTTGGGTGAATATTTTACATCGGAAAATAATGTTAGGATTCCAATGGTCTCTGAATTAAAGGTCATTTGGTTAAGGGGGTTGGGGTGACTGGTGATTTAGTTCAGGTTGTGTGTGTCCGTCAGTCTGTAATTGTGAACGACGTGTGCGTGCGGGCGGGCTTTGTGTGTGTGTACTTGAGGGTAAGTCTGGCATTGTCCTTGTGATCTCAAAATGTAGCAGAGTAATTTAGGACATGATGTTGAACGTTTAACTTCCTCCACCTAAACATCATCATGGAGTTGAACCTAGAATATGATGTTATTAATAGATCGTTTGGTGAGGAGTTAACTAGGTGATTAGGTGGCTCTCAGGTGAAAGTTATAATCAGTAATTGGAAATAGAATAAAGGCTCTGAAATAACATTTAACTAGAGTCGGTGATTTATGCTGGCTAGAAACTTACAGCTAAATGACTCTGAACACTTATCTGCTCCAGTGATTGAAAGGATAAGAAAGAGAACTCCAGTATATATGTTTTCAGCTTTTGCGTTTGGATAAGGATTAATTTATTTCCTCCTACGACACAAGTCATCTGTAGTGGATGTGTGTTGTGGCTCCCTCTAGTGTTATCTCCACCGTGGGTCATCTTAGCGAACTTATTATTTCAACGGGGTTAAAGATTATGACAGGTGTGTGTGTGTGTGTGTGTTATGACAGAGCGTTGTCCTACCATGATGGCTGACGTGTGTGTGTGTGACCGGATGTGAAGCATATGATAATTTCTCCCTGGCTGCCCAACCCTCATTTGTTCCTTCCTCCTCTCTCCAGCGTCAGTGTTTTGCAGGCTTGTGAAGGACACTCGGCCACACTAAAAGGTTTCTTTGGTCGTGTCTTTTAACACTGGCGTTTAGTAAGAAACATAGATCTTAACAAAACACTGTGTATTGTATGGAGACCTAATGAGGTAATGTATATCACAACATTTCTCGGCTGGAGGAATATGTACCTGTATATACTTTATGAAGAGGGTATATAAAGGTGTATTATCAGTACCGCTCTTGAAGGTGTCTGCCCCTGTTATAAGGCGGTAGCATGACAAGGTTGAAGGACACCTTGCTTAATATAAGTCTCTGCATGGCTGGAGGGGAAATGAAGCGAGTCAGTTGTGAGCGGGAGCGGTGTGAACCAGCGTTTCCTGTCCTCCAGGAGGTTGTTAGGCGGGTGGCTGGTGTAAGCAAGCTTGAGTCATGGTGAAAGGGTGGGGATGCCGCTTGTCGCCGCACTGACACCTGTCTGTCTGTCTTCAGTAGTGTCAAGGACGCCGCCAAGAACCAGCTTGTGTGTTGTTGACCAAGTTAACATCTGACACTCAGCCTCAACCACAGTCTGTACACCATTATGTGGGTTTTATACACACACGCACACACACACACACACACGAAAATACAACTTCAATATTCAGAAGCTTTAACAGAGAAGATAAACATGACAGCAGCTCTTACTGTGCCCTATTATATATAAACAAAACCAGTGTCCTATTACCTTGATGAGACATAACCAACATTTTCTCTATCATCAGGAGACATACAAACACTCGGCGTCTATAATGGTCCAGATTATAGAAGAAACTGATGATAGGCAGGAGGAGTGTTTGTTGACAGATTATAATACACTTCATTTAAGGGGTTCAGAAGAGACCTCACATTTATTGCAGGCAGAGTATAGCAAGTCAGGCATTCGGGATTCAGATTGTAACTTTCATTTTCGTCTGATATCTTAACTTATTTTCATCTAATATCTAAAAAGGTGTGTCATAGTAGAAAGACTCCGTACACTGATTGATTGACTAACTGTTGGAACGGATTGACAGACAGTTGAAGAGACTTAAAAGCTTTGATTTGATTCGTGTACAGGAGAGAGCTATAGGAAGAATGTGTTTGTTCCAAGTGTCCGTTATAGTTTGTTTAGACTTTTATGGTAGTTTAATTGAAAATGGTTTGTGAGCAATTAAGCCTTGTACTGTATATCCAGGTGTTTGGTGGCAGTTAAGCCTTATATATTCAGGTGTTTGATGACAATTAAGCCTTATATATTCAGGTGTTTGGTGACAATTAAGCCATATATATTGGAGCATTTGGATTCGCTGCTCAATGATAGTGAATTCAAGTGTCGTGCTCATTTGTGGTAGTTCATCGGGGATTTTATTTACAGCTGGTTAGAGGGATGCTGTCTAATTTGTCTTCACGGATGCTGTCTAATTTGTCTTCACGAATGCTGTCTTTGAGTTGTCTTCACGCTGTTAATTAGAAGCTCATTAGAAGTATATTATCATTCAGATTTTAGTCTTTTAAGCCTTTATTTTAATTAGGCAATATATGACCTTAGCTATTACGTCACCAGGGATGTAATTGCCTCAACCAATCGGTCAGTCAGTTATTCAGTCAATCAATTAACCGTCATTCAGGTTAATACAGTGGAACCTCCATATAACGAACTCGTCACTCCATGTAATCCGTTAAATGGGAATTTCATATATAACGGACCCTCGATATAACGGACTTTCATCTCTATATATATCTTTATATGGAGATTTCAATTATAACGGACCCTCGATATAACGGACTTTCATCTCTGTATAGATCTTTATATGGAGGTTTCAGGTATAACGGATTCTCGGTATAACGGACTTTCATCTCTATATAATTCGTTAGATGGAGGTTTCACATTTAACAGACCCTCGATATAATGAAGTTTCCTCTCCATATCGTCCGTTAATGAGAGGTATCACTCCACCTCGTTCAGGTTTTGTAAGCAATGTTTAATTTTTTTCTTCCTATATTGATTTTTGTGATAATTATTCATATTAGATTACGTATAATTTCCATAAAACATTATACCATTTACTATCCGGTTAGTTTAGGGGAAATTACCTACGTATTGATGTAATTCCAGTAACCAAAGTACTCTCCTTGTAGTGAACGTGTACCCTCACCCCCCACAGTGCTACATGTCACCTGTTGTAACCTAACCTAACCATACCATACCATCTGCCGGGGAAAGATTCACAATAACATGACTGTCATCTTGGGAATAAATACTCGCAAATCGACGGAAACTTTGGATAAAATAATACGGCTTCTATGCCAACTGACAGTGGATTTCGAAACTGTATTGATGTATTGTAAATTTCTGTTCTGTGGGTTTGATTTGAAAGTCTCACAGGTGCTAGTGAATGTGTTAGTTACCTGGCCTGACTGTGTGGTATATAATTCATGTCCATAATGAATGAGTTGTGGTTGTGAGGTGGTGTGGAGTTGGCAGTGTCTCCAGCACCAGCCCATAAGGGGACCACAATGGGGCCCAGTCAGGGATACTTGGATCTTCAGTGTCATTTGTGTTGATTGATGCTCCCCCCCCCCCCCACTGAGGCTTAATCGGGTCGTAGTGGATTGGGAATATCGCAAATGACACTCATGGTCTCAGAGGCTTAAAAATTGGTCTTGTAGTTGAGGTAGTGGATGATTTTTTGTATGGTGTAGGGGAGAGGGATGGGGGAGGCGTAGTGGTGATGATCCCTAGGACTGGTGCCCTTGGCCTGGTGCTACACACACACACACACACACACACACCTTCCCGGTTGGTGTCACGGCTACTTGGGTGTTGGTACCTTCAAGGTCTCCACCACTACAAACTTGTTTGTCTTAGGTGATATGCAACAGTGATTTCAACCTTGTACTTTAATATTAGCGTGGATCATATTCATGTGTGCTAAATGCTGTACTTGTTTACCCTAACATAAAACATTGAAACTCAGCCACGAGGACGAGTCCGATGCCTGCGAGGCTGTTGGATTATCTGCAGATGTGAACGTTTATGGACTATAACTTCCTTGTTTTCGATTCAGTTTTGAATAAAAATAGTAGGAATGACGTTTAAGTAATTAAGAAATCTGAAAATATCACATAGCGGAGGTGAGTGGCGTTGTATAACTTAATTGAGGTGACCAGTTCACATTGTGATGAAAGCAATCAATACTTGCCTCATCGCCTTAACCAAATTTCAAATGAAAATCACTCAAATGTTAGTTCTACATTAGATTTGGTCAACAGCGTGAAACAGAACTGTATGTCGTATAGTAAGCGTATAAAATGAACTTATAAGAAGATTCACGCGACCAAGAAGTTTACAAGAGGCTGTATAAAAAGTGTGGCCGAGGACAGGTGGCAGGAAGGAGGGACAGGTGAGGTGGACAGGATGACTCGTGGAGCATAACCCCCGCCACCAGGCCAGCGCCCCAAGGTCAAGGTCCAATGAGCTCCCAGCCAGGCAGTGTTCTTCACCTTCAGTAGTGTGCATGTTTAAGAAATTCTGTGTGGTGTATTATCTTGATGAACTCTCTCATCACTGGCCGAGTGTGGGGGCTGCTCCTCCCTCCCCCGTTAACCATGGCCGGCTGTACCCCCACACCTCACTCACACTCCACTCTGCCGAAATCAATAATGACCTGAATTCCTTTATGCAAAACGCAGCACGAATCATTTGGTGTGGAGTGACACAAGGTAAATATCTTGACCTGTGCAAATGTGGGTGCTTCAAAATGCAAATCTTGGGAGTGTTAAGTCACAGGTTTTCTCACTGGTGATAAATTCCTCTATAAAGAACCTTAACCTGGACGAGAAGAGTGACTCGGGTACGCTATATAGGGGCAACTTTTTTATGATAATGAGATAACTTATTGGAAATTAATTCATATACGTTAAAATTATAAAGTGTTGGTCATTTTGTGTTCTCACTTGACTTAAGCTGAGGGATGTTAAAGGGGTAGTGAGCAGGTGTCTCTGTACACCAGGTGGAGGTAAAGCAGCAGGTGTCTTTGTACACCAGGTGGAGGTACAGCAGCAGGTGTCTTTGTACACCAAGTGGAGGTACAGCAGCAGGTGAATAGCAATCAAAGGTTCAGGTGTTGAGGCTCACTGGCAGTGTCCACAAGAGGTAGCGATTACCTCCATAATGTCATATAAAACACCTACCCATCCCCCGCGAAGCTCCACAACAATATCAGTATTGGTGATTTTTACCCACCAGCACCTGAAGAATAGACATCCAAGCGTATCTCACCCGAAGATTATTGCTAACCTAACCCTCATACAGGTAGTAATAGAGTGTTTAATCTTCAGGTAAAATAAGCTGTAAAGTGTTTAATCTGCAGGTGATCCAAATATCCCCTTGTGTATTGGAGAATTGTGTCATGTGTAGGACCTTGACTTAGTGTTTTTAGCAAATAAGTAAAAGAGTTGATGTTATGAAAGTTATTGGGAGAATTAGTCGTGGTCGAGGAGCTCTGAGGGCCTGGGTCACCTTGGCCACTCTCTCTGTCTGTGTGTTACTGTGTCTTCTGTGGCAAGGTGGTGGTGGTGGTTGGTAGAGACGGTGGTTTGTGGTAATGTAGGTGTTTGTGATGGGACATGGTGGTAGTTGGTTGGTATTGATGGAGGTGGTGCTGGTAGTGGTTGGTGGTGGTTGGTAATAGTAGTAGTTGATGATGGTGATTGGTGGTGATCAATGGTAGTGGTGGTGTTGCTGTCGTCTCACACTAACTCACCATCACTCACCAATCACCCACCATCCCCAATCACCCACCATCCCCAATCACCCACCATCCCCAATCACCCACCATCCCCAATCACCCACCATCCCCAATCACCCACCATCACCAATCGCCCACCATCCCCAGTCACCCACCATCCCCAATCACCCACCATCACCAATGACTCACCATTACCAATGACTCACCATAAGCTCCCAGAAGGTGTAGACTCATTTTTAGTGACTCGTTATAAAATCCAAGTAGAATGTGACTCACCTTTCTTACTGACTCACCACTACTACTACTACTACTACTTCTACTACTATTACTTTTTTTAATGGCCTCCAGCCTCCCCCAATAGCCACACCTTCGCCACCATTTAATTACCTACTACTACTACTCATAATATAAGAGTACACTTTAGGTACTGTTAATTAATGGGGCGGTTAGTCGCTGTCCTCATAACGAATTCTCTCTCTCTCTCTCTCTCTCTCTCTCTCTCTCTCTCTCTCTCTCTCTTGCAAGTTGTGGAATGTCTCTATATGAATGCAATAATTATCAAGGGTGTCGAATCTTCATGTGATCCCCAGTGAAGAGCTTGTGGTATGTATTGAGTAACCATGTCAACACAGCTGGTGGTAATGTCCTGTGGTGATGTTACTCAGCTTCATGTGATGGTGGTGATATACTACGCACCATATATACACAGCCATACTGATAACTCACGATTACCGCATTGACTGACGATATTCTTGTCTCGTAGTCAAAGGAACTTGATATTGTTTAGACTATGATAGTAATATAATAATACTAATAGTAATGAAAATACTACTACTACTAATAATAATAATAATAATGACTAATATAATCACAGCCCTTACCTTGTACATCCATATATCGACCATAGTAATTATCATAAAGGTGTGTGTGTGTGTGTGTGTGCCACCGTCCCTTCAAGACACAACCGGGGTTTAATTTGCCAGCAATATATTTCACCTTGTTGTTCTCAGTGGAGGATGACACACACTGAGTAGGCAATTTGACACACTGGTAGTTAAGAGTTGGAGGCCATGTTACTGAGACACTCGCTCACTCACTCCTGCCGTGTGCTGGGTTAGGAGCAACTGGATGGGACATACATACATGCATACATACATACATACATATACATACATACATCCATTCACATCTTTTCATTTCATTTTATTGATTTAATTTTCACCCGGTGTTTAAGGGAGGGGGGGTGGGGTGGTGGTGGTGGTGATTGGGCCCATTTACAATTCAGTAAATGTAGTGGTGGAGACGTTGTGCAGTGGTGGTGGAGGAGATGTTGTGATGTGGTGGAGACGTTGTGGTGTAGTGGTGGAGACGTTGTGTAGTGGTGGTGGAGGAGATGTTGTGATGTGGTGGAGGAGACGTTGTGGTGTGTTGGAGGAGACGTTGTGTAGTGGTGGTGGAGGAGATGTTGTGCTGTGGTGGTGGAGACGTTGTGGTGTGGTGGAGGAGACGCTGTGGTGTGGTGGTGGAGACGTTGTAATGTGCTGTGGTGGTGGAGGTCCTACACAAGATGAATCACTCGACCCCGGCCGGCGACATTGTGTAGAAAGTGAAGGTGAGAACTAAGACAGGTAGGCATCCGAGCAGAACGCCAGCAGAGTTTACCTGTCCTAGTTAAGAGCTGCTGGCTGTCACGGCCCCTCGTCTTCATGCCTACTATGATTGCTGCTTCTGTGATGTATTTGGGCACACACTGGAGAGAGAGAGAGAGAGAGAGAGAGAGAGAGAGAGAGAGAGAGAGAGAGAGCTTAATGGTGTTTAGTCCCCATTAGCCTTAATTTAACCGTAACGTAACCATTAGGATTGAAATCTAGCTCTAATAGGCTTCAATCTTCATGGGCCTCGAGTCTATTGGCTCCTTCCTACTCGTTATGGTTAGGTTAGGTTGGTGTTTTATCAGGATTGCGGTCTATTAATACTCTCCCTATTCCTCTTGTGTAGGTTAGGTTAGGGTTTATTATGACTAGGGCCTATTTGACTTGCACCCACTCCTTATGGTTAGGTTAGGTTTAATAGGGGCTTATCAGGACTGGGGACCATTCGATTTGCATCCTACCGCTGAGGGGCTGTTTTAGGGTCACCAGTGTGAGGTTGTGTACATCCTGCGGTTTCCTGCACTGCTGACGTTAACTTATGGTCTTGTTTGTTTGTTCATGTGAGTAAAGTTGCCATATTAGGACCAGTGGTGTGTGTGTGGGGTGTGTGTGTGTGTGTGGCTGAGGTGCGGATGTTGCCTTGAGTGCTTGTAACACACCGCAGCGAATGAAGTCATCATGTTTACTCTCTAGAAAGACGGCATTAGAGCGAATCAGGGCCAGCAGTCTACCCCCCTTCCTTCCTTCCTTGCGGTTCTTAACAAGGTGTGTTTGTTTGTTTGTGTGTGGTAAGATAATTTGTTTTTGTTATCGCCGAGGGAGAGAGAAAGAGAGCGAGGGTCAGTGGTGGCGGTGAGGGACTAATTCCATCCCAGTACCATGATGTTATTGGTTCAACACTCTTAACCACTCAACCACATTAAAGTTCACCTGTTGATAAATGTAAACTGGAATCTAGGAATGTTTATTTGTACCTGAATAATATAAGATTACCCCCCCCCCCCCTACTGTAGGTCGTCATCTGAGAAGTCGAGGGACATAAAGTATTCTACCATAATGAATGACTCGGTGTGGTTGGGTTGTGTGAGGCCAAAAAAAGAAAAAAAGAAAAAAAAGTTCTTCCTTCCTTATAAAGACTCCTGGCCAGCAGCGTATAAAGTGCCAGTTTTTTATGAAATGTTGAAAAAACGTTTCTTGTGGTCTACGTCTTAGTGTGTGTGTGTGTGTGTGTGTGTCCTATAACGTCTTGAGAAATTGTGTTTTTATACCTGTGGGTGAGGTGACATTATACAATTGACGTTTGTTAAATTTTTACGTGTTATAAAAGTGAGTGTTAATTTATTGGGGGTTTAGAAGCGACCACGTGTAACCTTGTTGTTCACGTGTTATCTTGTTGTTCACGTGTCATCTTGTTATTCACGTTGTCACCTTGTTATTCACGTGGTCACCTTGTTGTTCACTTGTCACCTTGTTATTCACGTGTTCACCTTGTTCACGTGGTCACCTTGTTGTTCACGTGTCACGGTGCCAACAAGTCATGGCTTGTGGTCAGCGTGCATTTTTGCGAGTGTGCTCAGGTGTCAGTCACGTGGCCTAATGTGAGGTGTGATCTCTCTCTCTCTCTCTCTCTCTCTCTCTCTCTCTCTCTCTCTCTCTCTGAATATCGTTGAATTTGGTTATCAAGAATTACCAGATAACTCGTGAGGTCATGTTCCGGGGTGTGGTGGGGATATGCAGCACGATAGCAGCTCACCCCAACTAGGATATCATTATCATTCAGCCTCGTTTACTACTCATGGATAACCTGGAGGATAACCGCTCACCCTGTAGGTAAGATATCATTCGTTCTCTTACGCCTCGCTGCCACAGGAACCCAGGCTTACCAGTTCAGTATTGTGTGTGTGTGGGTGGGGGGGGGGGGGGTGTCCTGGTCAGTTAACACAGGTAGTTTAGCACGACACACTAACTACCGTCACCAACTATTCTCCTGATGATTTTTAACTACGTTTAAAGAAGGATTATTATACGAGTCTTTTTTTCCCCTCGCGTAGTTAATCGTTCCCATGAGAGGAATAATTGAATTTCGGCAGACGACCATGTGTGAAGAGCTTACGTTGACTCACCGATTGACTGACTGACTGGAGGGTAAGAAAATGACTCACCTGATTCACTGAGAGAATTTTCTGCTGGATTCGCCCTAACACATGACTCATTTGTTAAGTCATTGTTTCGATTTCATTGTTGGCCATCATTATAGTCGCTGATGTATCTTCTTGACGTATTATGAAGGAATTTATGAGATGTAATAACTTCACCTGACGGGAGTTGAAGTGATATATTTATTTATACCTGTGTGTGTGTATATGTATGTATGTATGTAAAGGACTCCAATACACACAGTAATAAGTCATTGAGGACTTGTCTTGTATAGTCTGATAAATTATCGTTTTTTTTTTGTGACCTTAATTTTTTTTTTCACGTCATGGAGGCGACAGTGTGCTAAAAAAAACTCGATTTTATGGAATTATCAGTTTTAATGTTTTCTTTCGTCTCCTCTTTGACCTGTGAAAAATCAAAACCATTATAATTACAAGTTATTAAATTTTACAGTAAACTATATATTGTACCTTTTGCTCTGTGGCTTCTGCTGTTTTATAGCCTCAGGTAATCGGCAGGTAACTCGCTTCTTAGATTTATATTACCGTCGTGTTTGTTGATAATATTGTGTTGGCGGTCAGATATGTCAGTCAATACGTGGTAATTATTATTTAGTGTACAGAGGGGGGGGGGGGGATGTTGATTAAAAAACCCGGATTGAGTTTCATTAGCAGCACTGTACAGTATATTGGTTTTAGTCAGCTGATAGACAATATTTAGTTGGCCAAAAGGGGGAGGAAAAGGGAGGGGGGGGGGGGTTGAATTGCAGTTACATCCGTTTGTAAATAATTCTCTTTTCTGCGTTAGTGTCATGAGAGTATTATTAGCGTGGAAAGTATTTGAAATTGGCGGATAACTGGGAACGTGTCGAAATAATTGGCTTTGTAGTAGATATTAAATAGGGGGAAGGTGGGGGGGGGGGTTATTGTATACCTACGGGATGTTGAGGATGAACCACGCACATGTTGAGGGAAAACACACACACACAGGTAACTCAATATAAGCATTCCTTCACCCTAACATCATCCCCCCCCTCCCCTGTACTGTCATTGCTTCGTATCTAACCTAACCTAACCTTACCTTACCTACCTAACCTAACCTTACCTTACCTTACCTTACCTTACCTCACCTTACCTTACCCTTACCTCTTCTATCACCCAATAAAGGTAGAAGAATCTAATGAACTGTTTGTAATTTTTTCATGTTTTTTTTTGGAACTAATTTTCGATCCATTTTTCGCTTTATTTACTTATTTTTTTTATCCATATTCTTGTGACTTTTTGGTTTGTTATTCTATTTTGATTTTCTTGTTTATTTATATTTATACGTTCATAAGAGAGCAAAATGGAACGCTTGGCCAGGCACTCGTGAATGCTCGTGCTGACGTTGTTTTTTTGTTTAATGGTGCACCTTGCTTGTTTTGTTTTACTTGCTTTGTTTTGTTTTAATTGGTTGGGGACGGAAATGGTACAGGTATGAAGGGCTTTTAATTAGTGTTGCCGCGTGAGGTCAACTGATTACTGCCTGGGCTATTGTGTCTTTCCGATAATGAGGGTATTGGAGGGGGTTGTGTGGGAGGTTGGAGGGGGTTGTGTGGGAGGTTGGAGGGGGTTGTGTGGGAGGTTGGAGGGGGTTGTGTGGGAGGTTGGAGGGGGTTGTGTGGGAGGTTGGAGGGGGTTGTGTGGGAGGTTGGAGGGGGTTGTGTGGGAGGTTGGGGGAGGTTGTGTGGGAGGTTGGGGGAGGTTGTGTGGGAGGTTGGTGGAGGTTGTGTGGGTGGTTGGGGGAGGTTGTGTGGGAGGTTGGGGGAGGTTGTGTGGGAGGTTGGAGGGGGTTGTGTGGGAGGTTGGAGGGGGTTGTGTGGGAGGTTGGAGGGGGGGTTGTGTGGGAGGTTGGAGGGGGTTGTGTGGGAGGTTGGAGGGGGTTGTGTGGGAGGTTGGAGGGGGTTGTGCGGGAGGTTGGAGGGGGTTGTGCGGGAGGTTGGAGGGGGTTGTGCGGGAGGTTGGAGGGGGTTGTGCGGGAGGTTGGAGGGGTTTGTGCGGGGGGTTGGAGGGGGTGGTGTGGGAGGTTGGAGGGGGTGGTGTGGGAGGTTGGAGGGGGTGGTGTGGGAGGTTGGAGGGGGTGGTGTGGGAGGTTGGAGGGGGTGGTGTGGGAGGTTGGGGGAGGTGGTGTGGGAGGTTGGGGGAGGTGGTGTGGGAGGTTGGGGGGGGTTGTGTGGGAGGTTGGAGGGGGTTGTGTGGGAGGTTGGAGGGGGTTGTGTGGGGGGTTGGAGGGGGTTGTGCGGGAGGTTGGAGGGGGTTGTGCGGGAGGTTGGAGGGGGTTGTGTGGGAGGTTGGAGGGGGTTGTGTGGGAGGTTGGGGGGTTGTGTGGGAGGTTGGAGGGGGTTGTGCGGGAGGTTGGAGGGGGTTGTGCGGGGGGTTGGAGGGGGTTGTGTGGGAGGTTGGAGGGGGTTGTGTGGGAGGTTGGGGTGGAGGGTGGATTGTGTATTGTGGGGGAGGAGCGAGTGTGTGTGTGTGTGTGGGGGGGGGGGGGTTGGAGAGAGAGAGACGCCAATAGGTTCATGAACTGTGTGTATGAGTTGGAGGATAATTATAGACACCGTCAAGAGCCAAGTGTTTGATAAGACTTGAGGCCCTCAGAGGAAAATACCATCCAGGAAATTTAGAAAAAAATAAAAAAAAAATAAAAAAAATCTTATTCCTGTAATTATATTTTTGAATAAAGTCACACGTAAATAAATTAAAAACAAATGTCTCATAGTTTTCCAATGTACAAAATTCCACCTGGACGTATTTTACCGGACAGTTTTCCCCCATTATGTAATATTCGCATTGGACAGAATTCCACGGTCAGGTGTAGCAGGAGAGGCAGGTGTAGCAGAGAGGCAGGTGTAGCAGGAGAGGCAGGTGTAGCAGGTGAGGCAGGTGTAGCAGGAGAGGCAGGTGTAGCAGGAGAGGCAGGTGTAGCAGAAGAGGCAGGTGTAGCAGGTGAGGCAGGTGTAGCAGGAGTGGCAAGTGGGTGAGGCAGGTGTAGCAGTAGAGGCACCTGGGTGAGGCAGGTGTAGCAGGAGAGGCAGGTGTAGCAGGAGAGGCAGCTGGGTGAGGCAGGTGTAGCAGGAGAGGCAGGTGTAGCAGGTGAGGCAGGTGTAGCAGGAGAGGCAGCTGGGTGAGGCAGGTGTAGCAGGAGAGGCAGGAGAAACTAACCTGGAGAATCATAGGAAATTAGCAAGAGGTGTCACATAAATACAGAATGAAGCGAGTGGTGGTGGACGCTAAAGGAGAGAGGGAGAGAGAGAGAGAGAGAGAGAGAGAGAGAGAGAGAGAGAGATTACATTACGAGGAAGGATTCTGAAGGATGAAATTCTAACAAGGAAACGTGCGAGGATGAGGAAGTAGGGAGGGATGAGGAGAGAGTTGTGGGAGGAGAGAGGGAGGAAGGAGAAGAAAGTTGTGAGGAGAGAGGGAGGAAGGGAGGAGTCTCTAGGCCGGGCATTGGGAAAGCTGATTGTAGCGTCGTGAGTGTCCCCCCAATAACAAGGTGGATGACGAATTATTTCTTGTTGCTGGCGAGGAGGAGGTGGTCACGGTCATGTCTCACCCTGGCGAGGAGGAGGAGGTGGTCACGGTCATGTCTCACCCTGGCGAGGAGGAGGAGGAGGTGGTCACGGTCATGTCTCACCCTGGCGAGGAGGAGGAAGTGGTCACGGTCATGTCTCACCCTGGCGTGGAGGAGGTGGTCACGGTCATGTCTCACCCTGGCGAGGAGGTGGAGGAGGTGGTGGTCACGGTCATGTCTCACCCTGGCGAGGAGGAGGAGGTGGTCACGGTCATGTCTCATCCTGGCGAGGAGGAGGTGGTGGTCACGGTCATGTCTCACCCTGGCGAGGAGGAGTAGGAGGAGGTCACACTGTTGACTCATACTGGAGGTTCACTGAGGGCAGGGTGGAGAGAGAGAGGGTTTCCACTAACTTCCCATCCATGTGTGGCGCAGGGAGTAAAGCACGTGTTATGTGGGCAATGACTTGGACTATAATGGATTCACAACTAGGGAGAGAGAGAGAGAGAGAGAGAGAGAGAGAGATACTCCTCTATATAACACTATACTGTACAGCGGAAGAGGTGAACAGAGCAAAGAGGAAACATACCTATTATTAACACCTGAATTTTGTATACGAGTTAGGTTAGGTTAGGTTAGGTTAAGTTAGGTTGGGTTGTGGGTTCTTAACTGTGATTTGCTTTTGTACACCGACCTATAAATAGTGATCCCATTTACTATTACATTTCCTATTTGTGTAGTCCACCATTAAGGTAGTTTAGGTATGATATGAAAGTCTAGAACACCCCCCTGGCAGCTGTTTTTAAAGGGTTTATGAAAGTGTGTAAACGTAATGAGGTTTGTTTGCAAGGGTTCGTGTTGGGTGGTTATGGCAACAGTGTGAGTCAATAAGGTTGGGTGGAGGGAGTGTACACGACATGTTAAGTTCTTCGTCTGTTGTGGTGCATCAGGAGGTAGAGGCGTGGGAATACAATGGCCACCGCCAGACAGGAAGCACCATCAAAGTGGCCGCCATCCACTACCTATTGACCAACCTTATAGATTTTTGACAGCTATGTGGGTCACGACAATGAAAACAAAACACTGTAATGTGTAAATGTGTATCGGCAGTGTAGGTTTGTAGTGTATCTGGTTAATTGTGGCGTTAAACGTGTCCGGATTGACAGATTAATCTATGGGATATGTCTATGAACACAGGGGTGACCAGGTGTGGTAAGTTGCACCTGATAAAATATTCTGCACGGGTGGAAAAATTAATGCCAGCCAGGATTGTAGAGACAGGATATGGATTGACTTAAACGCAGCTGAAAAAAATATATATTGTGGTTTATTGAGGACCTTGATAAAGAACTGATTAAAGCTTTAGTCGTTGTATAGAAGACCAGGTCGAGGGGATGGTGTAGGTGAGCTTCGCGAAGTATGAAGGTTGTGCAAAGGTTTCCGACTTTAGACGCAAAATGTCCAAAGGTCCTCGAGACGATGGATGATGTGGCTATGATAGACTTGTAGTGGTGTGTTCTCTCCAGTTTAGTTTGTATATATGATGATGGCGAAAAGTTTTGTATATTGCACAACCTGGAGGATGTTAACGCCCAGTGAGACATAGTGTTGGTATGGTTGATGGCACCGTGGTAGTGGTGGTCTAATTCTGAAGGCTCCTGGGTGTATTCTGGAGGACTCTGGTATTAGTGATGAGTCGTCAACATATTTCCAGTGAGCAAGAGTTTCTTTCAAGGCGTCGTTTAGAAGGAAGAGGAAGCACCTTTACGCCCGGAAGGGACGCCGCGGGTGGGTGTTTGAAAGTGACTCCTCGGAAGTGAGCGGCGGTCGATAAGGAAGTGTGTATGCCAAGAAATGAGATTTATCCCAATCCCGAGGTTGATTGCTTGTTGATAATTATATTGTGGTGGACTAAGTCTAACGAAGGTGAAAGCCACAGAGGTCTTACGTTTTTCTAACTTGTGGTAGATAAAGTCTAGGAAACTGACAAGTCAGGGACGGCGAAGGAGGCCTTCATCTTATCAAAAGACTGAGTGGCTGTCAAACGATATCCGGATTAGTCAATCAGGTACACAGTGTTCGCAGATAAGACATGGGAGGAATAGGTCGCAACACATTGAGTGATTATGGTCTTGTTGACTTATGTATTGAAGGAAACATAAGAAGTGTTACAATCATATTGCTTATCAAGGCGAACCTCCGTGTTAAAGCAGATGGTTAAGTTAGTTCCGGGGAGATCTTGTGGAGTTTCACTGGTAGGTCAGTAGGAGAGGTGAAGCGCTTAACCCTGAGTCTGTACAGCCACCTGGTGACTTCACATTCTTGCATCATGTCAAGGGGGGGGGGGGGGGGTGAGGGGGAAACGAATAGTACCAAGCTGGGTAGAGACTTTTATCTAGTAGTACAATAGTCACTAATTTGTTAAGGTGTGTTATCATCAGCAAGGTAACAAGAAAGGGAAATAATGAGTATGTAGCCAAACTAATCAGAACCTCTAGATTCTCATAATATAAACTAATGTTAGTCTGTTTTAGATGTTTTCATAGAGCTTATTTCATTAAAAAACCTTGTTAAGTGAGGACCTTTTCTTTATAGAGATCATTGTTGTAGCATAAGGATGTAATACGTGTAGTGATCCAGGGCAGGTCAGCTGGGTGTGTAGCCAGATGGACTTTTCAAGGAAGCAGAGGTGGTGGTAGGCTTCCGTGATGGTATTGATGTAATTTCTACCATGTACATCAGTTAATGGTTGGTAATTGTACGTCATTTTAGTCCCTGCAGCTGGGTGGTCGTGGGAACAGGGGACGAGAACAGTGACAGGTGTGTACTGGGGGGGGGGGGGGGGGGGTAATAGGTGGCTGAGGTGGCAGGTACTGGTTTGCCAAGTCAGTCAAGATAAGGTCAAGATTCAAGAGTGTTTTGACCATGTGTGTGGTGGGGGGTGTGGGGTACAGCTTGTGATAAACGTCTTATAATTAACGTGTCTCAGGTGTTTTTTTAAGATGGTTACTGTGTGTGTGTGTGTGTGTGTGTGTGTGTGTGTGTGTGTGTGTGTGTGTCCTCTTTTTTTTTTAACAAGAAAATCTCACTAAACTCATGGCGACAATAAATGCGTTATACCCAAGTGCCAAGTAAGATGTTTCCTCTTGGGCGATTATTTGGGGGGTTATAAAATAATGACCTTTGGTGTTATCTAATAAACCACAGCCGAGATAGATAGATAGATAGATAGATCACATGCAGGTGCTGACTCTTATGTGTGGAGGCCGGGCAGGATGTTTTACTCATGGTCACTTATACACCAGAACAAAATAAATAAACGTGGAATAAATATATAAATTCCTTTCCCCTTCCTACTTCACTACCATTCCCTTCCCCTCCCTCCCTCTCCCCGCCTTTCCTTCCCCTCCCCCCTCCCCTCCCCATGTGCATTTAGTGGTCTCTCTCTTTCCCATAGTAATTGCATTGGATTGTTTTAGATGCCAGTATGGTGTGGTATGATGCGGTGGGGTGTGGTATGGTGGTGTGGAGTGGTGTTGGGGTGTTATATGGTAGGGTGGAGTGGTGTGGAATGGGGGGCAGCTTGAACCATCCGGGCGGCAGCTGCGTAAAATTCAGCCAGGGGGAAGAGCATGTGGGGATTGGTGATGCTCACATTGTAATGAACGGGAATTTCGGCTTTTTAGCGCTGTGTGTGTGTATTATTTGTGTGCGTATTTTGCGTGTATGTTTATTGTTTGTGCTTATATCGTGTGTGTGTGTGTGTGTGTGTGTGTGTGTGTGTGTCTGTCCCAAAACAGACAATCACACCCTTTATTATACAGAAAATATATCCGCCTCGGTGAGTACAGGAAGTGGACGGTGGTTGGTGATGTATGAGTCAGGCTGCCATTGACCCACTTGGCCAACCTCGTCTACACATGTCTTGGGTCACAAACTGCTCATGTGTTACCTGTCAGCCGCGAGAGTACACCTCTTAGCCGCGAGAGTACACCTGTAGGCCCTGAGAGTACACCTGTAAGCCCTGAGAGTACACCTGTCAGCCCTGAGTGTACATCTGTCAGCCCTGAAAGTACACCTGTTAGCCGCGAGAGTACACCTGTCAGCCCTGAGAGTACACTTGTTAGCCCTGAGAATACACCTGTCAGCCCTGAGTGTACACCTGTCAGCCCTGAGTGTACACCTGTGTTTATACTAGGGCAGGACAAGGCAGCAAGGGTGAGGTAACTGAACTTGAGGGTTTTATTGGGTGAGGTAGACAGGTGAGCTGTGGCCCTGAGGTATGTGCTTGGTGTGAGTCTGTTCTACCTGAGGCCAGCCAGGCACTCTAGTATGGCCGGCTGTCTGCTGGGGTCACCCGTCCTGACCTCCCTCCCACCACCCACCTCTCAGTGACACCTGCATCTCCACCTCCTAATCTGAGAACATAGACTAGTATTATATCGCTCAGTCGTTTCCTCTCGTGATTTTACTTTGATTTTATTTATTTCTTGGATATTATGAGGAAAACTTTGGAGAGCTTCAGGAGTTGTGTTAGGTATTGGTGTTAATTCATGACGCGGCGTCTAGTGGTCAAGGTGAGAATGTGTTGGTGGCGCAGCAGGAGCAGGCGGCAGGTCCCTCCTACCTGTGTCCCTGCTTGTCCGTCACATACTGTACAGTGCCCCTCCCTCTCTCCCTTCCTCATTCATCCACTCACCCACCTTCACACCCCATACCTTCACCCACACACACCCACCCCATCACAGTAGAATCACATATGCATCCCACGCAGCTTTCCGCCTTGAGTTTCCAGACGTATTTAAATGACAGTGACATATTCGCGAGCTACAGCTACCCTTGACACCAATGGGGATATTAGGACACGCGTGGCCTGGTATTCCCGCTAGAATAGGTCACAAGACACATTACATCGATCACGGAAGAATGTTTACAGTAGTTTCAACTTTTTTTCTCGGTCTAGGTCTGTCTGCTGCTGGTGTGTATACGAGTCTTATTGTGTAAACGAACTGGTGATTAGTGTTTGGGCTAGAGTGTAGTGGTGTTATGTTACGGTTGTTACTTATTGTCACTGGTGGAAAACTATCCTCCCCCCCCTATCTCTTTGTTATTAAGGTCTAGTTATTTTATGTAACTTCATATACGACTGTTTAGTCCACGCGGTGCTGAGAGTACACATAAGACGAGTCATTCTTCCCTAGTGTACAATCAAAAGTCGCGGTTTTGTCCGAAGATTCAATGCAGCTCGTGAAATATTATGAGAGCCCCCCCCCCCCCCTACCACAAGGCAAGGCGCATCAAAAGTTTACCCCTTTGGCATATGTTTTCACTAAATTTCACAACACGACTTTTGTCTTTCATTGTAGCTCAGAAATAATGAATGATATAATACTGCACTGTGGGTTCAGGGAAGTTGGCCGAGTTTGGTATAAAAGTACTGTTTTCTTCCATCTATTCATTGTCTCTCAGTATTCCTCCAGTTTAAAGACGTTTTTAAGTGATGTTTCATTCAAGGTTATGATAAAATATGTGTTAGGTTAGGTTTCTCTGAGGCTCCCAAGACATGTGTGTGTGTGTGTAGTATGGGCGTTAACCTAACACAAGACAACGAGGCTCTCCAAAGGAACCTGCCACCACGTCTCTCTCGTGATCAATACCCACCTCATACTTTGCTCCTCGTATACAAGGACCTTTTCTTAAACTACTCTATCTGAAGAATTGTAGAGAGCCGATTGGTTGAGAGGTGTAGTAGTGAATAGCTGTGTAATTCGTGTCACCATGAGGATATAGTTCAGAGGATAACACTGAAGAAGGCGTGGTCGGTCCTCCCTGCAGCCATCGTGGGAGGAGGGGAGGTGGTGGGGGGGTGGGGAGGGGCTCAGCTGCAGCGAAACTAACGTCGCATACACGCATCACATCTTTTTACTACGCCGTTTACCAGTGGAAGACAATGTATAGGTGAATGTTAGGGTATTAGTTCTTGTTAACCTTCACTTTTAGCCAGTAAACACATCTCAGTATATGTAAGGTGAAGCATGGGAGAATAATGGGAAGTTGGAGAGAGAGAGAGAGAGAGAGAGAGAGAGAGAGAGAATTTTTTTTTTTTTTTTTTTTCTTCATTGTTAAGGACCGGATGGTTGGTACAGTAGAAGCCAGCCTGGTTAGGTTAGGTGACGAGAGAAAAATCAATTACAATTTTGGTTTGGTTAGGATTGGACAGGAAGGGCTAGGGTAAGATAGGACAAGATAAGCTAAGCTAGGTTAGGTTAGGGTTGGTAACTTTTTTGTGACCTTTTTTTTTGTGACCTTTCTTCCTAGATGGTGTTTGTTAGTTATGATACTGTGTGGTTACTGCTCGTGTTTTTTGCGACCTTCTGATTATAGACAGGTTAGTCTGGTTGGTGGGGGGGGGGGGGGGGCCTCTGTCTCTCCAGTTACTCTTCATCACATAATTTCATCCCTACATTTGACGAGCACTAAAGTTGTTATTATCTTCTTTAATGTGGTCTAGGGGTGTTAAGTTGTTTTAATGGTTTAGTTTCACCCGTGGCCGACAGAGCTTGTGTGAGAATGATGTTAGGAAATTGTTGAGTTTAGATAAGGTTGTAGGAACACTTGTTATAGGAGAAAGTGAAAGTGGATACTATATAGGTGTGGCTGCCCGTTATGAGTAGTACGGATATAGCACACACACACACACCAACCAAGGTCATTAAATGATCTCCACACACACAATACAAAGCCGTCAGAACGCAAGGTGACACTGTGGCTAAGACTCCAGTCGACCACCTTTACTTTCCTTACTGTAAAATTAGGTTCACATCTGGTTGGACTTGAGTGTACCCTGGGCGCGAACCATCGACCCTAAGGACGGGAGGTGAGCGATGTATCCACTCTACCACCGCACATTACTAAGAAAATAATCACTGATGTTAATGTACTTTGAGAATATTTGAAAACTTTATGGATAAATATGCGATTTGTTTAATATAAGACGTATTTTGACAGGTTATGGTAGTTTGGGAATGAGGAAGAGGAGGTACGCGTTGTGTTATGGTTTAGTAAGGTGGATATAGTGGTGTTCAGCTGGACTCACCCACCTCCCTCATCACCCTGCTCTCGGTTACAACTTCCACCTATCTTCTCTCTTTTTACTCCATCTCTCATCGTTCTCCTTCTCCCCCTTTTCTTTCCTATTTGCTCTCCCATTCTTCACCCTCCTCCTGACTTTCCTTCTCCTTACTCTTCCTACTCTCCTCCTCCTCCTCACTCTCCCACTCCTTCATTCTCCCTGTCCACACCTCACTCTCTCCTTCTCTCCAAATTTGAAACTTTTATGTCGTTCAGCCTCTTAATAGTCAAAGGAACTCAAGATGGTGGAACTTTTTCTCCCTTTATTGAAAATCTTCCTTTAAGTAGCTGGATAAGTTGTGGGAAACTTTCATCGACTAATTGGTTCTTGGGAAGTTCTTACACGAATATTAAGATGTTTTTTGATATGCCTGATGTGAGAGTCTGTAGGTAAATAAAGATGTGGTTTTAACTGTTATTTATCAGATCTCTCTCTCTCTCTCTCTCTCTCTCTCTCTCTCTCTCTCTCTCTCTCTCTCTCTCTCTCTCTCTCTCTCTCTCTCTCTCTCTCTCTCTCTCTCTCTCACTCTCTCTCTCTCTCTCCTATAAAAAAAATCGACTGGTGAAAATCGTTGTGTAGCGTAACAGAACCCGGGGTTAGGGGTAGGACAAAAACTCACCTAACCTAACTTAACCGATCATAACTTAACCTAACCAGTGAGTTTTTGACCATGCATCCCAAAGATCCAAGTGTGTGGTGTAACATTTCGTTTACTTACTGGAATATATTGAAGAAAGAAATATACTTGTAGCATAACTTCTTTCTTTCTCTCACGTTTAATGATCCAGTTCTGTTGTTTTGTAGTGTCACGGATAAAGTATGCTCTAAAATTCCCTTAGCTTTCATATATAACTCCAATATTTTTTTTTTTACTAAACTCTTCTTGTATTTTTTACGTGATTTCGACAACATTTGGCTGGGCACTGTGTGTGGCGGTATCGGGTGTGGAGACAGAATTTTGTTGGTGTTGTTACAGGTCAAATAGATCCCAGTTATAATAGGTCATATGTTAATGAAATATAATAATGAAGTTAAGGATTTATTTAAATTTGACCTCTTAGTCTAGGGGCCCATTAAGGACTGGGCCCTTAATCCCCAAGTGCCAGGTTAAGTTAGATTGGGACATCTTAAAAATCAGGCTTATTGGGATTCCGGCCTATGTGAACTGGGACTCAAGCCTATGTGAACTGGGACTCAAGCCTATGTGAACTGGGACTCAAGCCTATGTGAACTGGGACTCAAACCTATGTGAACACGGACTCATTCATCTTGACATTGCACTCTTCTTATTAGCTACATCATATATATTAAAGAGTTCCATGTACTGTCTCGTCATATTTCTCGATAACATTACAAAAGAATCATGCTTCCTTGTTGCCTCACATTTACCTGCCGTCAACACCTGGCTCATTACGGCTCTAGCAAAAATATAAGAATTCCTTCATTTTTTTAACTTTCATAGCGCATCATTTGCTCTCAAGATTCATTCCTCAAGTTCACATTGCAGTGTGTACAGGTCATAAGTGTCATAAAGTATTTTAAATCGACTCAGGAACAGTCATAAGTACCTGAGCTTTACCTCCTCGTGTCATTGCTGTAACACCCCCCTCCCCCCACCACCACCACCAAGGACACGTACCTTACCTGTATGACGTCACGGCAGTCACTCCAGTTTGATCAGGGGGACTGGATTTTCATGACAGAGCAGGACAGTTAATTGATTGTTTTTTCCTTGATTATTATACACAGGTCAGATTATTTACCATCTTAGATCAATGGTATGATGTAGATGCGGCTTTTAGTGTTGGTATATCATTGAAAAGTTATATTATAATTACTTTACTTGGTGGTGTGATTCCTGCTACCAAGTTATGAGGGCGTATTTACCATCGGTGTCCAGTGAGCCATTATATTTCGTTCATCTAGCCTGGCAAGTCTTCGTGCTTCGCTTGGGTGACGGTGAGTGTTGGTGTTAATTAGGGACTTGGTAATGTTCTTCCTAAGTTACCTGTGTGGTTTAACTGGTGAATCTAATGCGTCTGTTCTCTAGGGGTAGGTTAGGTTAGATTAGGTTGGTGTCTAATCAGGTGAAATAAAAGGGTGGTTCTACGCTTCATGAAATCCTAACCTAACCTAACCTCATCTCAAAATAGTATTAGTGTTGTTGATCTTCAGGTGAAATATACTAGGGTGGAGTCTTCAGGTGATCCGGTGTATCTGTATGTATGCTGTGTCTTGAGACTCCAGTGAAGGCCACGGTGCTTCAGATATATGTATATAAACCTGTTATGTTGTCATCGTACGTGGGGCGGTGTGTGCAGGGGGGCGGGGATGGTGGTTGTTGGTGTTGTCAGGGAGAAGGGTAACAGGTTGAGAAGTATTGAGAAGGACACTAAACAGCTCCTGGACAACGCGCCTCCACACCCCAGTCTCAGGTGAGGGGAAGGAAGGTAGGTAGGTAGGTAGCGGTCGAAGGTCACCTCACCTCCCTTGACACGGTTCACAAGTCGTAGTAAGAACTCTTTATTAATTTTCGGTCGTTTTTTTTGTCGATTTTGTAAATGGTGGTTTTGTATCTACAATTTTATTAATCGTTTAATTTTTGTAGGGCTTAAATTTTTACTCTTTTGTTGATATTATTAAACACGTAAAATATTTTGTGAGTTCTTTAATAATAATCGATCGTTTTTTGTTTTATAGTTGAGGATTAGGCCTATGTTTTTTCAGCACTCGCTTATAAATCCTACTCGGGAATGTTCCAGCTTTTAAATCCTACTCGGGAATGTTCCAGCTTATAAATCCTACTCGGGAATGTTCCAGCTTATAAATCCTACTCGGGAATGTTCCAGCATTTAAATCCTACTCAGGAATGCTTCAGGCGACCGTGAGTGGAGGGAACTGGTTCAGGTCGCGCCAGAGAGGATTATAGTGTAACCTGTTGATAGTGTAGTTAGTGTATTATTAGACACCAGTTATAGAGTCTACTTAATGGATACCAAGAGCTCAAGTTATAACAGTTCTTCTGATTATTTTTTCATCGAAAGATTAGATATTCCAGTTTAGTTCATCTGAAGATTAATCACCCTAACCTAACTTAAACTCTAACTTAAGCTAACCTAACTTAATCTACCCTAATCTAATCTACCCCTCCCCCCCTCAGGTATACTTAAGTTGGTTATTCAGCAGGTGGGATTAGCTTGGTGGGGGGGGGGGGGGTGTCTTGTCTCAGGTGTTCCCATTTTTTTTATAACTGGGTCACAAGGTCCTATAATCTTAGTACAGTACAGCCAGGTGTTTGATTTAGGTGCACAGACGGAGAGAGAGAGCGAGAGCCTCGTTACTCCTCCACAATAACCTATTAACATTTTGCACGCCTTCAGTCTTCCCACTCTCGCCACGGTAAGTAGGAGTCTATCCCAGGTCAGTGATCCCTTCCTCTGCGTCAAGTTCCTCAGTTTGACACCTCCTTCCCTCTCTCCCTTCTTCTCTCCCATCCGTTTACTTTGCCGTCTAATTTCCTGTCAATCTCAGAACACATTCTCTCTCTCTCTCTCTCTCTCTCTCTCTCTCTCTCTCTCTCTCTCTAATGATGTTAATGAGGGGTAATTATAGGGCACTAGTGGGAGTGTTCCTAACCTCTTCCACAACTTTCAAACATCTTCATCTGTTAGGTTAGGATAGATCAGGTAAGGTAAGGTTAGGTCAGTCAGGTCAGGTCAGGTAAGGTTAGGTTAAGTACCGCCTTGTTAACGAGAGCTCCAACTACATTCACAACTTCTGCAGGTATATGCATAATGTACTCACACCTGTATATCTTGTGCAGTTATTCAAGAAACTATCTGTACTTGGGGTTGTCGATGAATTTTCAGAATGAACACTGTGACTCCTGTTGTCTGGGTAGGGTTGTCAAAATCCATCGTCCGTTGTCATATTGTCTCAACCTCATTTTATAAAGAGTTTTTTGCGTGACTACCTTTGAAAAAAATATTCCTTTTTTTTTTAGATTATTAAAATTTATAGTATGAAATTGCCATTATTTTTAAAGGGATATTTTGTCTTAATTATAAATGCCGTTGTGTTAGATTGGGTCACTTTTCACAGACTAAATTAGTACAGGTAATAATGATGAGGTGTGTAATTAGTCTGATCAATTATGGTGAAGAAAATATAAAAAACTGAACTAGCATATCTAACATGGATCTCCGGAGGATTAACCACCCTAACGTTAGCTTGAGGTAGATTAAGTTAAATTAGGTTTAAAATAGCGTTAAGGTGATTAATCTAATTTTCAGGTGAATAAATGCCTCTCGGAACACCTGTTTCGTTTTCATTAAATACCCGCTACTCATAATCCCTATAGTGAATGTTGGTATTGATTTAAACCATCGTCATCCAAGGGTTAAACCATACGAGTCCGTGAATTAAACCACCATCATCAAAGGGTTAGACCACCGTCATCAAAGGGTTAAACCATCGTCATCAAAGGGTTAAACCATACTAGTCGATGAATTAAACCACCGTCATCAAGGGGTTAAACCATCGACATCAAAGGGTTAAACCATCGTCATCAAAGGGTTAAACCATCGACATCAAAGAGTTAAACCATACGAGTCCGTGAATTAAACCATCGTCGTCAAAGGGTTAAACCATACTAGTCAATGAATTAAACAATACTCTTCAAAGGGTTAAACCGTCGTCATCAAAGGGTTTAAGAGGCTGTAGTGAAAGGTGTAGTCGTAAACCTCAGACACTTTACGATAAGGTGGACTGGTTATAACGTGTTGTTGTGAGGGAGGGGTGGGAACGGAGGGGGTGGGAACGGAGGGGGTGTGGGTGGTGGGGTGGGGACGGAGGGGGTGTGGGTGGTGGGGTGTGTTGGGTGGGGATGGGGGGAGTGGGAAGGGTGAGGTGGGGGAGTACGAAGGGTGGGGTGTGTATTTTTATGGATCCCCGGCGAGTGAAAGGAAGTTTGAGTGCAGTAAGGGCAGGTCCAGAGTCTCTACCGGCAAGGTCGTTTACACTTTGGGTTAGTTTCTCTGGTTTAAGCTTCATGAGGTCTTGTAGATGTTGCTCGATAATGGTGTGTGTGTCCCCTTAATCATCATGGGAAATAAGCTGGGGGGGTTAAGCTTCAGGTGTCCCGTTGTAAAGTTGTTTCCAGTCACGCCACATCCCCAGTAAAGAAAAAAAAATCGGCTGTTTTATGACACCACTTTGGTATTGGTCCACATGTTGAGGTGCCTTCTGTCTTGTGGTCAGGTGTTATCCTCAAACAGTATAGTAAGTTTCCATTTTTTTCTCTCTCTCCTGCTGTCGTAAAACTCTTAACTGGTACTCAAGCTAAGAGAGACCCGGTTTGTGAAAGATTCGTCCGGTTCTATTCATTTCCCACCAGTTTTTCTTCATTTCCCACCGGTTGTTTTCATTTCCCACCGGGTTAGAGTAGGACTGGGTGTGTTTTTCTTCACCAGGTATGTTTCCCTCACCTGTCCCCTCTCACCACCCGAGTTCACTCATCGATTAGTGTAAATAAGTCCCCCTGTCTGGTGGCCCCAAACTGTACTGTACATAATTCATTAGTTTATAGTAGAGCTTCCCCCCTCCCTTACCCTCCCACTCCTATACCCTCCCCTCCCCTTTCTCCTCCCCTCCCCTCTCCTCCTCTCCCCCTGTCAGTGTTCACAAGGGTTTACTCCTCCCCAGGGCGTCACTATGGTGTCAGTCAGGTACTGTGTTACGGATAGTCACCATGGGATTTGGGTATTAGGCTCGCTACTATACTACATAATTTTCACTACAACACAAGTCCTACAAGTTCACTACAACAACTACAATGTCACTACAACACTTTTACTGCAACGTTTCTTAACCCCCCCCCCTCCCCTAGATTTCCCTACTAAACAAACCTATTCTTATTATGTATTGAGTATGTATCTGAAATGGCCTTTGGAAATTATCTAGTTCAGACGTCCAGCCCCAAAACTGGGTCCCACACTGATCTGATTCTCAATATCGATTCCACCAACGTAGGAAAAGGAGGAAGAAATGATATAATTGACGACATATACAAGATCCTGCTCTGTGTCTTGAGGTAAACTGAGATAGAAAAAAACATATCAATTCTATTTTCCCTCAGATTTTGGACAATATGTGAGAATAGTAGAATGTTAAGAGATAGGATTTATTGTTTGACTTAAGTTTTGTGTTGTGAGGAAGGGGAGGGGGGGGATATATCTTGTCTTTTAAGCCATAAATAACCACTAGGGAGTATTTCAGTTACTCGTGTATAGAAGTAGGACATGTCTGGAGCTGTGATCGATTTCCCTGCAGGTTGCGTGTTAGGGAGTATTTTGCGGACTTCCGGACACGAATCTTGGTACACAAAGATCGAAGCAACATTTGAGTTCACCTGTCTATTAATTTTTTATTTTTTTATTGTCTGGGTGTTGTTTCCATATTTACAACAGGTAAAATAGTTCCTGGGACTGTCATCATTGAGGTTGTAATAGCCTTCTGTTGTTAGTAAGGTCATTAGACTTCCTCATTGATCTACCTGTGTTGACTAACAGTGTGTCATACGAACCACCCAACCTAACATTATTTTGTGTTTCTAGAATTCATATTTAAGTATCGCTGAATATTATCAGTTTGACGTCATGTTGTGATCTGGACCGTGTAGCCTCTCACTGACACGCCCTCGCCTGCACCTTCCCAGCACCAACACAAATAGCTGGGTGAAGGGGGGCGACTTGCTCCTGGCTGCCTTGAGAGAGAGAGAGAGAGAGAGAGAGAGAGAGAGAGAGAGAGAGAGAGAGAGAGAGAGAGAGAGAGAGAGATACTGTCAGTCGCTTCTGTCTTTTGGATTTTTGTCGGTGTTTATGTGATTTCTGTCAGTTTCTGTTATGTGATTACTAGTTTTTGTCATGTGATTACTGTACCAGTTTTTGTTATCACCGTCAGTCACTTTTTGCCATGTCATTACCGTCATTCACCTCTTTAAGACGATACTGTACGCGTTATATCATGAGCGTTATCACCATCATCATCATCACAGATTAAAACATGATAGTGGGGCAACAAGATCACATAACTCAAGTCCTTACCTCATTCTCTGGTGGCGAGTTGACCAGCGGTGGTACAAACAGGTTCTCTTAAACTCTTGTCTCCTGATGTAAACAATTGTGTGGTTGACTATGGTGGAGGTTGTTGTTAACGTTTGTCTCTCTCTTGTGGGGGGTGTGTGGGTATTGAGGGAGGGTGTGCGGGTACTGAGGGAGGATGTCTGGGTGCTATAGGGGGATGTGTGGGTATTGAGGGAGGGTGTGTGGGTACTGAGGGAGGATGTCTGGGTGCTGAAGGGGGATGTGTGGGTATTGAGGGAGGGTGTGTGGGTACTGAGGGAGGATGTCTGGGTGCTGAAGGGGGATGTGTGGGTATTGAGGGAGGATGTGTGGGTACTGAGGGAGGATGGCTGGGTGCTAAAGGGGGATGTGTGGGTATTGAGGGAGGATGTGTGGGTACTAAGGAGGGTTATGTGGGGATGTGTGGATACTGAGGGGGGGTTTGAATATATGTGAGTACTGAGGACGTGTGGGTACTGAGGAAGGGTGTGAGAGGATGTGTGAATACTAAAGGCGGGTGTGTAGGGATCTGTTTGGAAATACTGAGAGAGAGGGGTTTCAACGATGACCTAACACACATGAATCCACGTTACACCGAGTGACAATAAGTGGCAATAATTATAACATATACGCGCCACTTCACCTCTGTTCATCTGTCGTATCAAATTACAAGGAAAAAAGTAATTATAGAAACAGAAGATCAGGAGAGAGAGAGAGAGAGAGAGAGAGAGAGAGAGAGAGAGAGCTGGAAATATTTAACGTGAAAAAAATTATTGTATATGTGATAAATTTTATATTGGGGATTTTTTTTCTTGACAAATTTTATTCTAATTCAAAACTTTGTGAATAAATATTTTTTTTTCTTAGATTCAAAAAAAAAAAATAGTAGCGAATTCTGTATGTTGTAGCTTCGTTGTGGTTGTAGGTTGTGGGTCGTGTTGTGGTTGTAGGTGGTGGGTCGTGTTGTGGTTGTAGGTGGTGGGTCGTGTTATGGTTATAGGTGGTGGGTCGTGTTGTGGTTGTAGGTGGTGGGTCGTGTTGTGGTTATAGGTGGTGGGTCGTGGTTGTAGATCGTGGGTTATGTTGTTGTAGGTTGTGGGTCGTATTGTGGTTGTAGGTGCCGGGTCGTGGTTGTAGATCGTGGGTTGTGTTGTTGTAGGTGGTGGGTCGTGTTGTGGTTGTAGGTGGTGGGTCGTGTTGTGGTTTTAGGTTATTGAGTCTTGTGGTTGTAGGTCGTGTTGTGGATGTAGGTGGTGGGTTGTGGTTGTTGGTTGTGGGTCGTGTCGTGTTTTGGTTGTAAGTGCTGAGTCTTATGGTTGTAGGGTGTGGATCGTGTTGTAGGTTGTGGGTCGTGTTTTGGTTGTAGGTGCCGGTTCGTGTTGTGGTTATTGGTCGTGTTATTGTTGTAGGTTGTGGGTCGTATTGTGGTTGTAGGTACGGAGTCTTATGGTTGTAGGTTGTGGATCGTGTTGTGGTTGTGGGTCGTGTTGTGGTTGTGGGTCGTGTTTTGGTTGTGGGTCGTGTTTTGGTTGTGGGGTCGTGTTTTGGTTGTGGGTCGTGTTTTGGTTGTGGGTCGTGTTTTGGCTGTGGGTCGTGTTTTGGCTGTGGGTCGTGTTTTGGCTGTGGGTCGTGTTTTGGCTGTGGGTCGTGTTTTGGTTGTGGGTCGTGTTGTGGTTGTAGGTACTGAGTCTTATGGTTGTAGGTTGTGGGTCGTGTTGTGGTTGTGGGTCGTGTTGTGGTTGTGGGTCGTGTTTTGGCTGTGGGTCGTGTTTTGGTTGTGGGTCGTGTTTTGGCTGTGGGTCGTGTTTTGGTTGTGGGTCGTGTTGTGGTTGTAGGTACTGTGTCTTATGGTTGTAGGTTGTGGGTCGTGTTTTGGTTGTAGGTGCTGTCGTGTTTGCTCAGTGCGTGGGAGACGACATAGGAGACTGTTGATGAACCGGTCACCCCAGTGCACCTTCTCCCGGCCATGACGCGGACAGGTAACACAAAACCTAACCTATCCTTACCTATCCTAACCTATCCTAACCTAACCTTACCTTACCTATCCTATCCTAACCTCCTCCCTCTTGCTCCGTGTTCCTGACTATAGTTGTTGCGTAATGTTACTGGCTCCTGGGGATTTTATAGCTCCCTTCCTGAGTCCTCTCTTGTTACTGCTGAAAGTCACATGTGCCGCCCAAATTGCTACTGTACTTTTCACTTCCTGCCGCCCAAATTGCTACTGTACTTTTCACTTCCTGCCGCCCACTGCTTCTCTATCTTCCTGCCGCCCACTGCTTCTCTAACTTTCTGCCGCCCACTGCTGCTTTTATTTCCTGCCACCCACTGTCACTAATACTTCCTGCCGCCCACTGCTTCTCTACCTTCCGGCCGCCCACTGCTTCTCTAACTTCCTGCCGCCCACTGCTTCTCTAACTTCCTGCCGCCCAGGTGAAATAAGCTGGTGGTGTGAATCTTCAGGTGATCAGTAATTTGTATTCATTCCATCACTGAGTCGCTGTTATTAATTCCGTTCGTTTTATTGATTCGTTCACTTGTGGTTCGCTGACTCCTGATACCCCAAAGTCTTCGAACACTCTTTGAATGTCGAGTTCATAATGAGTAAACAACAAGATACTATTTACGTGTGAGAAGTTGTGTACAGTCAACAACAAGAGTCCTGAAACCTCTCTTCCTGAACCACGAACCCCGAGATTCAGACTCGTAAACCCAAAGCATTATTCTGCCCATAAATGCTTCGGATTCAAGAGTCTGTATCTTGAGGTTCGTGGTTCAGGAAGAGATGCGACAGGACTTTTGTGTGGTGACTGTACATTTATTCCTCAAGGTTAATATCCAAACAGTGTCATTTAGTAAGCTTTAGTTGTCTACTGCAGGACTTAAAGAGATGCATTTTGTAGTGGTCATTTAAAGTCTAATAATGACCTGAGGTAGAATTAATAGTAAGGCATTATTTATCTTGAAGGAGTTATTGTGGAAGCATTCGAGGGGTGATCTTTACCTATCTTGTAGCGGTTTTAGGGGGACTATTTGTAAGGTAGGGTACAAGCCAGTGTATCATGGGTGTTTGTCAGATGTCTCAATGGGTGTTCGTCAGATATCTCATGGGGGTTCGTCAGATGTCTCATGGGGGTTCGTCAGATGTCTCATGGGGGTTCGTCAGATGTCTCATGGGGGTTCGTCAGATGTCTCGTGGGGGTTCGTCAGATGTCTCGTGGGGGTTCGTCAGATGTCTCATGGGGGTTCGTCAGATATCTCATGGGGGTTCGTCAGATGTCTCATGGGAGTTCGTCAGATATCTCATGGGGGTTCGTCAGATGTCTCATGGGGGTTCGTCAGATGTCTCATGGGGGTTCGTCAGATGTCTCATGGGGGTTCGTCAGATGTCTCATGGGGGTTCGTCAGATGTCTCATGGGGGTTCGTCAGATGTCTCATGGGGGTTCGTCAGATGTCTCATGGGGGTTCGTCAGATGTCTCATGGGAGTTCGTCAGATATCTCATGGGGGTTCGTCAGATGTCTCATGGGGGTTCGTCAGATGTCTCATGGGGGTTCGTCAGATGTCTCATGGGGGTTCGTCAGATGTCTCATGGGGGTTCGTCAGATGTCTCATGGGGGTTCGTCAGATGTCTCATGGGGGTTCGTCAGATATCTCATGGGTGTTCGTCAGATGTCTCATGGGTGTTCGTCAGGTATCTCATGGGGGTTCGTCAGATGTCTCATGGGTGTTCGTCAGATATCTCATGAGGGTTCGTCAGATATCCCACGGGTGTTCTTCAGATGTCCCCATGAAGCCACATTGTCTATTCTCAGCCCGTCTCCCCCCTTGCATGTAGTATGAAGCGCTTTGGTCATTCTACAATATTGATAAGGGGGGGGCACCGCTTGTCTCCCTCCCGTTGTGAAATATTGAAGAAAAAAAAACAACACTCCTGGACTAAAGGAACTTCCCCGCACATGTTCTAGGCGGATGTCATTGACTCTGGGGCAGATAATGACCTATATGGCCCCTGGGGAAGGAGGCGTGGATAAGGAGATAGAAGTGTGAAAAGATAGTTGAGAGAGAGAGAGAGAGAGAGAGAGAGAGAGAGAGAGAGAGAGCAATTACCTGGCAAGACGTGTTGAGATGTAGTGTTCCCCTCGTAGATACACACCAGTAATTCTGTGTGTGTGTGTGTGTGTGTGTGTGTGTGTGTGAGACAGGAAAGAGTAGCACGGTGTTATAAGTAAGGCGGTGGGCGTGTCTGACAGCATAGTGGGAGGGTGAGTGAAGTTATTGGGGGGAATTTTGGACACTGATTGGCAGGAGGAGGAGGAGGAAGAAGAAGAGGTGGTGCTTGAGGTGGGATGGGAGGAGGAGGAGGTAGTGCTTGAGGTGGGATGGGAGGAGGAGAAGGAGGTAGTGCTTGGAGTGGGATGGAAGGAGGAGAGGAAGGAGGTGCTTGGGGCAGGGAGGGATGGTGGGGATGTGAAGGTGATGTGTGAGGGAATGATTCATCTCAACCCCTACAGTGAAGTGATCCTGCATACATACATACTGTACATACATAGAGAGTTAGATAGATAAAGCCTCATGGACTGGACTTGGCTGGTTCAACATTGTTTATGCTTACGTGTTGTTATACCTGTGTAAAGGTGTAAAGTAATTAAGGCAACAATAATGGCTTAAACTATAAAGATGAGAGGAAAATGAACATCATAGTAATAAATATAAGTAATAGGTAATTAAACAAACCCTGAAACTAAATACATATATTTCGAATTTAATTTATTTTATATTATATTGTTACTGTAATATATATATATCCATAATACCTACTGAAACACGTATAGTAATTTATTTATTATTATTTACTTATTTATTTATTTATTTATTTTATTTGTTATTTTTTTTGTGCTGGTCAATCTCGATCCCCAGACCACTACTATCAGCTTGACCACTACTATCAGCTTGACCACTACTATCAGCTTGACCACTACCATCAGCTTGACCACTACCATCAGCTTGACCACTACCATCAGCTTGACCACTACTATCAGCTTGACCACTACCATCAGCTTGACCATTACCATCAGCTTGACCACTACTATCAGCTTGACCATCACGTTAGTATTATCATCTGCGCTTTGCTGTGTTAACTGTGTAATATATACCATACCTTATCCTGGAATTGCGTCTTGCTGTGTAGTTCTGCACAAGCTTAAAGGAGACTGAAGGATTAGAGGGTGTGTGGGTGTGACTCAATGACGCTACGAGGTATTAGTCTCTGTTGTCAAGCCTCCTGGCACAACACACACACACCGTTGTTTTCTCTGTATTTATGTAGTATTTTCTAGCACTATTTTAGTTTGTTGCGTTTAGTGTTAAGTGGTTACAGACTTTTCGTGTGTGTGTGTGTGTGTGTGTGTGTGTGTTTTAAATTGATCACATCCATTACAGATATAATTTTCTAGTTTTCATTTATATTGATGAATGTTATTAATAAAGATATACTGTAATTATTAAATGATAAACACAGGCTTTGTTATGTGTATGTAGTTAAAGAGTGTGGTTGATTAGGTCACCGGTGGGTTAATGTTAAGCTCCCGGTAACAGGCAATATTACATTTGGGATGTCTTATTCATTACATGTAAATTGGGTTGGGTTCAGTAGCTACTCTTGAATGCTTCTCTTGTCACCTACGCGCCAGTCTATAGGATTGTTTGCTGGTGTTATCTGGTATTATTATTATTCACGATTTTATACATAAGTTAGTGATGTTATTCATGTTTTAATAGACTTGGTTGATCATTTCATAGATTTTGAGTATAATTGAACTTTTCAAGGCTTATATATGATAGTTTATATTCTGTGTTGATTATAATATGTTTAGCTTACTTCCCCCAGTAGCGTTAATAAATGACCAAAATATTTCCTGAAGTAGTTGTTGGGTGAAGATTTGTGCTCCTGCTGCTGCCAACAGGTGGTTATACGCCCCTGGAGTCTTCCTGGAGTTAATTATCAGGGAGGGGGGTGCGGGGTGTTGGCTCCTGTCTACCTTAGCCTGTGGCGGAGCTTCCCAGGTGCTTTACTATTTTACCTAACAACTTTTATTCATGGTCGACAAAATAATGAAAAAAAAGTTATTCTATCTTTTTTTTTGTAATAAAATTTTAAAACCAGAACAGGAATTTGTGGACACTTAAGCTTACCAGCAGCGTATGTTTAGTCTCGGCTCCTGGATATTATCGTTATGTTCCAGTTGTACTTCAGACACACGCCTTGGTTTATCGTGTCTCGTTACTGAAGGGAGTTTAATACGTGTACACAATATGGATGAACCTTCAGTATAACGTGTGATGAATCCGTATGTTTCTCCTGTGACTTAACACCTATGGGCTATTGTCTGTGTACTTGTGTTGACCCTGTTTATTTATTTACGAGTTTCTGAAATAATTTATTGTCTGTATTCTGTTATTGTCTCACCCAGCGCGTGAATCTAAGGCGTTTCTTCATTGTGACATATGAACCTTGGATGCTTTTGCTCGTATGAAGCTGCACGCACACACACACACACACACACACACACACACACACACACCTGCATCGTTATGATTCACGTCTGGTATACCCCTGAAAATTAATTAGCGATTACAAAGAATTAATTAGCCTTCACCTCGATCTTCATGATGTGTTACCTGCTCGTGGTATTAGGAGTGTGTGTACTGTGGGAGGGTAGAGAAGGTTAGCAGTGGTGTGGGAGGTGAGGTGGTGTGGGTTGATGTTGGCTGGTGTGTGTCTCTTGGGTCGAGGTAACACACACACACACACACACTCTCTCTCTCTCTCCACTGTGTAGGCGAGGCAGTACTGTATTAGACAAACCTCTGTGACAGATAGTTTACTTATGACTGTTAGCAATAATAAGGTGTGTCGTCTTGTTTCTTTTCCTGTACTATACTATGAAGACTTAAAAATCTTTACCTCTCAAGTATTTCCAAATAACCTGTCCCTCTTTAAACTGTTAAGTCTTTCACCATCTAAAACAACTCTTAAAACTACTTCAAGTCTTTGTTATTTACACCTGAAAGTTTTGGTCTAGATTAGGGTGTTTGTCACTTAATTAGAACCTGAAAGTATACGGAGTGAATGAGACGTGGTTGCTGGTATCCATAAGGGTCTTGTTATAAAGCTGGTCAGCACTGTGTAGGTAGAGGTTCTTGGCTTAAAGGCAGAACCTGTCGCTAGAACAACCAGAAGGACTATTGTAACCTCGCATGTCAGGTAACTTAAGTGGAAGTATGTATGAGGATTAGACAAGTCAATGTTGTTCCTTAGATTTTAAGATCCTTGTACAGTGTTTTGTTGATCTATGTTACATAATATGACTGTCTGGTGGTGTCTTATTTATATCAGTAAAGTTAACGAGAACTTGGCAGGGTCCCATATTTTCCAGTCATGGGGGAAAGTAATAGTCCCCCCCCCCCCCCCCACAAGGAGAGACCTGCAGCTGTAGTCTCACTCTTGGTGAACTTTTGTAAACGTTTTCAATTCAAATGGATGCCAGTTGTAATAGGCTCCAACGTAAAACAACCATTAGAAGTAGGGATCCAATAGGATAGGGGCGCAGACATAATGATTAGGTTAGATTGGGGTTCATTTTACCAGTTATGATAACCGCCCTCACCCCCCACCCACACTTGCATCCCCCTCCTGCACCCGCCGCCACCACCCTCGTCTGCACCTCCCCCCTGCTCCCACCATCACACTTGCCTTGCCACCACCTTCACCTCATTCCTCCCACCACCTATGCTTCCCCCCCTCCCCTCGCGCCCCCCCCCCCCCTCTCCCCCCCTCCCACCACCATCGGCCCCCGCCACTCCAAGTCGTCCTCCCACTGGTGCTAGGTGAGGCCCGGGCCAAGGTGTGCCTCACTGACAGGTTGTAGCGCGTCTTGTGTGATTCAGTGCAGGTCGCCGTTGCTCTGGACTGGTTTCATTGCGCAACTTTACCTCATCGAGATCTGCAAAGCAAAAACATATCGACTCAGAGAGATACTCAATGGGTTTATAATATGCTTCTTAAGGTTTATTTAGATCATTGTTAATTGTTCTTTTTTGGTTCATATTTACATGTTTTTGTGTATGATGCTTCAGGAGTATGTCAAGTTCAGATGGTGTTGTGTTAATTACCGAATGAACTGTCTGTCTGTCTGTCTGTCCTATTCTTAATTGAGTATTTATATTTTGTTTGACGTAGCAATATGACTTTTTCTTTCTTAATTTAAAATATATTTGTCACTGGAGATCTTATATATATTTTGGTTCACGTTCTGCATCAGTTTTCCTTTACTATTTTTACTTCATATTTTAATAATTAATCCCTAGACCCCCCCTTCCACCACCTCTTTTACTCTCGCTTGATAAACCAGTTGTCATTGTCTCCCTGTTGTTGGTGTACCCTGATTTAGCCAGAGGAGTGATATCGTCCAGGAGGTGTAAAGATTATAACCTCTACCAATTCTGCTTTCAATTTCCGGGTCATATGTATCCCAAACCCCCCCTTGCCATGATAGCTTTTAGGGGAATATTATACAACGCTGTGGTTAGTTTGCTTCGTTGTTACCAAATATCTATAACTATGTATTTTTTTTTTTAAATTTTGTGTGACCATGTATAGACGATCATAGAGTTCATCTTATTTGATATGCATGAATAGTTTCTAACCTAACCTAACCATTAAGAAATCAATAGCTTAAAGGGCGTTTGTGATCTGAGTCGATATTGGTAGTTTAATCTATTTGTAATTAAGGTCTTTTAAGTGTGTATGTTAGGTTAATAAACACAGTACGATGATAGATTACACGAGATACAGTCGGTACTCAGGTAAGGTTCCCTATTGAGTACTGAGGACATTATCTCCACTTTGTACTCAGTGGTGTTAGGTGAGTCCCATGTACATTATTTATCGGTGTACTGCTTGAGTTCGATTTGCTGGGACATTGTAATGGTAAGACAGATGTATTACTGAGACAGGTGTATTACTGAGACAGGTGCATTACTAAGACAGATATATTACTGAGACAGGTGTATTACTAAGACAGATATATTAGTAAAAAAACCCAGGTGATTTATGAAGAAAACGACCAATGTGTCATAAAGCAAGAAAAATATACTGGTATTATTTATAAACACAGTATGACGCGTGATAGTTATTGCGTTCACCACTATCACAGATCACACTGTACTCAAACATACCAGTGGCTATTTACTCCGTCGTGTGTGGTACTTAAGCTCTTCTCGGCGAGCTACCTGACCCAGCTTGGAGAAGGACGTGCTCCCAAGTTCTCCCGTAGTGACCAAGGAAAATGGCCGCCTTGGATCGTTGTGTCTTGGGGGAAGAGGAGAGTAGTGTGGGGAAAGACGACCTCTTGGCCACTCTGTTAAGGCAGCTGGGGCAGTTGAGGAGTGAGGTTGACACTCTAAAGGGGGAAAATGAAAGAGTAGGCGTGGAGAGTGGTTGTCTCCAAGGGGACTAGGGTCAGGCTCAGGAAAGCTGACCAGGGTGTGGAATGTAGGAACCCCTACCAGGTGCTGGAGGAAGCTGACAAGGAAGAGAAGAGGCAGGAAAGTGTGGTGCAGGTAGAGGAAAGGGCAGTTGTACAAACCCTGCCCAGAGGTAAGGTCGTGGTAGTTGGGGACAGCCAGGTGAGGTTTTTAGATAGGACTTTTTGTGCAAGAGATAGGAAACGTAGGACTAGGGTGTGTTTACCTGGGGCTGGGATAGGGCATGGAGCTGAGAGGTTAGACAGGGTTTTGTCAGGGGAGGGTACCAAGCCAGTAGTGTGTCTTAGTGTGGGAGGAAACGACATAGGTAAGGTTAGGAGTGAGGACCTTTTCAAGAGGTATAGGGAGGCGCTGGGGAAGATTAGAGATAGGGGAGGGATCCCGATAGTATGTGGTGTCTTGCCTAGAAGAGGGGTTGGTCGTGAATGGCTGTCCAGGGCAATTGCTATAAATTGCCGACTGGAAAAACATTATGCAAACAATGGTTGGGCATTCATTGATAGCTGGCAACGATTCTATGGCAACGACAACCTGTACAGTCGTGAAGGAGTACACTTGTCTCGTGCGGGGGTAAAGACGTTGTCTGCATCCCTGGAGCGTGAAATTGTCACTCCAAAGGGGGGGGGGGGAGGGTTTCGCCAGTAGAGAGGGGTCGGGGAAAGTGGGAGTAAAAAAACAAGCAGGTCCTGGGAAGTAAAATTAGTTACTCAGGACAAGGGGTAAAACAGGACCAGGGAAGGGTAGGCTTAAATGTATACTACACAAACAGTAGGAGCGTTAGAAATAAAATAGACTTGCTGAGAGCGGTTGTATGTCATTATCTACTACCTCGAAGACTTTCCTAAAAAACGTTAGCAGATTTATTAGACAAGATTTTCCCTTTGTAAACCCATGTTGAGAGTCGTAGATTAATTTGCTTTTCTCTAGATGCGATCGGATGCTATCTGCTATAATTGATTCAAGAAATTTCCCCACTACTGACGTCAAACTGATCGGCCGGTAATTTGACGCTGATGCTCTGTCTCCCTTTTTGAATATGGGTACTACATTTGCCTGTTTCCACAAGTCTGGTAGTAACTCTCGACAGCAGCTGCCATGCACAGGCTAACCGGCCTATTGCAGACTCCTTATATTCTTATGTACTGTACGGCTCCACGGTTTTAAAGGTAGATAGATAACTCCGAGAATGTTCACTTTACTTTTAGCATAGTGAACTGAAATTTAATGCTGTTGTTTTTTTTTATAATTTGTGTATTTATTTATTTATTTATTTTTTATTTTATTTATTTTTATTTTTTTTTTGGCGTATGGACTTAAATTTGACCAAGGACAAACGTATAGGCTATGTATCTGTACCCATTCTTGTTAACTTAAACGATTTCCTCAAAAACAAACCCCAGTTAGCCTTTAGTCTTTTGTACAGAGGTCATCCTAATTACTTCATAATCACCTCAGGTAAGAGTGCTTTGATTGGTGTAGTTATAACGTTAATAAATTGTGCAGCAGTTTAGTGTGTAAGGGATCATGACGCTCAGTTTGTGTGTGTGGCGCTCAGTAGTTTGTGTGTGGTGCTCAGTAGTTTGTGTGTGATGACTACATGTTACACCAGCGACCCACAGCACGTCTAGCTGCGGTAGCGAGTTGTCCTTGTAGTAGTTCACCCAACACAATAGTGGTGTTTTTTTTACCTGTCTTGTATTGACTAACTGCAGGATTTATTTACCGGCAGCACCTTGAGAGTGTGTAGCGTTCGTTGATTATGTCTGTATCTCAGGTAACTTGGCCTTGGAAGCTTCTTAACCTCACCTAACCTAGCCTCACTTCACCTAACCTCGCCTCACTTCACCTAACCTAGCCTCACTTCACCTAACCTAGCCTCACCTGACCTCACCTAACCTAGCCTCACTTCACCTAACCTAGCCTCACTTCACCTAACCTAGCCTCACTTCACCTAACCTCACCTCACCTCACTGCGCCTCACCTAAACATCATTAGTTGCAGACTCACGACCACCACCTGCCACACTCGCAGCTGCACCACACATTCTCTGGATGTCGTTTCTGGGATGCAATTTTTCGGACCAGTTGCCTTTACCAAGTTGCTTTTCATCCACCAACAGATAATTAAGACCTGAGTCACGAGATCTTAACTTTGAACCAGCGGCGCCGAAGTTAGAAACCCTTGTGATATATTCTGCTTGTTTTAATGTATGTATGTATGTACTGTATGTATGTGTGTATGTGACAAAGCAAAATTCCCTTTAAAATTATATTCTTGTCACCCATAATGTTATAGTTTGAGAGAGAGAGAGAGAGAGAGTAGGTAGATTTTTAATTAAAGTTCAAGTCCAAAGGAAAGATTAAAACTTATCGATACTAGGTTAAGTTGGGTTAGGTTGACTTAGGTTAGAATTATTTAAGTCTAAGTGTCAGTTGTTGTGTGTAGCAAGTAGATACACTGAAGGGCTCGTGGTCACTGGTGGTCAACAATCATCTGGTCTCACAATAATAACCAAGTTAGTGTTTCAGTATTGCCGAGGTGGTGGTCATCCTATAACCTCACGTGCCGCACCGCCCTTCCTTGTGAGTTTATCGCCTCTCCACCCGACACTTACCACCTATAAAGGTTTCATATCTGTTATCCTAGATTAACACGACTCCATAACACAACGCCTTCCTCAGATTCTGTGTTTTCGGTCACTAATTAAACGGTTTTCGTGTTTACATTGGTGGATCCATCTTGTTTTGTCTGCTTTTCGTGTTTACATTGGTGGATTCATCTGTTTTGTCTGCTTTTCATGTTTACATTGGTGGATCCATCTGTTTTGTCTGCTTTTCGTGTTTACATTGGTGGATCCATCTTGTTTTGTCTGCTTTTCGTGTTTACATTGGTGGATTCCTCTGTTTTGTCTGCTTTTCGTGTTTACATTGGTGGATTCCTCTGTTTTGTCTGCTTTTCGTGTTTACATTGGTGGATCCATTGGTTCTGTCCCTCAACATTTTTTTCCACGACTATAACGCGGTAAATAATATGTTATACAGTATTCCTTTATCTATACGACAAATATATGGAAACTCCTCTTGTAGGTTTGTGAAGCAAGAATAGTTTTACGTTCTTGGGTTATTGGTGAACTTGTCCAAGGAGGTTGATGAGGTGGTCACTTTTGAAATAGAATTAAGTGATAAAATTCGATACACAATTTAATAGAAGACATTTTGTATCGGGGTTACTCTTACACATACAGGGTTAAAGAAACGGAGATAGAGAGAGAGAGAGAGACTAATTAAAACGTAACTTTATATTCTCTATCGTTATTTTATGAAAGTAATAACTAATGCATATCTATGACTGTAAATAAGACGACTTAACACAACAGTAAACAGGGTGCAAAATATGGTACCCCGAGTCCTAGTAAGGCCCTAACCTGACCTGACCTAACCTGACCTAACCTGCGAGGGGCGACCTGATAGAGGTGTATAAATGGAAGTCGGGGCTAAACAAAGGGGACATTACAAAGGTACTCAAACTATCCAACCAGGAGCGAACTCGTAACAATGGTTTTAAATAGACAAATTTAGATTTAGGCGTGAAATAGGTAAACACTGGTTTGGAAACAGAGTAGTGGATGAATGGAACAAGTTACCAAATATCATCATTAACTCGAATACGCTGGATAGCTTCAAACATAGGTTGGATGCTTATATGAGCAATAGGGGTTGGGTGTAAACGGGACTGCCCAGTATGGGCCAATAGGCCCGCTGCAGTTCTCTCTCTCTCTCTCTCTCTCTCTCTCTCTCTCTCTCTCTCTCTCTCTCGTGGGTGACGGGGATTAGGGGAGATCCTAGTGTGCTATACAGGTCTCGCTCCCAAATACCACATTGTATCTACCACAGGTGTTGATCATGTGTTTCCCCCTCGTGTGCTGTAGTACTTCTCCCCCCTGTAAACACACTACCAGCCGTCTCCTGCCGGGTGTCTCACTTCCTGAACCTGCCACAGTAAGCAACGACAGGAGGAAGGAGGATGCGATGGTCCATTGATCTTCAGGGTAGCCTTTTGGCGTCTGTTTTATATTAGAAAGATCTTATCGAGGTAATATATATGTGTGTGTGTGTGTGTGTGTGTGTGTGTTCCTGCCACTGACGCCGCTGTTCCTCCTTCCTCGACGCCTGCTGCTCTTATCTTAGTCATTAGGTTGAATGTTTTTTGTCACTTCTTGCATGACTCGGGTAGTCAAGGCTTCTGGTTCTTATATCTCTGAACATTGTCTCGTTACCTTTGATGATTTCTCTTTAAATTTATTGAGACATTAACACCTTAAGGTTTTCGTTTATTCTTATTCATTGTTCAGAAATTTATAAGCATTACAATCAAGAAACAGCTTTAGGAAGTTAATAGATGATATAGGTATTTCTCGCTTAAATGTTGTATTTTGTATAGCCCAGCAAAACATTGTAGATCATTTCACCATATATAGAAATATGTGATAAATTTAGCACCAAGTTTGTTCCCACTGTGGTTATCAAATATGAACCTTAGACAATCGTGATTTAGAGTCGTGATTACTTTACATTCACCTTGGTTTGTGTCAATATATTACTCGGTATAACATAAGTGTAAGTTTTCATCATTAACTACACAATTAACGATTAAAAGTTGTTACAGCATATGAGCGGCACCAAGGAGGCGTTGTTACCGGTCGTTCTCTCCCGTAACGAAGATGAAGGTTACCGTGTACACTCTGACAGGCCGGAGATAACCACTTTTAGCCCTGGCCTCCCTACTGTGGTATGGCAGCAGAATGTTGGGAATGACCGGGTAAGAATGTGGCGGCGCCCTTAAGACACCAGAAAACGACAACCATGTGTGTGTGTGTGCCCCGGGATAAAGTACATAGCAGGAGGGCCATGTCTGTTTTTGAGGTTTGGAATCATTTTGGGCCCCGTCCTCCTAGGCCCCGTCTTCCTAGGCCCCGTCTTCCTAGGCCCCGTCTTCCTAGGCCCCGTTCTCCTAAGCCCCAAAACTTTACCCTAACCCTAACCCGAAGGAACAGGAGCCGTAATGTTTATGGTTAGTGGAAGTGAGGCACATATATCCCAGAGTCGTGTCGTGTATGTGATCTAAGATAAGACACACACACACACACACACACACACACCATACATCTTCATAAAGGTCTTTTTTTTTGGCTTTGTAACTTCGTATAACTTTTACCTCAAACTTCAAACACAACATTGCTACACCACACCCAACACAGGGGAGGTCGAGGGTGTTTATATATAGCAAAATACTGAAGGTAGAGTTGTTGTTTTTATTATCTACTCTATCAGCGTCTTGTACTATATTTCAGGGTGTAGTTAAAGTGTTTATATCGATATGTTTGGTAGATTAAAGTTCAATAGCTGGAAAGTTTAATTGAGTACAAAGTTTTATTAGTGTGGGGGATCAGGATTCTCAATTGTGTAGAATAGTTTTATTTTTGTTGCCGGGAAATGAAGAAAAATAGATGGAAAGTTTGAAAGAAAGTATTGATTGAGGTTCTGAAATCATTGGTTCATTATAGGACAAACTTCATGTCAACAGAACAGATCAGACGAATACTCTTTGTCAGCCATGTCAGAGTATTGATTCACTGTGTGTTTACGGTACGACCTTGCTATTATACTAACAACCCCTCCCCCTCCCCACTACATCACCACTACGACCACCATAACCTACCGCAATAATTCGACTCGCATCACCACAAACTACCATTATTATTATTGTATTCATTACCACCTCATCACCATAACGACATTAAGTAGTCAATATGATTAGACACTTATCCCTCTCACCTTCCCTCTCACCCTCCCTCTCACCCTCTCAACCCATCTTCACCCTCCCTCTCACCCCGCACGTCCCTTACTCCTATCATCCTACTCACCCCTGACTCCTTTCACCCCCTACCCTCTCACCCCTACCCTCTCACTCCCCTCCCCCTCCCCTCCCACTCCCCTCTCCCCTCTCCCCTCCCCCCTCCCCTCCCCTCCCCTCCCCTCCCCTTCCCCATACACACAAGCTCACCATCCCCTCGTGTAATTTCGTTTCTTGGTTAGGATTACAAGACCCATTCCTGTTGAGTTTTCTACGTAAAAAACAAAAAAGATGTGATCTCCTAATATTCTGAAACTTGATTAGATGTCTCGATAGCAACTTAGAGAAACGAATGTAGTACACGTAAGACCAAGAGGTGTAGAAGGGTTAGTCTTCTTAGTGTGGATGTTTTGTTGAGTTTTACTTGACGCTAAAGAAGAGGGTGAGAGGAAGAATATGGTGATAATTGCCTGGATTGGTTGTGAGTAGATGAGAAGTTAGAAGAGAGAATGATGGGAAAAAGGGAGAATGATGGGAAGAAGGGAGAATGGTGGGAAGAATGGAACACGATGGGATGAAGGGAAACAAAGGAAACACGATGGGATACAAGGAAACACGAGGGAATGAAGGGAGACAAAGGAAACACGAGGGGGAATGAAGGGAAAACGAAGGGAAGGCGGTAAAAATTGAATGAAAGAATGGGTCTCGAAGTGTAAACGGTGAAGGGTTACTAAAATTACTGCAAGGGGAGAGTACGTAATGAGGCTATTTCTAGTTTAATGTTGGGTAAGACTCAATGTTGGTAGCTGTCAGAGGAACCCCCCCTTAAAATGTTATGTATACTAACACCCCCCCCCCCCCCCCAAAGTATTTTTACTGAGTGGATCGATGAATTTCAATATGAACACTGTAGCGTCCTGTTGTCTCGGTAGGGTTGTCAGAATTCTTCGTCTGTTGTGTTATATTGTATCACACAAAATCGTAAACATACTTTTTTTGAGCGAGTTTGCAGTACCAGTAGATAGCCAGAAGCGACCAAGAAGAAGAAGAAAACAGAGCTGAAGTTTGTATGGCAGTGGAGGTTGGTGGTGTAAAGTAGTGATGGTGAACCTGAGAACGTTTACTGAACCTGAGAACGTTTACTGAACCTGAGAACGTTTAGAGAACCTGCGAACGTTTACTGGACCGGAAAACGTTTATTTAACCACAGGACGTTTAAAGAATCAGAAAACGTTAATCCATTCATCCCAACCTTTAGACAATGTTTCTATAGAGAGAGAGAGAGAGAGAGAGAGAGAGAGGACTGGCTTCAATATGAGGTTATCAAGTCACAATATGGCACATAATCAATGCTTGCCAAGTTTCTCGTGATTAATGAACAGTGAAGACAAAGAGGTTTTTAATCAAAGGTGAGAGAGTAAAAGATAAGAGTGAAAGTCTTGGGGTATATTTTCTAGTGCATAGCCTCGTGTTTAGAGTGAATGCGGTGGTAGAGTGCAAGTTGAAAGGCATTGTTTAGAGGTCAGTTGAGTGGAGTTGTTGCTCGTTCGCTATGTAGAAATGACTGATATTGGTGGTGATGTAGTTTTGGAGATGAATAGAAGATGATAAAGGTGGAGACATAAAGGAGGTGAAAACTTGACAGAATCAAGAGGGAGAAAGGATGAAAACTTAAGGAAGAAGTTTAGATGTGTCGTATATACTTTTTTTTTCGTCTCTGCCAGTCATTTCCCGTAACGAGGATTGGTTGCTGGAATCTTCTTTTACTCTGTGTCGTTCATTCTCCTTACCAAGATCGTCTCATCTTCCTCCACCTCCTTTTTCTTCTTCTTCCTCCAGAGGTCAGGAGTCTGTTTCTGGAATTCGTCCCCAGAAACCTGATAGTTGGCAAATATGACAATGTTTATGAAAAGAGCCAGCAGAAAGATAGACTCAGACAATGTGATGTAATCGTAGCCAGAATTAGGTGAGGATACAGACACATCTGGCAAGTTAGTGACGCTGTACCCATACCGTAAAATTTAACATGTAAAAACTTTGTGATAAACCTTTGAAGCATAATCTTGAATAATATATTATAGAATGTGACCGTATCAAAGAATTCAGACCACCTGGCTTATTGTATCATGAACTATGTAACTACTGTACTACATTGAATCAGGAGTCCTTGAAAATATTCTATCAATTTATCCATTTGTTCATACACTTTTCTTGTGTATGAACCTCTGTCCTGCGTGTCAAGACCTGACTCAACTACACAGATTAGGCAAAATTGTACCTCATTCTTGCCAATAAAGTTGTTAAACTGAGCTAACTGCACTCAAGAGTATGAAATGAGCCACGTCCCTCCACTACTAACTTCGTCTTCCCCTTCATCTCCTCCCTCAGATTGGTTCATTTCAGGCTCTCTCCTGGTTGTGGTGGAGTGCGGGGTGTGAGTGCGTTGTGGTGTGTGTGTTGTGGTGCCGAGTGTATTATAGTTGAGTGCATGGTGCCACTGTCGCAGTTTACCTCTGGAGTCCCACCATTGATGGAGGAACATATGTTAAGGTAACCTAACCATTAGGGTTCAGATTCAGTCCTAATGGGTCCCATGTATAAGTAACCTAACATAACCATTACGACTAAGATGCAGGTCCTAATGGGTCACAACGTAACATCGTCAAACTTAATAATTAGAGCTGATCCATTTGTAACGTGCTTCAGTCCCTGTTGAATCTAGTAGTCTTGATGGTTAGGTTAGGTTAAGGTACGGTAGGAGGGGTTAAGTTAAGATAGGGTAATGTTAGGTTAAGGTAGGGTAGGTTAAGGTAGGGTAGGGTAGGTTAAGGTAGGGTAATAATAGGTTAGGTTAGGGGTCATTTCACCTGCAATCTCTTAACACTGTCACACGAGCCTCTTACCTCCACCTGCCTGAGTTTATGCCTGATAAAACTCTCGGTAATAACCCTGAAGACGACGACTATTCTCACCGGACCAGCTGCTACCCCCAACACACACACAGTAGCTGAGAGAAACGATGGCATTTATTGTATCTCATGAGCTGTAATTCTGGCGCAAGATGCAGAATTATCCATCGGCGGCAGGGGGAGAATTAACCATCGGCAGGGGGAGAAATCACCATCGGCAAGGGGAGAATTAACCATTATAAATTTGCCACCTACCGTTCTTAGTCCATCACGTCCAGGTGTGAACTTGTGGTGGTAAAGGCCATCGCGTAAAGTTATGTACCTGTGACACTTGGGAAAAATGATTGTCAGGTCAGGTTTGGTGTGGTTAGGTTAGATTAGGTCAGGTCAGGTCAGGTTTGGTTTGCTTAGGTTAGATTAGGTTAGGTTAGGTGGTGATTGGGTAACACAAAGATTGGTAAAATGAAATTAAGGGTTGGATTGGTGATGCTAAAAGTTAAGTTTGATTATTCTTTGATGACATTACGATTGGATGAGATAAGCTTAGGTCTATATTGATAACAACACTAAGCTTAAATATAATAAAATATGCCTTATAAAAAGTGAAATCGGTCGAAGTGAAATTTAAAACACAGGTAAACGCAGGTAAACACAATTAACTTGACACACCAATGCTACCTTGATTGACCTTACATCATAACGTTATATTTCCATTAGATAACGAGTACACAACCGGGATATAATATTATTTGACTTCTCCCTAACTTAAATAAATCATACGCCGATGATAGCACGTGTACAGCATCCCATTGTCATCTCATTAACATATCATTAACATGCTTGTAAATTTTAGTAGTGTCATACATACTAGGAGAAAGTCTTACAGTAGGAAGGTTTAGCGGACTGATGTGGATTTGACGTGGAGTGAAGTTTTGCACCATTACCTGACCTTACCTTACCTGACCTTACCTAGTTACAGAGATTCCCTGAACATTTTAAAGATTACATAAAATCCCTGGATACACACATTCCCTGTAACCACCCGAGGCAAGGGGAGGGGGGGGGGGAGGGGTGGTGTGTGGAAGAGGTAGGTCACTGGCGCCCCTGGTAGTAAAGTGGGTGCGTGTAGCTCGGATAATTTACGTCGGGGCTCTCAGGGGAATAGTTAGGACCTGGATCACCTACTCCCAGGTTCGTCCTCCGCCTGCTGTTCTTGTTAGCTTGACTTTTCTTTGGCACGAGAGTTGTCATGATTATCAAGTAGGTGTCCCAGTGAATGAGGTCAATGTGTTGTTATCAAGTAATTTATAATAAGGACAATTGTTTCTTATGTTAGAGTATTACCTTCAGTTGATTTTGTTATTGTCTCTCGGGTTTAGTCTAACTTATTTCAAGAAGCTATAATGGTTTGTGTATCTTATAAGTATATATATATAACAAAAAGTGAATACCTGTCGAAGATACATGTGTTTAAGGTTCCTAATACGTGTTTTTAAGGGAAGATATTTAGCAGTTGTCTGTCTGTTGTGGTGGTGTAGTGTAATTGTGAGGGGGGTCCATAAACATGTTAGTACCACAGAGTTATGACGTCGTAGAATGCCAAATCCTCCCCGCCTCACAACGTCAACTGGATGAATGGTATCAGCCTCATACTGTCCCTCACTCACCAGTTCCCTCTGTCACTATCTCCTCCCCAGCTTCGTCTTCACGTCCCTCCTCTCCATCCCCCTGTGCCTCCCGCTGACCCCATCTCCCCCCCCCCCCCTGTTACACCCACGTCCACCTACTTCTGCTTTTCCCTGCTGCCTCGTTTTCCTGCCTCGGCGTCTCCCTGCTCCCACGCCACTCTGCTCCTAAGGCCCCTCCTCCCACGCCCCCCTCCTCCCACGCCCCCTCCTCCCACGCCCCCTCCTCCCACGCCCCTTTGCTCCCACGCCCCCTTGCTCCTGCGTTACCCTTCTCCTATGATCTCCGCGTCCCCCTTTACTCCACCCTCCTCATTTCCCTTACGCCCGCGGCCTCCTGCTACCACCCTTGTCTCTCCACCCTGTCAGGCGCCTTTGATGTAATTAGGGAAGGGATGGAGAGCTTATAGTGTAGGGGCTTCAGGGGGGAAGAGCTCAGTCTTGGTAATAAGAAAGTTAGATAATGTCACTAACTCAAGGCACCTGGTGTCTTTTTTTTTAAGCACCTTTGGGTATTAAGAGGAAATTGTCCGTCTGTTAACTCCGTCTCACTCTATATTTTTAACAGAGAGAAGCGAAAATATCCCTTGTAAAGTAGTGAAATTTTGTCAGGCTTCTTTATCATGCATCCTTGGATTACTTGGACAGGTGTTAACGCTGCTTGATTAGTTTTTGCACCTGGGAGGGATTATGTTTTTTTTATTTTTTGTTTTTGTTTTAATCTTTTAATGTTAGGTGTGTAGAACTTGTGAATATTTTACTGTGCTGTTTAATTCATCAGGTCTATTTGTCACCAGTAAGGTTATATCGAGGTGGTCCCCTTTAAGAAAATATCGAGAAAGGACACAAGATCCATCGTGCAGTTAGGGTAATTAAGGTTTTAGCCCACCCCCCTCAAAGCACATCCTCCAGGGTAACGAAGCAGTGTTGTTCAGGCTCTTCTACACGTATGTCTCGTTACTTGTTCACATCAATTAAGGCACAGTACTAAACCACGACCATGAAAAAGAAGTGGATGTTTAGGATATCTTCTCTTCCCTCCCTCCCTTCCTTCCCTCCCTCCCTCCCTCCCTCCCCTCCCTTCCTTCCTTCCTTCCCTCCCCTACCTTCCCCTCCCTTCTTCAACTCCTCCTTCGTAATAATCCACTATGTTGAAAAATACGAAAATCTGTCTTGTTTCATTGGATTTTTTTGACACTGTTGATAAAGGTCAGGGTTCAGGTGAGGGTGTTACTGGAGAGCAGGTGTCAGGTACCAGGGCATATAGGGCTGTGTGATGGGCGGTGCTCTGTCAACACTCCACCTTAAATAAACATAATGTTGCCTGTGTTTATTTCTCGTTATCCCCCCCCCCTCCTCCTCCCTGTCCCCCCCCCCCGCCCTGTCCCCCCCCCCCCCCCCGCCCTGTCCCTCCCCCGCCTGTGAAACCGGAAGGGAAGCTATTAGGACTGACCCCGTTTTTCATTTTTTAGTATTATTGTTATTAGTATTACAGTAGTGTTATGAAATTTGTTACCAGTTGTATTAATGGTAGTGATGGAAGTAGTAGTGGTTGTGGTAGTAGTAATGGTGATTGTCGTAGTAGTTGTATTAGTGGTGGTGGTGGTAGTGTAGTGGTATTATTATCATTATTATCATTATCTTGCTGTTGCTTTATTTTCATTATTATTCACCAAGGCAATAAAACTTATGACACAGTTCTTAAAATATCTAAAGAAATTAATGATTGTGACCATTATACACCCGAAGGTTTACATTATACACCCGAAGGTTTACATTATACGCCAGAAGGTTTACATTATACACCAGAAGGTTTACATTATACACCCGAAGGTTTACATTATACACCAGAAGGTTTTTCATAGTGTTGTGGTGATGGTGACGCCCCCCCCCCTCCTCGTACTATAAATACTAGCATTGTATTAGTCGATGTTGTATTATCCTTAGTATAGCGAAGTCTGGTCGGGGCGTGATATGGCGGTAACGTAAGATGGCGACCAGTTTTTAGTATGAGAATCTTACCCTTGGTGATAGAATTTCCCTATTGATGTTATCGCCGTATATCGACCCCTATATATCTTCATCGTCTCCATTATTGATGTTGGCTCCCTTTCGTGTTGTGACCAGGGACGGATTTAAGTTTTGTGGTGAAGTAAGACTCACACGCACTCAGGCCGGCCAGGTAATAATGTGTAGGTGAGTCAGGGAAACTCGGAGAATAAGAGGGGAGTCATTTGCCGGACCGTGAGAGAGGCGGGAGACGCGGTGTGTCCTGTAGAGCCGAACACATTAATCTTTTTTAGCACCTGCTGACTCACCTCTTCATTCACAAGTTCCTGAGTATGTTTACAACTTTTATGGGAAATTTTGGTTTGGTTTGGTTTGTTTTGTTTTATTTTATTTTGTTTACTGATGTATTGTGTGAACTTGGTTGATTGTATTTTGTATTCTTTGACTCTATGTACAAATGGTATATTTTTTTTAATTTTCTTGGTAAGTCTGGAGTAAGTGGGTGTGTGAAGGCGTCCCTCCGAGTGTCGGGACCTGTAGGAGACTTGGGCAGTAGGAGGGAGGTGTGGTGGGGCCGCCACCCGTGAAGGGCAGAAGGGAAGCTCCTCCTCCTGGCAGTAGTCCAGGACCCGTCACCTTCGTGTCCTCTGTCTAACACACTTGGCTATCCTTGTTATTAGGCTGTTATTACTCTGCTCTCGGGTATCCTGTCTTGGGTTCGTTTTGGGTTTCTCTTTCCTGATTTTAATTATGATATTTAGTAGAGTTTTGCAGGTGAATCACTTAGTCAATCGTGCTCAGGAATCCATCGCAACGATCATTTTAGTTTACAACGGAAATGCTGCCATTAAAGGTAACGACAGGTTGAAGATTATTGAGCGTGACGCAGGTGGAGGGAGTCTTGTGTGTGTGTGGTCGTCGTCAGTAGGTGAGGGTCGTTACGGCCTCCTCCACTTCTCTTAACCACCACCTGCAGCGCCACTCTCACCTGGCCCACACACCTGCCTCCTGCCGTAATGAGAGGGGTGAATTATGGGGGGGGGGGCATTACCAGTACCTTAGAATTGGAGGCTGTGTTGGGGGGATGGTAGGCAGGTCCTTGTGTTGTCTTGTCACGCTTACCAGATTCAGACTGACTTTTCGTGTCCATAGAGTTACCAGATCTCGTTCATTTCCTTGATCAGAGTGTAAGTTATCGTTTGATAATGTTATTATGAGTGTGTCTTAGTTAATTAGTACTGTAGCTCACGCGGGAGTTGAGTGTATAGCACTACAGAGCATTCGGCTGGTGGGTACAGGTGTAGCGTGACTCCAGGTAAAGTGGTCTCAGCGTGTGTCCTCAGCTGTTTCGAGTATGACCCACCAGTGTGTGTGTGTGACGTTGCTGAGATTGAGAGGAGCGACCAACGATTCTCTCCGGGCTCATGTGTCAGGATGAGGGATGAGGGAGGCGGTAGTTGAGACGTATTTTATGGCTCTCGGCAGACTAGGGCAAGGGTATACTGCAGCTGAACAAGACAACGTATGGGACCCAAGGAAACTTTTGTGTGTTGATGAGGGACGAATGTTTCCAGGAAGTAAGTGTGTGTGTGTTTATAGAGGAGGACCGAAGTTAGAGGGAAATGAAGTTAGAGGGAAATGTTTTAAGTGGACATTTTGAATATTTTAGTTAGGGTGTGTTAGTACTGAGAGGGAATGTTTTATTTTTTAATTATATGTAAAGTTGTTTAGATATTTATACAATTAATAACTGGGCACACACACACACACACACACACACACACACACGATATATAACGATCAACATTCTTACCCTCTCCATAGAATATTTAACCCACATTCTATTTAGCTACTTAAAAGATGAATGATTTTAATTTAGCGATGTGAGGAGCCGCCTGACGGAGAGCTTAAAGACAGGCCGTGAGATACCAAGGGGGAAGCATCATTAGGCCGTGAAGGAGCTGCGGCTTCCGGTGAATGAGGGAAAGTGTTGATTCAATGTTGTAGTGAGTGAGTGGGTGAGTGAGTGAGTGAGTCAGTCAGGTGAGGTGTTGTGAGCCTGGGGTGGGTGGCGTGGGGTGGGGGGGGGGGGTTAGTGGCAGGTGTGGCTGAGTCTTCCTTACCCTCTCACCACATCCTTCCGCCCACCCTTGACCAGTCCTACTCTACACCCACTTACACCACCACCACAACAACACCACCACTCTCTTGTCCCTTACACCCACGTGCACAACAACACTCCCCACGTACACAACAACACCTCACGTACACCAACACCCGCACGTACACAACAACATTCCCCACGTACACAACAACACCTGTTTACCTCAACACTGACCTTAGTGTAATGTCTTTCATGTCTATTTCCAGTTTGCCTTGTTCTCTCTCTCTCTCTCTCTCTCTCTCTCTCTCTCTCTCTCTCTCTCTCTCTCTCTCTCTCTTCCACCATTATCATCTGTTCTCCATAATCCACCTTCATCTCTCCTACCACAGTCTAGTGCAGTTCTCCACACCTATCCTGACTCCTCCACACCTATTCTAATTCCTCCACACCTATCCTGACTCCTCCACAATTCACAACCACCCTCACTACTCCACAGTCATCCTCATTACTCCACACTCACCTTCGCTACTCCACACTCACCCTCACTACTCCACACTCACCCTCACTACTCCACACTCACTACTCCACACCTCCCTACCATCACTTGTTTCCTAGCTCGCCTCTTTTACATAAATAGTAATTAATAGGGGTGATCGAAAAGTCTCTGTGCATCTACAATAATAATAAATATATATATACAGTAATTGTTCCTTGTTATACTAACGTTCTTATAAGTAGATCAAGGTTAAGTAATTAGTGTTAATTGTCACAGGTTGTACAGGGACTAATGAATCACCTTTTATTAATTATATTATTATTATTATTTTCTTGGCTCGTATGCGTAAATGGCGTGACCCGGGACAATCGGTAATTAAATTTGTACTGTAATACATTTTACGTCCGGTTGATATTAGAGATGATTTAATGCTTGTCCTAATGAGGCGACGTGACTCTGATTTATGCTACCAGAGAGAGAGTGTAATAATAATAATAATAATTAACGGTTTATTGAAAGAGCTTGGCAGCCAGAAGGCTGAAAATATACAGTTACATATTTGGGGAGTGGGTTACGAATTACAAATAATATACAAGTAACATAAGTGACACAAATAAGACATATAATAACTTAGATGGGGAAAAGCTCAAACTACAGTTCAATTCAACATAGTGACAGTGTTACAGTATTACAAGTTATTGATAATTTTTACAATGGTTGGGACTGGGCTGTTCTTATAGCGATCAGTTCGTGCACGTATGGGCTGGATGCGGTTGTGGTGTCGAACAGCAATTCTCGGACAAGGGACCTCGGGTGGTAGCAGGAGCCGGTGTCGGGGATGGTGTAGAAGCTTCTTACCAAATTTGTGTGTGTGTGTGTGTGTGTGTGTGTGTGTGTTATGGCCACGACGACATAATGTAATATTTCACAGTATGGCAGGAAACACTACACCGTAAAAGCCTCTGTGTTTATTCCTAATTTATAACAACGGTAAAAATAACACCAACGGTAATAATAACACCAACGGTAATAATAACACCAACGGTAATAATAACACCAACGGTAAAAATAACACCAACGGTAAACAGGACTAGCTGAAAACTTTTGCATCTGTCAGCTAAAATATCAGATAAAATGGATTTTCATAAAGAAGTGTTTGTTTTTTGTTATTTACTAGCACTTATTCCTACTAGCCAATGATTTGATCTCCAATAGTAATAATATCAAGCTAGTTTTAGTTTCAGGTTAGACTTATTAATTTTTCCTGAAGAAGAATTTCCACCTCAGCTTATTTCATTTCAAGATTAACTACCTTAACTATACTATTTAGAGAGGTTAGGTTAGGTTGTGTTTGGTTCGGTTCGGTTTGGTTTGGTTAGGTTAGGTAAGGTTGTGTTTGGTTTGGTTTGGTTAGGTTAGGTTAGGTTAGGTTAGCGTGGTTAATAGTAAAGTGAAATTAACTTGGGTGGAGACTCTTCAAGTAATCCAATGTTTTGTTAAATATTTAAATCCTAAATTATCTCTTAACTCTTCGATTTTTCATACCATAGTCAAATAGTTTCACTTATAATATATTCAGGCCTCAGACAATAGGTAAATAGTGTTGTGTCGTGTATTAGTTGTTGAGCTTCGTTAATTTAGCTGGTATTTCTGTTATTTATCGCCTCTACTGATTTATGCATTGTTATATTATATTGTTATAAGTCTAATGCCCCTTCCCTCCCCTTCTTTTCCCTTCCCTGTGTAATGGGAAGGGGGAGAGGGTCACTTAACAAGGCAGTACAGTTACAATATAAAGGTGAGATTGGCTCAGAGTAAACATGCAGATCGTCTTTGAGTTGTTAATAATTTTTACAGTGGTTGGGACTGGGCTGTTCTTATAGTGATCAGTACGTGGTCGTATGGGCTGGATGCGGTTATAGTGTCAAACAGCAATTTACAGACGAGGAATCTCAGGTGGGAGCAGGAGACGGTGACGAGGATGATTTTGTTGTTTCTTCTCCAAATGAGGGGTCATGGTGGTCATCAGAGAGAGTTGAGAGGCGACAATGTACTGAACGCCTCTTGATATGTGGTGTAGGAGAGGGACAGAATGGTTTTGCACGACCTCTTCTGCACTCTAGTTGTCGTGTGTGTGTGTGTGTGAAATAATAATAATAATAATAATAATAATTAACGGTTTATTGAAAAAGTTCTGCAGCCCGAAGGCTGAAAATATACATTGGACATAAATGACTTATTACATACATTGGTGGTTTAACAAAAGCCTTCATTAGAGAAAGGTAAAGGAACATACAGTGAACATTCAGATTAATGTAGGTGTTGAACAGCAAACACGTAGTGTAGTAACTCTCTCCTAGATGGTGTTAGGAGGGACCTCACGTGGTGTAGTAGTTCCCTCACAGTTGGTGTTAGGAGGGACCTGACGTGGTGTAGTAGTTCCCTCACAGATGGTGTTATGAGGGGCCTCACGTGGTGTAGTAGTTCCCTCACAGATGGTGTTATGAGGGACCTCACGTGGTGTAGTAATTCCCTCACAGATGTGTGTGTGTGTGTTTTATCCTCAGTAATTTTCCTCCCCCAAGGCAGAGAGAGAGAGAGAGAGAGAGAGAGAGAGAGAGAGAGAGAGAGCACTTCCGTGGAATGCTAAACTACCAGTACCGGAAGTGGCCTACTGTAATACTGTATGACCCTGCAGCCTACCCACACCATCAGATATATGTGTACATTAACCTCGGCATTATCAGTATTTAACATTATTATCCATTAATATTTTACACTACCCTTCGGCGGTATTTAACATTATGCATCATGTAGAGGCGTGTATGATGTAGGGTCGGTGTGTTCGTCATGTAGAGGCGTGCATCATCTTGTAGAGGCGTGTATCATCATGAAGAGACGTGTATCATGATGTAGAGGCGTGCATCATCATGTAGAGGCGTGTATCATCATCATGTGGTGGAGGGCGTGCAATGGGTCGGTTCAAGGCCACAGGAGATACGGCCGTACACAATGCTGTCCCTTGGAGCCGCGTCACCCACACACCCACAAAAGTATCGTTGCTTAGCTGGGGGCCGGAGGAAGGGCGGGGCGAGGTGGGGATGGCCGGAGGCGGGGCGGGCGTCTCAAAGGTGCTGCAATTCATAATAGTCTCTCGTGCGTCACATCACGTCACCCGCTAACGTCACACACCCTTACATGTTCAGACAGGCTGTGCACACTCTCGTTACGTGAATTAACAAGATAACGTCTTTATCACGCTGGCATTGAAACGCTCCTTCACCCGCGGGACTTATATGTAAAATCTATTGATCTGAAGATTAGGCACCCCGGCTTACTTCACCTTATGAATAAACACGCTAACCTAACCTAACATTACCTAACCACACACACACAGGTAGCGGTAAAGTGCTTAATCAACAGGTGAAATAAGCTGGGGATGTCTCTTATATTAAGTTGTTGGTTTTTTTTAGTTATTCCCACGTAAAGGAAAACATTTTAGAGTGGAAATAAAACAAAATACGACAATTCACAAAATCCGTAACTTTATAAACTGGGTTTTTTTTTATAGCTGTGGGTAAAAAAAGTATTAGATTTGTTTTTCATGGAGAGCATTGGCAGCTGGTGGTATAGAGGTATTTGACAGCCTATTTATTTATTTATTTATTTTTTAACTAAGGTATACTCCATTGGAAAATATTGATGCACCCTTTCTTGTCATTGTGTGTGTGTGTGCGTGTTTTGTTTTCCTACGGGTGTAAATTCATTGCTGCATCACATAGCGAAGCAGGTTAGTGAATAGTGCTGTACACAAGCTGCCTCGAGTGTTTTATACCCTGACCTCGTCCTAACCTTCACACGTACACTAGTCATACTCTGAACACGTGTTGATATATTGACAGGTGAACTTAATTACGTATCACCTGTTGATACTGAGAGCGACATTATGTTAATTTGTCCTAAGAATAAAGGTTATATTATCGTGTAGAGAGATAAAAGAGAGACCCGGAACAATACAAGGAAGAGGAAAACGGAAGAATCATAGTAAGGAAGTAAACAGAGACACGAGAAAATAATGACATGTTAGTGTAGAGAATAACGAGGCGTTTGAGACGATGTGGTAAACCGCTAAATGTTGTTCTAGTGTAAATATGGCGGAAATACAATATTGCACCGAGAGAAGACATAGCCACTGTCAGTACCGGCAAGTTAGACATACGGACAGAAGCAAACAAATGGACTCACTAACCTAACCTAAACCTAACCTAACCCTAACCAGCTGGCCACGATGGAATAGAAGATGTATTTAGGTCACAGATTACGGAAAAAAAATATAAATGCCTTAAATCCAGGTGTTAATATCTACGAAGGAACAAATCAGGCTCGTGAAGGTAGGTTTGTGGTGCACGGAATAAACAAAGTATGTATTTATCATCGATCAAGGGTTCTCAGAAATGATGTTGAATCGTCGCTTACACGTCCAGTACACAGCCCCTTGTGTTTGAGTCCCCAGGTGAGGTAAGGGCTGAGAGCTGTGAGAAAGGGTATGTCTCAGGGCACTAACATCAAAGGCTGCGACCCAATGGACGTTTTGATTTAACTTGTTTGTATGGTGTGTGTGTGTGTGTGTGAGGGGCAAGGCTCTCGGTACTGGCGGGCAGGTGGGGTGGTCATCAAACGTGCTTCCGCTGCTTTACTGACTAACCTTGTGGTGACTCATGGCACTCCTTGTCACTTATGCTTATATTGTTCCACTATGTTGTTTAACTTAACCTATGTAGTGTATTTTTGTTAACTCTTGGTTCTACAGTGTTACATTGCTGTATTAAATATTCGTACTAACTGTTTAATTCTGAATGAAAAGCAGCTGATTTAATATTTGTACAAACAGGGGTAAGTGTACCTCGTGTATTACCAAGATGATTCAATAATTTTTTTGGTGTTCGCGTTAATAATTCATCTTTTCTTAATTTGTTTTGAGATAATATAACAATTACTACAGCCAATAAATGATGGAACACTGAGACATGAGACTTAATCTTAGATAAGGTCAGTTGGCAGCCGTCACGTCTTCACAAGAAAACAAGGGATCTGCCTGTGTACAAAAAGCAGTGTGTTTGCAGCTCTCCCGGGGATATTTCCGGTCCTGGTGCTGTGTTTGTTGTTGTTGTTTCTTGTGGTGGATGGTCGTGGTTTTCCCATTGTTTGTTGAAGATAATAAAAACAATGGTATTAGTAAGTTGATTGTCTCAGAACATTACTCGGACATGCAACACATCATCGTCTGGGTGCACGGACAGAAACTCACCGGGGCAGGTCAGGTGTATCACAAGATTAACTTTAGATTAGGTGAGTTTTTGTCCCCCCTCTCACCCCTGAAGAACATCCCATCGTTACGGAAACCCTCGACTGAACATGACCGCCTTGGAGACATGAACTTTGAACAACAGAGACATGAAGTAAGAACGATATATTAGGTTAGGTTAGGTTAGGTTGGGTTAGGTAAGCTCCGGGTTGGATAATTCAGCAATCCGAAGCCCAAGTTACGAAATATAAACTATAAATTGGTACCAGATTCTACTAATGAAAATGTAACAAGTGTGTGTGTGTGTGTGTGTGTGTGTAAACAGGTTCTGGGTAATTGTCCTATCGGTATTTTAGCAAGAATATTACACTTCATGTTTTGTTTACTATAAATATTGTTTCCCTGACCATATTGCCTAGTAAAGGTAATGCAAGAACTTTTATCTTCTTTATAAATATTAACACTGCGGCTCTTGTCATCAACATTAACTAAAAACTACCAAAACTTTCACCGACCTCATGTTAATTTAACCAAAACTAACCTCTGAATATATAACAATATTTTTTAGATCAATTAAAAACCCGAACTTCACCCTGACTGTAATTATACAAGTCATTAAAACGATGGGAATTAATCTCTCTGGTATTTATTTGTTTCCAACCATCGAAAATAAAAAAAAAAATCCTGTTTAATCAGTAAATGGAAGCAATCCACTGACGGGCTTAGACTTTTTTTTCCCGCAATAGTTTTTAAAGTCTGCAGAAACCATCCACCGGAAATTTGTTTGTGTACAGTAGCTAAAACAACTATCTGTGCAGGTGGGGGTCGATATGCTCCGAAATTTTACGTGTGACTAGTGACAGCCCTTATATACTGTACATGGCCAAACATACTTACGTCTAGTTCTGTAAAGTTATCGTCACTTCCGGGATAATTAAGAGGAATTTCAGTATTTTGATGAGCTCGGGAAAACGGAAAACGTGATGTGACAGGTTAGGTTTATACTGGAGAGAGAGAGAGAGAGAGAGAGAGAGAGAGAGAGAGAGAGAGAGAGAGAGAGAGATATCACACTAGCAACATTCTCTGTCAACTAGTTTGTTTACCTTCTGTGGTCTCTCTCTCTCTCTCTCTCTCTCTCTCTCTCTCTCTCTCTCTCTCTCTCATATCCAGCTCTGGCTCGGGAAAGTAACGTCATGATCCTATAACCCGTCGTGCTCTTGACTATAGCACCTTGACGCTCTCCCCACTCACCTGTAATTGACTTCAGCTCCTTCCTCGCCTCTCTTACCTGCACCTTCAGGTATATGTGTGCCTTTACCTTTATTGGCTAGGTCATTATGAGCTCGTTTACTTTATGCTATTTTATATTTTTTGTCCAATTTTACCAAGATTTTTGTTTTGTTTACCTACTTCAGGTATATTTCCTTCGTCAGATCGTCGTCGGGCAGGTTGTCCTGGGTGGCTTCAGTGTGTTTTATTCTGTCGGTGTCTTGTGAATATTTGCATTGCTTCACTTCTTCAAATTTATATGATAGTTCTTCCTTCGCCTCCTATTCCTCCTCCTCCTCTTATTTATCTTATCTCCTCCTCTTCCACCTCCTCTCTTCATTCGTTAATACCTTCTTGGTGGCGGTGAAGGTATCAGTGTCGTGTGTGTGGGTAGGGTGATATAAGGAAGGGATGAGGGCGTGGTGTTGGGTGGGGGGGGGGGGGATTTAGCGCCTACGGGTATCACTTGAAATAATAATGAGGGAGGGAGGATGAGGGAGACACTGTCTTACTGACCACCACAAGTGATACTCGAGTGCTGAGTGTGTGTTGTCCTCGGCTCACCGCCCTCACTACTCACCGCCCTCATTGCTCACCGGCGTCAGTCAGCTCAATGAACGCCTTACCTGACTGACTGACTCACAGACTTCTCTCTCTCTCTCTCTCTCTCTCTCAGTGACAGCGATATTGCACTGACTCATAAACATTATAGTGCATTATATTTTATTTAAGCTTTATTAAGGAAGTCACTTTATACCTGTGCTGAGGTTTCCGAAGACAATAAAATTATTGAATTATTATTTTTTTGACCAGGAATACTGTTGTTGTTGTTGATAATGTTGTTGTTTATGATGGTGCTGTTGTTGTTTATGATGGTGTTGTTGTTTATGATGGTGCTGTTGTTGTTGTTTATGATGGTGCTGTTGTTGTTGTTTATGATGGTGCTGTTGTTGTTTATGATGGTGCTGTTGTTGTTTATGATGGTGCTGTTGTTGTTGTTGTTTATGATGGTGCTGTTGTTGTTTATGATGGTGCTGTTGTTGTTGTTTATGATGGTGCTGTTGTTGTTTATGATGGTGCTGTTGTTGTTGTTTATGATGGGTGTTGTTGTTTATGATGGTGTTGTTGTTGTTTATGATGGTGTTGTTGTTGTTTATGATGGTGCTGTTGTTGTTGTTTATGATGGTGCTGTTGTTGTTGTTTATGATGGTGCTGTTGTTGTTGTTTATGATGGTGCTGTTGTTGTTGTTTATGATGGTGCTGTTGTTGTTGTTTATGATGGTTCTGTTGTTGTTGTTTATGATGGTGCTGTTGTTGTTTATGATGGTGCTGCTGTTGTTGTTTATGATGTTGTTGTTGTTGTTGTTTATGATGGTGCTGTTGTTGTTGTTTATGATGGTGCTGTTGTTGTTGTTTATGATGGTGTTGTTGTTGTTGTTTATGATGGTGCTGTTGTTGTTGTTTATGATGGTGCTGTTGTTGTTGTTTATGATGGTGCTGCTGTTGTTGTTTATGATGGTGCTGTTGTTGTTGTTTATGATGGTGCTGCTGTTGTTGTTTATGATGGTGCTGTTGTTGTTGTTTATGGTGGTGTTGTTGTTGTTGTTTATGATGGTGCTGTTGTTGTTTATGATGGTGCTGTTGTTGTTGTTTATGATGGTGCTGCTGTTGTTGTTTATGATGGTGCTGTTGTTGTTGTTTATGATGGTGCTGTTGTTGTTGTTTATGATGGTGCTGTTGTTGTTGTTTATGATGGTGCTGTTGTTGTTGTTTATGATGGTGCTGTTGTTGTTGTTTATGATGGTGCTGTTGTTGTTGTTTATGATGGTGCTGTTGTTGTTGTTTATGATGGTGCTGTTGTTGTTGTTTATGATGGTGCTGTTGTTGTTGTTTATGATGGTGTTGTTGTTGTTGTTTATGATGGTGTTGTTGTTGTTGTTTATGATGGTGCTGTTGTTGTTGTTTATGATGGTGTTGCTGTTGTTGTTTATGATGGTGCTGTTGTTGTTCTTTATGATGGTGCTGTTGTTGTTGTTTATGATGGTGCTGTTGTTGTTGTTTATGATGGTGCTGTTGTTGTTGTTTATGATGGTGCTGTTGTTGTTGTTTATGATGGTGCTGTTGTTGTTGTTTATGATGGTGCTGTTGTTGTTGTTGTTTATGATGGTGCTGTTGTTGTTGTTGTTTATGATGGTGCTGTTGTTGTTGTTGTTTATGATGGTGCTGTTGTTGTTTATGATGGTGCTGTTGTAATTTGAGTCTCAGAATGTTATTGAAAGTTAGTTAATGAATGTTATATATGATGAGGTCAGGTTAATTACATGTTGGAGCGCTGTTGTAATGTTACTGTATCATTATTTTTCAGGTGAGCGCTGTGTGGTGTGTGAAGAGGGGCTGATAGACGGTAACACCACATACCTAGGAGTGTGTGTGTGTGTGTGTGTGTGTGTGTGTGTGTGTGTGTGTCCGTCCTCCTGCTTGCTGGATGTTGTGAGAGGGATGAAGCTAGTGAACGTGAGTTATATATCCGCTCTTGTCATCGTACTTCCTGCCTCAGTAATGCCTTGATTTTTTTTTTGGTTATTATTATTATTATTATTATTATTATTATTATTATTTATTGCTGTTGTTGTTATATTATTATACTGTTGAAAATAAAAATGTCTTTCCTGTATGTACACTCTCTCTCTCTCTCTCTCTCTCTCTCTCTCTCTCTCTCTCTCTCTCTCTCTGCGTGAATCACGGGGTAAAGAAACCTCAAAGAAGATGGTAGGGAGGGATAATGGAGAAGAGAGGTGAAAACAGGTGCCGAAAGCCAGATGAAAGGTGAACAAGATAGGTGGAGAAAATAACCACTCGCTTATATCTACTTAACTAACATATTAAGTCATGATGAGTCGCGTTGTGAAGAGGGAAAGTGTATCTCTCAAACAGCTGACATGAGGAGTGGGTATAGAGCGTGTGGTAGAGTGGTTAAAGAGTTTGGTGTGCAGACTGTGGCACCTTTATGTCTAGCTGACGGAGGCAGGAGGGCCAGGCAAGGGGTAGTGACCAGACAGAATCGATCATTGCATGCGGTGAGCTGGTGAGTGCATGCAAGGCTGGTGGTCCTGACGCTGCTTCCACGCACACCCAAACACACCGTTCCCATGTTCCCCGTGTTCACCTCTCACTCAATAAATATTATATTGTGTTTTAGATGTTGCTTGAGGGTACTATTATTCTCAAAAAAAAAAAAGTCGCCAGGGCATTATTGTGGGATATTGATTCTGGAAAATTGAGTTTGATGAATAGTTTATTTCTGTTGTGGTGTAGAGTAGCGGTTAACACAGTGCTCACTCGACCCCTCCTTTCTTAAATTTAGCGAGAGTTGCGGTGAACCTTTGTTTTTGTGTTGAAGATTGTGAGAAGATTCCGTAGCTATGTCCGGAGACTCACACACACACAAAGGTGTTCTGACCTCCCATTTACGGCACAACTAACACTTGGGTACCTCCTCCTCCTCCCCCCCGAAGCCTACTTAGAAACATCTCCTCCCCAACTTACTTAAACCCACACCCCCCCCCCCCCCCCGCCTACTTAGAAACATCATCTCCCCAACTTACTTAAACCCACACCCCCTCCCCAAGCCTACTTACAATCACACCCCTTCCTACTTACATTCGTTCCCTTCTCTCACCTACTTAAAATAACCCCCTCCTTCAACCTACCTGGAATCACACTCTCTGTACCTTACTTAGAATAACCCCTCGCCCCCTACTTATATTTATCCTCCCCTTCCACCCAACGCACTTAGATCCACTTCCCTCCTCCCAGGTAGCGTTAGGGGTGTTTAATCATCAGGTGATATATTCTAGGGTGTCTAAAACTCCAGGTGATCATCAAGTGTGTTGGGTAGATGGTCTGAGACACCACCTGGGCCCCCACATCAACACGAAACTATACGCCTGGGTTGGGTTGGCTGGTGGTCTGACGTTAGGAGGGTGTGTATTGTGATTCTACTATGGCTAGGTGGGCTACTGAGGTGGTGGTGGGTGGGTGGGTGGGGTGGGGTGGGGTGGGAGGCAGCGATCCGTGAGTGGTGTTCTGATTGTCCAGTTCACATATTTTCCTTGCACCCTCCTCCACCACGCACATACTTATCCTTACACCCTCCTACACCCCACACACACATCCTTATACCTTCCTACACCCTACATATTTATCCTTACACTGTTCTTCACCCCACATGATTATGATATGGTGTTACTTGACCTTGGGTGTATTAGATGGCAAGTTCACTTTCAATACACCTTTTTTTGTTATTGTTTCTCTTCACGTTGTTATTGTTTATCGCTGAGGGAGGTGAGGTCATGGTATCGGTCTGTTACATCGACTATTACCCTGTATGAGCCCCTGTGTTTGAGAGGTAGTTGGTGTTAAGGTAATCCATGAACCCGGTCAGACCAGTCCCCACACTCTCCTCAGTGAATGTTGTTATGCCAGGCTTGAGTGTCGTCACCATGCTACTTATATTTCATGGGGTTTTAATCTTTTCATCTGGTTTAATTTACCGTTCGACCTAATCCTGGTTGATGTTTAGAAGTAGGTGTTTGATTTTAAGTGTTTTTAGTCCAGTAGGGAAATATTTTATGTAGGAGGAAAGTTTGTTGTTGTGGTGTGGAGAACTGACGACTTCATTGTACGAGGTGTTGCCAAGGGAAACTTTACCGTGAAGGATAGATATTTCACCACCCAGGTTACCGGAGCGACAGCCCCCGTCCTGCTGCTACCCTTGATGTCCCTCCTCTCACCTCTTTAAGTCCTACACAAGTCTCCAAGGTTGTTAATGGCTGAACCAGTCTTAGTACCTTGATGATGAAATAGAGTTTTGAATTATCACCTAAAGATAGAGTTAGAGTAGGAAATATGGTTTAGCCGGCTGGGAGATTGTAAACATCCATATATGAAGGGTAGAAAGAAGCACGAGAGGTTGGCATAGTACATCACCTGGCCTGCTTCCCGTTATATCACCAATATGTATTAGCAGAGGCTCCTCGTGTGTGACTGGGGAGATAGCTGTGGCGGCCCTCTGAGCGATGATTACACTTGTCTGGTATACAGTTAACCTCAGATTATACAGAGATCACTAAACATACATGATTCAGTAACAGTTGAGTGGAATGGAGTCGAGTGGGGTGGAGTGGAGTGGGGTAGGGATGGGATGGGATGAGATGAGCTGAGCTGTGGTTCCTCTCACTGGTGTTACTTACCGAGGCGACTGATGAACGTTATGCTCGGCTGTGTTATACATCTTGGCTATTGTAATTATAACAGGATCTTATTAGCCGTGTTGGTTAAGTGTTAATCATCGGTACAGTAATATTAGAAGCTAGACCGAACGTTAACCTAACCTAACCTTACCAAACTTGACCCAAAGTGTTTGTGTGTTTAATCATCAGGTGAAATGAGGTAGGGGGGTTAATTTTCATGTGATCCAATTACCTTTATTACAGCTGCTGGAAATGTTGACTACAATTTCATGTTGCAATAAGATATAGATAGATGATGATATGAGCAGATCTAGTTTTGATGGTTGGTAATTGTGTCAGTTTCCCTATTGGCTGTATTAATAAATGTTGCTTTGAATGAGATGTGTGTGTATGTGTTGCCATGACGACACCTTTTCACACACACACACCTTACCTTCGCCCTCGTGAGTTTGTTGGAATATACAAAGACAAATCTTATACCTCTATCTGTTATTTCATGTTTTTATTTTTTGTAAGGTGAAAGCTAAAGATTTATTCAGCTAAGTCGAAGAAGCACTACACATAATATTTGAATACCGAAATAATTGGAATGTTAAGGGAGTGATTGGCTTATCGACTTTACTTACCATAATTAACCTATCAGAGTCGATTCGTTTATGATCCTGGTAAATAGGAATAAAATGTATCTCTCCTGTTTGTAAATATATCATCTCTCAGTTGTATCTCCTCTTGGCTTTACTCACAGTATTCGACCTGTAAGAGCCTATATAGATAAGATCACAGTGACGAGGCTCTAAACACGTATAGCCTGAGTTGTCTGAAGACCGCGAAATCTGCCTGCCTGCCTGCCGCTGTGCAAGGTTTACGAAGCGTCTCAAGTGGGGGAATTTTTTGAAAGTACATTGGAATCTGGACTTGTAATGATAAATAATATGACAATTAAGATACAGAGGTGTTGTTCGTGGGGAAGGGGTCGTAATAACAAACATATCTTCATGATTAGCGTAATGAAGGCTTTTAAATGATGTGAATAAATTGCACCGTACATCAAATGGTTAACTACCTCGTTGAAGTTGTCCTGACAGTAGTACACGCGGGGGAGATTATGACGTCATTAACAAACCGCGGGCCAATGTATGATCACGAGTTGTTTATATTATACAAGTAAGAGATTTAGTGGTAAGAGAAGATATTTATTGCACCATTCAATCCCGTACGTCAGAAACTACCCGTGGGAAAAAATATACATTATTACTTAGGTTGGAATGCGATTACTGTACTTTTGGTGAACTTTCTCCTTTGGTATGGCATTTCTTCTGCTGGTACTTAAAGGAAAGTTAGGGGGGCTTTCTCCATGCTGTTGAAAGTTTTAACCTATGCCTCTCTCGTAGAAAGCTGGAGAGGAAATTTAGTGAGTTTTTTTTTTTGTCTGTGTCGGGATATCGGGTTTCACTTTCCCCTGTGTGTAATGTTGGTGCGGTGGCCGGCAGTTCATGTACTGCTCCTAGAAGTAACCTTAAGTAGTTTATTGGATATTTGTATTGTATTGTCTCGTGTATGTTCGTTTTTTGTGTGTGTTATTTGAAAGAGTATGTGTGTGTATTGTAGGTTAATAAATACTGTAGATTATGTTGTAGAAGCAGTTAGGTGTGATGTGTAGTGGGGTAAGGCTGTTTTGTCTGTCCGGGGATAATGCAATCTTCTGACCTCTAAGGGTAAACAACCGTGTATTTCTCAAGCATCTTCGTCTTTTTTTCACGTTATTAAAAGCCTTTAGGTTTAGAGTGTTTTTCCCCTATCATAAAAGAATAGCATACCTCTCGGACCCTTATAACATTAAGTTTCGTCTCATGCTGGTGTAGGACCCCCTGTCCAGCGTAATGCTTCAGGTATTCTCTTCTAACCTCCTGCTGTAGCACTGGGCGAAATGGCTGAAGTTAGATACTATATATTCATGAGATGGTGTTGTGGAGGTGTTATGTGTCTTTAGTGGTACTGTTGTGTTGTGTAGACAGTGGAGTGTTTGTGGTGTGTGGTTTTGTATGCTTTGTGTTGGTGTAGGGTATCCAGGTGGTGGGCGTGTGGGTGTGATGTATGGCAGTTCCGCGTACTACTACTACTTTGCTGTCACGCGGAATCGAGTATGACGTTCATCCAGCTATGATACAATGAGATGAGTTATTAAGGAGGTCACCTTAATTGGTGAGTTTTGAGGTGACAAAAGAGGCCGATACGGGACCGGCAGAGTTGTTCACAGATGTTGCACATGTGGAGGGCTACATCTACTGCGGGAGGGGCGGCAGCAGCGTCTTTCAGGCGTTGGCCTTGTCTGCCTCGGTTTGCAGTTGGACTAACTCGAAAATATTGACACCTCCTGTGGTGCTCCTCCAAGTGTTACGATGTGGAGTAATCGTCTCCCAGGTGAGGGGGTCGATTTGGCACTTTTTCAGGTTTGTCTTAAGACAATCATTTTCCTTTTCAGTTGCCCACCAGTGTTACGTTTACTATTCTTAGGTGACCGTAAAGTAGCTGTTCCGCGTGTGCCCCAGCCAGCCACAGTCGACCACACCTTTACCTACTATATGAATCAAATTATCTGATAACACTTTCGTACAGGTATACCAATATATGGCGATGCACTGGCGAATATATCAAAGCCTTTCGTCCAGCGTTTCAGAATGTGAAGATGGAAGAAGTAACGACACACAGGGGCGGGGGGGGGGGGGGGGGGGGGGGGTAGACGTGAATTGCCGTTTTTATTTACAGAGACAAATTAACAATACGGGGTTCCATTGATGTGATAATCCGTCCCAATTCACTTTTTTTTTTTAGACATTTGGGATAAAAGAGACAGGAAACGAGCCAATTATGTAGATCATTAACGAATTCCGGGTAGATGATGGAGTTGACGGGGCAGGAGGTGGCTCAAGTGGCCCTTACCCTCTCGATCCTAGACGATGATCCATGACCTCTACACGGACGGTGAGAGACGCGGCCTTATCAAGAAGGAAGTTTACCCCATACAGTAGCACGTGGAGGGTCAGTGGCTGGATTAGAGACAGGTTTTGATAAGATATGAGAGAGGGGGTGAGGGTTAAAAAGCCTACACACACACACACACGGTGGATGATACTAATATAATCTAGTAATAATAATAAGAAGAAAACTGACAAATTACAATAATTACACCAAAGACATCATCACATACGGTTAGTCGTTTTGTCCCAGGGATGACTGACACTTCTTACATCTGTTGTTATCTGAGCGACCCCTGCCGTGTGGACATCCCCTCGTCTCTCGACTACACGGAGGGAATTTTACGGTTCAGTGACTCGTTTAATTAAGAGTCGAGGTTAATTACGTCATTCAATGAACCCTTTGATACTGTTGATGCATACTGCTGTGTTAGCTGGTGGTGTTGTGTTAGCTGGTGGTGCTGTGTTAGCTGGTAGTGCTGTTTTACCTGGTGGTGTTGTGTTACCTGGTGGTGTTGTGTTGCTTGGTGGTGCTGTGTTACCTGGTGGTGCTGTGTTACCTGGTGGTGCTGTTTTACCTGGTGGTGTTGTGTTGCTTGGTGTTGTTGAGTTGCCTGGTGTTGTTGAGTTACCTTATGATGTTGATCTGGTGTTGTTACCCGATATTATTGTGTTACTTGGTGTTGTTGCCTGGTTTTATCGTGTTACTTCATTCCAGATGTTCGGCCTCGGCAACAGCTCGGCACTGCAGGATTTTGGTCACGTAGGTCGAGGTCAAGGTCACTGATGATGGCCTACCTACTCAAAAAAGCGTATTGAACCAAATAAAATGTTTTGCTTCCCTTTATTAACACTATACAGGTTATACAATGTCCAAACTGAGATATCATCATTTGTCATTACTCGAACGAAAATTTCCAATGTATGTGTTTATTTTTTGACGTGTTATATATTTTTTTTTCGTCCCTTTTGGAATGTTTAGATCAATCCAACAGGGAATAAATCGATATTGAGAATGTTTTATTGGTTTATTTTTAATTTTACCACAAATTCGTAGGTCATCTCGTAACTGGAGTGTGGCTGCATATCTCCCGCCGTGACAGTCAGACGAGGGGATGGCATGTCATTCGTGGTTTATTCTTGCTCCTTGTCTGACAGAATTAAAAAGCTTTCATATAAACTGTCTGGTGTTCATATCGCAGTTAAGTGTTGGGTGCCTGATCGTATTGGCTTTACCAGCGTTTGTGGTTTGTTGTTAGAATGTGTCTTGTGCCTTCCTCACCCAGTGGCCCTTACCCTGGTCTACCTTACCTGACCTGACCTGACCTAACCTAACCTAACTTACCATAATCTAACCCTGGTCTACCTAACCTAACCTGAACTAACCTGACCTGACCTTACCGAATGAATGAATGAATGAATGACTAAGAAAGAAGGTGGAAACGAAGGAAGACTAGGACGCCAGGTAACACACAAGAATCACCCGTATTGACCTCAGCTGTCGACGGCCAAGAAATTAATGATCACCATCACCTTAGTAATTTCTCCTCTCCTCCTCCTCCTTCTCCCCTTCTTCCTCTCCTCCTTCTTCTCCCTCTCTTCCTCTCTCTGTCTTCCCCTCCCGTCAAAACCATGGTTCTGTCACTGTTCCAAGAAACTCTACATCCAACAGTGCCACCATCCATCACGAGATCAGCTGAGCATTGTTGTCAGTGTTCTATCGTGTAAAACCTCTGCTTGCCAACAGTGATTTAGAACGTGTTTTCAGTCAATGGTAAGGGCGGAACTTTGGTGAAGTCTTTGATATTGGTGCTCGTCTTTCATCTCTCGCCTACAGAAAATATATATAGTGTGTGTGTGTGTGTTAGTTACAGATGGTAGAGGCGGGGTGCAGGGTATAGTGAGCTGCCTTACATAACATGGTGGGAGGGGGGGGGGGGGAGAGACCGTCAAATAGTGGGTACATATTGAGACGAAGTTAATAATATGCCCACGTGTATGGTAGTGCCTCGAGTGCATGGTGGCTTCTGGTTCTGACACAACACACACACACACACGATTCCAAGTAGGTAATTACACGGATGCATACACAACTCTCACTCTCTCTCTCTCTCTCTCTCTCTCTCTCTCGTGTGTTATCAAGAGCTCCTTTGACTCTGATAAAAAAAACTACATTGGAAATTTAACACCGAACTTTCTTTTTTTGACCTCGTACGCTTGTGATCGGATTAACCTAGGGCGATTTAGCGTGATGTGATTATCTCAAGCCACAGGATTAGCGGATTTATATTGGTGATATATTGTATAATGCGTGTTTTGTTTTATGGGGACACACACACAGACACACACACAGACACACACAGACACACACACACACAGACAGACACACACACGCACGCACACACACACTCACACTCACACACACAAATATGGTTAGGTTAGGTTATGTCTCTGTGGTGCCTCGTGGAGCTACAGGTACAATAGTTTGCCAGTAGTATGTATGTATGAATGTATATATATGTATGAATGTATATATATGTATGTATGTATGTATATATATGTATAAGGTAAGACATCCCGGTTTCCCACCACACCATCACCACTACTACCACCATTACCACCGCCACTACTATCATCACTACCACCACTACCCCCACCACCACCACTACTACTACTATCACCACCCCACCACCAGTATGCAGTAGGAGTTAGTCTGTGTTCACGCGTAGACTGTCCTCCTGCTGTAGTTTATGCTCCGGGTGGCGCCATCCTCACCACAGTTATGGTCCGTCGTCTGGCCCCTCTCTCTCTTATCTCACACATTTTTAGCTGTACAATATTTTTATCATTATCAGTTCCTGTGGGTCTGTTATGTGGTGTTATGTTATGTTGTTTATGTTAGTTAAGGTAATGTTTGTTATGTTATGTTATATTTATGTTATATTTATTATGTTATGATAGGGGTGTAATGGTCAGATGCTCGCCTCGCTAGCTTGCGGGCCCCAGTTCGATCCTCGGTCAGGGTGAAACTATGGGCAAGTTTCTTTACGCCATTTGCCTCTGTCTACCCAGCAGTAATTGGGAACACTTGAATGTTAATTGATTTTCGGATCGTATTCTGGGGTAATGGTTAGCCAGTGCAGTTGGCGAGTTGTCCGGTGTTCTCGGATTATTCCTTTACACTGGGTCATGCAGCTCGTTAACTCAGGGTGTGGTTGTTGTGTTGGCGACAGCTTCTACGCCTTAAACATCATTTACTACCCCGGCGTGATGTATGTTCATTATTCGACACACTAGTCCAGCTGGCGCCAAGGACTCAACTAAAGAACTTGTAGGATATATATATATTTTTTTTATTTTATTTTATCTTTAGGAGAAATCTTGTTGAGTAGGTCACAAGTTCGCTCCCCTTGAGACAGGTTGTAGGATGGATGGGTGTGTGGGCCGGGAATAGACGCATCCTTCTAGGTTACAAGTTATGGAGTGTGAAATGAGCGTTGATTTGACTTTCCTTTCTTCCCAAATCTCTAGACTTGTTGAAAAGTATTATTTGTATTGTTAAGATTTCAATATATACATTATTGTGGCCGTCTTGTGAATCCTTGTGTTGCCAATATTCACTGTTCATTACACTACCTTGCCACTGCTGAATAATGGAACTATTCTATGATAACTCTAAGTCCCTTTTACGTCTAGGTTTCTTATAGACTTGTCATGTTATAGCTAAGAATCCACACTCAGTTATAGCTAAGAATCCACACTCCGTTATATAGTCATGTGTGTAGCCTGCCTTCCGCTTTATGAAGGTCTTGTGAATGGTGGGAAGTAGTGCAGTATGTCATAAGCTACCAGGTCTGTGTTGTCATTAGTGTCATACCTGTGCAGTGTTTGTCATCCAGCTTCCAGGTCCGGTACTGCTGGTGGACTAAAGTACTCCCTTCAGCTCATGTGATTCTTCGTGTGTGTGACAATAAACAGCTATTCCTTAGTCACTGTGTAGATATCTTCCGTATTTGGTACATTTTTTTTAGGTATTTTGCAAGGGTTTTACATGCGTCAGGCTACTTCATGAATAACAATGCACTGACTGGTTTATAGACAGATAAGTTTATGTTGGGTGGTGGCGTGGTGTTAGTCAGGCTGAATGAGTTACTGCATGGATGTGTCAAGCAACATCACAAAGAACCAGGAATTGCATGATACTACTCTTATTTTCATTATCATTAATAGATAACAACTTCCATTGACCTCCACCATACCCTGAAGACTTTTATTTTTTATTTATTTATTTATTTTAGCTTCAGTTTTGAGGTAGGTGTTGATGAGACCTGCTGGGGGAGTGTACAGTTCACCTGGCCGCCACCGAACACCCCGTACAGGTGACTAATTAACTCGTGGTCACCATTACTGTCTTGTTAGGTTAAGGTAGTGGATTGACGTGCTGGCCAGACATGCATGGGAACAACGCTCTCTCTCTCTCTCTCTCTCTCTCTCTCTCTCTCTCTCTCTCTCTCTCTCTCTCTCGTGGGGGGGGGGGGGTGGTGATGGGGGAGTGAATTTTAACTACATATGAAATTCAACGTTTAATCCAGTTTTAGGTAATTTGTTCACATTTCCTCATTAGCATATTTTAATTAACGTGTGATAAGATTCTCCTGACAGTCGCTATTATACTTCCTAGATCTGATGGCTCTTCTCTTCTCTTCCCTCCCCTTGACAGCATGTGATATCCCCCGCTTAGATTAATTCCATCAGGTAAATCCTTCACTTAAGAACGCGTCAAATTTAATATATGAATTTAATTGGGCTGGTACAGGGGCTCCCACACACAGGTAAAGACATACTGATTAATGTTTTAGTGTTAAGGCTTTTAAAACATAACTGATTAGATTATGTTTTTTAATAATTTAGGGAGGAAAACATTGTGATATATTGAATAGAATCTGATTGGCTTTTTATTTTATTTATATTTTTTTATTTTTTTTATTTTTTTCTAGATTTTTTTATTTATTTTTATATTTTATTGTTTATATGGGAAATACATAGAAGGATGAAGAGGTCAAAGTTGTGCTAGGTTAGGTTAGTTTGTGTTAGATTAGGTTAGGTTAGATTAGGTCAGGTTAGGTTAGGTTAGATTAGGATAGGTTGGGTTAGGTTAGGTTTTAATTTTATATTAGGTTAGTTACTGTTAAATTTTTGTTAGGTTGGATTAGGTTATGTCAACTTAGGTGAGGAAGTATTAAGTTTATTCTTCTTTCATCATCTTCAAATTCATTCATTCTTTCTTTCTTTCTTTCTTTCTTTCTTCATGATGTTTCTTCTCCTTCTCTTCCTCCTCCTAATACTCTCTCACTCACCCACCACTGATCACGCCTTATACTTCTGTCACACATCACCCTCGGGAGATCATTACCAGCGGCTGTTGGAGGAGGTGCTACTGCTGACGGGGGCGGCGACGGTGGTAGAGGAGAAGCTAAAGATGATGATGCCCCCTTGAGTCCAGTCTAAGATGAGGGGCCGAGATGTTTCTGTACCTCACCGTCAAGAGTAGATGATTAATATTACCTGACAATTAATGAGTTGTTACCTGCTTGTGAGGTGGGGTGGGGGTCGGGGGGGGGGGTTAAGGAGATAGCTTATTGGTGAGGTTGTGTTGGTTTATTCATTTTAGGATTAATTAGTCGTTTGATCTCTTTGCTTTGTGTGTAAATAATGTGTGGGGTGGTGGTGGTGGTGAGCACACTTGAGGAGGCTTCAGCACCCAGTGTCCTTCACATCTTACACACCTGTTGCAGCAGACAAGGTGTGGGCTTTTATGTTGGGGTGTTTGTGTCAGAGAGAGAGAGAGAGAGAGAGAGAGAGTTGTACTGTAGTTATTCACCATCGTAGTCTTTTAATAATAATAATGATGATGATGATAATTATAGTGATTATAATAACCATTGATTCTTGGGTCTCATATTTACAAAATGACTCGAAATAGATCTTAAGTTTAATTTTTTCTCTCTCTCTCTCTCTCTCTCTCTCTCTCTCTCTCTCTCTCTCTCTCTCTCTCTCAAGTTTCCATCTTCTTGTTGGCCTCATCGATAAGAGAACACACACACACGTACACACACACACGTACACACACACACGTATATCAAGGAACAATTAATTTCTCTTCTCAACTTGACATCGTTAAGGTTCCATTATACATCGTTTATTGACCACTTAAGCTTAGAACCACTTAAGCTTAGAACCACTTAAGCTTTTAGAACCATTAAGCTTTTAGAACCATAACTACATCATGTTTTAGATTGACTTATCAACTTAAGCTTAGTGTAAGACGTTGACTAAGCTTATGTGTTTTATAGTGGCGAGTATTATATTGAATCAGAAAATAATGAGCAATAATACAAAGCTTTTTATGTTATTTTATTTTATTTGTTAGTTATGTTTTATTGTATTTGTGTATTTTTATTATTTAATTTATTTTTATTTTGTTTTATTATTTATTATTATTTTTATTATTATTATTATTGTTATTATTATTATTATTATCATTATTGTTATTATTATTATTATTATCATCAATTTAGTTCTTGTATATGTAATAATTTTCAATATTTCGTCAGCATTTTCAAGAACCTGTTACAAATACCATTAACTAAATTACAATACTAATACAAGATCATAATACGTATAAATTAATCGACTTTTTTACTTTTTGGATAATGATTAAGTAAGTATTGTAAGCAGTAGCGTGAGGGGCGGGGGGGCGGGGCGGGGCTTGGCTTGGCTGGACTGGACTGGACTCCTTCCATATAGCGCTCACCATCCACACGTTAGTTCATACCGGGGTTTATCAGTCCTCTGAAATGCTGACTGATTGACTGCTTGGTTGACTGATTGACTTATAACACTCACCCTCCTCACGCCATTTCATACTTGGATTAATCAGTCATATGAACCACTACCTACCGCCCGCCCGCCCACCCCTTTACATGTACACCTCGTGCTTCGCAATTGACATTCTTAATAAACTTATGAGTGTGTTTATTCTCGCTTACGTTATCAGTTCCCCCAGGTGTCACGTCACGGCTTGTTCATTAAGTTTTTATTTTCAATTTGATCAGTGTGTGGTAAGGTGATAATAGCAGTGTATAGGAGTGAAATTATTTAGTTGTGGTTTGGTTATGTCTGAGTGAATGAATGAAACGTTTGGTTATGTCCCAGTGAATGAATGAAACGTTTGGCTATGTCTGAGTGAATGAATGAAACGTTTGGTTATGTCCCAGTGAATGAATGAAACGTTTAGTTATGTCCCAGTAAATGAATGAAAACGTTTGGTTATGTCCGAGTGAATGAATGAAACGTTTAGTTATGTCCCAGTGAATGAATGAAACGTTTAGTTATGTCCCAGTAAATGAATGAAAACGTTTGGTTATGTCCGAGTGAATGAATGAAACGTTTAGTTATGTCCCAGTAAATGAATGAAAACGTTTGGTTATGTCCCAGTGAATGAATGAAAACGTTTGGTTATGTCTGAGTGAATGAATGAAAACGTTTGGTTATGTCTGAGTGAATGAATGAAAACGATTAGTCAGGTAAGGCGCTAACAACCATTCTAACACTCAACGTCCAACTCACTCCAACGCACTCGAAGACAGACATCAACACACTCTAACATTCGAATTAAAGGGGGGTCAGATTTGTAAACACACTTGAAACAAAAAGGAAAAGTTCGGATGGTACACAGACACGCACTCATTCACACCCAATACCCAAAGCTACACACTCAACACACTCTAAAAATGTATGTTGACATCGTCCCTCTTAACCTACACAGTTCAGAAGATCCGTCAACACACTTTAGACTTAAGAGTATGTGATGCCACGCACTCAATCACGTAATCACAATAACACACTCAGTATCTCATACACTCTTCTCATTCGACCTGTCACTGTGACCTGGCCTGTAGGTAGGTTCAGGGAAGGACACGACCCGGTCTGTAGGTAGGTTCAGGGAGGGACACGACCCGGCCTGTAGGTAGGTTCAGGGAGGGACCCGGCCTGTAGGTAGGTTCAGGGAGGGACACGACCCGGCCTGTAGGTAGGTTCAGGGAAGGACACGACCCGGCCTGTAGGTAGGTTCAGGGAAGGACACGACCCGGCCTGTAGGTAGGTTCAGGGAGGGACACGACCCGGCCTGTAGGTAGGTTCAGGGAAGGACACGACCCGGCCTGTAGGTAGGTTCAGGGAGGGACACGACCCGACCTGTAGGTAGGTTCAGGGAGGGACACGACCCGGTCTGTAGGTAGGTTCAGGGAGGGACACGACCCAGCCTGTAGGTAGGTTCAGGGAGGGACACGACCCGGCCTGTAGGTAGGTTCAGGGGAGGGGGACACGACCCGGCCTGTAGGTAGGTTCAGGGGGGGGGGGGACACGACCCGGCCTGTAGGTAGGTTCAGGGAGGGACACGACCCGGTCTGTAGGTAGGTTCAGAGAAGGACACGACCCGGCCTGTAGGTAGGTTCAGGGGGGGGGGGGGACACGACCCGGCCTGTAGGTAGGTTCAGGGAGGGACACGACCCGGCCTGTAGGTAGGTTCAGGGAGGGACACGATCCGGTCTGTAGGTAGGTTCAGGGAAGGACACGACCCGGCCTGTAGGTAGGTTCAGGGAAGGACACGACCCGGCCTGTAGGTAGGTTCAGGGAAGGACACGATTGAACTTGGGAAGGCTGGCGGTAGTGTAAGTGGCCACCTCAATGAGTTAATATAAATACACATGACAAATTCACTGTGTGTGTGTGTGTGTGTGTGTGTGTTATGGCCACAACAACATAACATAAGGCTTGTCTAATACAGTACTGCCTCGCCTACACAGTGGAGAGAGAGAGAGAGAGAGAGAGAGAGAGAGAGAGAGAGAGAGAGAGAGAGAGAGAGACCCCCATTGCTTCAGTGTTCTGTATTGTTAAAGTTTTAATAACTCTTGTCCTCATGGAAATTGGGTTTTTAAACTCAGTGTAAATTCTCTCTCTTGCTCTACTTTCTTTCTTTCTTTCTTTCTTTTTCTTTCTTTCTTTCTTTCTTTCTTTCTTTGGTTCAGTAGTTGTGTTCAATGTTACTCACAGAAGAACCGATTTTACCTCACGAAAAACTAAGACTGAAGGTCACGGTTTAAAGGTCAACTACCATGACCTTTAGCTTATCTTATAAATACTTGGACTGACTTGGGTCAAACTTAGTCCCTTGTAGTCCCCTCTAAAAGAATATATTAACCCCCCCCCCCCCCCCACCTCTGACCCACTGCTATCGAGTACCTTGGTCTAGCTGTAGAATGAGTATCTGTCTGTCTGTCTGTGTCTGTTATACCTAATTCCTACATGCTATTTTGTCGTCAGCATGCTTCAATAAGGCTGTACCAAGGAACACTGGAACAAAACGCAGGGATGACCTAAGGCTTGTTCTCGCTTGTCGTCATCATGTGGTGTTAGGTCCTTATAGCTCTAACAAAGAACTACAGTATTTCCACTCTTTTTTTTTCATTGTTTTCATCTTCAAATCTTTTCAGTAAGTTTCATTCAAGAAGTAACTTTTCGCTGCTCTTGTTGTGGGGGTCTGGCGCTGCATTAGACCCGAGAATATATCAGCTTTTTGTGTATATATTTCTTTGGAAGGTTTGTATGGTGAGGGACTTATTAAATGCCATTATCAGTATTGAGTCAGTCATACACCTCCTGCCCAACGCATACATACTCCCTACTCCATGATGTATTTACTCCAGCTCCTCCATAGTCCACTCCCCCGTGTCCATTATACATGAGCAAGTGACCGCTAATACACTTACACACCCTCCCTACTCCGCCATACACCCTTCAGAGCCATTATACGCACACACTTCCCATAATACACACACATATATACACCCTTCATACATACATAGACACACAAACTACCGTACAAATATTCCAACTATCATAATTTTCCTTCATTACACTCCTACCCCCCCACCCCCGCCCCCTCCTCCTCTCGCTGTCCTAATAACCATAGTTAAGGTGTAATTACTGACCACTTGTTTAGCTTGTTTACAAATGGTGTATAAATGTCTTGTCCCACCACCCCCCCCACCACCACGGAACATAATGGTGGTGGTGATGGTCGTCGTGTGTTTGTCGTTGTTGTTTGTTTTTGTCGTGTTTGTATATGTCGTCATTGTTTTTGTTTGTATATGTCGTCATTGTTTTCATTGTCGTTTTTGTAGTTTTTTTTTTTTTTTTTGGAGGATGACCGCTGTAGTGTGCTAAGACCTCTTCTCTACAGCAGCCTTTAATAGATACCGTTGTTATATACAGTAAGTCCAGGTAGCAGTAGCTTGGTTGATCATCTTGCTGTCAGGGAAAGTTTGGCTAGGGAGGTGGGTAGGATAAGCTGTGGTCAGCGCCATCTGGTGTAAAGCGTGGTTACCAGTTTATCTTCCAGCTATATATTTATCATTCTCTCTCTCTCTCTCTCTCTCTCTCTCTCTCTCTCTCCACAACATGAAAAATCATTACCTCCTTTTAATAATTTAATTACATAATAATGACCTTTTCTATACACACACTCGTCTTGACTTTATTAATAACATGTTTTATCCTTTTGTCTCCACAGGTTGGTGTTACTGAGAGAGGCAGATGTGACATGGTGTACGTATGGGTGAGTATTATGGTAGAGTGCGTGGTGGGTGTGTAGAGTGCGTGGTGGGTGCTGGAGGGTGTGGGTGAGTAGTGTGTGTGTGTCATGCAGCAACTGGTGAGAGCCACACAGTGAAACGTGCTGTGCCAACCCCCTAGACTTATGTACCTGTGTGTGGGGGGGGGGGGGTAGCCTGTCGATGTCACTTTTTGTTTTTACCTTGGGCGAGGTTTTAATTCACTCGCTCACCGAGGGAAAAAGATAATTACGTTACCTCAGTGTATACCTGTTAATGATAGCTCTAACACCTGTACAGTAACTTACCTCGACTTATTCGTGTAAACCTACGTCGTGGTGAAAGAGTTAGATTTAACATTATTTTTTTTTTATTATTATTATTAGAAGAAGTAGTAGTAATTTTTATTATATTATTGTTATTATTTTATTATATTTATTTTTATTATTGTTATTGTTGTTGTTATTCTAGCTGGGATTTTTAAACTGCCTACCTCCAGTATAGCTGTAAGTGGCCCACCTTGCTGATTATGTACCTGCGTAATACATATATTTATCAGCAACAGGTATTAACCCCCACTAGTACTACTTAACTTAGTATACCTGTAATGCGATGCCGTATGTTTAAAAATAAAGTATATTTACAAACATTCTAAATTAAAGTTCTTTACATAGGCCTATTGGAGTAGGCCTAAGTAGCCTAACTTCTTTATATAATTAATTTTTTTAGATTAGAAATATATTAAATAAACAGTAAAAATAGTAAGATAATTTATTGATATTTTTTTCTATAGTTCAATTCCATAGTGTTATAATCTTCACCTCATATCAACGTGTTATTATTAGTACTATGGGGGGGGGGGGGTTGAGGGGGTAGTGCATCTCTCACACACTGTAGGGGGCTCTTGTGGTCCCCCTCCCCTCCTTCCCCCCATCCCACCAACCTGCCGTGTGATAAAATATAGACAAAGGGTAATTAATTCACAGGACAACAAATTTTTTATAATTCCCAGTTGCATGAGATTTCTTTACTGTTTCTTACCATTTTTGATCTGCTGATTTCATATTTGAAACCAGTTTTGTTCTGCATGCTCCAGTTTTCATGCATTTTGAGGTTTTACATTCTAGCCGTTTGCGGTCAAATTAATTAATTACACGATTATGGTATCAATAGGGAGATATAATTTCTTTCAGATTTGGGCATGGCTACAAAGAGAAATCAATGTGTGAACAAACCTGATGCCTTCTGTTATATTTGTGGATACTTCACACTTATTCGTCAGAGGCGCAATATAACATCGTTTGTGAGGCGCGGCTATAAAGCGTACTTCGGACTTACTCTTGGCGACCAAGACAAAAAATGGGCTCCACATGCTGTGTGTCATAACTGCGAAGAAATGCTGCGTGACTGGACAAAAGGAAAACGTAAGGGCTTACCGTTCGGAATTCCCATGACCTGGCGAGAACCGAAGGACCACACAACTGACTGCTATTTTTGTCTGATCAATACGAAGGGTGTTGGCAAGAAAAACAGACATAAAATATCGTATCCTAGTATCCCTTCAGCAATTCGACCTACTTTGCACTCTGATGAGCTACCAGTTCCAGTTTTTAATGGGTTGTCTCCAGCTGAAGAGGAGGGAAGCGACAAAGACCAAGAGAGTGAACATGAAACTCAAGAAATACTTGCAGATTCCGACGATTCTTCTGATGGTACACCAGAGTCATCAACCCCTCAGAAGTTTAGTCAGCCAGAGCTGAATGACCTTGTGCGTGATTTGGGTCTCTCCAAAAATGCAGCAGAAGTTCTAGCTTCTAGGTTGCAAGAAAAGGCTCTACTGAACCAGACCACAAAAGTTTCAGACTTCAGAAAGCGGGAACAGGATTTTGTGCCATTCTTTACAGAGGAGAATAAGTTTGTTTACTGTCATAATATCCCGGGTCTTCTCCAGGAATTAGGGATTCCATTGTATAGTCCAAATGACTGGCGATTATTTCTAGATAGTTGTAAGCGTAGCCTGAAGTGTGTGCTACTACATAATGGTAATGTCTATGCAGCTGTTCCAGTGGGTCATTCTGTGTGCTTACGAGAGGAGTATAATGACATTAAAACTGTGATTCACCTGCTAAAATACCATGAGCACAACTGGACAATTTGTGTTGACCTCAAAATGGTGAACTTCCTTCTTGGCCAACAAAGAGGATTTACAAAGTATCCCTGCTTTCTTTGCATGTGGGACAGCCGAGCTAGAGACAGGCATTGGAACCTGAAGGAGTGGCCCTTACGTGAGACTCTGGAAGCTGGTATGCCAAACATTGTCAATGATCCAATCGTCAGTCGAGAAAAGATCATATTTCCTCCTCTCCATATCAAGCTGGGCCTGATGAAACAGTTTGTCAGAGCATTAAATACTGATGGTGAATGCTTCCAACACATAGTCTCTGCTCACCCTGCTTTGTCATTTGAGAAGATAAAGGCAGGTGTGTTTGATGGACCACAAATTCGTGCACTTGTACGTGATCAAGACTTTGTCAGAAAGATGGACGACAAGGAAAGGGGTGCATGGCTTTCATTTGTGGCGGTAATGGAAAACTTTCTTGGTAATAAAAAGGCTGACAACTATGAAACCCTTGTAGCAACCATGTTGTCAGCCTTTCATGACCTTGGATGCAATATGAGTGTCAAACTCCATTTCCTATATAGTCATCTTGATAGATTCCCTGAGAACCTAGGGGCAGTAAGTGACGAGCAAGGCGAGCGGTTTCATCAGGATCTCAAGACCATGGAAGACCGCTACCAAGGGAGATGGGACAAACATATGATGGCAGACTACTGCTGGAGCATTAAACGAGAGTGCCCTGAGACATTTCACAAACGCAAGAGCTTCAAGCGCAAATTCCTACCTGGCTAAAATGTGATTGGGCTTTGTCTCCTCATAGTAACAAATTTCTTACCTAACAATGAGTTTTATACAAATTTCAACCTTTGTTTTAGATGGAACATGTTTCAAATTGTGTTGTTGAATAAATTTAGAATATGTAATATTTTATTGTTTATTACCCAGCTAATTTAATGACAGTTTAATGACATATTTTTCAAGATAGACGACGAGGTCAATAAGACGAAGACGAAATTTTGAAATTTCAAAATACCTTGATTGCAAAAAAACTAGAGCTTACAGAAAGAAACTAACTTCAGATATGAGATCAGCACACCCAAATTAGGTAGAATCAAGTGTTTATAGCAATGCAACAAAAACTTTGTTGACCAGTGTTATTATCTCCACTAATAGCCACACCAACGCCTATTATGTATGGCACTAGACACAGGTAAGACAGAGAGACACAACGACACGTTTTTATTCACAAGTCTTATAGTTTTAAATAGTGTTGTAGTTGAATTATGTTTAGAGGCTTATTATTATTGGCTGTGGTGTGTACAATGATTATCTAAGGATATTCATTATATATTATGCTCTACTTATAGTATTATTACCATTATTATCCTCAATATATCGAGTCCTTTTATTATGTTTTATTTATTATATTATTATCATTATTATGTACAATTTATCGACTCCCATCATTGTGCTTAGTATTGCATATAAAAATTATTTGCTTGTTCGTTTTTAGTACAGTGCGTTAAGTGAGGCATACAGAGTGTTAAGTGAAGCAGAGACATAGTTAAGTGAGGTGGTTATAGCGTTAAGTGAGGTGGTTATAGCGTTAAGTGAGGTGGTTATAGCGTTAAGTGAGGTGGATAAAGCGTTAAGTGAGGTGGATAAAGCGTTAAGAGAGGTGGATAAAGCGTTAAGAGAGGTGGATAAAGCGTTAAGAGAGGTGGATAAAGCGTTAAGTGAGGTGGTTACAGCGTTAAGTGAGGTGGTTACAGCGTTAAGTGAGGTGGTTACAGCGTTAAGTGAGGCGGTTATAGCGTTAAGTGAGGCGGTTATAGCGTTAAGTGAGGCGGTTATAGCGTTAAGTGAGGTGGTTATAGCGTTAAGTGAGGCGGTTATAGCGTTAAGTGAGGCGGTTATAGCGTTAAGTGAGGCGGTTATAGCGTTAAGTGAGGTGGTTATAGCGTTAAGTGAGGTGGTTATAGCGTTAGGAGCGAGGATAACGGAAGCCAGACACAGCGTTGAGTTCACAGCGATTGAGCAAACTTGGAATGTCCTCAACTCTGTCCAACTAGATATTTTTTACACAGTTCCCTTGCCTTCCTCCCATTTATTACCTCCCTTTGTTCCTCCTCCCCCCTTACACAGGCAATAAGTCAACGGTACGATCCGCACACTGGGAACACGGCCCAAAGGAAGCATCGGCCAGGCGCCCAGCTAGTTTGAGCTCAGTTGGAGAGCAGGATGGCTTCACTGTATGTTTATATGGCAGCATTAATACGTTAGTGAGATGTGTGGTCCTGTTAAAGAAGACAAAGACGAAAAAGAAACGATTGTAGCGTCCAAGTGATGTTTGTTTATAAAAGTGACGCAAGTACTGTACTCTAGTCAAATAAAATTCCCGTCGTGATGTATTATTATTATTATTTATTTACGATAAAATTTTTGGTCGTGTTTTTTTATTTAAATACACTTTTTATATATTTTGTACATTTTGACATTAATAAGAAAAATAAGAACAGTGTAAATTTTATCAATACAATAGACTAAGGCAAATGTAAACCTAGCGCACCGTGGATTTTCAGACGCACCGTATCGTCCCACTGTCGACAACGAATAAGTTGTCGCTAAAGAGACAACTTAAGTTCGTTGAAAAACCAACGCTATGGCGGATTTATTCTGGGTAGAAACACAAGTGTGAGCTCAGCTGTAGAGGCGTTTAACTATCGGGTGAAATAAACTCAGGGGAGGGGGCTAATCTTCGCGTGATCCGTGGGAGTTTATTCCTAACCACGAGGGGAGGATCGAGGAAATCTTAATTTAGCTAAGTGTCAGGAGGCAGTGAGTGGCATGGTGCGTCAGGCTGCGGGACGGTGGCTACTCTGTTACCTTCAACACATTGTCTCCAGCACAATGCCCTCAGAGACCGTACGTCACTTCATATTATATTATAGCCACAGACATATATATGCCCTATAGCGTTTAATTTAATCTTTATTAGTTATAGGAGTGTTAAGTTTATATATATACAGTATATATATCCCAGATGCATATAACATTAACATAATTCTCCTGTCACTCGTCATGAGAATATATGACACATTAATGCTTGGTAACGTCTCTGGAAGCTGACGACAGAACAAGAGTACTGCGTTGTAGAATATAAAGGTCATGTTCTTCACTTGTTTATTTCATGTTTGTTTACACTGAATTTTGCCTCCTGGTGATTATTTAGACACTGATTATTATAAGAGATGTATAGTGTAGTGTGTTGTGTCAATCACCACGTGTGACCAAAGAGAGGTAAGTCTCTCTCTCTCTCTCTCTCTCTCTCTCTCTCTCTCTCTCTCTCTCTCTCTCTCGTTTCTACCCTAGCTGAAGTAATGACGAACTTGGCCACTCACTACTATAATACACCTTTTTTTATATGGACTCACACACGGTACAGGTTAATTATGACTTGGGCCCCAGGTGTGTTTGTTTGTCTTGACCCCACGTGTGTTTGTGTGTCTTGGGTACGAGTTGTTGTTGTGTCTTTGTTCTTGTGTTGTCTTTGTTCTTGTGTCCTTTGTAAAATAGTTTGTTGGTGCATGAGCGGAGTGTGAGAGTGTATACTGCGCCGCAAGTTTGGTGTGTGTGTGTGTGTGTCAATGATCTCTCCGCCACCCTGTCGCCACCACCACCAGCAACACTACCACACCACCACATCCGTCAACCACTATATAATCCCCACCACTACTACCACAATCACTAGGCCTACCAACATGAACACACCATTACTACCATCACCACCAACAACCACTACCACCAACCACTACCACCACCACCAACCACAACCACCATCACAACAACAACAACCATCACCACCACCAGCCACAACAACAACCATCGGGGTAATTAGGTGCTGCCAGACGCCTCTCTACACCTCGTTAGCTCCTCCGTCAACACCTTCGTCAAAAAAAAAAGATGTCTCTCCCCGTCAGTATGTACCCGTCAGTATGTCTGTCAGTGTGTTAGCCGTCTACCGCATCACCATTAGTTGTCTTTGGTCAGGTGAGGTGAGGTGGTCTTCACACGGCATCTAGTAGAGGTTATATACACTAAGGTCAGAGGTCAGGCGTTGGGTAATTTGTAGGTTATTTTAGGGAGCTGGTCACGGTGATTCGTCAGTTGCTGTAGGTGGAAACGTTGTTCTCAAGCTGTAGGTCGTCTGGGAGGTTAAGACTGTATCCCTTTAAAGAAACAGATTTGGGAAATAAGATGATGTTTTTCGTATAAGTTTTATTTGTGTGAGTGTTTGGAGTAAGTGGTCTCTCTCTCTCTCTCTCTCTCTCTCTCTCTCTCTCTCTCTCTGATGTGGTTGTGTGTGTCCACCTTATCTTCGACTGCTGGAGGCTGAGCTTTAGTCGGTAAAGTTCAAGGTTGGTGCATCAGGTTCCAGGGGGTGGCGGTCGTCATTGATTGATTTCCAGACAGCTGACCCCCTAGAAATTTTTGTCGCATTTTTTTGAGATAGTTTTTTGGGAGCGAGATTTTTTTGGGGCATTAAATCTTATATTTATTTACATGTGAGTCACCCCCATCCCACCTCACCCCACCTAACACAACCTCATCTCATGCCTCACCCCACCGCACCCCACCCAGCTTCACCCCACCCCACCTACGCATATCTCCACCATACAACACCCCTTTCCTTTACTATAAGTTCCTTTCCATCGTGTTTTTACTCTTCCATGTTTCTTATTTTCTCTCCTTTCCTCTCCTCTTCTATCTTCTTTCGACTGCCTTTTATTTTTTATATTTCCTTGGAGTTTGTTTGTTCTTCTATTTATCGTGTGTTATGCCGTTCATTTCTTTCGTATCGGTCTTGGATATAAAATCTCTCTCTCTCTCTCTCTCTCTCTCTCTCTCTCTCTCTCTCTCTCTCTCTCTCTCTCTCTCTCTCTCTCTCTCTCATCATTTTCCTTCTCGCTCCTCCGATCCCTCCCGCCTCGTCTCCTCTCCTCCCGTCCCTCCCGTCTCCTCGCCTTCCTTCCCTCTCGTCCCTCCCGTCTCCGAGATGAAGTCATCAAGTCAGGGCTGTATGCTAATAGGTCATAATTATTGTGCTGTGTTGTGTTACCTGTTGATGGGCTGTTTATGTTTTACTGCTGCTGTTACGCCTCCCCTTTTACCTGCTCTGCCGACCTACCACGCCCACGACACACACGCCATACCCGCTCATATACACCACAAACACACCCTCCCACACACGCCACAGCCACACCCCCACTACACACACCACCCCTTCCACTTAAACCCCATCCCACACACACTACCCCCCCCTCCCCCCTCCTCCTCCCCTCATCTCTTCACTGTGGAAATAACAGTAAACACAACAATACTGCCTCTACTCCACACAACACTCCACACAACAATACTCCACCTACCAGACCATATCCACTAATTGGAGTTCCAGTGTTTGTTGTGCCGCCCTTAGCTCCAGTACTGTTCCTTCCTTCTTCATTTTTTTTCCCCCACAGCAAATCCTAACAGAATCCTTTGGCTCGAGCTGTGATTTTTTTTTTTATATACTCTCTGCGTCTACTGGGGGAGGCAAGGGGAGGGGTAGGAGTAAGGGGAGGGTAGGAGTAAGGGGAGGGTAGGAGTAAAGGGAGGGTTAGGGGTTTTGATACGAGTGTGTTTTGTGTTGCTGGCAAGTCTTACATATATTGGACTGATTTATTCCCCTCGAGAAACTTGTCCGTTTGTGTGAGTGACAAGTGTTTCTCTCTCCCTCTCTCTCTCCTGTAACAACTACCACCTTCGGGACAATCAACTCCTTGTTTTAATCTCTTTCGTAAGCATTATTTCCCTTTAATAAGCATCATATTCCTACGAGTCTCCCACCGCTGACATTATAAATTTGTTCTTTATTTTCTCATTAAGTAAAAACAACAGTGTAAGGCGTAATCCTTGAGTGTTAGTTACCACCCTGGAGCGTATAGTCAAACGCTTGAATCTCCAGTAAGTTATAGCGATGTGTGTACTGTAATGTTATACCGACCACTTATTTTTACATACGTTTTCTGGTCTCGTTACTTGTAGTTTATTCTATGCCTGACCTTTTGTAATAAAGTCCCTGTATAAACCTTCCAGTTAAACCAATGCAAAATATAGGTTTAACCATCCAAATGTTTTACAGCTGAATATTGTGTGTAAATGAGACTAATTCTTATGCCCGTTGTGTTTATTGTACGTAGCGGTCGGTCTTAGTACCTAGAAGGGTCAATGTACTGTACTAAGAGCTACTCTACCTACACCCTCCAGCCAAGACTCACCAGGTGTACAGGTGACTTAGGTATACAGGTGTGTGCTGGAGACGCTAAGACCCAGGTTAATCCAGTGTTAAATCTGAATATTGTTTTGGGATTGGTGTAGTGGTGGTAGTGGTGGTTGTTGGCTCTGACCCGCGGTGAGCTTGTTTGGTGATGGTGAGGATTGTGGTTGGGGATGATGGTGGTTGGTAAGGGTGGTAGTAATGGTGGTGCCCAACATTCGGGTGTGTGTTTACAATACTATTTTATAAGCAAACAACCACACGACGGATCAATTGATAGTGAAGAAAGTCGATCAGTAAATAAGATGACATAACAACTAAGTATTATTGAATTACCAACATATATCCGTGTTCCATAGAGTATCCTAACTACACCTTAGGATTTGTATCGTCTACCGGCAAGCCTCCCTGATCCAAGACCTTCCCTCTGAGGTTTATATCTCATCTGTGTACTCAGTTGTCTGTGTATGGGTGTACCAGGAACTGACACACACGCACACACACACACACACACACACACAAAACTTTGCTTTATAGATACGTCTTTTAGTTATTTATTGACGTCATGTTGAAGACCCTGATAAAAAAAGAGACTCATTTTTGCATTCTGGGGTTTATCATATCTCTTGACACCCAGGGGAGGACGGCAGCAACTGATAGAGGTGGAGGGGGGAGCGAGGGATGGAGGAAGCAAGAGAAAGAGGGAGGAAGAGAGAGAGAGAGAGTCGAGATTATTGCCCGCCCACCACCAGCCTCTCACGCCCACGGTTATGCCAGCTATAACCGGATAAGTGTAAGAGGCTATGAGCAGTATTATCCCTTTCGATTTGAGACTCCTGGTGCAGCGTTATCGGGGGCAACACACACACACACCCAGCCACACACACACACCCAGCCACACACACACACAGCCACACACAGCCCCACACACACACACACACACCCAGCCACACACACACAGACACACCCACACAGACACACACACACACACACTACATCATTTAATACATCCCAGGAATCAATGTTATATTATGAATATTCAACCTAACCATAGTATAAGTGTGTTAATAAGGCCAGAGCTTGTACCTGTCCAGCCTCAAGGGTGCTTTTCAACCTCCCTCTTACGGTCACCCTCTTAAGTATGACCCTTCCCTCTTGTGGTCACCTCGTTAAGTGTGACCCCCCCCCCTCCCCTTCTTATGGACACCCCACTTAGTGCTTTCCTGAGGGTATCATCGCCCCACATGCCAAATTTGATAAACAGAACGACAGACCAACACTTAACTCCTCTTCACATAGTATTACCGTCCTTGGCCCCTTGTTGATGTTATGATGTTTTGCTGCCCTTCAAGGATACTCTCTCTCTCTCTCTCTCTCTCTCTCTCTCTCTCTCTCTCTCTCTCTCTCTTGAACCTTTTACTGTAATAACGCAACTGTACCACACTGTGTAGAGTTACGTAATATACAGTTCTACAAAACTCTACGGCTGTATCACTCCAATCCCACTGTCATTACCTCTTCGTCTTTTATGTTGTGTTGTAGTGACATTCTGATATATGTATGTACTGAATATATTACTGATGTCTGTATTTTATAGCGGTTAATATTTTCATTGTGTTATACTGTGTTAAATTGGAACATGTGATAGGATTGTATAGTGAATTCGTAAAACACACACACACACACACTGTACATAACTGCATAGATACAAGGCTTTATGTAGAACAAGTAGGTGTGTGTGTGCGTGCTGGGATGACGGGTGGTGGGGGGGGGGGGGGGAACGGGCGGGATAATTGGGTGTTTAGAGAGAGAGAGGTGGGTTGGTGTGAGTCACTGCGCCGCCTTAAGTGGCACTGGTAACCGTTACCACCAGGCAGCCGTTAGCAGGTGCCACCCCCGCGTTCCCTCACTCACTCCCTCCCTCCCTCACTCCTCCCCTCCCTCCCTCCCTCCCTCCCTCCGTCCTTCCCTCTGTCCCTCCCTCACTCAATCGCTACAACCGCTTACTACACCTCAACCGCCCTGAGTGTGATATTAAGCGTCCGAGCGGGTGAGTAAGCAAGCAAGCAAGCAAACAAGTGAGCGAATGAGCGGTGAGTGAGTGAGTGACTGAGTGAGTGGATTAATTTATAAATCAGAAAGTATTGTTTAAACCTACAGTAGAAGGAAAGCTGAACTCCAAGAGGCACTTGTAGGCAATAACCAGTCGACCTCACCTCAAAAAGCTCAGACGCACAGAAGGCCTGAGTGTGACAGTGGGACCTCCATTATGAAGGGAGAAGTCCGTTGTTTCCATAAGATATGAAACCTCCATCTAGCGGACTATATGAAGGGAGAAGTCCGTTAGCTTCCATTAGATGTGAAACCTCCATCTAACGGACTATATGAAGGGAGAAGTCCGTTGTTTCCATAAGATATGAAACCTCCATCTAGCGGACTATATGAAGGGAGAAGTCCGTTAGCTTCCATTAGATGTGAAACCTCCATCTAACGGACTATATGAAGGGAGAAGTCCGTTGTTTCCATTAGATATGAAACCTCCATCTAACGGACTATATGAAGGGAGAAGTCCGTTAGTTTCCATAAGATATGAAACCTCCATCTACCGGACTATATGAAGGGAGAAGTCCGTTAGTTTCCATTAGATATGAAACCTCCATCTAGCGGACTATATGAAGGGAGAAGTCCGTTAGTTTCCATAAGATATGAAACCTCCATCTAGCGGACTATATGAAGGGAGAAGTCCGTTAGTTTCCATTAGATATGAAACCTCCATCTAGCGGACTATATGAAGGGAGAAGTCCGTTAGCTTCCATTAGATATGAAACCTCCATCTAACGGACTATATGAAGGGAGAAGTCCGTTGTTTCCATAAGATATGAAACCTCCATCTAGCGGACTATATGAAGGGAGAAGTCCGTTAGCTTCCATTAGATATGAAACCTCCATCTAACGGACTATATGAAGGGAGAAGTCCGTTGTTTCCATTAGATATGAAACCTCCATCTAACGGACTATATGAAGGGAGAAGTCCGTTAGTTTCCATAAGATATGAAACCTCCATCTAGCGGACTATATGAAGGGAGAAGTCCGTTAGTTTCCATTAGATATGAAACCTCCATCTAGCGGACTATATGAAGGGAGAAGTCCGTTAGTTTCCATTAGATATGAAACCTCCATCTAGCGGACTATATGAAGGGAGAAGTCCGTTAGTTTCCATTAGATATGAAACCTCCATCTAGCGGACTATATGAAGGGAGAAGTCCGTTAGTTTCCATAAGATATGTAACCTCCATCTAGCGGACTATAACCACTAGATTGAGGTTCGTTATATAGAAGTGTCACTATAGTATTTTTGATATTTTTTTTTCTTCAAATTTTCTTTTAAGACCATCCCCCCCCCCCCCCCACCAACACCCTCATCTCCACCCACACACCCCCACCCTACCCACCCACCCCACACACCCCCCACCCACACACCCCTACCCCACACACCCTACCCACTCCAAATTACCAGACTCGACCCTTAGCTACGCCGTGTATAAAGGTCAAACTCACCTTTAATGGAACATCATATACCATTGTGGCTTTTTTAAGTGGTCCATGTCGCCATATTTTTCACATTTCTTGATTTTTTTTTATGTTTTAGGGTTTGTGTATTTGTTTATCTGTCCAGTGGTTTATGTGTGGGGTGTTTTAGGTTTAGTTATAGCATGTCGAGAAGTTTTCCCTCGATTGTGAACTAAATTTGGTTTATGAAAGTGTTGGGGCCTGTACAATGAGTTTACAGAGTCCCTTGGTGTTTGTGTTTACAGAGTCCCTTGGTGTTTGTGTTTACAGAGTCCCTTGGTGTTTGTGTTTACAGAGTCCCTTGGTGTTTGTGTTTACAGAGTCCCTTGGTGTTTGTGTTTACAGAGTCCCTTGGTGTTTGTGTTTACAGAGTCCCTTGGTGTTTGTGTTTACAGAGTCCCTTGGTGTTTGTGTTTACAGAGTCCCTTGGTGTTTGTGTTTACAGAGTCCCTTGGTGTTTGTGTTTACAGAGTCCCTTGGTGTTTGTGTTTACTGAGTCCCTTGATGTTTGTGTTTCCACGATATTTTACACTTATGTTATCTTCATGGTCCATCACCTTAGCCATGGTTACTGTCTAGGGGATTAACCAAACTAACCTGATATTAGCCAAAGGTGGACGTTAACGAGGTAAATTTACTTCGTTATCGTCTACCTGTCTGTGTGTGTATTCATGAAATGCCGAAAACGTATTATTCCGCAAACACACACACACACACACACACACACCAAATCCTTCCACTTCATCATGGTGGAGAAGTCATGTGCTCGAAATTGGCTACACTCAAGCTTGTGGAGATTACCCAAGCTGTTATTAAAGCTTTGGCAGCATTGTTGGCTTGCTCTGAGGAATACTAAGCTTAGGGTACGGTATTGTCACTCCTAAATGGATTATGTGTGGCTATATACGAGAATGTACAGTATTATTTCAACATTGATAAACTGTAACTAATTTTGTTTCGATTTTACATTATTTGAGAGAATGGATTACCTGAAGATTCCACCTCCCCTCCCCCCTTCTGATTATTTTACCTGATGATTCAACACCCTATCTTATCTGGGAGGTTTAGATTTTGTTAGTTTGCATTAGGTTAGGTAATGTTAGGTTAGGTTTAGTTAGGTTAGGTTTAGTTATATTATGTTATGTTGTGTGAGCTTAGCGTAGGTTAGGTTAGGTTTCGTAAACTTATGTCTGGTTAAGTTAGGTCAGGTTAGATTTGGTTAGCGTTAATCTTCAGGTGATGACAATTTCTTATTATTTCATACTTTATTATAGAGAATTAAAGTACAATACCTTCAAACAATACACAACATCGTATGTACACTTGGTCAGAATGTAAACAAACTGCGTGGATATCCTGAAGGGTGGTGCCATCTGGTTGGATTTGATGGAACTCTCGGGTGGCACTGAACAAGGGGTCGCGTGCCAGTACCCACTCTTATTACTGCCGGCTGGGTCAGATACTTAACAATGCAGAATAACCGTAATTAAGTTGTTTCTCCGTCAGGTTAATTTTAATGTTAAATAAAACAGGTTGGGTTAACACGCTCGAGGGGGGGTAAAGGTAGTGTGTTGTAGGGAAGTTCATAGAGAGGATTACTAGATGTGAGAGAGAGAGAGAGAGATGTTAAGCTAGGGAAGGTGTGTAGGCTGAACAAGAGGGGAGGAACAATGGTCAACAGGTGGCGTGAGGTTGAGCCGCCAACGAAAAAATATTTTATCCCCTTAATCCTGGCCTTATTTTACACTGGCCATGGCCCTACTTTACACCTGGCCATGTCGGGCGGGGCGCGGTGGATGGATCGGTACCTTATGGTTGTCTCCTAGTCATCTAAGGTTCCCATCCTCCTTCCTCTCACCTCCATATAAACGTGTGTATATCCGGGTTATGAAACAGTTTATTTTATTATGTAACCCGGAAATTTACACGTTAGAACCTTGGGCATATAGTAGTCTTAATTACTGTTTAGTGACGAAAGGAGACGAAAAGACAGTTTATTTTTATCATTACTTCACAATAATGTAAAAAAAAAAAAAAAAAAGTTAACATTTTAGGAACATCATTTATGGACACCCTGAATTAATTCGTTCTATTTTCTTTCACGTGAATCATAACTGCGTATATTGTTCAGGATTGTTTTACGTGTACTGTTTTTGTAAGGTGGAGAGGACAAGGAGAGTTTCTGATAGATAGGTAGATAGTCACGAAAACCGTAATAGAATTTTACATTGAATCTGCTTACGTATTATGGACAGTACAAGGCGAGAGAGTACAGGTGGAGACAAGGTGGTGTGGGTACTTACCAAACACCTGGAATTGCTCAAGCCAGCTGAGGTCTTTCGTGTGTGTGTGTGTGTCAGCAGTCTGCGTCACCGCCACTCCAGCCTCTGCAGTGGAATGTTTCATGTTGGGTAGGTGAAGCGCCGAGCCAGTATGGATTGTGGTACAGCATGAGTTTGGCCGAGGCTGGTGTTGATGGTATTATTGACAGCGTGTGGCCTGAGGGGTGTGTGTGTGTGTGTTTGACGGTATTATTGACAGCGTGTGGCCTGAGGGTGGGGTGTGTGTGTGTGTGTGTTGACGTTATTATTGACAGCGTGTGGCCTGAGGGTGGTGTGTGTGTGTGTGTTGACGTTATTATTGACAGCGTGTGGCCTGAGGGTGGTGTGTGTGTGTGTTGACGTTATTATTGACAGCGTGTGGCCTGAGGGTGGTGTGTGTGTGTGTGTGTGTTGACGGTATTATTGACAGTGTGTGGCCTGAGGGTGGTGTGTGTGTGTGTTGACGTTATTGACAGTGTGGCCTGAGGGTGGTGTGTGTGTGTGTTGACGTTATTATTGACAGCGTGTGGCCTGAGGGTGGTGTGTGTGTGTGTTGACGGTATTATTGACAGTGTGTGGCCTGAGGGTGGTGTGTGTTGACGGGTTTACACCTGAGAGAAAGAAGGGAATTAATTTTGTCTTCCTGCTTGTATGGACTTGGCTAGACTTGGCTGGACTTAACTAACGTAATTTAAGGCCAAACTAACTAATTTACGGACACGGAATCTGATCTGAATTTATAGAATCAAAGATCAAATTAGGTTAAGTATAATTAAGATTAGTTGAGTTAGCTGATTCTGACTAGGTTAGAGACCCCGGGGTATTAGCGAGTCACCTGTGGTCTAGCGTAACACAGGTAATATCAATAACGTCTGCAGGTGACTCAGTTAGGTTGGGTTGGGTTAGGTTAGATTAAACTAGGTAGGGTTAGAGTAAACTAGGTAAGGTTAGGTTAAGCTAGGTTTAGGTTAGGTTAAGCTAGGTTTAGGTTAGGTTAAGCTAGGTAAGGTTAGGTTAAGCTAGGTAAGGTTAGGTTAAGCTAGGTTTAGGTTAGGTTAAGCTAGGTAAGGTTAGGTTAAGCTAGGTTTAGGTTAGGTTAAGCTAGGTAAGGTTAGGTTAAGCTAGGTTTAGGTTAGGTTAAGCTAGGTAAGGTTAGGTTAAGCTAGGTTTAGGTTAGGTTAAGCTAGGTAAGGTTAGGTTAAGCTTGGTTTAGGTTAAGTTAGGTAACATAAAACGTGTGAGGAGGAGGAGCGTCTACGTCACAATCCAAATAGTATATTCTGGGAGTAGTTGTGTGGTATTTGTTGGGGTGAACGACCGCAGAGTTCCTGGGAGGGAGGAGCTACCCTGTCCACCACCACCTACCGCGCACCTCCCCCTCCTGCACCCCCCGCACCTCCCTCTTCTCGCAGCTCCTACCTCCTCCCGCACCTCCCTCACCTGCCATACTGAACTATTTATAAGTGTTTAAGTAGTATCTGTGTTTACAAGTGTTTTGAGTATACTTTTGTTAATTACTTGGACCTTACTGTATTTAAATGAAGATTATTTTGGTTATTTCATATTTGGTGTAATTAGTCGTGTGTGTGTGTGTGTGACCGCAGTAAATTGCTTCCAGTTTCAATCGATGTTCTGTATTGATTTTAAGGCAGAACAGGACGGTGGTGAATACAGATGACTATATAAGTGTGAATAAGTTATCACTGTCATGTGTTGGCGGGGTGTGGTGTGTGGGAGGTCACTACACAGCTTGGTGCCCTCCTGGTGTTGGGGATCACTAGGACGGGAAGGTGATTGGTCCTCCTTCGTTCAATATTTATGATAGTGACGTCACCGCTGACGTCATCCAGCAGGTTGCGCATGATTGACTGTCAAAATTATATGTTGAGTATATTAAAGTTTATATGTGTTTATATATATAGTTGTGGAATATAGATATTTATTTTCTTATAAAACATTATGTGGTTTTTTCTCTATTTCTAAAATTATGACCGACATATCAGTTTTAGTTAATAACCCCGAATCGAAGTTCCAAGTGCCGGGTTAATACTTCTGAAAACACGGACCATTTTACCGAATTTCCCGGGAGGCTGACCACGACCATTCTGAAACGTCTGGCTATTTGGGAAGACCCCGAGAGCCCGGATAATCTCGAGATAATCCCAAGAGCGTATTATTGTTTTACCTCGTCAACTGTGAAATAATAATCTTGTACCGAATTATTAAGGGAAATTAATTATTATAGGAATTTGGGATGAGATTTTATTTTTTATTCATTTTTAACCCCCCCCCCCCCCAAAAAAAAAGCCACTCGCCTCGCCCCCCCTCCCCCCGAAATGCCACTAGCCTAGCCCCCTCCCCCCAAAAAGCCACTAGCCTCGCCCCCTCCCCCCAAAATGCCACTAGCCTAGCCCCCTCCCCCCAAAAAGCCACTAGCCTCGCCCCCTCCCCCCAAAAACCACTAGCCTCGCCCCTCCCCCACAAAAACCACTAGCCTCGCCCCCTCCCCCCAAAAAGCCACTAGCCTCGCCCCCTCGCCCCCAAAAAGCCACTAGCCTCGCCCCCTCCCCCCAAAAAAGCCACTAGCCTCGCCCCCTCCCCCAAAAAAGCCACTAGCCTCGCCCCCTCCCCCACAAAAACCACTAGCCTCGCCCCCTTCCCCCACAAAAACCACTAGCCTCGCCCCCTCCCCCACAACCCACTTGCTGTACTCCCTAAACCCAGTGAGCCTTAAACTTTTTTGTCATGACCCAAAACTAAATGGGTCAGGTCATACTCGCGACCCACAATATAAAATAATTACTATTGACCACGGACTATATTACAGTACTGCCAGGGTTGTGTGCACCTTGGTATTGCTGTTCACCATTTACCTCTTGTGTTATTTTTGCCGCTGTCATGGGTTGCGTTAGGCTTACCCTCGTAACCAACGCTAAAGTTTGTTTTACTAGAGATAAGACGCCCGGCGAGGCATAACTGGGACATGTATTTTTCAATTTGTGTATGTTGGCCCAAAAAACCTCATTTTAAGTAGTATCCCCCGAGCCATGGGTTAGTTTAGACGTCGTCTCCATCCTCTCCCTCCTGAAAGGGGGCGGGACACCACACCACACAGAGTCCTTCACCGCCACTCCGTCCTGTGAACCGTCGTCGACACGAGACTAAGTGTGTTAACCTAGGTTGTTATCCCCGTGGAAATATCACGTGTGAATGCCTGGTTGCAACAAGAGCAATCCAGGCTGGCCTATCAAACCTACAGTAAATGGTTAATTAATTCACTCTTACAGAGTTCTCCAGCATGACACCCGTCTACAGTGACCGTGATCGACACGAGACTAAGTGTGTTAACCTAGGTTTGTTATCCCCGTGGAAATGTCACGTGTGGAAGCCTAGTTGCGACAAAAGCAATCCAGGCTGGCCTATTGCACCTAAATGGTTAATTCAAGTCACGCTTACCAGTTCTCGTTGCCGCGACAACCGTCTACAGTGACTGTCAGTGACGCGAGACTATGTGTGGTAACCCAAGAGTACTTTTTGTTGTTATGGCCGTGGAAAGAAGTTCTTGTGATGAAGCCTGGTTGTAACAAAAGCAATCCAGGCTGGCAGTAAATGTATCACTTGAAGAATTAAGGCTCTGTTAAGTCATACCCACAGTAGAGTAATCACATGTGTCCCCAAGGTGAAAATTCCCTGTTTTAGAAGATTAATTTTATTACAGCGTGAACGTGAGTGAATCATATATCCATGCAAATTGTAAATCATTGTATGGAAGCTTGACAAATAAATGTAAGTGCAATTATCTGCCCGTATCTGTGATCCTATCTTATTATTACTAAAGGTAATGACTGATTGATTATGACAAAGTATAACCAATAACTTAGATGGATGTTGGAAATTAAATGAATTCATTAAATTATCATTTATCAAGTATAAATCATGGAATGTCGAGTGGTGGAGTGAACTTCTACGTAGATACACCATAATCTCCTGTAAGTAACCAGTGTGAAGGTATCGAACTCTACGGTAAGAAATAAGAAATACGACATATTATTGTCTTTATATAATATAATCCACTCCTACTACCACCGACCTACTCAAAACCATGACACCCTTTTGAGGAACTTTAATTTATTTTGACTTCCATTTTAGCACTAATGTTTACACCACTCTACCGTGTTTAACTCGCTATTTAATTCAGGTTTTTAAATTCAAGAATGAGGCTCCGGGAGGCAAGACAATATGTGCGAGAGAACCACAACCTTTGTTTATATTTTGATATATATTTCCATCGTGTCATTTTTATTCACATGGTTTTTGTCACTTGCTGCGTATCTCGTTGTTCTCTACTGTCCTGTGGTACTGTTCAGTCTCCAGTCTTGTTAATTCTTTACTCTGTACATGTGTTTGGCTCTGAAAGCGTTTTAGTGACAAGATTCCCTCCACTAGCCATGAAAATATGACAAAAGCAAGTGAGAAAATCCAGATCTTCATACACAATTACACAAGAGTTTAAACAACATTTATAACAACTCAACCGTCGGCACGAGCACCACCTAATGTATAGTGACTAAATGATGACTAAAGTGAAGTGTTTAGTGCCTTTGCAACCCACTCGAAAACCTCGGGGTCTCATAACTGTCTTAAACAAAGTAAATATTCCGTAACACCCCCCCTCCCCCCCCCCCCCCACACACACACAACAGTATGTAAGTATTTCTCAGTCCTATTAACGCCCCAAACCTAATTATTCGGACTGGGGCCCCAATTAGAATCTGTTTTTTTAATAGTTAGGTTAGGTTGGGGCCCATTATGATTTGAGTTTTTATGATGAGGTCCCATTAAAACTGGTGGTTTCTCATGATAAAGTTAAGTTGGGGCCCATTATGACTGGGTTCTAATAGTTATTTTGGGACTCTTTCCATTGGGGTCCCATTTAACTTGTCACCTCACTCACAAGATTTGATGCCTCCTTGGCTGTCTCCAAATCTGTCATATCTCCCAAGGGCGCCAAACTCTTCCTTGATATTTCCAAATTAAATCCTCCAAAACTTGTGCCAAAGTCCTGAAGGAAGGAGAGAGTTGGTCGAGAGTCAGGGTGCTGGAATGACAAGAGGAAAGTCGCTGAAGGATAAAAATCTATTGACGAGATGACAGGTTAACGTGACGGTGATGTGGAGGGGGGGAGGTGACCAAGGACTAAACATACAACTTGGTGATGATAGGATGCAAGTCAAATGGGTCCTAACGTGACCAAGCCTAACCTAACCCTGAGGAATGGGATATTAAGACAGGTTTATTTAATTCGTCACTTGAGGTAGACATATCAACAAGGAAAGAGACATATTCACTGTTGATTTAGCTTATGGAGACCCTCACGCGTTGCCTTCAATTAAAATGCTGCCAGAGGTTGATAGAACTATGGTCGTAAAGTCGTAAATATTTCGAATCTTCACTCATGTTTAAAGATCTCTCCTAAATCTGGTATATTCTTGTTCTGAAAGTGTAATTCGTGTTAGGCCGAGAACTTCGTATTACGCTTCCAAAGTTGGCGAAATTTCCCCCGTTGTTCTGTCGCTCCCTCCAGGATCAGAAATTCCTCCGAGATCGTCTTTGATTCATGTCTTCCTCAGTCCTCTGCTTAATGCATGTTGCTTCACCCGACACAGATTCCTCCTCTTCCTCTCCTCCTCCCCTCAGCTGCGGCCTCCAGATGTAGTCCATGAAACAAGAGTGAATTGCAGAGATTTACATATTCAACCACAGCCCGGGAATTCCCCCTTTAAGCCCCTGGACCACTGAATAAGCTGTGCGTCGAAATTTTGATGTTGTTTTTACACAAACACAGAGACATTTGATGTATTGATAAAGGAACATTCATGTGTCTTATTCAGTCTTATAATTACGGAGAGATAATAGTGGGGGTATAATCTTACTCATCGTATGATTATGGTACAGACGTAAGAGCTGTGTATAATGCAGTCACCATAATTACCCACCAATCACCAGACGATCTAGCGGACGTATCCTCACGGTATATATACAGGGTGATTCACAAACATGTACATTACAGGGTGTGTTCCTGGGATAGTTCTAAGCCATAATATATATATAAGAAAATGTCAATATCCGAATAATTTGGTTGCTACAGAACTTGAAAGATACTGAGGCAGAGACAGTGAAATTGGGGTGAGACAGCCTTAGATTCTGTGTAATTTTATGTATGTAACTCTACACAATGTGATACAGTTAAAATGTTACAGTAAATATTCCAAATTCCCCCGCCCCCTCCCTCTGTATATACAAAACTCTACGGCTGTGTAACTCAGATCTCACTATCATTACCTCAACATCTTTCTGTAGCGTGACAATCATGCGTGAACTTGGACTCCTGGATAATGTCACTCACTCAAGGAACATACCTGCAGACTCTTCTGATCTTTACCACTCTGAACTAACAACAACACTACCAAATATTACCAAGAAAAAAATAGGGAAGGTTTGTGTAAATAACTAAATATATCCCAGAAAAGTGTCACTCCAGCCTAAGGTCAGCACATCGTAAATCTAACTCTTGGATCAACGTGCGTGAATGTGGTAACGAAAGTGTCACCAGCGCCGTCTACCTGATATATTCACCTGAGCTGGGATAAAGTGAACTCTGGTGATAATGCAGAAGACTTCACCTGAAACTGTATATAGAAGGAGAATTAAACAAGGCTAGATTTTATTTATTTTTTCTAATGCAAATGTATACATGTAAAATTATAAATTGTTCGAAAATAATAGGGTTTTTCTCTGTTGTGTTTTAGTGATGAGGTTTTTGAATAGTTAATTAGGGCCTATGGGTATTAATGGGACTTAGTGACGTCACGTATTAATGGGCATTTTAGTAAGCCTTTCTAGTAGAATATGAATGTTTATATGACTCATTTTATAGGAATATGAATGTTTATGTGAATCAATTAGTAGAAATATGATTGTTTATATGAATCAATTAGTAGGGATATGATGTTTATATGAATCAATTATTAGGGATATGAATGTTTATATGAATCAATTAGTATAAATATGAATGTTTATACGTAGGAGAGTCTTCTTGGTGTTGGTAAATCACATCTTCTGTTGCTTACCTTTTTCTTATCTGTTTTAAAACCGCTACGGAGATTTATCATATTTATGTAACAGGGAATTTATGCAACGAGGGATTTCACGTAATTCCTAAAACGTGAGGATGTGAGTTAGGTCTTCATAGCGTTCTTAACCCACACTACACTGACCCACATTTGCTTCTTCGCCTTTGTTTTATTATTATTCTTTGTCCTCATCTTCTATTTTCGACTATTTTCCTTACCTCTTCCTTTGGTTCTCCTGTTTCTTTTATCTTTCTTTCTTATCTTTATTTCTCCATCTCCCTCCCGTCTCCGTCTCCTCATTTCTCATTGATTTTTTTAGTGATTATCCTTACCTCTTTCTTTGCTTCTTTTGGTCCTTTTATATTTCCATAATCTATTTTCATCCTTCCTCCTCCTCCCCTTTCCTTCGCCTTGTCTTCCTCCCCTTCATTCTCCTTGTCTTCCTCCTTTTCCATGTCTTCCTCCCCCATCCTTGTCTTCTCCCTCCCCCATCCTTGTCTTCTCCCTCCTCCTTCTTGTCTTCTCCCTCCTCCTTCTTGTCTTCCCCCTCCTCCTTCTTGTCTTCCCCCTCCTCCTCCTCGTCTTCCCCCTCCTCCTCCTCGTCTTCCCCCTCCTCGTCTTCCCCCTCCTCCTCCTCGTCTTCCCCCTCCTCGTCTCCCCCCTCCTCCTCGTCTTCCCCCTCCTCCTCCTCGTCTTCCCCCTCCTCCTCCTCGTCTCCCCCTCCTCCTCCTCGTCTCCCCCCTCCTCCTCCTCGTCTCCCCCCTCCTCCTCCTCGTCTTCCCCCTCCTCCTCCTCGTCTTCCCCCTCCTCCTCCTCGTCTTCCCCCTCCTCCTCCTCGTCTCCCCCCTCCTCCTCCTCGTCTCCCCCCTCCTCCTCGCCGTCACCTACCGCGCTTTTCATTCCCTCAAAATTTTGCCCGCGTCGTCAACATCGGCCTGGCGTCCTTCCAAGAGCTGCCAGGAAGGAAGGAATTTTTAGCGTATTTTATTGTAATGCAGTGTGTGTGTGTGTGTGTGTGTGTGTGAGAGAGAGAGAGAGAGATATGGTCGCTGATAGAAGGTTAAGAGGCGTGGCTCATCATTTTTTAAGTGATGAAGCCAAGAACTTTCGCCAAACCGTCTCGAGATTTAAACCATGGGATTCAATTATTTCAATCGGTTGTGTTTTTGTTTAACTGTCATTACAAACACTTAGATTTATAAACTGTGTGTGTGAGTTGGTAGTAGAGGTTATCGTTTTAAGGTGGGGTGGTTAAGGTGTAATAAGACGATGATCAAAATACCTTGTGCGGTAGCTGCTCACTTGATCAATACGGAAGCTGGAGGGTGCCCGTTTTCTGTGTTGCACCGAGTCACACAGGTTGTAGGTGAGTGTGGGTATGTTTGTAGAGGTGTGTGTGTGTGTGTGTGTGTGTGTGTAGGGGGGATGGCTCTTCCTCCACCGATTCTCATATTTCTTACTTATCCTATTCACCAATAATAAAGAGTTTTTATCTTTATCATACTTGAATTGGGTTGAAAATAAGAGGAAACGTACCCAAGCCTAACTCAGATAAGACTGTTGTTTTAAGCGCTACTAATGTCTTCCTTTTTCTCCTAAACTTTTTTTTTTTTTTCCAGTGTTCCCGGCCACGTCTGCAGTTGGGTACGAGATGAGAACTTTGTACCTTGTAATTACTCAAGTTTATGAGTTGAGTCTGATCTCTTGTGTTAGGAAGTAGTTCATTGTTATGGCTGATACCTTTGTTGTCTCTTGAGTCGACAATAGAACAATAAATTTTTAGGTAGAGGATATTTTGATTTGCTAGTCATGGTTCTAGTAGGGAAATTGGAAGAAAAAAATGGACTCTTAGTTTGTAATTACTTTAACCTTCAGCTAGTGTTATAAAGACGTCCATAGGGTGCCAGCGTTCTCTCTGTCCTAAGGTTCGTTGGCTCGTCCACCCAGCTGTGAATTGGATCCTAAGTTTACAATTAAGGAAGTGAAGGCTATCGAGTGCAGTGCCGGTCACACTTTGTTTTCAGTGTGTTGTATTCTCATGGCCTCTAACTGGCTGTCAGCACCTACTTTTAACATCCTAATGAGCTCCTTCCTGATGGATACTTGTTCTAACGAGCCTCAATCCTAATAGGCGTTAATCATCATGGTTTGGTTAGGTTAGGTCAGCTGAGATTGTGGACCCACACAACACACAACCCTCCAGAAGTAATTTTACGAAAGAGATTAACTTGTAAGGCTCACGTTCTTCACTGTACGGGTGGGCAGACAGTCGTCAATCTCTCCCCTCACGACACACTCCTGATTTGTTCGACGCGTGGCCAAAAATAGACGAGTTTGACCTATTTTTTTTATGACACTTCAAGAGCTGGTAAATACTGTATATCTTATTGTGGTCCGTCTGTTCGCCCGTCCATCCGTCCTGATAATTTGGTTAAAGTTACTAGCCTTACAGTAACTTGTTTGTGGACTACCTGATAGAGACGAGACATTAATAATGTTTGTTTATTATAAAGGTAAATGTGCTGCTTATCATAACCGCAACAACATGTGTCAAATGTTACTTGTCACAATCGTTTTTTCTGCCTGAGGTACAGTACGAGTTTGCAAGTATGTACAGGAAGTTTCACTGTTTGAATGATGAAACACCTGTTAACTAAACACCATAACGTTACCTAAGAGGGGTTAGATTAGATTAGATTAACGTTTGGGTGTTTAATCAGGTGAAATAAGCTGGGGTGCTTGATCTTCACGTAATCTCTTGATGTTTTTGCCCAAGGTAACCATAATTAGTACACTGCTTGTGAATTTGCTGACAGATGTCACTGATGGCTGTTGTGACTTGCGAGGTCGGCCCCCAACTAATCAGTGATGTATAAAATCATGACTATAGGTATTGTCCATAATGTATTTGATTTTTTTTCTTTTTTTTCTCTCTTGGTTGGTTGTTGAGTGCCTGGGAGCCAGTAGTCTTCCATGGGGCTGGGGTGCACCACGCAGATTATTTGTATATGCTAATATTATTGACTTCTCGAATTCTCACTCGTAATCATTCTAACCTGATATACCTTCTCTCTCTCCCTTAAATTCAATGGGGGTGGATTTCTCTCTGGCCGTAATAAAGTGCAAACATAATGGAGTCATACTAACAAGATATGTATTCGGTCATTTTGTAACGAACATTGGGACAACATTTATCCTTTCGAGATTATACAAATTAGCCTTCCCCCAACTCTAAATCATCTCTGAGTTTGAACTGTAAGTTGCAATAATTCGTTCATGTGGGGTATGAAGGAATCATTAGCAACTCCGCCTCGCCCTATGTGATATGGCTGAGTTCTCGGTGAATCTTACTCATGTTTTCTGGATTATACTGATATTCGGTCTCTTATAACCCATTGTGTGGTATTCTACGGATAATATACTATATTGGATTCTGTGCTGCGTGTAGGATAGTATACTCAGATTTCAGATTTGCCCCCGAGGGGGCTAGTTTATTGGGCACCCCCTTACATCCTGTGCAAGGTGAAGCGCAGAAGCGTTTACAGCGCCCAACAGGGAAGTATGAAAAGTTCATACTTGCCTTTATGACTCGTACATTAAGGGCGTAAAAGCCTGAAGGGTCATAGGTTCTGTCAAGTTACATAAAGTGAGAGAATGATGAGTGTGTGGGGGGAAAGTTCCCGGTACATTTTATCTGTTTATGGCAAAGAGTGGCAGGTCCCTAATAATGTCAAATGCCAGACCTGTGACTAGGAGGAGGGATATCTGGTCTGGGAGGGAAGAGGTGTTGGTAATGGCTGGGGACCTATAGGAGGAGGTCATAGGGCAAGTGAGGATGTAGTGAGAGAGGGTGTGAGAGTCGGGTTGGCCACAAAGTTTACAAACAGTGCGGTGAGGCTCAGGGTTGCCAATGTACTGTAGGGGTATCGAGATATTAATGTCGTCTAGCACTCAGGATGGAAGGAAACTCTAATGTGGTTTTCTTGTATAATATATAAGTTATATGATAGACAGTCTGGTGCTGGAGGTGCCGTGTGGTGGGGCTGCTCAGTAGAAGACGTTCGGTGAGTAGCGTGTTGAAGGAGGTAGAGGTGCAGGAGCTTCGTTGGGGAAGATGTTGCCTGTTGCTGGCCTCCTGGTTGAATGAAATGTTAACAGCGTGGAGCTTGCTGGAGGAGATGTTGCTTGTTCAGGAAAATGGGCAGAATGAGAGTTGGTTGGTGAGGAAGCTCAGAGGACAGCTGGTGGGTCGCCATGCTCGCTGGCGGGAGCGAGGACCGCCAGGCAGGCGAGGAGAAGCGAAGGGAGCCAGGCAGCGGCAGAGGAGGAGGTGTTGCTTGTTCAGGAAAAATGGTCAGAATCAATCTCAATGGAGAGACAGAGCTTATATACCCCGCAGCCGCTATGAGTCATGTTGGGAAAACCCGAGAAGTCGCCGGTGAATAGTTTCGTTGCTAGGCAACGGCACGTTGGAATGTGATAGCAGGTGGTGACTGCTACGCAGTTTGTAGGGGAGACGTCCACTACAGTACTCCCATAGGTACCTGTACCCTAGGCGCAGTCTCATGTATATAAGCTGTTGAGATCGAGTTAGGGATTGATATTCTTTGTAGTATACTGTACTGTATTAGACTGTGCCGCGTGTAGAGTACTCTTGCACTAAACCCACCCAAGTTGACCCAACACATTCAAAGCATAATGTGTTGGTAATATGTGAATATGTATAGAACTGATGATGAAATTTTTTTTTTTATGATTAATATATACATTGAAAGATTTAAGCAATTAGGTTACAAATTTAATTAAGGTAAAATAATATTAGTCCGAGAAGCAAATTTTATTGTGCGCAAAATAGAGTCGTCGTTGTTACTACTGTAATAGATTATGATCACCTTAAGGCCAAAAACTGTTCACGTATGTGTGGGGGTTGTCAAGCAAAAAAAATATGTGAATTTATTGAGATTTAGTAATGCGTTACGTGGTTGTTGTGGTTGGCATTTAAATGGTACTGTTACAGTACTGCACTTTAACAATAAGGTCTTCAAGCGCATATCAAGTTTAAGTAATTACACCATCCATCAACAAGTAAGAATTATGAGATAGAACTCTTAGTATTTTATAGTTATGGTGTACTAAACTGCAGTCTTCAAACACCTTCACAACACAAGAAAATAACCTTTAAAATTATTAATGATATTGTTTCGATGGTTCGTATATACTAATAATAAGATAATTCAGGTCTGGTATAATATTTAGCCAACATTGTCTTGGAAGTGGCAAATCCTTCTCTTGTCTGTATTAATATTCTCCATGTTAATTGTATTTTGGAGAAGAAAACCAGTCCAACATATAAAAAAATTTAATTATTGATACACAGTACTTTAGGTATTTATGTGTGAATGGAAACTTTATTTCTATATATGTTTCAGGTAACAAGGAGGTGGCCATGGAGCTTTATCGGCGCGGCATCTCGGAGCTGGATTCCGGCATCGCCATTGACTGTATGGGTCGGGGGGAGGCCTATGAGAGGGCCCAGAGATTACAAGACAAGATGAGAACGAATCTTATTATGGCCAAGGAGAGGCTCGACATGTTAGGTAGGTGGAAAACTTTATTTTGATGCAACTCATTAACAGCAGATGGACGGTACTTAATGACACAGATACTTATTTAAAGCATCTGGACAAAAATAAATATAATGAACTGATTTTTTTTATAAAATTATAATGAACAACAATACCAATATCATTAATTATAATGAACAAAAATACCAAGATTTCCCTTAATGAAACGAATTATACTGTACTTTACTTTGAGTGCAGGTATCAGTATACAGTAATGCAGTTTGCATTGGATTTCGGTATTTTTAATTTGCCTTACACAGTTTTCTTCAAGAACTTCGCAGTATTTTTCTTTAATAAATTATATATTTGCATGTTTTAAGAAACTTATTACATCTATGAATTTTTCTTATGAATTTGCATGATAATGAAATATTCAGGGCTGAATTTTTGTCGGGCAATAAATATTACCCACATGGGGGGTTGTTTTTCACTAATGGTGCTTTGTTCTTCAACTTTTTTTTCTTTTACAAGTTTTTTTTAAGCTCAAAATATTTTCTTCCATTATAACATAATCTAAATTTGTTTTTAATCTAAGAATATTTTACATTGACTATAGTTTATTTTCCTATATACAGAAGATTTCTAAATTGCATAACTCCTTTATTGCTCTTTATCATTTATTTTGAGATAGGAGTAGAGCTTTTTAAGAAAATTCATCAGCTGATGAATTAATATTTAGCATTTTTCTTTAGTACTGCATTTGTACAGTACAGTAGTTGCAAGTACAGTACAGATACAGTACAGTATTTGTATTATTTTGTAGAATCTGAATTCTGTTTTTCATTTGAACTTCTTTGTGTAGTAAATGTTGCAATGTTGATAATAAATATCCAATTATACGTTGTCTTTATTTGTTGCATGAAACACGAGTGTTATTGTTTTCTAGATTCGCTGGTTCACCTGCAGCAGCTGGAGCTGGATGTGCCCTTCCTCACCACCCTCACTCCCCCAGCCTCCCCTGCCCCTCGCATCACCCATACCCCCCCTCGCTTTGGTGCGGGGGTTAAGGCAACTGCCAATAGGGGATTCACAAATCAATCATCTGCTCACACAAACAAACCCCGGGCTCGTGTAGCCCCACAGGTTATGAGTCTCACAGATTCAGGGCGAAACTCTTCAGATCGGCGATATGGGCCCACTCACTCTCAAAAGCCTTCTGAAGGTAGCTTATGTTCTCACTCTGTCTTCTCTCTTCTACCCTGAAGCATCTTCTCTCTACCTGGTTTCTTACTAACAGTGATAACAGAACCCTCATGCTTACATAATTTATGATCTTATTGCCACTATCATATGTGTGACTGTGTCCATGAAACTCTTTGATTATGCAGTTACAAATATTTACATTGCAGTAGTATTACTAATACAGGACCTGCTATGGCAGAACATGATTAATAGCCACTTATGCTGATGTACTCATTTTCATTGCTTGTAAAATACGACAATGGCAGATTTGACTTTAAATTGAGGACTACAAAACATGTGCAAAATATGTTTTCTGTACACTATTTTTATACGCTAATTTTATGCAGTCACATTTACCTTGAAAATTAAAGAAGATACAGGTTGACAATCCCTTATCCGAAATCCTTGGGACCAGAGGCATTTCGGATTTCGGAATTTTTCGGTTTTCAGAATGTTTTTTTTTTGCCCATCCGGGCACAAGTTACTGACCCACATTGGGGTCTGGGGGTGCGAAAATATAATAATAATTCTAATAATAATAATAATAATAATAATAATAATAATAATAATAATACAGGTAATAATAATAATTCATAGGTCTAGGTCGTGTTTCTCACTTTTTATCTTTTTTTCATTCTTGTATTTCTTTATTATTATTATTATTATTATTATTTTATTAATACAGTATTATTGCTACCATTATTATTTTATTTTGGTGTATTTTAAATTAAAATTTTTATTTACCGGTACTATGAATAATTATTATTATTATAATAATTAGTATTACCATTACATTTTCGCCCCCCAGGCCCCGATGTGGGTCAGTGATCTATGCCTGGGTGGGCTAATCCCTGAAAAAAAAAAAAAAAAAAAAAAAAGGCTCCACAAAAAACTTCCGGTTTTCAGAGCTTTTCGGTATTCGGAATTTCGGATAAAGGGTTGTCAACCTATACTTGTTTTTTCTTATTAATACCATTCCTTGATATCTTAGTGATGTTATATAAAAATATTTGTAATTATGCTTTTCCAGAGCTGATACTGTATTGCTTTGGGATTTTATCCCACTGGCATTGTAAAACCTAGTTTTAAGATGAAGGAAGAGTAAATTAGTGTATAATATCATAGTACAAAATTATACATATGTTCCAGTATTAACTGTACAGTATCAGCATGCAATAGCTAGTCTAATTAGCTACTGGTTTTCAGATTTATGGAATTAGTGTGATAAATTAATACAGTACAGTATATCAAAGTATTTTTCACTGATATTGATTTTGAAAAAGTTCATTTAACCAGTAAAATAAAAGCTACAGAATGGACAACAACAAGAGTATTGACATGACTGAGCCAAGTGAGAGCCTGAGCCCTCTTTTTGGCACATGTAATCTGTTATACACTGTATCTCAAGGAATTATCTTATAACATGAGGAAACATAAACCTTTAGATAATTAGGTGAGCTTTAATTACTCAGAAACTTTGCGTCTATTATACTGTGCATATATCAAATTAACAGTTGTCAGGAAGCATGCACTAATCTCTGACCTTCACTGATTCTTTGCTATTTCTTCTACTTATTCTGCTTGCACAGTGATAAAGAAATGTCATGGCTCCTGCTTGCTGAAGTGATGGTCCTTAATGAAACACGTTTCATGTTGAAGATGTATTATACATTCAGTTTGTGGATAACTCTTGATAAATACAGTAGAACATCCTTCATACACTGTGCTTCTCTCACACACAGCACCAATATGTAAGACCCTACTAACCTGGTACCCCCCTTCCTTTGCACCTCATCAGCATACAATTTATCTATCCATGCTTTTCCTGGTTACACCTCATTAAATAGGCCGAGGTAGATTTCCTTATCTAACCAGATGCTTTTTTTAAAACCAGCATTTATTTTGTTGGTAGATTAGATTTTTATAAGAGAAGCTTGTATGGAATTTTGTAGACTTAAGTAATATTCCAGTACCCAAACACTGACACGAGTATGAATGCTTGAGAATAGTATCAGAAAATAAAACTAGCAAGAGTATTCACTGTGCTCGAGTTGTTAGAAAAGGATGAAACAGTCAAAATACTGTAACTGCATTATTGGCAACATTGAAAACTTTACTTAGTAATGTAATAGAAGGCCTTCAGTAGAGAGTGAGATTAGGCTCCGTCAAAGTTATCTTCTTCTGGGAAATAAAAAGATGCATTAATAGACTCAAGAAGATTTTATGTACAGTATTCCCAAAACTTTTGGCCTTTAAAAACTTTGGGGCATTTTAAGGTTACTTTTATAACTTATAGGTAGTACAGTATATGTCTTTCCAAAGCCCTCAGCTGCAATGTTCTTAATACTGTACTTGTACCATGGCCAGGAAATCTATCAGAACCCTTCATCCTTGACTGAAATTATGGTCTATCCTGCAATTGTCTCTTGGATTCTCCCTTTCTCTGTCAGATATTTGATCTCGTTCACAGGCTGGCACTTCATCTAATTACTGTACTGTACTCTGTAATATGTTTTCTCTATTGAGGGTATACTGTACAGTACTGTTTTATTAACAAATAATGTCTCTGAAACTCTGAAGTTGCATGTAAAGTATTAATACAGTATTATGATTGTTTGTTCCCGTTACATATACTGTATGTTCATCTTTGTTCTGTTGGACATTGAAATTAAATTGATGGATCATTTGATAGTAACTGATATCACATTACATTGTGTGATAGAAGACTCCTGCAAAATAAAAGTAAAACATACACAAAAAAAAGCATGGCTCTGAATTCAATGTCTTCATCATGGACTGCAACTTTTGTCATTCATTTTGTATTCAACCTTTACTCCCCAGTCCATTTTCTGAGGAAATTAGTAGAATTAAAATCGTTGAAGCTTCCAGATGTTGTTGGTCCCTGCAAAAAATCAAGTTAGTGCATTCACGACTATCTTCAAACATTACAGGCCTGGGAAGTTGTGTACAGTGTCCTAGAGGCTATGATACTGAGCTGGTAATCCAGCAATTTGCAACTGTAGTGCTAATCTAACTTACCTCAGCACTTAAATTTGTCAATAGATAAAATTGAAATACCTGTACTGAAGAGACTGTCAGTCATTGTGGACTAGGGCCTGCCTTTAGCACTCTGACAACCAATTTCATTTACACGGTACTGCATACAGTACAGTACAGTATGTGTAATCAAATCCATTGTTCATAAGGTCTTTGCCTCTGGATCACAGCCTCCCTTGTCTGAATGCATTACCACATAGGTATAAAGTCCAATCTCTCTTCATGTGTCATATTTTCTTCATAAGCAAAAATGCTACTTGGGAAATATTATTGCTCTCCATGTTTTGAATATAGTAGACCTTTGCCATTCACGATTTCGACAGTTTGGAGGAAGCAGATGGTGGCTCGCTTGCGAGCCTTTTCCCGCAGCACAACGAGTCACCTCACGCAGCATCTTGTGTTGTACTCTCAAAACTTTAGTGTTTCTGTTTGAAATGGTCCCTAAAAGACTGTCAGTGCTAGTGTTGCTAGTGGAGTGAAATGTAAAAGGCAGAAGTCAGTGATGACCCTGACAAAGAAAGTTGAATTATTAGAGAAGTTAAAAGAGGGGATGAGTGCTGACGCAGCTGTCGGTTGTTTGGTATAGGTATACAGTAGTGCACTAAGGTAGTATAAGCTGCTATTCACGACATTCCTTGGAACCTAACCCCCGCAAATAACAAGGGTTTACTGTATTGTTAAAGATAGTGAAAGTCAGGTGTTTCTAAAGATACTAATCAAGTACAGTATTAAAGATATCTTATTCAAAGGTTACTCAGACCAATTTAAATACAGTGTTTCTTTCCTTCAACCATTACCCCACTTGACATAGGTCATTTAACTTATTTATGTTATATGTAGATTGGAGACAGACTTTTTCCCCCTGGACACAAGGTAATGGAATTTGATCAGCATGCATGACTTGCACTGCACCATGTTGAAGATATAGTATATTTTCAAACTTGTTTTTCATTTTTGAAAATTTTAATTTCACTATTGCTTTTGGATGTGTTAATTGTTGTCATATGTTGTTACCTTATTTAGTTTTCAACTACAGTATATGCTAAATTCAGTATTAATGTGGAAGCATGGATAAGTTATGTCTAATTGCAAGTGTTCTATAATTTGATTTTGTCTCCTTGAAGATGCCAAGACTTTTAAGAAGATTCCAACACCCAAACGCATCTCTACTTTGAGCAATAAAAGTCAGACACTTCCACGTAACATGGGATCCAGAGCAGTCTCCAAGGCTAGGGAGGGAAGACATCCAGGTACCCCACCAAGTGTCAGACGTCAGCTGTCAAACCAGGTTAGTAAAAATGTAAAGATCTTGTCCTTTGCCTCACATATTCTGTACTGTGCATTGCTTTTTCCAAATTAGATAAAAAAAATATTACTGTATTGTCTTCTCTCCTTCAGTGCAGATTCTTCCACAGCTTCTAGAGTTCTCAATCATCTAATATACTATAGGACTAGGCTTGTGTCTGTCTGTATGTCTGTTCTGGGCCGCCAAAACGGCACAATCGTTTTTCATCAAACTTGGTGGAAAAATTGCAAAAAATTCGTAGAGTGGAACAAACCTGATCCCATGTCGATGGTTTCTTTAGGAAGGCATTAATTAACCATTTTATTTACGATGGAAAACGATTCAAGTCTACGGACTTGGCACACCCTAATTAACCATGCAAGTCTACGGACTTGGCTCACCCTCATTCGCTGTACGCTAGCCAGGCACGAGCGATCAAACTTTCACTGGGCACGAAGGTGCCTGCGATCACTTGTGTGTGTTCTATATTTCCAGGTCATTTTACTTGACCTATGTATGCTGAATTTGTCTTTTGAATTGCTACCCTTCCCTGCATTTCAGTTAGCTCCACAAACCATATACAGATTCTAAGTTAATTTCCCTTTTGTTAGAAATGGTTATTAGCTTGAACTGTACACTGTCCCTCAGCCTTATTACTTCTTTTAGTCATCAGCATTTGGGTCCGCTGGGAATTTATATATATATATATATATATATATATATATATATTATATATATATATATATATATATATATATATATATATATATATATATATATATATATATATATATATGCAAGTAAATCACTGTAGGTGCGCGTGATCTAGGTATATGCTGATAACCACCAGGAAAGAAGAAAACACGAAGTTCCCAAGCGCTTTCGTGTAATTCACATCTTCAGGGGTGAGTACAGACTAGATAGAGTAATGCAAAACAAGATGAATATATACAGAGGAGGGTGAGACCAGGTCCACAATGGTCAGGTAATGACCCTACTAATCTTTAAATGGCACACAACTGCCTTACATGTACGGTTTAATCAAGACCCACAAGCCCAATAACCCAGCAAGACCCATCATTAGCTCTGTTGGGTCAATCTCTTATAAACTATCTAAATGGTTAGTTTCCTTACTAAACCCCCTAGTTGGCAACATTTCTAACTCCAATATCAAGAATAATATGGATCTGGTTGATAAACTCAATAACTTGCACATTAATCATGATTTTAAACTGGTCAGCTTTGATGTAATGTCACTTTTTACAAAGGTCCCAGTTGATGATTTACTAGAGTTCCTCATAGATTCCCTGGATAACATTTCACTGCCCGTCTCGAAAGACGACTTCATCGAACTCATCAAACTATGTATTAAGGATTGCAAATTCGAATTCAATGGGGAATATTATGCTCAAAAATTTGGTATGGCAATGGGTAATCCACTCTCACCTGTATTAAGCAACCTATATATGGAATTCTTTGAAAAGAAACTATTAAGTAATATTTTACCACCCTCAGCAGTCTGGTTTAGATATGTTGATGATGTATTATGTCTCTGGCCATGTAATGAGGACCTAAAAGTTTTCCTACCACAACTTAACAACTTAGCCCCCTCGATCAAATTCACTGTGGAATTAGAGCAAGACTGTAAATTGCCATTCCTAGACTGTCTGATACACAGAATAGGTAACACTTTCAAGTTCAGTATTTATAGAAAACCAACCAATGTGTGTTCATACATTCATTATTATTCTGCCCACCATAATAAAGTCAAACAGTCAGTATTTACAACAATGTTTTTACGTGCCTTGAGAATTTGCAGTCCGGAATTCATCGATGAGGAATACAAATATATATATAATATTGGCTCAAACCTTAAATACCCTAGATCTTTCATAGACAAATGCTTAAACATTACTAAGAAAACTTTTTATAGAACTGATCCCAAGCCCACCCATGACCATAAGAATATCTTAATATTACCATTTCACAAAAATTTCTCACACATTCCGGCACAGCTAAAATCTTGGAACGTCAATGTGGCATTTAAAAACTCATGCACTGTTAAACAAATGTTAATCAAGAACTCCCCCAACAACACAATTGGTTGCATTTATAAAGTTCCTTGCAAGGAATGTAATATGTTTTACTTAGGACAGACAGGTAAAGATCTTGTAACTAGAATTAAACAACACAAATACAGTGTCAGGACAGGCCAGGAATCCAATGCTCTGTTTGTTCATTTGAGGGATAACAAGCATTGCATTGACTGGGATAATGCCTCCTCAATATTACCATGTAATTCAATTGATAGTAGGAACATCATAGAATCTAGTCTTATTAAACATACCGAAGCATTCAACATGAATTTGAGTAACGGCATGTACAAGCTGGACAACTTTGTAATTAAGAAGATTTGTGATCAGGTGAGAGGGCGGGTCACTGTCCCATCTGACCCAACCACCAACCGTTGTGTGCCATTTAAAGATTAGTAGGGTCATTACCTGACCATTGTGGACCTGGTCTCACCCTCCTCTGTATATATTCATCTTGTTCTGCATTACTCTATCTAGTCTGTACTCACCCCTGAAGATGTGAATTACACGAAAGCGCTTGGGAACTTCGTGTTTTCTTCTTTCTTGGTGGTTATCAGCATATATATATCACTATATGATATACTTGCATATATATATATATATATATATATATATATATATATATATATATATATATATATATATATATATATAAAGAAGAGATGAACAGGTACATTTTGATAGTTTATTCATTATCAAATAAGGCATGCTTCATTCATCAAAACGAGCAGTTTTAAAGAAAAATAAAGTCAACACTAGACAAAAATGTAAACAAACTGTCTAATACCATGACGAGTCTTGAAATTCCTAAGCCATCCATCACTAAATGTGCAGTCTGATTCAATGTTCATTTGCTCCTTAAAAGACTTTGCTTTGGCAATAAGCCTCGGCCTAGAAATTGCCATTCCTTCTGATCGTTTTAACAAAATCCATTCGTGCAACACTTTATCAAGATTTTCTAATTTGGGCCAATATAAACCTTTTCTTTCAGCAATTTAATGTAAGGCTCAGAAGAAACTGTGAATTCTAGAATTTTATTCTTTGCCTTTTTTATATCAAATTGCAGACTTTCCAATGTTGTGTTTCCATTAGAACAGCATTGCTCACATTACATTCTAGTTTCTTAATTATTTCAAGTTTGTCACTCAATTTCAATGTGTTCTTCTTTTTCTTCACACAACGAAGTTTATCTACTTTAGGGGCCATTATTATGGACTTGTACTCTGTACATGGAAAGAGTAGGACTCAAAATTACATACGTTGTCACAGTTTGATTGCTTGTTTTAAAGTGGCGATCGTGTGGTCGTTTGTTGTCGCTGTGCAGCTGTGGCATTCACGCATGCACACATACACACAAAAGATTTATAGTGCCTCAAATTTTACATTTCAGTTCAAGCTAATTACAAAACTAACAAAATTAGCTACCTATAATTTACAATTAATTTTATTATTAGAATTATGTAAATTAATTTTTTAAAGCAACTCCATTCATTCACATAACCCACAAAAGCCTGCTAAATTTAAAAAGTTTGAGTTTTCGAAAAGTCCGGATTCTCGGGTGGTCCAGATTCCTGGCATCCGGATTTTTGGACTTTTACTGTATATATATATATATATATATATTATAACTGTTAAAAGATACCAAATTAAACCTTGAGTGTCACTTACAATGTGATGGTCCCAGTTAGACCCTATTCCTATTAATTCATATGGGAATTATTTCCCATTTATAAGTGGTTTCATTATTAGTGGCTTTTTTCTGGTCCCTATTAACCACTTATAATAAGGACCCCCCCCCCCCCCCTGTATAATGAAACCTGACTACCCAGCACAGTGAATGGTGTTACTGGCGACCCCTTTCCAAGGTTCCACAGGCCTGTCAACTGTTTATGGACTCCACACATGTGCGTTTTGAATGGCTCACCCATTCTATGATGTATTCTCTCACTGTACATACACCCTCTACACACTAACCTACAGTAGGCATACTGTACACTGTCCACATTGCTATGTACAGTACTGTACAGTATTCGTACTGTACATACAGTATGTTAATTTCACACTTAGTGAATGTACAGTACAGTATTTGTACTGTACATACAGTATGTACAGTATACATTACTGTATTCATGTTTTTTGTCTTAACACTACTTTAATGGTATTCTTGGCTGAATGTATGCAGGTACAGTACTGTACAACACAGATCATATGTGAAAACAGCAGTGAGCGAGTGAAGGAGCAGTGACATGACAGTAGTGGTCAATCATAGCTCAGGAGCACTCTCAGCCTACCCACATATGCGTCCTGTACTTGTCCCAGCAACGGAAACATTATGCAATCTCTCGAAATTTGTTTGAATGCTCGGAACAGAAATTTTTTCGCAGAAGGATATCAAATTTAAAAAAGAAAGGGTTATCTCAGACACAAAGTTTCCAGGTTGCTGCTTTGAGAAGGGAATGAGACTGATGTAGCAGTTGTTTGAGGTTTTATAGCTAAATAGTGCCTCCATGTGGGCAGTGCTCTATCCCTGACTATATTTAGTATACATGACTTACATCAAAATAGTAGGTGGGCTAATTATTTAAGATAGAGTAATTGTACTAAAAACATTAATTTTAGTTTGTACACCTTTACTGTTGCAGTAAGTATTAGGCACTTAAGACACATTCTTATATAGTTTTAACTGTTAGTGGTATGCTCTATAAGTAAGCAAACATAACTGTTAAGTGTATTGTGCCAAGGCTACAATAGTAACTGTGTCATAATTTGATGTTATGACTATTGCCCTGTGAATGTTCTGTGACTGCTGCAGTTATGCTACAGTAGTGGTTATTCACCACACTGATTGTACAGTACAGTACAGTACTCAGAAAATTTCTAGGTATGAAGGCCAGTACCCTGTGAGGGCTGACTAGTCCACCCTTCACTTCACTAGTAGTCAAAGGAATTTCCTACAGATAATGTTACAAGGGCTCCTTGCCAAAAATGATAGTAACACTCCAGGCTTGTAAACTATGCCATACTCATTTCAGTTGAAAATATACTTGTTTGCCTTTGTCATCAAGAAGTGAAAATTTAAAAAAAAAAAAAAAAATAAGGGAAATAATTGGCTGTTCAATAAATTATCAAAAAAGGTTTGAGTTTAGGCCCTAATATAAAAATGTGTGTTCAATTAATAATCTGTGTACTGTAATAATTTTGTTCAAGAATGATGGTACTGTAGCTTGAAATATTACAAAACCAATTTTTTTTCAGAATGGTGGTATGCCATTGGGTTCGCCTTTGAAACGTCGTGGTTCAGCAGGTTCTGGCCTTACTGGCAATGGAGGTAATGGAACACCAAAGCACACACCCACTCATAGACGATCTGCTTCAGCATCCATGAAAGGAGTTGATACCAAGTTAGCTCATGGCATTATGGATGAAATTATAGATTCCTCACCTCCTGTAACATGGGATGACATTGCCGGACAACAAGTAAGTTATTGTAAACCTTTGTGAAATGTTTGGTTTCCAGTAATTTTTAGATAGGAAAATAACTAAAGTTTGAAAATATGTATGTAACATTTATATGTTTAGAATATTGTTCAGTTTAGATATTATTACCGTAGTTGTATGCTAGCACATTTTTGTTATACTGTACAGTAAAGCCTCATTAATTACCATTAAAATAAAGCAATAATGAGATGCATTCCCCAGTGTGACCTTTTCATAACTTTTGTGTGGCTTTTTACCCTCTTCCCAAAAAACAATTCAATTAATGAAAATTGAAAACTATATTCTTTAAATAATGTTTATGAATGCACTTTATACAATATAAATCAATAATAGTAAAGTCACACAAAAGGAGATGGGATGCTATTGTTGTCAGTGTTTACACCCATAATGTCGGTTATCATCTGAAACAAGAGAATGAGACCCTGGTTGTTGCTATAGTAAAATTAATGTAAAACAATTAAGTATATTTTAATTAATGTTATTTAATGTACAATAAAAGTTACTATTGATATTAAGGAAAAAAAGAGTGATAGTGGAACGGCAATGTACACTTGTGCCCTCAAGGAAACCGGGTCTTTTATCTTATTAAGAATACTGTATGTACAAAAGATTCATTATTGTTTATTACTGAATATATATTTGATTGAATTAATTTTTATATTCAGTGGTCCCTCGGTTAACGAACACAATTCGTTAACCAAAAATTTTGTTAAACGAAACCATTGTTTCAATGGGATTTTGGGTAATTGGTTCCAGCTCACCGAAAATTACATACAAACTAAAAATAAATGCAGTAAAGTACACTTACTTTGAGGTGTGCATGTAGAAGGCTCCTGGTTGATGATGATGATGATGATTGGAATTAGAAGTGGGGGTGGAGGAGAAAGGAGAAGAGAAGGAAGTGGGGTTGGAAGAGAAATCACCCCATGCTTCATGCTGCCATTTCACCCATAAAATTTTAAGTTCACTAGGTGTAATTCAAGATTATTTTCTTTAAATCAACACTACACTGCTCTATATATTGTCAATATGTAAAATAAATTTCAGAATGACCAATAATTGTACTGTAAAAATGTAAAAATAGTTTATGTTCAAGAGAGTCTCAAGTAAGATGTTACCTCCACTGAGCAGAGACACAAACTGACGCCTGCTGGGTGAGTCAAGTGGCTGTTTGGCGCGCTAAAACTAGTTTCCTTTACTTCAATTATGTTCAATAATTGTTAAAATGACTAAAAAATTTAATATAAAACTTTTAAAATTATTGAATAGTTCAACCTTCTTGATATTTACTCAAATGGGAACGAATTTAAGCCCTAGAACTGATTATTGTATTGGTGGACTAATATTCCAGCTGGTGAGCAAGCGAAAACATGTTGAGAAGAATTCGTAAGGAATTCGTTAACCGAATTTTTTTCGTTAACCGAATTGAAGATTCTTATGGAAGGTAATTCGTTAACTGAGGCGTTCGTTAACCGAGGGATCACTGTATGCGAAATGAACAAAGCAATTCATTAATAATACGTAGAATATTAAAACACACAAGAGGAGACAAGACTGTATTCTTTTCGTTCATATTTACAACACCCGTGATGAATAACGATGGTACCACTTCTACATAAATGGAACAATGGAAGTAGCTAACCATTAATGGTAAAGAAAAAACGAAATAAATTGGGAACGCCATCGTACGTAAGTGCATATATGTGAAAACATCGTTATTTCTCTACATAAGAACATGAAAGCGACACTTATTACTGTTCACGTATGTTTTAAATAATACTTACTAATGTAAAACAAAAATTCTACTCACAAATGGTGGTAAAGTCTAAAACATAAGGACAGCCAATGAATATTGTGCGAGTTTTTACTCAGATGATTTCGTCAATCAGTTTCAACTCTGGCTGAAGCTGAAGCTTTCCATAAAGATATCATAGCTGTTGCTGAAACTGTTACTGAACCTGAAGTTGTTGTTGAAGCTGCTTATTATGCTGAATTTGATGGTGTAGCTGAAGTTGGTGGTTTAGGCTTTTGAATAATAAAGCTGTCGAAAGAACCTTTCACAGCCGCTTGATTTTCTCATTATACATCTTATGTAGAGGTCATATGTGTTTTCCACATCCCTGTTAATTTTAATGCTTCGTTCTTTTAATGGATCCACTTCAGAAAATAAAAATATAGTCATTGCTTGCTCCATATAATATCCACAGACCTCTCACCTTTTTCATATAGTTTTAACACATCTAGTTTCTCGGCTAAGCTTCTACACTATCTTTTAGCTATTAAACCAGCACTATCATATCTTGCTCTCTTGCTCATGTTGAATAGGGACGCAAAAAATGCCGGAAGAAACCTACAAAATAAATTAGTACAATATAGAGAAGGGAAATGTGCTTAAATTTGCATGAATGTTATGATGATGAAAAGAAGAAACAAACTTAGTAATGAAGGAAAGGAGCTTGGATGTCTTTTCTTTTGTAACACCAAATTTTAAATGATGCCTGACATTTCATTTGCAGATTGCAAAAAAAGCACTACACGAGATTGTTATATTGCCTTCACTGAGGCCAGAGCTCTTCACTGGTCTCCGTGCTCCAGCAAGAGGATTGCTACTCTTTGGTCCTCCAGGTAAGATTTAACTTTATTGCACAATGAAAGCTTTGCTGTTACCTACAAGATTGCATAATGAAATCTTTGCAGCAGATATTGCACAATGTGACCTCAGATATCCTTCTTTGTCATAACTAACAGGATGTAGGATATATGGATTTTCTTAGTTTTGTGAGCAGTGTCACTGGACAAGCATGGGGCAGATCAAGATGCATAATATTCTAGATCTGTGATCACAGTGCATGTCTTGACATCAATAACCTGAGTATAGGTATAGTAGTCCCAAAACTAACCCTTCCAGTTCAGTATCAGTTATTGTCCAGGAAGTTGATGAAGATCTAATGGCACAGGCCTGGCTGGTTCTTCATGAATATACTGCTTAAATAAGAAAATAAGATTGACTTAATAGGTAGGTGGGTAATCTTTGATTACCTCAGGGAATAGTGACCCTTCCTTGCCTGCGAAGAGGACACTTAGAGGTCTCAACTCTGTAAAAGTGGGTTGGCAGTAGGAAGGGCATCCAGCCATTAATCTTGCTCCAAATTTGCTTGAAGGTAACAGGGACACCATGGCATCAGGTAATTATGGTTAACCTATGCAAGTTTGGAACATGACTTAGTGGTGATAATAATACATACCTGGTAATAGTATAATAATTGCCGGTGGACTTGGAGATTTATTTTTTTCATAAATAAAACTTAGTACTGTATCTTTGTACTGTATACAAGTACAGTACAACTAAATTGTAAAAATTAGATGAGCAGTCAGTGTTTTACTGTGTTTGTTTTAAGTATTGATTCTTTGTGCTTTTACATAATGCAAGTCCACAAAATAGCAGAGCAAACACTGCCACACATGAAGTACGTGAATGACTATTGTTTATTTGCAATCTTTTATAAATTTCATTAATGGCAGATAACTGATTTCAAGATTTTTAAGGTTGAATTGTACATAAAACCTGCTGCTGGATGTTTCCACGACCATGCATTTTAAGGAACTCTACCCTACTGCTATACAGTGTTTTCCTTTATTATGTGTGTGTGATTGGTTTTGCATTTTACAGGTAATGGCAAAACCATGTTAGCTCGAGCAGTAGCAAGTGAAAGTTCAGCTACATTTTTCAATATTAGTGCATCTACACTGACCAGTAAATATGTTGGTGAAGGGGAGAAGCTGGTTAAAGCACTATTTTCAGTAGCACGAGAACTTCAGGTAAGACATTTATACTTCATTTGTATGTGAGCACACAGCTGATGTAGTAAATGTAAACAAACTGGTAGATTTAATTATGGACAGTGCTAACTTGAAAGAGACAGAAATAAGAAAGTAAGGTGTTTCTGATGCCCGATGATTGTAACAGTGGTTAGCAAATTGAACATTAAAATAGTAGAGGGAGAAAAAAATACTGAAGTAAATGCATGAAGAATAGAATGGAACGATAGAGAACTGTATCAAAGGAAGTAACGCTGGAAGTGGACGGAGGAATTACTATATGGAAGTGAACACTGACTCTTGAAGCAGGATGCATTTGAGTGAATTAAATTAGAAGCAACAGAAGTGATATGCTTGAGAACAGTGTTTGTGGTCAACAGTGTGCTAAGAATAGGAAATACAGAAATGAGATGGAGGAATGGAAATGAATTAAATGTTAGATTGAGAGCTAAGTGGAGTTTGGAAAAGTGATACAAAATGGACGTGTTCAAAGAAGGGGAAAAAAGAAATTGGTAAAAAGAGCATACAGTATAGCTAGAGTTGGATAGTGGGACCATGAAGAAATTGCAAAAATTGCAAGAATGTGGTGAAAGGAAGCACTACAAGGGAATGATAGGGGAGCATATGGTAATAGGTTGGGAGTAGCAAAATCTCACAGTAGTAAGAGTGAGTTTGTGTTTGCTCTTGATTCCAGCTATACTGCAGCATTACAGGAAAGGGCTTTGTATGATTGAATAAAAAAGGATAATATTTTTGTATGGAGCAACACATCTTAAATGGAAGTTTTGAAGTATATCTGGTTATTAGAAAACTTTGACCAATATTCAACCATACAACCTCAATATTTTGCACACCAAGGGACTGAAAAGTCTATAAAACTAAATTTTTTGCAAAATATCTTTAAGTTAAAATACAGAAAGATGAATTACCATGAGGTGCCTTACAAACAGGACAGTAGAAGTACAGTATAAAATATAAAGCGCCAAAGAAATTAAGTTAAATATACATCAAGATTCTTACTTTCCACCCAGGCCAATGATGTCCTAAGGACTCACTCATGCACCGATCTGTTCAAGAGTTTATTTTATCCCTCTATGAGGTAATATTTACTAATTTTATCAAATAAATGTTGTACTCTTTATATGTCTGTCGGGTAATAAGGTAATATTTTCTGAGTACTTTACCTTTATTTGCAATGTGTGCAATATCTGTATATTAGATCATTCCAATTTAGCTCAAATTTTCCTTAATTGCAAAAATATGAAATGTGAAATTATGAGGTTCTTCTTTATGCTAAATTTAGGTACAGTAGTAAGTTGTTGGACTTAGCAATAGATGTGGTATTCTGGGAGGTTCTTTTTTTCCCTAATCATGTTTTCTCAGGTGATACTACCTGTATCAACATGTGGTGGGCTGCTAAATATTCGTACCCTCCTTGCTGATCTTTCAATGATAGCTATTTTCCCATTGTTTCTCTTGTTACCTTTGCTTTCCATTTGTGTGTACACAATTTACTGGAGTAAACTTCCTACTCCTGTGTATAAACATATGATGACTGTACAAATAGGTATGATTTGTTCACCCCACTTATATCAGTGCACTCGATATCCCTTGTTAGGGCTTGAAACCACAAGCTGCCAGGTTATTGGGTAGCTGACTAGGTGCTGCTTGAGGCTTGTACCTTACAGCCTTAGACTATAGGTCACAGTAAGGAATATTGGTTACATTTATATATGTGTACAGTGCATATCCATTTGTATACAGTACAGTATATTTAACCCCAATAGGAGAAAGGATGGACACCAATGAAGGATTTCCTCAAATCTCAAATGACTGAGGATTATGATCATTGTAGATCACATCAGATAGTAGTGATTGTTGTAGGGTAACAGAGGAAAACTACCACAGGCTTGATGTGCCTGACATATTGGATACCACTTTGGACTTGCATCTTGTAGTCCTGGGTTCAAGCCCCAATAGGGGATATTTTTTGGTTGAAGTGGTCACTAAGTTAAAACAGTACAGTATAGCACATCAGATCAGCAACTACTTCAAGTACTCCTTCTGAAGTCTTAACTTTTACATGCATACAAGTCCCTTCCCAGGTTCCAAAGCCTGAAACCAGAAAATATTACATTTTGAAGGCTGGCCAAAATTTTCAGTTTTTACGATTTTTTGTTAAAATAAACAATTTAGATGATGTGGTGAAAAACAGTTTTGAAAGGTAAATTAACCTTCACTGAAAGACTAGCCTTTCTAATTTTTTTATCTTCTATTTGCAGCCAGCAATTATCTTCATAGATGAAATTGATTCCTTACTTTGTGAGAGAAGAGAAGGAGAGCATGAAGCCTCAAGAAGATTGAAAACAGAATTCCTTGTTGAATTTGATGGACTTAAATCAGATCCTGATGAGAGAATTCTTATCATGGGTGCAACAAACAGACCACAGGAGCTGGATGATGCTGCACTCAGGTAAATACAAGGTCCTTCTTTGCTGTCTAATAATTTATGTAGGTGACCTCTGTATAACTTTTTCACTTGTGCTCTAATTGAGGGGGCAGCCTTCTGTAGGTGTCCAATTGCCAGGAAAAAATCTGGGAAAACAGTGTGTGAAGATGCACAACCCCATAGGGCCTACAGATGTTTAATGCAGACAGTGCGGCCCAAGAAGATGGTGTAGTGCAGTGCTTGGCCGGGCTTGATAGTTTGGTCGTGATCCCACAGTGCGATTGGCTCCTTTCTCGGGAGGCATAAGTTGTAAAAGGGTTGTGACTAAATGTCGCGTTACAAAATGAATATAAAAGTTTCAATGATTTTATTTCCATAACTACAGGTTGACTACCCTTTATCCGAAATTCCGGGGCCTGGGGGCGAATACGTAATAGTAATAATAATTATAATAATAATTATTCATAGTAAATAAAAAATTTAATACAAAATACACCCAAATAAAATAATAATGATAACAATAATACTGTAATAATAAAATAATAATAATTAAGAAATACAAGAATGAAAAAAAGATAAAAAGTGAGAAACACGACCTAGACCTAAGATTATTATTATTATTATTATTATTATTATTATTATTATTATTATTATTATATTCCCCCCCCTCCCCCAGGCCCAAATGTGGGTCAGCGACTTGTGCCCAGGTGGGCTAATACACACACATAAAAAAAAAACTAACCATTCTGGAAACCGAAAAATTCTGAATTCCGAAATGCCTCTGGCCCCAAGGATTTCGGATAAGGGATTGTCAACCTGTAGATGAAAGTTTCCTATTTCCTTTATCGTTTTATGCAATGTACAGTTATAGAAAAAAGTCCTGTCAGTCCTCTGACCTAAAACTCATGAACCTGTGAGTCAAGACATCACACATTGATAGGCCCACAGATGGTGCACTGGGTCTTGTGATGTCTCAGATTCACAGGTCCATTAGTCTCGGGGTTCATACATGGGGTGGAGGGCTGACAGGACTTTTGGGCTACATTTCTTGCACATAAACCACACATTGATTTTTGTGGAAATAAGATGCCTCTGAAGGCTGCCCCAAAATTATATTTAAATGACTGGTATGGATGTAAATGTTAGTGATGTATGCTGACCAATATGACCATGCATACAGAAATTACTGGTGACACTGTTAAATCATTTGAGAGGTGTTGTAATTCATTCAGATGGCCAAAACTCATAATGTGTAGATTTTTTTTTCAGGTTGAAGATTTTAAAAGGTATTGTACCTTATCCATCATGGAAACTTAAGTCACATAACTAGAATGTAGCATATTGAAAATGATGTTTTCTTTCCATACTTACTACAGATGAAGGATCCTTTATCTGACACCCCCCCCCCCCTCTCTCTCCTCCAAAAGGAAAAAAAAATAAACAGATCCTTTTGTATGTGCATATGAAGGCATATACCAGGTAGTTCAGGGAATCTTGAATGGAAGATAAAGATATTCTAATAATTTTTTGTCAGTTATTTAGGATTATGAGAAGCTGTACTGTATAAGTAAGTAGAGGTTCAACATGTAAGATCCACTTGTGAGGAAACCATCATTTTCACTGCCATCCTATCTCTCATGATTACACGATGGACCTAGGCCAAACCTCATGTTATGCCCGCAACTATAACAAAGACTTAAGTGAAACGCATAATACCAGTAAAAGTTCCATTAGCCTAGAACTTAAATAAATACTGGTACAGGGTGAGTCTGTAAAGCAGCTATTTGGGCCAGTCAGCTCCCACAGTCTTCATGAGTCTTAATCTGTAACCTACAAACTTCTATAATCACTAATTACAGCAAATTTTTTAGCTACAGTAAAGGGGGGAGGAACAAAACCATGTCTACTGTAAAACATCTTAAAGTGTATAAAAACAACTAAACCAACAACAACAACTGAATGTGGAGTGAAGCATTGATGTTAGTGATTGAGAGAAAGTCATTGCTCAAATTGTTCAATGTTTTATCTAAAATGCTATTAAACAAGACTTACCAAAACCGATAGTATTGAAGAACACTTTAAAAAAAATCATGTTAACCTTCAAAGATATCTGAATGCAAGAGGTGGCAAGTGGTGTTGTGAGTAGAAAATTGATTCTTTCAGGTATGAGGTCTGGATCTGTATAGGCTAGCCTAGGCTTAGGCTATTGTAATAGGCCTAAGAATCTGAAACAGAAAATATTAGAAAATGGAGGCAAAATTTTCTCAATGGTTATTGGAGAAAGGATCCTTTGACCTGTAATAACAATATACTGTATAGCAAATTGTAAATGTCAGATTGAAGTCTGCATCTATAGATCTCCATAAAGTAATTAATTTTTGTATCTAAAAAAAAAAAAAAAATTGCAGACGATTCAGCAAGCGTGTGTATGTGTCACAGCCTGATAAGAACACCCGCTGTTTGCTAATAAATCATCTAATAACTAAGCAGAAGTCAGAATTAAGTACTCGGGACCTGGAGGTATTGGCCGGCCTTACTGAGGGATACTCAGGCTCTGACCTTACATCCCTGGCCAAGGATGCAGCTCTAGCACCAATCAGAGGTAAGATTAATAAACAGCAACTAATTATACATAAGTGTAGAGATGGAAGAACAAAGACAATACTTTTGGTTTCACATGAAGTGGTGGGCAATCATCCATCCTTCATAACCACTTGTGCTTGATAAGTTCTGTAGTTCTGCTGGTGATGGTTCATAAACTTTCAAGGTTAGCTAATGGATAAAATCTTATTGGAAAATGGATCAAGTTGTGGGATTTCTCCAGAAGTTTGCTGTCATTAAGATGTTTTGCCATCTTTTCTTTCTCTAGTATATATATATATATATATCATACAATGTGGAGTAGTCATCATTCTGGAGGGAAAATCTTTGTACCCTTCAGTCACCAGGCTTTTCAAGGAAATCTCAAACTCTTCTTGAAATAATACATTGATTGCTCCTTTTTTGCTAGGTAAGAATTTGTTCTTCCTTCTAATGGCACTCTGTCCAAAACTTGCTCAGAGGTATTGGTTAGGTAACATTCCATTTCAGATTAAGGGGTGGATCCTTCTTCAGTTCCTTTGATATAAGTTGGTAGTACAGGTAGTGCTTTTTTTTTCCTTCTTGACTTGTATCAGTGTTTCTCCTGGATAGGTGTAGGTCTTCTGCTGTTAATTAGGGCTGTGGATTCCAAAAGATTAACAGATTAACTTCTCAGAGGGATCCACAATAACACCAGACCTATTTGGACCAACTATGGTGTTTAGTAAGATGTTCTGGTGGCGTCTCCTGTGGAATATAAAGAGTCAGTCAGTTGAGAAAGAAAGTCAAGTTTCTTTGCAGGGAGAGCCATATTATTTTATCAAGGAGCAATATTTCTTAGTGTAGACAATACAGGACAAGAAAATATTGGTTAATTTGATTATTTCATATCAGATAGTGGAGCTAGGGTCTCTTTTTTCTGTAGATATAGGGATATGATAATGAAGTTTCCTAAAGAAGTTAAGGTTGCATTTCAGTAGTTGGAGTCAAGTTGGACTTTGATATGATGGTTTGGGTAATTTCCTCCAGTAGGGTTGGGATTTTTACTTTTCTGGAGGTTTACAACGTAGGGGTCACTGATCCCTGCCTTTGTCACGGTCTCACAGTAAGTTGAACGAATTAAATGATCCTTTCTTATGTTTTCGATGTATGCGACTCAAGTTTCAAGGGAAAAATATTCAGCATTTTAATGAAACATGTTGGCTGCGGAGTGCATCATAAAATATTGTTCATCTGGGTCTCTTACTCTGTGGGAGACATCGAGGAAACTGTTTACTCAGAATGTCAGGGCTTATGTTTTGTCCGAGTTAGAAAGGGTTCGGTCTGGTCTCTCCGTTTGAGTTTTTCAAGATTGAATTTGTTTGCGATGCTGGATATTAACAAAGTTCTGTAATTTGTTTTGCCTATTCCACATGTGAATTCTGTAGGGAGTGAATGCATTTTTTCCATTCTATCTCTCAACAGTTATGTTCCTCAATCAATTCAACTCTATCCAAATCCTTATCTACTTGCATCTCCTTATTTTAGTCAAGGAATGGGATAAAATGGTATAGTGTCTTCATCCTCAATTTTATAAATTTCAGCTATAGGTATTTTAATTATGAACTTGGTGTTGTGATCGATAGTCATTTAAGATTAATTTACCTGGTTGTACTAAAGGGATATGAGATCTCAAGGTTGTGTTGGGGGGTCACCTTTAAGTCTTAACAGCCTCCACTAATAGGTGATATTCCATCCCAAATATCTGTTATGGATTTATTAATGTGTATCTAAGTGAATAAATGATTTGTACAATGCAGTCCTTGTAAATCAGTATGAGAGATTATTATTGAGCATACTATACTGACATTTGTAGCCATGTTCTCCCCTCTTCCCTCTCTTGGCTTCATTATTGGTGGAGAGAGTAGTCAGTCATTTGTTTACTTTTCGTTGGATATCCCATTTCTATGTGTATTCTTTTCTTTTCATGGGGGTTCAGTGAATGTATCAGGAGAAAGTAACAATAATATTTTGGGAATGTGTGGACCCTTACTGCATTTTCACAGGCACATTTCATAATAATTTTAATCCACAGGGTCTGTAGGAATATAATCCTGCATATTAAGTGGGAAATACTGTACAAGTTCTCCTACTAATTTTCTGTTGTCCCTTCCTTAGTTTCTACACTTGTCTAGAACACAATTTTTTTATTACTTCTAGAAGCAAAGCACATGAGTTTCACTTGTATAAGAACCTTACCATCATGTATAACGTTACATCAAATGTCATAGACAGGATCAGAAGGTCAGTGATGTGGATGAACCACTCACCATGAAATAAAGTCAGCAGGTGATTTATTTTAAGTAGACACTTCACTATAAATTCACCGAATTTTCTGTTTCACAGAATTGAACCCAGAGCAGGTGGTAACATGTGACCCATCTGAAGTTCGAGGCATCACACTCACAGATTTTAAGGAATCATTGAAAAAGATACGGAGATCAGTTCCGCAGTCTACAATTTCTACTTATGAAAAATGGAATGCAGAATATGGAGATATATCTACATAAATATTTTTAATTCACTTTTGTGATAATCATTTTGGTCCAATCCATTTTTATTTTGTTTTTTGTTTTAATGATGACCAACATACGTGATATTTGCTTTCATGTCAATAAAGATATTTAATATACTCTTTGCACAAAATCTTATGCTCATTGTTGTAGATAATATACCCATTGTAACATAAATCATACAGGCAGGCAATTGAATTGATAACTTGGGGCTTTAACACTCATCAGCAACTGTTCTCTCTAAGGGTAAGCTCTCTGTCCTTCACATGTTGCCCTTTTTATTGTGCTATATCAGAATATACTTTGCTGATATTGATGGAGAAAATGTACGCCAATCACGCTAAATGTCTACAAGAAAATGAATCACATTATTATGTTCAGGAATGGCTTTGCTTTGTGGTGAGCTAATTTGATATAGATGTTCTTGTGGGTAGCCAGTTTGATGTTGACAAAATCTCATGGCAACATCCAGAGAGTAGATGCTAGTGTCTATTGTTTCTAGGATTGGAAGCTTTTATTGCGCTATAATTTATATTTATTTGTTCATTTGGTTTTGTAGCAATTTTTTTATTAGATGTTAGAATTAATATTCATGTTTTTATTGATTTCTTGCACTCATTTAATGATTTGCAGTACAGAAATCATGAAAAGATTATGATTTAGGACTTATTAACACCAGCTTAGCCTGTAGAAAAACTAATCGTCTTCAAGCTTCTTAGTCATTGGCATGGAAAAATCTACTTAAGTTTCCAATAGTGATAAATTCCTGGAAGGTTATTTATAGTGTAGCAATAAAGTTTATTCTGCAAAGTACACAAAATGGTTTATAAAAAAGTATTAAAGTCTGATTTTATTTTCAAAATATTTTAGATCAATACTGTAATTTAAAGGTTGTGCAACAAGACTTAATATTGGTAAAAATTCTTGGGTCGGATTTTAGATAGGGAGCTTAGGTCTCCTAAGACAAAAGTGGTAGAGACCTAAGAATGGTGCCTGAGAAGCAAGAAGAATTATTCTCTATTGGAAACTACTTTGGGGACATACACAGAGAAGTGTGAGATGAGTCTTTTCCTTGGCAGTGACTACATATGATAGTAATTTTTTATTTTTAGGAAAACTGGTTTACTTCAAGAGCATTTCAAGTTGGCTGAGTTTAGCATCCTTAAAAGAACTTTGTATACAATAATACAATTTACTATTTTGGTTGCTTAAGTCTGCCTTCAACAAGTTTTCTTTGAACTAATAAGTAAACACTTTACTCACAATCTTCATTTAAGTGTAGGAAAGGCAACATGACATAGATAGATAATTACCATGACCAAATTCTGTTCTGACAGGATAGGATAGTGTACATGTCAAATAATATTTGAAAGAAATATTTTAGTTTGCATGACTCGAGGAACATTTGTTGCATCAGAATATATGAAAAGTTTAATGATTGCTTTGAGTCCACGTACCCTTTGTAGTGTTCAAGGTAATGTAAAGTAGGAGAGTAAATTTTTCCTTCGTAGCAAATTTAATGTACATTCTGTTGAAAGAGAGCTTTAAACTCACCTGATAACTTTTTATATAATCTTTTTGATAGCATATGTACTTGATAATAAAGTGAGTACTGTACATCAAAAACCTGATGATCCACATCGACAGTGGAGTTGAATAAACAAGATGCTGTATTTTTGAAAGTTAGTGTTTTGCAAGTACAGTAATTTGTATTGTCATTGATTTTAAGAATTTGCCTGTTTTTACAGATGGCATAAATCATCCTTCTTTTCAATTGCAAAATCATTTGCTAACATTTATGTATATATTATACAACCTGTATCAGGATTTTTTTTTTCAAGTTACTTTTCATACTCAAGTATACCAGCACAGCATTTTTTTTTTTTTTTCAAAATTAATTCCTCATGGGCTTTTTGCTTCAGATTAATGTGTGTACTAGCTAAAAAAAAATTAGACCAGATATAAAGCATTGTAGCTCAATACTTACAGTATAGTGGCCAGCTAGTCAGGACAAGTATGGTTGTGATTTCTTATAAAGGAGTGAGACTGCTGCATGACTTAATGGACAGTGGTTTATATAGGTTGTTGTTTTTTGTTTTGATTTTATCTATAGCTCTGCCAATGTAAAAATTTTTATGCACCATGGCAGCCACACCCCCAGTTTTTGGGTTCATGAGCAACGACTTGAAAGAAAGACAGATACGTATTGCCTTGTTTATAAGCTACAGTACTATGCTTGAATACAGGAAATAGCTTTTTAAATGTAGAGTTAGTAACCTAGCTAGAGTGACAACGTTAGTTCAACACAAGAAATATGGTACCTGCTACATTATAGTTTGGGCTGCAGCTGTTCATAGCTAATATGGTCATAAATCAAGCAGAATAAATTAGGAAGTCAGCAGCAAATAACGTTAGCAATGTCAGTTATTTGTTTCTTCCTAAATTTTCCCATGTAAAATATTTCAGGATTGGTTACTGTCATAGACAAGGGAGTCTGTATAAACAATTTGCTTTTAGTACATTAATAATGGAAATTGTTGTTTATATGGGTGTTTTTAATTTCTCTCTTTGCTTCATATAGGAAAAATTTTCTTGCTTTTTTAATAAACTACTGTATAAATTGTTTTACCAAAAAAGAACATCATTGTATAATTTCTGTATTTGAGGTAAATATCCAAATTATTATTTTTTTATTTAATGATTGGGAATTAAATAATAAAATGTTGACAAATTTGTTGAACTTATAAGATAAAAACACAAATGTATTACTAAACACTTTCAGCCCCTAAGGGCTCAGGTGATTCAAATTAATGAACAGATGTAATTTTGTAAATATTATTGGTATTTTTGTGCCATACAATGAACTTTTAAAATTTTATTTGGCTCAGGTGCATTTCATCACTATATCAGTGACTAAAATAAGGATTCAGGACTGCATATGCAGTTTATTTTGAAAGATATGAACTAAATTTGAAGACAAAAAATCAGAGTGGGAAAAAATGCATATTGCTGTGAGAAGTTTTGGTATTCCAGTATATTCATTGTTTCATAAAATCTTGTAAATAAATTAAGGATTGCTCTCAGATATCAGCATAAACTTGTTATTTTCATGAAATATTAAAGAAAATAATCTTAGTGAAAGGTTTTCAATACCAGAAAACAGTCCTGACTGCCTTTCATTTGCCTTTGGTTTTGTCTACCCTAAAGTTCAAAACAATTCCGTGCCATCATATTGTGCGATTCTTTGCTCAGTCCTGTTTCGTGTGTGGGGTCACTGAACAGATAGTTCTGATTTCAAAGTTGTCTTTTTTTCTCTACCAAAGTGTATGAGTGTTTTATAATAAAAAATAATGCACACCTATAAGATATGACCCTTATCAGTGTAACATTGTGAATTAAAGAGATATTTCAATATCATTTAAGAGTTCAGTCTGTTTTATTATGTTTCTTACTCACTGTCTGTACAATCATTAGTCAGATTGTCTTGATAAGTCACCAAGTTTTATGTGGGTTTACTTAAGTGACTCCACACACTTTTGTTTTGCTGTCTGTGTACATGTATGAGTTCATCAATATGCTTGAAAATGACATGATGTTGGAGTTGCTGTTATTAAAAGTAATGTACAGTATACTGATGTTTCAGATGTACATTAGCAGTGGTGTGAAGTGGAATGTCAATTCATTCAAGAAACTTGCCACCCAATGTCATTTGTGCTCACCTTTATCTTTTATGTTTTATATGTAATTGTACGGTAATTACATTACTTTGTTGACATTCAATGAATAATTTTGACCTGCTAACTAATACCTTTTTCATGGTTTATTCTTGCGTGAAGTCAGAAATTTAAGTCGGTGATGTTTGAACATATGAAATGCAACCTTTCAAGAGATCCCAATGTGGCTGGGCTTTATCATAGAAATTTCTGTTTTAATATGGTGCTGTGTAGGAGTGAGATATGAACTGATATTTGTATCTTATGTAAAAGTTTCTCAGAATGAATGAAAAGCAAAAACAAGTTAATGATTAGTGTTTTATATATATATATATATATATATATATATATATATATATATATATATATATATATATATATATATATATATATATATATATATATATATATATATATTGTATATATATATATAAAGGTAAAGAGCTTTGAGGATTGCTTATGCAGTACAGTATATATTTTGTGTAAACGGTATACCTGTATACAAAATTTTATCTTGAAAGCTTGACTAATTTCTGACTTCATATAAATTATGCTTTAATTTTTTAGTATTTACAGTCAGAAAATGAAGAAGATTTAAAAAAGCAAAATAAATACCTTCAACTTTGCCTTATATTTATACTAGAGAAAGATGGTTGTATATCCACACTTACAAAATGTTCTCTTTTGAGTGGAGACAACTACTGTACTTCACTTCAATGCTTTCTTTGGTCAGCATCAGTAAATATGGCTAATAAATACTTTCCAAAATGATTTCAACCTTGGAAAGTACTTATATACCTGATAATGTCAGGGTAGAGGATGAATGATATTCATTGTGATAATAAAAAGGAAGATGATAATATATTGTTACTATACATTGTGTAAAACATTTTTCTTACTTGTCTTGGTGGCAGAAAAGATGCACCTTCTTGACACATGTACTGTATTTAATTCATGAACTCTTACTCAAATACTGTAGTAAAATTGGTCTGCTAAAAACACGTGACTTCTAATACTTGGGTTGTGGGTCACACCTTCACTCACCTTGTACTGCATATTGAAAATGTTGCCAGTTAATTGTTTTTATTTCTCTCTTAATGTTAAGAATCTCAAAATTTATTGCTTACCTTACAGCAACCATAAGGTATGATTTTTTTTATTGCATGTTGATCCTGTGTCAAAAATCATTCCATTATTTATTTACAATTGTTATGCAGTAAAAAAAATAAAATTGGTAAATTGGAACTGCAGGGATAAATGTTATTATATTTTCTCTGGTATTTGCTAATTTTCATGTTTCTTTTAACTGTGTACTGTTTAATGTTTTATGATATTTTTTATTTGATAAATTGTGTGATATCAGTGATCATATTTGCTAGAATATACAGTACTATTGTGTCATTATGTTTATATACTTTACCCAGTGACTGGCTTGTACCACTTACAAATAAAACACTTTGTCCTTGTCCTCTCTTCATATATCCACATACTGTACAGTATTCAAGAAATTGTTGCTCGTATTATTTTTTTTCATGGATAGAAAATCACAGTAAGAATGAGGGAGCAGTGTTTCTGTGATTAATGATATACAGTATGTATGTTATTCAGGGGGGTCCTGGGGTTCTAGACCCTCCCTTTCTTCAGAAAATTCCAATACTGTACATTTCTTTTAATATTGTACTCAGGCGTTTTTGTATCATAAAATGTGATTACTATTGACCTTAGAATATCTCCTAATATCAAGTGCACATGGTCTCCAAATGCCTGGGATATTGGTCGGAAAAAAAAAAATTCCTGACCTCCACCTTGGTGGGAGGTACTCTGTGATGACAACCTTGCCAGAAGACAAGGCATTTTGGACAGAGTTTATTGGACTATATGAGGCAAACCCTTGCCTGTGGAAAATATAATGTATAGTAGCTTTTCTGACAAACAAAAAGGCAGCTGCCTATGACATAATTGTTAACAAATCAAAAAAGATGCTTCAGCCACAAGGGATACAGTATGTGTAGTGCATTTCAGAAAGAGGTCAAGGTTTATGAATTCACAGAAGTCAGGTGCCAGTGCCGATGATATATACCATCCAAGCTTATGGTATTACAACTTGCTAATGTTCCTGAAGGCTCAGGAAATGCCAAGGAAGTTGGTTAGTTCTGTCAACCTAGCTTGAGAAAATATCTATCTCTTCAGTAGTCAGTCTTTAGACTATTTCTCACGACCGCCTTTACTATAAAGGTGCATCAGGTGAACCTATTGGCTGACACTATCCTGCCAATGATTTTTTACTTAAATGCTGTAAGCAGTCTAGATATGATGTGACGGCCAACATCACCAGTATCTTACTGAGTTAAATGAGATACTGTATTCATGAAGAGACAGTTCTCGGAAACATGTGACTGATCATAATAAACTCGCGAAACTTTTAGGGTGGATGTAAATGTAGCCGGAAATATTCACTCTTCAGCAGCCATGTGAGCCACTGTACTTTGTGTGTGTGTAGTAGTAGTAGTACTGTATATAGTGATAAAAAGACAATGAGGGAGGCCCAGCAGTACTTACTTAATTTGCAGCACAGCGTAGGTTGAAGAGGTTTGCATTGGTGAGACACGGCAATTGAGGAGCTTCCTTGTCCTCCCACTCTCATACTCCTCATTTACCACACTGAGGGAACATGAAAGGAGGTCATAAAAAAGAAAATCAGGTGGAAACTTCATCAGTGAATGAAAAAAAAAATCAATGGCCTATTGGAACCATCTTGGAAAGAGTAGCAAGGACCCATCCAACCACTCCAGAGTTCAAACTAGGAAGACTTGTACTGGGATTTTTCACCCAATTATTTGACAAATTTCCCTATGTGCTACTATAAGTTTTGGCCCACACAATATCATGCAGAAATGTTGTATAATCGAGTTTATAACATTTAACATGCAATATAAAGAGGTTAGAGGCCTCTGAAATTTTGTTTAAATTTGGTAACAGCAGCCTTCACAAGTTCTGTAGTGTGAATGTTGGTGAGCTTTGAACGGTACTTGTTTTCACAAAGGTAAACAAATACAGTTCAGATTCTTTTGCAATAGCAAAGAATTCCTCTTCTCAAAGAGGGTTAAATTTGCGATTTTCTAATGCAATTTTTCGTTTCTTTGTTGCTGGAGGCGGCATGTTTCCTTTCAGGTCTGAAACAGAACACCTACATTACAGAACCTTTCTCTATCACTTAACTTGAGTCACTCATATTTCAAAAAGTATTAATTGTAGCAATTAATTATAGACACAGTAATAGGCAAACGCTAAATATGTTGTAGGTTATCCATAAAAGGTAAACAAAAATGCAATGCAAAATTAGCCTTGCCTTGCCTAGCATTCTGCTGGCCCTGGCAGACGAAGCTTGTCCCGACACACAGCTGTGATATATGCACAAATCCCCTCGTGTTTGTTATAAAAATGTATATGACAATCGTAATTCCAGTGCAGTTATCTGAAATATCTACGGTAGTGGCGTAGCCTAGTAGCTATCAGTTGTTTTGAGGTAGCAACAGACGAGTTGCGATAACACACTTTTCTTCTACATTACGACTAAATAATTAATTGTTATATAAACTACCTTGTCCTATATATATTCACGATTAATTTTTAATGTTATTATGTATAAAACTTATCAATAATTGGGGCTGTGCTAAGAAAACTAGGGAGCACTCAGCGTGGATCAAGCCCGGGACTACGTCATGGTTTGTAGTGAAGCGGCAGCTGTCAACGTCCACCAGCAGGTCGCACGGCTCGCGGTTAAAACTAAAGGCCACATAGCCCGAATTTTGAACGTCGTTCAGCCGACCGCATGTATAACAATTCCCAGTCACATGCGGCCGGAAAAAGGAAGGTTGCGGACCCCTGACAGACGACCCGCGCTTTGCAAACTACCGCCATCTGTTGATCCCGCGGCCAACTATATGCTATGTGGCTTACGCGGTTTTAGCCTTGCTTTCCTGTCTTTCTTATTAGTCTTTGATTTTTACCAAAGACTATACAGTAATGATAAAATCTTTGATTTTTACCTAGACTTCACTTTAAACTCCTACACCGGAGCAACTTCCTGTCAGCTCTACCGGCAATAACCTACGAGGCAGCGATGTTTGGTAGTGTTACATTATATTATCAATATCACTCTTTTTCACATCTGCCTCGGGGACTAAACCTTTGAACACATTGGTGATAGGGAAGCATATACTATGGATGTACCAGAGCCGACAGCAATATTCACCCATGACGCACCCCACTCCACAAGACTGGAGCTTTGGTATGTAATCAAATAGCAAAAATAATGTTATATCTCTCATTATCATTATTTTGTGATGTAGTACTAGGAGAATCATCGTTTATAATGAATATGACAGATAAATAAACAATTACAGTAATACGATTAAACTTTAAATGAAAAATAAATAAAACAATTTCGAATAATCCATGTTTAGATGGATATAAGTATTTTAATAATATATAAATAAGAACATAAGATATATATTCTATTACATACGATGGGTAGTTTGGATTAAAATATATGTATGAAAAAAATGTTTATGTCTATTGTAAAAAAAAAAATAATCCGAACACTTTATCCTCTGTCAACAAAACAAGAATCAGCTGGGAGGTTGAGCTGGGAGGTTGAGCTGAGTGATTCCCTGAGGATTATAATCTTGTGTTGTTTAAGGTTGTGAATGATAATGTGCGTATGACAAAATGGGAACGTTTAAGGATCCAACGAGGCCCGTAGGAGGTAAGATTCTAATTAAATTGTATCATGATTGAGAGACTTGATATTTTAAGGGGTAGATTAATTATGCATTGTATCTCAACTGTGAATGGCATAGAAATATTTCGGGAGTAATGAGTATTTTTTTTTTTTTTTTTTTGGCTGGAAAATTTGATAACATGATCCTGTTTTAAATTGTTTATAATGTAGGTTGTCTTTTTATTCTGTTATCTTGTGTATGTTTACTGGATACTATTTTGACCTACAGTATATGGAAGATAAATTATATTATAGATCAGTGGGTCAATTTATAGTAGTACACCGTTCTTTCTTAGGGTATTAGAAATGTGTAAAAAAAACTATAGAAAATTACCCCAAACCAACCAAACCTAACCTACCCAAACACCTAACCCGACCTAACCTAACCTAACCTAATCAGGGGAGGGTGTAGGTTAGGTTAGAAAGAACGATGCACTAATATAAAAATACTGATCAATGTTTCATGATCTTAAAGTATTTTGCAAGCTCTAATACAATGTTTTAAGGATTTACTGTGGGAAGGTTGATAACTTGTTTTTTATCAGCTATTTTTCAAATGTGCCTCTTTTTTTAAATTTTATCTTTTTCAAATAGGCTGTGGCCAATATACATGTAAGTAATATTTGTTTGGAAATATTTAATGGGTAAAACATCAGAGTAAAGGAGGAGCAAATGGTTAGCACCCAAATGTATCTATATATTTTGTTAATATTTTCCACAGTTCTTTGGATGATACTGAGTAATAAAATCGAAATGACAACTTATATATGCTGGGGGTCCAGGGGGTCTGAGCCCCATGGTTAGAATACTAAGTTAGATCATTTATGAGGGAAACATCATAGAAAAAAAAGTGTCTTAGAATTATCTAAACAGTAAATATATAGTATGGATAAACCACCGCTGTTGAGTTGAGCAATGTGTTTTTCCTATGGTTTAGACAATTTGAAGATACTTTTCTTCTATGACACTTCTGTCGCAGATGCTTAGGTTACGTTAGGTAATTTTAGTTCATTTGTGAGGTAAACGTCATTGAAGAAAAGTCTTAAAATTGTTAAAACCATCGGATAAACACATTGCTCAACTCGACAGCTGCAGTTGGTTGAAACTACAACTTGACTGTCTAAACTACTAATTGCAAAGATAAAATTCCTCAGTTTCATTTTGTTGTCCACAAGTAAAATTTACCCAGATTTCAATAAACCTGTTGGTATGGGGGGATACTGTACTTAAGTCTTAATTTAAAGGTCAGGCTCTTCTTGAGTAGGTTGCTTTGGATAAGGCTGCTTTTGAGCATATGATAATCGTGAATTGTTTTGAAGCTGGAAGTTTAAAATGTTTAAAATTGTACTGTATTTGATTTTATTGAATTAGTTGTGCATAAACCTTTCTTGATGTCCGTTAGTTAGATGGAATAGGTTGTGGAGGGTCATTGAACTTTGAAACTTCCCTGATCTGAGGAAAAGCTGCCTCCTCATCTAGTTGTTTACTTAAATATATTGCACAGTATTGTACTATTGTTATAGGTGGTTCCAGGCTCTTGGAAACATAGGCTTTGTCTGTGTTTAGAAATACAATATTTACTTATTGAGTAAGTGAGTGGTTGACTCAAAACTTTACACATTGATACATGTACTGTATTGTGTGGGTATTTTCCCTGCTTGTGGTGTTGCTCTTATTGATATTGTACAAGTTATAATTAATTGAGCATAATAACATTAAAACTGTAGAATTTTATTGGAAACCTTTAATATTTTGTTGCAGTTGATTTATGCACTATAGTATTTCAGACAGGTCAGGTCTATTCTTTCCAGATTGCGACGAGTTGTTCTGGACTTTTGGGATTGCACTTGGGTCATTCTATTAAGGGTGAATAGGACAGATTAGGGACACCCTTTAACAGTTCACTGGGTTAAACCAAGGATTCTGGCAGTATAGGAGGAAGGGGTACTCAATGTTAAATATTTTATCCTGCAACGGTGGCATCGCCAAGTAGCCGCGACATATAAAACATATTAAGCCCATTGCACTTTACATGATTTTGTGCAATAACACCAGATTACAGTATTCAACAAAATAATTTTTATATAGTCAGTTTATTATTGTCATCCAAATCAAGGTATCCCTCGAGATACGAACGTTCACGATTAAAAAATCTGCGAATACAAATTTCCTAAATTTATAATAATATTTACTGTTAGGAAAGCTTTCCCACTTACACAAATTTGGGTTCTGGCAAAAATTCAAATCACGTGCTCCCGGGAGTCAGCTGGGGCGGCCACATCCCCATAACGCTCTCCCTACTGGGCTGAGGTAGGAGTTAGGTTATGGTTATTCTTCAATTCGTAATTATTTGCTGGCAACTCTACGAATATATGGTCATAGACTAGATTTTTTGTGTTTTATATGTAGAAGTGGTGCAGTGGAAACATGCTGAGTCCATAATCCTGATTCTTTGACTCAGTGGTGCAGCATTGGTCAACACAGCTTTTGTCAGATGTGGGTGACCCAAGTTCAACTCATGGCTAAGTACTGTAATTAATTTTATTGATAGGCAAATAATCTTTGATTACTGTTCCTCAGTGTTGTAACTCTTCCTTGCTAGATAATCGGGGAAGTCCTACATAGTACAGTATAATGCCTAGTTCCTGCTGTGTAAAAGTGAGTTGGTGATGATGACAACCGGGGCACCATGTCATCAGGTAATCACGGCTAACTTTAAATTATGGTGATGATGACCTTAAAGATACTCGAGTTGGAAAAAATTTTGAGTTTCATATACTGTAGTACAATACTGTACAGTATAATATAACCCCATAAGAAAAAGATAATTACTGTATATGAGGCGCTCAGCATTAGAAGTGGGGTGAAGCGACACCCTGGCTAAAATGCGTTTTTTTATGTACAGTACAGTGTATCACTATTTTCACCCTTCCTCTACATGTTGGTGTTGGATGTAACCCACTAGCTAGAAAAGAAATATGGTAGAAATTCCTTCAAAAATAAGGTGTGATTTCACCTCAGGCCTGGAGCTCCATATCTAGACTGTGTTCCGGTACAGAGTTACGTGACATGCACTGACGGCAATAATGACGATGAAAGTGAAGATGAAAATGATGAAAGTGAGTCTAATGGTAACACAAACAGTGACGCTAATGTATCACAACAAGAACATACAGATTATGAGGAGGTAGAAGTGGACAGTGATGAGACATGCATTGACCTTGATAGTGATGAAAGTGAGCCCATAACTCAGTCTTATAATGAAACTGAACTGTTGCTGGAATCAATAATCATTGACTTAGTTGATGAAGAATCTGTGTGGCGATTTTTAGAGAGTGCAGAGAAAGACTTTGATCAGTACGTGATTGATTATGATGAGGCCATTAAAGTTATACGCACTCCTCAGGGTTTACGTAACTTCAAGTTACTACGATCTTCAGGGATAATAAATCGAAGGAACTAAACAAAGTAAGATTGTAATACTATTATCATAATACTGTTTTTACCAAAGATTATGCAAAATTTCTCTGCCTTTCTATTCATATGTTAATTACGTTGGGGGGGGGGGATGTGTAGTGGTGTTTCCTTATTATTACACACTATTATACTTAACAAAATTATAAATCTTTGGCTAATAATAGGGACAGAAAGATAAATACTGATAGGCAAATGAGTTTTTTATTATTATTTAATTTTTTGGGGGGGGATTGGTGGGGCTTTATATGTGGGTGTAAGACGAGTGCTGTTTTTGGTGATAATTAATTTGTTTTGCAATATTAGTCCACAATAATAAGAAAATTTTGCAGAAAAACGCTATTATTGTTGGTTTGAAGATGAGACAACTGTACATCACGGGTAGTTATTCTCATTCAACTCGCGATAAAATACAAACTATTCACAGTTTGCTAGGAGAGGGATTGAGCTGCACGATAAAAAAACCTCTAGCTTAAAAAACAAAAAAGTTATATTGTTTGAACTTCGAAAAACTTAAAACACTTTTTTCTCAGCTTTTTGATTCTGGCGCTTTATCCCCTTCTAATGCGGAGAGCCTCATATAGTCTGTTGACGTTTTTGCCCACCCCCTTTTCCACTCCTCTCCCGCAGATCACTTAATTATTGGTTACGATCGAGCTGCTAATTGGCTCTCCTTCAACCCTTTAAAGTTCTGCAGTGGCTGATCAACTTTGAGCACTTTGTAACTAATGTCAACAAATGAGAGATATTCTCCAAAATTATTTCTTGAGGCACCGATTAAAATGTACATTTTCTCTCGTATGTCCAAACATACCCTATCTCATCCAAGAGTTTTGCTGCAAAACTGTTACGGCTTCCCCACTTTTAAGGTACATGTACTGTACTTTCTTACCAATGGAGATCCTTCAGTACCATAATACAAGGGAGAAGGGTAAACTGGTTGTTAGATTTACAGATTCATTTACCTGAACCTAGTCACTAGTTGGGTACTGAGGTCTGGGGTTATGACTTCTAGACATGCTGACTTCAGTATGTATGGAATAAACCAATCCTGTCTTTAAGTATAAAACAGAATTTCAGGATCAATGCTCCGTATTTGAAAACTTAGGCCATAACATGCTACAGCCTCCAGACTTCATGTGCATGACCATCTAATGACACAATTGCTCATTTGAAGAATTATATGTAATAACTTCTTTAAGAAAATAAGGGATCTTTTCCATTTGGGGCTAGCAGCGGATTTAGTGAAAATCGGTACACTTGTACAGTACAGTTTTTTGTGCTAATTCAAAAAGTAACTTTAAATTTGGGGAAAAATAAAAAATAAATCCAAATGGAAAACACTCAAAATAAGTCACTTACATTCTTTTGGGAAGATTAGAGTTCCAACAGATACAAATTTCACCAAATGTTTTGTGAATGCTTATACAGTACTGAATACCTGTATACAGCACTGTACCATGATACTTTACGTATTTGACTCTCAACTTGTAAGAATAGATCAGCATGATCTACTTAATGGAAATATTAGCTCTTTTGTAATTCCAAGTGCAGTTCTATAATAAAGAAACATTGAAGTTACCAAAGTGATCAGTTTTTTAAAACATATTCACCTCCTCAAATGATAGCACACAGGGAAACATATTTAACCACAGCTGAGCTTCGTTGGCTTCAGACACTCTTGTTACATTTTGAGGGGCAATATGATAAGTGGCATGAATACTGACAACACTTAATACCAGGTACAGTACCAACATTCTTTTAGAGCCAGGAAATTATACATATCAGTACAGTATCATGTGTTAACAAATAAAAAGAACATTTAAATTATGTTACAGGTTGCATGTTTTCTAGGTAAAATAAGCTATTAGGTACTTGATTTGGGTTTAATTTGTTCATTATCCATGGATGCATGTCAACTTAATATGTACATGAATTAACACAAATAAAATTTCAAAATAATAAATGTATTAACTTAATTATACAGTAGGCAGTGTAAATAAAGGGAGAGGATTTACAACTTAATGACATTTATTTAATTCTTGATTCATATTTATTTCTTGGCAGATGAAATTCAAAGCAGATTATTGATCAGATATCTTTTGCAGTCCCGTAGCTCAAGTAATGGATTAAAGTTTCAACTCGCCTATCATTGGCAAGCCTAAATGTACCACTAGCGGTGCGCATGCTCCAAAAAGTATCTTAACGATGTTGTGGTAGACAGTATGATTCAGTTTGACAACCCTCCTGAGACAACAGGAGTTAGTGGTCATTTTGAAATTCATCTGACCAATCCGTAAAGATAATTTTTTTTTATTGTGTGTACACGTATCGCAGGTTGGGTACCCTTGTTGTGTACTGTATGTAAAAGAAAATACGTAATATTAAGATGCTGTAACTTATTGCTCTATACCTGATATTTACACAGGATTACTTTTATCTTTGTAGCTCTCTCTTCAGCTTCATTTTTATTAAACATTATGCCTTCTTTAGGGCTTTGCTTTGGGCAGTGATCGAGAATCAATCAGGGCTTACTTAGTTCAATATGGGTAAGATAGAAGAAAATGTTGCTTGTAACTGTGGTAAGAGATGTCAAGTGGCTTTGTGTAGGTAGGTACCAGTTATGGGAGGGAAGGAGCTCCATAGTAAAGAAGTACGAGCAGTGAGTGGGAATGATGATGAGGTGCAACTAAAGGAAAGTGCCAAGAGTAGGGGTGGGGTGATAGGGAATTGTGTGTGACTAATTTTGGAGAGATACTGTAGGTGTAAGGGATTGGATCTCATTGGCACACTGAACATGAAATTAGGGTTTGAAAAGACGAAATGAACAGTTGGATCCTCTAATAATTTGGGGAGTTATGGATTGTGAGGGATTGTTTGTTAATGTGTGGGCCTGTTTTAATGACTGATTTATCTGCCCTTGTTCCAATCACATCTAATTATAACTGGGAACTCCTCTTGTGTGTCCTCAGAACTGATTGATGGAACATTAAAAAGTGGGCCCATCTTTGATTGTTGTCGAAATTATTTTTTTTAGGAAATGACTAAAGTCGAAAAAAAAATAATGTGTTGATTGTTGTATGAGTTAAAAAAAAAAAGCCATGTAAGAAAAAAAATTGCACATGCCAGGGGTTGTGTTGTTAGCTTAACTACTTACTATGGCTGCTTGCGCATATACCGGGTATTTTGTTTTGTTTTCATTTCATTGCGTCTTGGGTGCTATAATAATGTTATGATTAACCATGAAAATGGATTTATTAATACCGTTATTTTAATTGTAAGATCTGAGATGAGTTGGAGTGTGAAGAAAAATATGGCATGAAACTCCCTTAACTCAGAAGGTCCTTTTAAGGAATGAGTAACAAGTTAAAACTGAATATGTTCAAGTAGTGTTTGAAGGATTTGTAATTGTTTAGCAGTTATTTATTTTTATTATTTTTTACTTATACGTATCATTCTTTCGCCCAAGCTTCATCTATTTCACTCCATATAATAAACGAATGTGTGGGAAAACTTTATAACTGAATTATTAATTATATAAATATTTCACCATACCTGTATAATAACGTAATTTACGCTATTTACTGTTGAAATCATAAGAGGATTCTTCCGTGTTAACAAAGGGTACTGTCGAAATTAATAGCAATTAGTAAAGTTCGAAAAACAGTGAAGAGAAATTTTCGAAGAATTCGTTCAAATGTGGTTCTTTATCACACGTTTTTCAGGGTGCAATTAGGTTAGCGTGTGAAAAGGTCAGGCATGGGAATTTCCGCAATTTTCACGGCTTTCTCCATGTCTAACAGTATTTTGTACTTTCATTACAACTTGAAAGAGATGGGTGGTCTGAGTGTAGCAGTGCCTTTCCGAGTCCGTATACTGTAGACCTCGCAAAGGCCACTCACTGCTTAACTGTAACTACCTTCTGAAGGACGCTGAACCATGGAACAAAAATGCATTCTTACCCCGTGAAATCGACGAAAAGTGCACTATAAAACAACAACAAAGAAACTTAATTAAAATGAATACTAATGTATTACTGACCAGTGAATTATCGATGGTGAGGATGCTGTTGCCCATTGTCTGTACGCTGTAAGCCGTAGGGATCTTAATTTTAAAGTATGATGCAAGGCACTTCTAGTAATTAATGTAGCTGGTTATATCAGACAGTAAGTTCTTTTTGAATTAATGGGATAATGTTCTCAGGATAATAGACAAGTGGCGAATAGGATAAGCGAAGTAATGAATAATATTGAAGAGCAAATCTGCAGTTTACTCCCACGTGCTCCCAATAAGCTTACTACTCCATAGGAAAACAAAATATATCAACTGAATATGTTAGTCCTAGCTGACAATGCTTTCCATGTAATAAATTAATATTACATTCAATATTTACGCACTTAATGGGCTTGACATAAAATAATGTTTCAATGTCATATTATATAGAATATCTCTTAATGCGTAGGGCTTTTGTTCACATAACATTTTCCGTTGGGAAATTGTCCTAACAAATCTCGACACCTTTTAAGTATTATTGTTATTGAAGGGTTTTATCACAACGTTGAATAAAATTATCAAAGTATTTTATTTATCACTTTTTGTACATGTGAGAGCGTGATAAGACAACTTGATTTGGGCCAGATATTGACTAGTCCTTTTATTTGATTCAAAAGGGGAGTCATTTTAATAGTATTAAATCTACTTACTAACTTCCTCATCTGCTGCAGTCTGTCCTTCACGTCACTCGTCCCTCCGTCACACCGTACACCCGTCTGTCCGTCACTTACCTTTCAACATGAGTAGACCTGCAGGAGTGGAGTTGCCTTATTCCTAGAGAGTTGTTATCATTAGAGTGGTATGAATTATAACATTTAGGGCATTTATTTACAAAATTTTCGCACAAAACAGTGTCTTAATGACATTTTGAAGTTTATTGACGAAATATACAGAAATATACTTCGTGACACTATACAATATATGCAAGTACTTCGCCACAGTAAATTTCCTATGAATGTTCCTTGAATGTACCAGTTCGTGTACGGGACAGATAAGGGCAAAGTAATGCATATGGAAATTATTCCTAACAATCTCCTTCATAATATTAATTAATTTGCCGTATGCTGAGTAAACATAATAATGTCTCTGTGAAGTATTTTCAACATTCAGCTACAAGTGATGCCATACGTATGGGAGTTATCACATAATATTATATGATAATGAGGCTTGAATAATATTGGTAATTTGTTTGCATTGGCATACACACATGTTTAACTTCACAGCTTGTTGGTAGAAAGGAAGAAATGTTGCGTCATGTTTGTACACTGAAGAAAGGTTATATACATAATACATCCGTGGTTGATAGTGATTTGGTTGAAGATAACTGTGAGTATAAATGAAAATAGGTGACAGTATATATCAGAAACTGTAACAAGGGAGGAGGAAGTAACTGTGATCAGATTTGTTTTTCTACCAAGGTGAGTCGTGAGGGGCACCCTAATCTTTGGTCGTGTTCTGTATAAACCCTGAACTGTGGTTTGCGAGTCTTGGGAAAGGACATAAAAATCGGGCATAAAATGAATAGTGCTTGGTTGTTATTGTGTACTGTATATATGTATACTGTATTTAGCTTATGCAGTGACATGTATTGCTTGGAAATCTTTGATCTCAGATATAATATACATACAGTTATGATTTAAGGTCAATGCACTGTTTTTATTAAACTGTACTTTGATATTACACCTCCGAATTGATGGCATGTTCAGATATTCTTACACGTAAAGTACTTGTAGACCTATATGACAATTTGTGCTAATCATAAAATAATAAATGTTAGAAAACAAAGTCTAACCTGAAGTAATTTTTAGAAATTTAAAGAAATGTAACATCGTTCAAACCAACTATAGTGACGAATATTTGCATCGCGACGACGATGTGTTGTGGAAAATGAAAAGGGGAAATCTATGGGTAGTCATTACAAGCCTGAAGATATGGAAGATATTTACTCTCCCTCGCCCCTCCTACCTCATTATATATATATATATATATATATATATATATATATATATATATATATATATATATATATATATATATATATATATATAAAATCAAGACCTCACCAGCCAAGATTCGAATCCTCGACCTCTGTGTGTGACCAGGGATCGCAGCGATCCCTGGTCACACAGGTCGTGGATTCGAATCCTGGCTGGTGAGGTCTTGATTGTATATTTGAAGTCCGAGTGCTATATGGACTAAATGATATACAGGGTATATATATATATATATATATATATATATATATATATATATATATATATATATATATATATATATATATTGGTTAGAAATATAGATTGCAAGTTCTCGGGTGTTCAGTAAGAGTGCGCATGAAACCGCTGTATGTGCTGGACTACCGTATAACTCATACCAAAACACTGCTGTTACTGGTGACTTTTTGTGCTGTATACAAAATATAACGATAAATTCCTAGGTTTTGGGCTGCGTTTAATCAGCTCAATATACGCCCTTCTTGACCCTACTGCTGGTCCATTTGATATGCGGTATATTGATGTAGTAAATACTGGCGGTTTAAAATTACCAAATTATATATTTTGTTGAATAAATAAATAATTGTGTATGATGTTTCCATGAGAGCATGATATTTTGACATGGACGCGAGGCTGAGAATGGCAATATAGTTTAGTTTAGTTTAAAGAATGAATAATTTAATTCGAGTGAATAAACAGTCGGACAGAGGATTAGGTGTGGACCGTTGTGGTATAAAATTTTTCCCTTTTTTCTGGTTTTCTGTTGTTTTGAGTTTAACTGTGAATTCCGTTGAAAATTGCGTTGTCATTTCTATAATTACCCAGGGCATTTTAGATGTCCGTTCTTGAATATACTTGCCCAGATAAATAAAAATGCACAGTGAGTTAGATTTCCTTAAGTTACGTGAGTGATTGGGGCAGTATGCCTTTTTTTATGTAGTTAATCGTATGAATCGCAGAAGTTGAACATTATGCAACTGCTGTCACCTTAATCTGTAAACAAATTTCATCCTCCCCTGAACCACGAAATCGCATTAGTAAGAGAGAGGTGGTTTCTTAACACATAACTATAATAGTAGATTGTTTGAATGCCGGTGTTATGATATAGAGGTATTAGAATTATATGGTGATATGTGCGAGATGAGTGCGGGTGCGGGTATTACATCTGTTGTGATTTTATGAGTGTAATGTAAATATAACAGGAAGAGGATACACGTTCATGTTATGGTAGGCGATGCTGGCACGGCTGTAACCCAGAGTACGGTATTCTGGTGTGGCGTGCTGAGACTGTACCTTGCTGAAAATTTTTTGGACATGTGCATTTCGATCAAAACCTCGTTAAAGGCTTGAGTTGTGCTGAGATTACACCTCGATATGAAATGTGAGGTTAGGTTAGGTTTGATCAAATTGCACATGTTCAGAACATTTTCAGCACGCCACATCCCGAACACACCAATTAATGGACATTCTTCCTTATGTTATTTATGGACACGCAGTAAAGACATTGTCTTCTCCCTTCTGTCCAGTAACATTTTTATTTTACGGGAATTAGCCCACCCAGGCACAGGTCACTGACCCACATCGGGGCCTGGGGGGCGAAAATGTAATAATAATAGTAATTAATAGTAATAATAATAATAATAATAATAATAATAGTAATAATAATAAAGAACCACAAAGAAATACAAAATGAAAAAAAAAAGTGAGGAACAATATATGTATGTTGTGTTGTCAATAGTAAGAGAAACAATTGAGATCCTGCAATTGTGTGTAAATGAGGCAGAAAGTCAGATCAGCAACCTGGGACTTGGTCACAATTTTCGTGATGCCATATGGCAGCAAGATCTACCACAGACAACACATTATGAATCTGAACACATTATGCTTCCAATATCTTCCCAGGCGATAGTACCTCCCTGTTTGGTAGCTGCCTAATACCTACTACCTATAAACATTATGCATATGGGAATTACATCAGACGAACGTTCGCTTGTCTTCTTCCTGTCAGTGTTGCTCTTCTTGGTGTTAACGCAACACTCCCCGTTCTTTATATAACGATGCAATGACTGGTACCTCTATACTTCCACATTGTGTTGAAGAGGTGGAGAGTTATGTGTAGGCGGTGTGGCATAGGATGAACTCTTCGCAGTTCATCTTAATGAAGCATTATTAGATATACTGTATGTACACTTACAGACGCACACGTTAGGTTATCTTGTCTTCACAAAAGACAATTTCTGTAAGGAAAGTCAGCACCCCTCGCCACAAGTAACATCCACGGCAAGTGCCGTCGCTTGTTTCCTCGTTAACATTTAACACCACAGAGACAAGTGCCATATCATCTCTTAACCCACTTTCAGCCACGCACTGTGCAGATTTCTCCCGCCACCGGTAAATAATTAAGAGTTGGGAGCAACGTCAAGCTCTTGACTGGTTGGTTGTCTTGTACACTTCATCTTATGGTATTGTTAATGAATTTACTATCAGTCCGCGTTGACTGGGAAGTCTTGTTTTATTCAAACTGAGGTTGTGTTGGTTAAGCCGAAAACTGTCCGTCCATTACACAGCTATAAAGCTGGATCAATCTACTCTTCTGTTCCTTATAAGGGAAACGACCCTGAAGTGATACACAATACGTTAACTCATGGTTTTAGGACTTGGCCACACACGGCGTACAAGGGGAGGTAAACTGGAAACCTTCAGTCGCATTAGTACTGAGTCAAGGACATGGGTGACAAGATAGGACGGTCAAAGCGAGCACCGCACCTGTGTTGTAACAGCCCAGACACCAGTATTAACTAACCTCCTGGGGGCAGCTCATGAGACTGCTAAGATAAGGTTTGGTGAAATAAGCCATAGCCTCAACTACACCTACCCGAACTTTTATGATTGAGGCTCAGTATCAGTTCCCTCTAGCCTACTCAAATTATTAGTGCTGATACCCACTACCCAAGCTGAATAGTTCCCAATCCGAGTGGTCATGTGAAGGACGGGGTTGTTAGGACTCATTAGACCTAAAACCAGCATCGAAACATCCTCCGCCGAATCTTTGCTGATGGCTCGATCTGCCATCCATAAGACTACCTAATCCATCAGCAGAATTATGACATCACGTGCAAGCACCCTCTCTATACTTTCCAAGCTGTCCTTTCCACAACTAGCACTGCTGACCGTAAATTCTTTCCATATGATGAGCATTTAACCCATCAGAACCTCATAAATTTTTTCTTCATAAATTAATACACTCGACCATGTAAGTTTCCCTTCATTTTACCGTTGATTGCTCGATTAATATTTATTTTCGTATTTTCTCATTCATCTATTGATTAACTTGTGTAATTAGATTCACTTCCTTGTCATTCTTCGCGCTCTGTTGACCTTGTCCATGGCGGCAACACTTCCTTGTGCCTCGCCATCTCCTAATGATTAATCAACACACTATAGGTTCTTCCCCAACACCTTTGTTCTCTCACGCGCCTCCCTCCCTCCCGTCCCGTCCATGAAGTATGGAGGGAGGGAGACAGCTACACTTAACTGCGCATGATCAGACACTGCCACTAAGACCTCCACAGTGCTCACACACACACACACACACCTCGGAGGTTATATGAGACAAAGAAAAAAAGATAGCATTATTTTTTTTCTAATCAATCATGTGACACACGGGTAAAATTGTAAGCTCGTTGGTCCTGCAATTATCGTGCGTCACACAGGAAACAAATTGTACATATGTTTTACAAAATAACATACGGGTAGCGCGGGAAATTGTAGATTTGTTTATCCTGCAGCTAAAATAACTAAGCATACCGTGCGTCACATGGGGAGGAAAACTATAAACATTTATCTCCTCTCCTGGTATTAAAAGTCACGAATAATTGTCCTTGTTCACACAGTTACCTAGCCAACGTAGGACACTTGGGGAAGAACACATAATATGGCATATAGTAAGACCCGTATATTATACGGGTCTTATTACTATATGCCATTTATACAAAATTCCAAAACTAAATTGCATATTCCTGCTAGTCTGTAACTAATATATTTACCACGGAAAAGTTATTATATTCCTAGCATCCTCTGAATATTTTACACCACATAAAGTACCTACACCTAGTATGCTGTAATTACTTCATAAGCCATAAAACAGGATATAATGTACCCCTGAGCGTGGCCACCATCAGATACCAACAGTGAGCTACAAGCCTACTACAAATACTGCAGGAGTTGATGGGAACACTACATCACCTCGTACATCTGGCGTTGTATTCTAACGTTTGTACACTTACCCTGACAAATGGGACATTACTTGTTGTCACAGTTGATGTATAATGATGACATCCAAGGTATAAAGATATACCTAATGATTAACCACATTATCGCAATTTGGTGAGGTTAAGTTAGGTAAGCGTGAGGGTGGTTAATTTTTAGGTGAAATAATCTGGGGTGGATATTCTTCAGGTGATTCCATAAATGTTAAAATCTCATTCATTCACATTACCTCCATGGCTCAAGTAAATGCTGTTCAACACTATTTTGATACTGGTTATTTTCTCTGGTATTAACGAGCCCGAGTGAGGTAGCATTAATTTGTTCTTGTTATTTCTCTTGAAGATTAGACACCCTAACGCTAACCTAACCCAACAATCTGACCTAACTTAACCCCTAGATAACGTAAGTGTTTAATCATGAGGTGAAATAACCTGGGTGGCTAATCTTCATGTGGTCTTATAATTCTAATCGATACCTCACATATTTATTTATTTTTTGCTGAGTATGAAAAGTGCATTATTATTATTATTATTTACGTACGTTGGTTAAAATAATTAGTTCCGGTTCCACAAAGAAAAATTAGCAGGTGATAGTTGGGTAAAATATTTTATTTTTCCCGAAAAAAATGCAGAACAAAATTAAGCAGCATTTTTTTTTTTTTAGTTTGTTGATGCTAGAAGTTGACTTTGCCTTAATGCTTCATCATTACTGCAAATGTGTTCACCAGGTTAACGGATTTTGAGATTATTCAACCACAGCCTTTTTCAGATGTGCATGTAAAGAATAACAGTTCTGGTTTAATACTGGCAAATAATGTCCGTGGATGCTGTATGACTGGCTACGATTATAATCGTAGCCATGGATAATTATCCATGATGCCATCTTGTCAAACCTATATTAAAAGTGTCTCCATATTCAAAACTATGTATCGATAGCTTCGCGTCTGTTGGCTCTCCAAAAATAGTTTATTTTTTAAATCAACACCGGTAATAGTTTTTATGCTTGCTTGTAACATATAGAGTATAGCCATAATAGCTGTTTGTCGGTGAGAATTGTGGAGTCATTTCTATTGCTATTTCTGATGTAATCTGGTCCCTGGACCACCTATTTGACTTTGCAGCTGCGGCAGCAAAATGACTCGCCTCGTTGTCAGGGAGTCACTGTGACCCATGTGAGACATCAGTACACTTGGTGAAATTATTTTCTTCACCTTTTATATGATAACTGATTTTACGCGAGAACAGTGAAAAAAATCATTCAGTATTTTTTTTTTTTTCGTTTTTACTGAACCCATGTTTAGGAAATATTACAGTACGACAGTTTGGGTTACCATCTTGGCAGTATTCAGTTATATAATTTACATACAATTGTGAAGGAAGGAACAAAGATGAATGAATGCTTTGACGCCAAATATTTCGACTGATTATTTTTTTCGCATTAACTATTTTTAGTTTCTAGTCTCCTGCAATAATGAAGTTTAATATTATAAATACTATACTGTAGTTTTGTATCGTATTTTTGCGGGGTCTATATGATGAAAGGAAGCCCGGCCAGGAAACCGGAACCAAACAATTATTGTTGCTTGCCCTGAGGAAAATCACTTCAGGTTTTTTGTCAACAGCTCCTAACAGAGGAAAGCTTCTTGTTTTAGGAAAATAACCGTGATTTATGGGCAAATTTTCTGACGTTTCTCGTGAATCAGAGAGTGGGGCCTCGACCAGTGACCTCTCGTGGGTAGATGGCCTTACATCCAAGAAATAAAATAATGACAAATTTATTTACAGAGATATTGTTAACTCTACAGTATATACAGTTGTCAGTAAGATCATGTAGAGTTTTTCGTATTCTTTCCAGCATGATCGTGATATGACTGTCCATGCCACGTTGGCCTAAATTAAAACACAAAACAATATCAAGTAACAGCACAAATAAATATAAATATCAGAATAACTACACTAAATGATGCGAATAACCCGGTCAGTTATAGCACCAAAAATAAGTGGCTCGTAGGTTTGTAAATGTTTGTATTGTGTCCTGGTGTGTGTGTCGGGAGTCCCCACACCTGTCAACACCCTTCACCCTCCGAGTGTCACGTATCATGTCCTTATTACTTCTCCCTAATATGTATTCTGGGTGAACCAACACTCAGACCTTCTAACCTGTAGTTCTTCTTGATGGTATCTGCAGCACGGGGCGGGTATTTGACTAAAGTAATAGATAACCTGAAGTATTTCTCTCAAGATGTATTGAACGTAATAATAAGCCTCTAACACAGCTGTGAGGGGTGAGGTGCTATTATGCTTCTTCTGTGATAAAAATACTCAAAAATGTGAAAGGAATTCGATTACTTGGGGGTGATAGTGCTAGCGAAATTAGGCAAATATGAAGTAAATAAGAAGGCATGCAATAATGGTGGGGAAAACCTGGTTCCAGAAGCCCTCACAACCCTGTGTGGGGGCGGGGGGGGGGGGGTGACCCATGATCATCATAACGGTGTGACCATTCATACACCACCCCACCCACACGCCCCCCCATACGCCCCTCCTCCACCACCACCGCACTCACCACCATTCACCGAAACTTGCTTTATGTGCAATAGCTCTTTATCGCTGATGGCAATGTGGGTGGCATTAGATGAGTCTACTTCACAGAACTAAACGTACAATATAACTGTAACATCCTGACCACTGGTGTCTGTTAAGCACACCCTCTGTGACCTCTGCTCTGTAATCCCTTTTACGTTACAGCACACAGGGTGAGTATGGGGGTACACAATATTCACATTCAATTCACACGCCCTACCTGCGTCACTACCACCACCTTCGAGACTACCACCTTCATACACCACGTCTCACCCTACCCCACCAGCAGCCTAATTCTTTCTCTCTGGCATCACCACCACCACCACTTTCCTCCTTAACAGCCACCACCACAACCACCACCTCCTCTTACCAATACCGTCACCGTTCAGCTACCAGCCTTCACCATTCTCTTGTTTCCTCGTCCACCTCCCACCTGCTCACTGGTGACCCTGGCCCCCATACCCCCCACACCATTATCTAGGTAACACCAGGAAGGAGACCAGATATCAACAATGACTAGCATAAACACTCACCAACGATGACCAGCACAAACATTCACCCCCTCTCGTTTGTGGAGGAGAAAACCTAACAAGGGAACTACTCGTTAATCTGGAGTGGGGCTGAGAGGCAGACACGTACGCCAAGGTTTACACTGAGGCAGATGAAAGCCGCCAGGTGGTTCGATTTCACCGTCTTGCTCCTCACCAACTCGTACAGTAGACGTCAGCGTAGTCATGATGTGAAGACAATACGATACACGAACCAATATAAACATAAACGACGATACGGGCATAAAAAAAGAGTCAATGTTTTTAGTCTTCGCCGTAATGAACGAAAGTGATAAAGTCTTAAACCCCAAAATAATGATAGAAATGTAACTTAGTGTTTTTAACTTTTTATACATATCATTTTTATAATTCCAACCGAGTCTTTCAATTAAAGACAGATGTAATATTTAACTATAATTAATAGTTGATACTGAATTTCCCAAACAAATAATAACTGTGTTAAATTGTATCGACATAAACGTGATCGTATGGGAACCCGTCACGCTGAAGCTGCTTGGACCACAGTCGACCCAGTTGATATAAGTCACCTATGATGTGTCCAGCCAAGAAAATAGTATCTATTAACATTATTTAGTTGTTGTGTAGTGTAAAAAAAAAAAATCCTTGTGCTCTGTCCTCAAAGTCCTTAGTAGTTGAAATACGTTAATACACTATAACACCACCACCACCACCACCAACAACAACAACAACAACTTCTCTAAATAAAGAACAAATACATGAATAAAAGTAAAAGTCAAAAGTACAATACACACAAGTTTACCCATCATAGTAACAATCCCCGCTCGTCACACACACACACACACACAAATATCATAGTTTCCATAAGTGCTCAAGCGGCCAGAACTCCGTCAGATGTACGAGTTGAAATTCTTTAATGTTACCGTATGCCTCTCGGGGGGGGGGGGGGGTCATAGTGAGTGGTTGACTGTTTCTGTTCCAGTCTCCTCAGTTTTTGTAATCCAGTCTCAATAAGAGTGTTGTAGACAGTCTTTTGTTTATGCCTGTCCTCGCAGCCACCACCACCACCCAACACTAGCCTAACCTAACCCAACACTAACCTAACATAATATAACCTAACCTAAGCTAACCATAACATGATCTACAATGATTTAACCTACCATCACAAACACGTACGTAAACATTGTTAAAACGACTTAGTATCGTAACTGTAACACAAGGAAACACTTCAGCCAATGAGAGGGGATACAGACCTAAATGTGAAGAAAAAAAACAACTTTAAAAATATTGACTTTACGTAATATTTCCCCAGATACTGTAAAGGAGTGAGGGAGGGGAGGAGGAGGGGGGGGGGCAGGTCTGGAAAAGGTAAACAAAGTCACATAGTAGCAGCAACAGAGTGAACAACCAACACCACCAACAACAACAATACCAACAACCACTACTACTAACAACCTCTACTACTAACAACCTCAACCAACAACAACACTACTACCAACTACCACCACCACTCAGCTTAGCTACGGTTGGGTGAATATGTAGGTGTAGTGGTGCTGGCGTACTGTAGACGAGTACAAAGAGCGCGTACATCTGCCAACCCTCAGGAAACCGGAACTCTGGGGTAAAGAACCGGGGTGGGCCTGGAGGAACGGGGCCACATGGAACGGAGTATGAACGGGGCCACAAGGAACAGAGTACAAACGGAGCCACATGGAGAGGAGTAAGAACGGGGCCACATGGAACGGAGTATGAACGGAGTACAGACGGAGCCACATGGAGAGGAGTAGGAACGGGGCCACAAGGAGAGGAGTAGGAACGGGGCCACAAGGAACGGAGTAGAGACGGAGCCACAAGGGGAGGAGTAGGAACGGGGCCACAAGGAAAGGAGTAAGAACGGGGCCACAAGGAACGGAGTAGGAACGGGGCCACAAGGAACGGAGTAAGAACGGGGCCACAGGGAGAGGAGTAGGAATGGGGCCACAAGGAACGGAGTCGGAACGGGGCCACAAGGAACGGAGTCGGAACGGGGCCACAAGGAACGGAGTAGGAACGAGACTACAGGGAGAGGAGTGAGAGTATAGAACAGGCGGTGGCAGGGGTGTAGTGGGTGTAGGAGGAGGTGGCAGGGGTGTAGTGGGTGTAGGAGAAGGTGACGGGTGTAGGAGGAGGTGGCAGGGGTGTAGGAGGAGGTGACATGGGTGTAGGAGGTGACATGGGTGTAGGTGGAGGTGGCAGGGGTGTAGTGGGTGTAGGAGGAGGTGGCAGGGGTGTAGTGGGTGTAGGAGAAGGTGACGGGTGTAGGAGGAGGTGGCAGGGGTGTAGGAGGAGGTGACATGGGTGTAGGAGGTGACATGGGTGTAGGTGGAGGTGGCAGGGGTGTAGTGGGTGTAGGAGGAGGTGACATGGGTGTAGGTGGAGGTGGCAGGGGTGTAGTGGGTGTAGGAGGAGGTGACATGGGTGTAGGAGGAGGTGGTAGGGGTGTAGGTGGAGGTGGCAGGGGTGTAGGTGAAGGTGGCAGGGGTGTAGTGGGTGTAGGAGGAGGTGACGGGTGTAGGAGGAGGTGGCAGGGGTGTAGGAGGAGGTGACATGGGTGTAGTGGGTGTAGGAGGAGGTGACATGGGTGTAGGTGGAGGTGGCAGGGGTGTAGTGGGTGTAGGAGGAGGTGACATGGGTGTAGGTGGAGGTGGCAGGGGTGTAGTGGGTGTAGGAGGAGGTGGCAGGGGTGTAGTGGGTGTAGGAGGAGGTGGCAGGGGTGTAGTGGGTATAGGAGGAGGTGACATGGATGTAGGTGGAGGTGGCAGGGGTGTAGTGGGTGTAGGAGGAGGTGACAGGGGTGTAGTGGGTGTAACTGGAGGAGAACGGTGGCAGGGGGAGGTGTGTGGTAGGTGCAGCAGGAGGAGGAAGGTGGCTGGGGTGTAGTGGGTGTAGGAGGAGGTGACAGGGGTGTAGTGGATGTAACTGGAGGAGAAAGGTGGCAGGGGGGAGGTGTGTGGTAGGTGTAGCAGGAGGAGGAAGGTGGCTGGTTCAGTTCTCTTACAGCTGCACCGGATGCCCCCTGACCTGTACTGTACCGCGCCGTGATAGTGAAAGAGATTCTTGCATGCCTCAACCTACGATATGAATAGCCACATCAACAGTCCCCTTTGGATTATACTTAATGGCGTATTTATGTAATTATTGTGATGTTTACCTCCAAGTGATGGTCTTAAATGTAGGGTATGTTGGGTTAGGTTAGGTTATCAGTTAAGTGAGATAATTTTCACGTAGCGAAATCGTAGTGGACTCGCGCATTGGGTGACGGAGTGGATCAGTGTGGCGAGTGTTGGTTGGAATTGTCTGCAGTGATTTCCGCTCCGTATTGTTCATCCTCGCACGACTTTCTCCTCCTCTTCCTCTTTCTTCTTATCTTTCTTCCTCCTCCTCCTCTTCCTCTTTCTTCTTCCCTTTCTTCTTTCTCTCATCCTCTCTGCCTTGTCTTACGGTACTACAGGGCTGAAGTTAAACAATCCACCACCAGAGGGCCCGATTCTCAAGAGCTTGGGACGTCTAGAAATGTTTACCTTAGCCTAGCACTTTAAGTTTACATTAGGATCTCGGTTCATTTTCGATGCCACTTTCTGACTGCTGTTCTTGTGTCGTTAAATGAAGTGTCGCGAGTTAGATCTTACGTTAGGAGAGGAGAGGTCTTTAGGAACGAAGCCTTGAGAATTTGGACTTAAATCATCGTCCTCAAAGGGTTAAACCATCGTCCTCAAAGGGTTAAACCATCGTCCTCAAAGGGTTAACCCATCGTCCTCAAAGGGTTAACCCATCGTCCTCAAAGGGTTAAACCATCGTCCTCAAAGGGTTAACCCATCGTCCTCAAAGGGTTAACCCATCGTCCTCAAAGGGTTAAACCATCGTCCTCAAAGGGTTAACCCATCGTCCTCAAAGGGTTAAACCATCGTCCTCAAAGGGTTAAACCATCGTCCTCAAAGGGTTAAATCATCATCCTCAGAGGGTTAACCCATCATCCTCAGAGGGTTAAACCATCATCCTCAGAGGGTTAAACCTTCGTCCTCAAAGGGTTAAACCATCGTCCTCAAAGGGTTAGCCCATCGTCCTCAAAGGGTTAACCCATCGTCTTCAAAGGGTTAACCCATCGTCCTCAAAGGGTTAAAGTGTTGTGGTTCGTCGTTTGATGTCGGTTCAGTTGGCACCTTATTATCAGGGCGGTTCTCAGGCGCTCTTACTCTCCTTGTCATGTTTATTATAGTTCATAGTGATAGCGGTGAGTGTCTGTCTGTCTGGTGGAGTCTAGATGTGTTTGTTGTATACACTCTCTCTTCTCTCTACGCCAGACGAACGAATTCTCGCTTGTCTCCCCTTTGCCTGCATTGGTGTTCTGTAGTCTATCGGTTGTATGTCAGGTCGACCTCACCCAGTGTTCTTAGGTCCCAACTTCATGTAATCAAACCTAATCTAGCCAGTGGGGTTAGGACCTATTAGGGGCCTATTAGAATTGGGCTCGGTTCCTAATGGTTTGTTTGGGATTTATTTGAATTGAGACACATTGAATCTGGATCCATTAGAACTGAACCTCACTTTAATGGTAAAACAAGATTTGGGCTTATAAATATTACGACCCACATTTGATTTAATTTTCTTAATGGTATGACAGCTTAACGTTTGTTGTGTGTTCATCTGGGCTGAATTTGGTTAGGTTAGGTTAGGTTAGATTAGATTAGATTAGGTTAGGTTAGGTTAGATTAGGTTAGGTTAGGTTAGAGTAGGTTAGGTTAGATTAGGTTAGGTTAGGTTAGGTTAGATTAGGTTACATTAGGTTAGGTTAGATTAGATTAGGTTAGGTTAGGTTAGATTAGATTAGGTTAGATTAGATTAGATTAGATTAGGTTAGGTTAGATTAGGTTAGATTAGATTAGATTAGATTAGATTAGGTTAGGTTAGGTTAGGTTAGGTTAGATCAGGTTAGGTTAGATTAGATTAGGTTAGGTTAGATTAGATTAGGTTAGATTAGATTAGATTAGATTAGGTTAGGTTAGATTAGGTTAGATTAGATTAGATTAGATTAGATTAGGTTAGGTTAGGTTAGATCAGGTTAGGTTAGGTTAGGTTAGATTATGTTAGATTAGGTTAGGTTCGGTTCAAATAGGCTCCTGTTAGTCCTAATAGACCCTTTGTGGACTGGAAGCTAGTCCTAAGGGTTCCTGTATGTTGCCCATAAAAACACGAGACACTTCCGCATTGTTTCTCAGTCTTTACTTCACCTCAGCTCTCCCCGTCCTTCAACTCTTCCTCCCGCTGACTGTCACCATATATTGTTTTTCTTCAAAGCTATGGCCTTGTCCTTTGACCTACGATACGAAAACAATACGCTTTTTTGTCCATACAGGAAACAGACACGTATATATATATCTTGTATAAACCCTGTGATTATCTTCATTCGGATCACCTGAGGACCCGACCCCCCCCCCCCCCCCCACAGGCTTATTTCACCTGAATATCAACCACCCTCATGCTAACTTAACCCATTTTAACTTAATCCACCCAAACCTAACCTAATCCAGCCCCCAGGTAGAGTTAGGATGATTAATCTTCAGGTGATCTCTTTATCCTTGTATTATGATTTGGCTACACGGAGCTAAATGCTGTATAGTTTAGTTCCATGTGTTAATATAGTCGCCATTGGCATTCCTCCTCACACGGTCACTCCCTCGACCTAAGTAATGACTCGACTACTTACTCGAGTTTTTGTTCCGTCACGCATAATAACGAGGTTGAAAAATCCACTCGAGTATCTTGTGAGTTGTATGTTGAGGATGAACTGGGGAGCTCTGGTAGCTGCCTGACTTAATAGGCCAGCGGGGTGGGGAGGAGAGACGTGGTTGAGTATGAAGAGGGCGGGACGTGGTTGTGTAGGATGAAGGGGTGGTGGTGAGGGGGGACTTGGTTGTGTAGGATGATGAAGGGTAGGTGGGGGGGGGTGGTGAGGGGCCACGTGGTTGTGTAGAATGATGAAGGGTAGGTGGGGGGGTGGTGAGGAGCGACGTGGTTGTGTATGATGATGAAGGGTAGGTAGGGGTGGTGAGGGGGGACGTGGTTGTGTAGGATGATGAAGGGTAGGTGGGGGGTGGTGAGGGGGGACTTGGTTGTGTAGGATGATGAAGGGTAGGTGGGGGGTGGTGAGGGGCGACGTGGTTGTGTAGAATGATGAAAGGTAGGTGGAGGGGTGGTGAGGGGCGACGTGGTTGTGTAGGATGATGAAGGGTAGGTGGAGGGGTGGTGAGGGGCGACGTGGCTACTAAGCATTAAGTGGATCTTGACTTATCGTAACCCGGTTCTTTTTTGACGGTGATTGGACGATTCAACAACGACGATACACGAAGATTTATCGCACGACAGTCGAGGTTTACAACACGATATAAAAGCCGGAAGTTTTAACGTTTTACCCTAACTTATTTCATGGAGGGAAATTAGAGGTGATGACTTGTGAAATGGAGTTCTTTCTCTTATTTGGCTCCAATCACCTACCTTACCTTACCTTACCTTACCTTACCTTACCTTACCTTACTCCACCCTGCCCTGCCCTACCCAGATCTACCCTACCCCCTCCCACCTTACCTTACCTTACCTTACCTTAACTTACCTTACCTTACCTTACCTTACCCAGCTCACCTTACCCTACCCTACCCAACCCTAATGAGCCGGAGTACAAATGAGTTCCAACGCTTGATAGTTGGATTCCATTAGGTTAGGTGCCCCACTTAGGGAGTTGAATGACGTTAGGATGGGGGCCCCCTCTTAGAATTGGGGCCCATTTGGCTTGTATCTATAAGCCAGTCTAATCAGCCGTTAACAGTATTGCGCCTCCAATTGCATCCTTATCGTCCGGGGTTCTGATAGGTTGTGTTTTAATCAGTTAGGCGCATCGTGTGTGTCCTGTGAGGGGGGGGGGGTGCTACTGTTGTTGGTCTCTCTTTAACTCGGGTATGTTAAGAGTGCGTACAGTTGTGGTCAAAGTTCCCTGGACATTTTTGGCAGTACTGTATTATCTAACATTTATATACTTTTACGGATCATTAGGTGAAGGGGATGGGAATTTTAAACGATTTTTTTTTCTCGGGAGTTTTTTATGATTTTGTTTTGTGTATTAAGGAGTGTTTTTATATATGTATTTATTTATTATTTGTTTACGTAATATGGGATGAAAACAACACATTATTATACATATTTAAACCATATGTAATGACCCTGAAGGAGGTACCAGATATTGCCAAGTGTTCAGGGAATATTGACCTCACCTGTACATTATGCTATACATGGTCCATTTTGTTTTCTTTTTTCTTTTTCTTTCTTTCTGATTCAAGTTTCAACACATTTGTAAACTTTTATAATATTAGGATTAAATTCAGGATAAGTTGTAAGCTATGTACATGATCCATTACTACGTCCGTGTTGACTTGAGCAGAAAAGTTTAACTCGATATAACTGATTAAAGTTCGTTATGGAGCTTCACTCAAAAGTTCCTCTCCAAAGTTCCACCACAACTCCGGGTCTCAGGTGTGGTTGATGGAGCGTCGTCCGTGTGTTTGTTAGTTGTACAGTACGTTTTTGTTTTTGTTTCATTTAGAGGAAAAAATGCACTTTTGCTTCCCTTTGTTTCACATACGAATAATATAATGAGGGATTGTATTCGTTTTTCTTGTTATTGTTTCTGTGTGTGTGTGTGTGTGTGTGTTAAGAGACGAGAGGAGTGGGTGTACGTACTCCGTAGTGGCCTTGTCACCACCCCACCCACACCCCCACCCCCATCCCCCCACCCACACCCCACCCCACCCACTGGCTGCCTCCTTTGTTATATTATTTTTTCTTTTGTCTCATGTTCCCACGTTATGTTACTTGTGACTGCTGCTTCCTGAGCCTCGCTAGTGACTCGACAACCAACGTCCACCACCTATTGTTATGATTGCCTGTGTGAACCACTTCCTCCTTCTCCTCCAAGGTTGACTGCCGTACCTGCCTCTAATGACCACCAGTAACTACCTGTAACCACCTGTAATATTTTGTTCATTATGTTGTTTATTCTCTCTCTCTCTCTCTCTCTCTCTCTCTCTCTCTCTCTCTCTCTCTCTCTCTCTCTCTCTCTCTCTCATCACCTTTCCATCACCTTAATGACTTCCCCCCCCCCACCCCACCTTCCTCTCCCCCCCTCCACCCCACCTTCCTCTCCCCCCCCCTCACCCCACCTACCACCTCACTAGTCACCTATCATTCAACAAGGAGTATTTTCACCGTATAAGACACACACACAGATACCTAGTTAGTGGACGGTCCTATTGTGAGGGTGGGAGTTGTTACACGAATAGATGCATTTTTCCCACTTGTGTTGGTCTAGGGTAGTGTATTGAGCCTTCCTTCCTTCCTTCTTTATACCTCGCCTCGTATCGTGTCGTTCTCTGTAAATAAACTATGGCTCTTTTCTCTCCCTCTCACCTTTCTTCCTCTCCTTTCCTTTTTCTCTCCCCTCCCTTCTCCACCTCCTCCTTCTTTCCCCGTCCCTTCCACCTCCTCCCTATCACCTCCCCTCCCTTCCCCCCTCTCTCCTCCGTACTGTTTTGTAACCCACTTTGGCCTCGACCCGCCCTAGAAGAGGACTCACTCGTCACCTTCATCTCTTCTGCTAATCCGTTATGCGATCACCCTATGGATATATATTAGATACAGTCTAAAAACGTCGCCTTGGACTTAAAACTGATGTAATAAGATGTTTTCCCCTCCCCTCCCCCCCTTGTTATAGTGTGGGAGGGCCGTGAAGCGTGTAGGTTAGTTTAGGTTGGGTTAGGTCCGTTCGTCTTGTTTGGTATGACACAGCGCCATCATGTTTTTTTTATAGGTGTTTAATATCCCACGTAGTCGCATCCATCCCCCCCTCCCCCTAAACGATCGTCTTTTTATTTACGGTTTATATTTTTGTGGTCATCTTACTTAAATTATTAGGTAGGGTTTTAGTTAGGTCAGGTTAGGTTACGTTAGATTTTGGTTTCGTTTGGTTTTAGTTAGGTTAGGTTGGGTTTTGGATAGATTTTTTGGTTAGGTTAGGTTAAGTTGGGTTTTGGTTAGGTTGAATTTTCGTTAGGTTAGGTTAGGTTACCATATAAGAACTGAAATTATTATCACTTGAAACTTTAACAGTATTACCACCCATTAACCAAATATTCTTACCTTAAAAACTCTCGAAATATCGCCATTTGAAAACTGAAAAGAACATTATTAATAACTTGTAAAGATAACCAGTCCAAATTACATAGATAACACCTTAATGAAACTCTAAATATCAAATATAAAGAGTCAGTATATGAACTATTTAAAAATTAATAGTTATCGCCGTTTGGAAATATCAATGTTACTATTTAAAAGTTTTAATTCCTTTTAATAATATCAATTTATCGCCATTTAAAAACAAAGAAATTCTGTGCTCATTTAAAAATTATAAGCGTTATCATTTAAAGGTGAAAATAGTGTGTGTGTGTGTGTGTGTGTGTGTGTGTGGCTTCGTGACGTCGTTGCAGATTCGAGCAAAACAGGGAAATGCCTCGAGAAATATAGGTGAACGGGATCCTCTGTTAACGGGAGTTGTGTGTGTGAGTGGGGGGGGGGGGAGGTGAGTGGGGTGGTTGGTGTGGGGGGGGAGGTGAGTGGGGTGGTTGGTGTTGGGGGGGGGGGAGGTGAGTGGGGTGGTTGGTGTGGGGTAGGAGATGCGTGTTCCCCCTCCCCTTGGCGTGAGTCAGTGCGTGTCCGTGCTGCTCTCAAACATTTCGCCCACGTTATCCAACACGAGTTTCTGTGTGTGTGTGTCAGTTAATATAACCCACAACAGGTGTGTGGCGCTGCATTTAAGTAAGGGATCGTCTGTCATCACCAGTCATTGTTATACTTACCGCCTTCACAACCTAACCTAACCTAACCTATCCAGTGTCCCAACGCCACAGTCAGCCTAGTATCTCAAGTTTATTTTTATTTTATTTTATTTTTTGGGGGGGATTAACGGCATTTTTTTGTTTTTTTGGGGGGTCCACCAAGTTTTATTTATTGTGTCGTTGTAAATTTGTGTTTTTAATGGCGTCGTAATGTTCTTGTAAACCTCAGGCAGCCTTGGTGTTATGGTAATGTTTTTGTTATTTGTGTTCTCTTGTCCGACGAGATTTATTCTGCAGTAAGATATTTATAAAAAAAAGCTTAAAATTCTCGCCTTCTGGTAAACTGAAGTGTTATAATTTCCTGTTCTGGATTTTTTTTTAGTATTGTAATTATTCATGCACTGTTAATTTACACGGAAGGAATATATTTCATTTTTTTTTAAAGGTTGTGTAGTAGTGTAGAAACTAAGACTATGTGAACTGTATTTAAAGACCTTTGTTGTTGAAGTGTCTTGATATTTGGTACATAACATCAGTAAGTGTACAGACATTCACATGATTAAAAGTTTTATTAGTATTTCTTTGTATTTATGAGAAATTATATGTAATTTTGCTTTTATGGTTATCAGTTGTAAAGTTGTGTGTGTGTGTGTGTGTTTGTGTGTGTGTGGGGGGTAGACAGTCATTACGTGTGCGGCAAGTCGTCAAGAAGAGGGGCCTTGTTTCAGTGTGTGTTTTGTTGAAGTCTGTGATGATGGCGGGTGAGGGAGGGAGGCGGTGGCGGTGGCGGCTTTTTGCGGGATTGGCTACGTGTGTTGACGACTCCCTCTGGTGCCTCTATATGTGTGTGTGACTTCATACTTACCTCCCATATTGTGGCATCATATTTCAGCTCCGTGGTTTGATCAGGGCGTATTTTTCAGGCGTATTATGTAGTGTCATTGTGGTAAGTGCGTAATGGTTTTGTGGCGTGGACGACCTTCCTCCTGTGGGTAGCAAGCTCATTGTGAGTGGGGTGGTGGGGAGGAGAGGGAAATAGGTGGGTTATGTAGATGTGTGTTAGTTCATTTTGATGTTGGCATGAAGGGAGGAGTGTGGTAACGAAATGCCTCAGAGTAACGTTCAGTATTTTCCGCTTCGACTATCTACTCTGTCATGTGCCATCTCTCTAATACTCCCGGTCACTAAAAGTTTTTGTCACGATGATATAAAATCTTTTTGTCTTAAGTTAGTCCGCGCATCACTGTGTCAGCCTCATAATGTTACACTAGCGTCGTGGCCGTCCGTGTTATGGTTTAATGTTGATAGAGTACCCCGAACACGGCTAAAAACAAAACAAAAAAAAACATTGCTTCTCTAAACACTATATCGATTAAACTAGTGAATCATTACTACCTATATATGGTTAGGTTAGGTTAGGTTAGCCTTGTCTGTCGTGGCCTCAGTGTACGACAGCGGGCCTCGTCTCTCTGAAAGTAATAGTGTTTTGCTTAACATAATGTATAATGGTTGAAGATGGAGGCTAACTGTTAACTGATGATGTTGCTGGTCAAATAGGCCCCAGTCCTACTAGGCCCCATCCTAACCTAACCTAACCTCGGCAGTTGAGTGAATAATAATAGTGTGTAAAAATCATAGGTGTGTGTGTGTGGAAAAAACAGGGAAGAAGTATATGAAAGACAGTCAGGCAAGGTCTATACACGGTGCCTCTCCCCACTGACTCAAGGGCGTTACACCATAATAATAATAAGAAGAAGAAGAGAAGAAGAGAAGAAGAAAACGAAGAAGAGAAGAAGAAAACGAAGAAGAGAAGAAAACGAAGAAGAAGAAAACGAAGAAGAGAACGAAGAAGAAAACGAAGAAGGAAACGAAGAAGAGAACGAAGAAGAAGAAAACGAAGAAGAGAAGAAGAAAACGAAGAAGAGTCGAAGAAGAAAACGAAGAAGTCTGTCACAACACCTGCCTCTGTCACCATAAGCCCTCAGTTTTACAAAGACTTTAGGGGAGGAGGGGTAATTCTTCTTCTCATGTTGGGTGTTAATATAATGAGCTCGGTGTGTGTGTCAATATGGAAGTGAGAATGAAAATATAATCTCATTTGTATTCTCGTTGATACATCAAGACACCTGTTGGGGATAGTAAACATGGTAACTACCTTAATTTCTTTACACATGTGACGGGACAGGTGTTGATATCCTGAGTTATTGTTCTTGTTCTTCTAGTTGTTGTTGTTGTTCTTTTTCTTCTTCTTCACCAGGATGCTTAGTCCACCTGAAGGTTGTTCCACCAATGGGAATCGAACCTGACACTGTGCTAACTTACTATTGGGTGAACAAGTGTTAGTGTACAGGGAACGAACATTGTAGTCGGGGTACAGTACCGTCCGATTTCGACCCATATTCACATCGGTTCAGTAATTCAATCTCAACTATGATAATTTTAACCCTGTTTATAGTATACTTAAATTACAACATTATTTCATTAAAACAGTGACCATTTGACATATTTCAGCTGAGTATATCACTTTGTGTATGACTGTACTGGTAGTTGACGTCGCATTCTGATAATTTTGGAGTGAAATATATTTATGATAGATAATTTAGTAGTGAAATATATTTATTTTATGATAAATTTTGAGTGAAAAAAACTTATGATTTGGTAATTTTGGAATGAATTATATTTATGATCCGATATTGTTGGAGTGAAATATATATTTATGATTTATAGCTAAATAAATCATGATAAAACAAATCTATTTCAGTTATGTTGATATTTATTTTAATTTGAAGGCTTATATTATTTTCCGTCGGAATGTTTGTTTGTGGCAGAGTATATGTGGTGATGTTTGGGTCAGTGTGTTAGCTGGTGTGTGGTTCTCTAGCTGGTGTTTGTAAAGAAGAATATATTTTGTGCTAGTTTTTTTTAGATGAGTAGATGAAGCTAAAGCTAATATATGTGTGTTATAATATATGCAGTAAATTAGCATATGAAATTAAAAGTGGCTCCAATTACGACTTTTCGTGACCTTGGTTAACGAAGCCTTATGGCCTGATTAACGAAGCCTTATGGCCTCGATTAACGAAGCTTCATGGCCTTGATGAACGAAGCCTCATGGCCTGATTAATGAAGCCTCATGGCCTGATTAATGAAGCCTCATGGCCCTATTAACGAAGCTTCATTGTCCCATTAACGAAGCCTCGTGGCCTCGATTAACGACGCTCCATAACCCCAATTAACGACGCCTCCTGACCTTGATAACTGACGCTGCATGACCTAACATGAACACGTCTGACTTCCCATCACCTAATTACACTGGCATAGCATGACCTAACTTAATCTACCCGAATCTAATTTAACCCATCCTCTCTCTCTCTCTCTCTCTCTCTCTCTCTCTCTCTCTCTCTCTCAGATAAATAATAAAAATAGTATATAATTCATTACCCCGTTAACAATTATTAAAAAGATTATAACAGTGTTTATGTTTTTTTTTCAGGTAAGACATGATTATCCAGATGCCTCTACACTTAACATAGCGGTAAGGCCCGGGCAATGATGCAGGCGCCTCTTCATCGGACAGTGGGTGAGGAACTTCTCGTATGGTGTTTACAAAGGGGTGGTGGGAAGTATGGTATTTTTCGTCACAGATTTTGACAGTAAACATTTTAAAGAGTCTATATTAGTAAATAAGACTCTTACCTCGTTATCATCACGTATTTTAGTGTTGATGGTGTTAGTGGAAACTATAGTACAATATATCAATTGATTTTTTTTTATGTAAGGAAATGGTGGTTTAAACAAAGTATTTTTCATTTTTTTTAATATCCGAAATAATTATTATATTTTAAGTTCCTGTTTATTGCCTGTCCTAAAATATAGTAATTATTCAGGGTTATGGACTAAAAAATCAAAATGAACCAGTACTAAAATAATTAAAGTATCGTTTGGGTTTGAGAAATGTCCAGTCCGGTTAACAAGTATCTATTTATGGTCATGATTGTCGAATTTGTTTGGTTATTTGTCACTAACTGGTAAACGGCTGACTCACATGCTGCTATACGCTATGTCGAAAATTTCCTCTTAAGTCGATATATAACTTCTATGTCGTTTCAGGCAGTAAATCTCGCTTCAGCCTGAAAAATGTCGAATTGAAATAAATGTTCCAATAATTCATCGTCTGGGCGCTATTTATTGAACAACACGTGGACTCAGAGTGAATAAATGGTGTATAAAAATGAAAGATGGGGTTAAATAAAGGTCATAATAAAGTACTTGAACTATTAAATCAACTTTGTCTTCCTAACAATGAATTTACACGAGATAAATTTAGCTTTAGGAAGGAAATAAGAGTTCTAGACGAGAGGAGCAAGTAACCAAATAATACCATTAATTCAGTCACTTTGGAGAAGTTTGAAATATAAATTGGACATACGCGAGTGATGGTTAGGTGTCAAAAATAAAATCCACTTCACTTGGGCCAATACAGTGTCCTTATGTTTTTATATTCTGGAGTAAAATGAAGTTTGTTTAAAAAAAAATGGTGGTTGGTTAATATGGCAGTTTTAAGTGTAGCAGAGATAAAATTATATAACTCGGTATTTCCTGCATTTGATTGTTCGTGCTTTTTAGGTGAAGGTAAATTATACTTGGTAAATGCGTTTAGTTCCTTTGTGTTCAGTTCCTTTGTGTCCAGTTATTAGTTGCTTGTTTAATAATACTTCATAATTATGGTGGTGGTTATGCCCTTGAGAGAATGATGGCTTAATAATCCCTTTTAGTCAACTAGTCATTATGCTCAAGGGGTTAAATCATCGTACTGTGTTAGCAACGTTCCCAAGGTGTTATTGAAAACGTAATTGCCACTGAACCGCCCAAATCAACTTTCAATATTTTTATTTTATTTTTTCTCTCAAAATATTAATATATTCTGAAAGTATGATAATTAATGAACTGAATTATGAATATATTAGCATTTATTGTACGTGTTAATGAGTTTATTGGCCTGGAAACCATTAAAAGATATATTGCAAGTAATTGTGTATTTATTTTTTGGCCCTGTTGTTGTTGTTGTCTTAAGCTGCCGTGAGACCAAGCAGATGTGTTAATGCTCGTTCAGTCACAACCCAAGTGTGATATTGATGCAAGCAATGAACGACGACTGTATAATATGAAGTGGTTTTTATTCATTTATCATGTTTAAGATAAATATGTGAATGATGAAATCCCAATGGGATTAAAATATGAGTTCATGTAAGACAGATAATGCTGTTTATTTATTAGTTAGAGAATAAATTAAATCGTCTGGATGTATTTTCGTAAGTTTATTGAAATTTATGGTGTTAATTTCTGATGAGATAATGTTATAAAGAACGTGGGAGAGAATGTGCAGGGGTAACTATTATATATGTTTTTCTTGTGATTTGTTGTTGTTCAGGAGTAACTTCAAGTTATACTAGGCTTTGTGCTTTGTTTTGATCGTAAATTAAAAAAAAAGAGATTGTATATATTAAGTAATTGTACTGTAGGGATATATAGATGCAGTTCAATTTTCAATTGTTTATTCCTTGATAGAGGAAGCGGGATCCTAGTGCTGTCACTAGGTACCCCTGTACAATGACACCAGAAGCATCTGGCAAGTGTGACAAGTATATACAGTATAAATATTATAAAGGGGCTTACTAAAGCCTAAGGAAGGAAGGATATTCCTTTAACACATAATCAATGATATTTACAAAATATCTGGCCAGTATGGGGAGGATCATCGTGTCTCCGTCAGGGGGTCGTGGAGTGGTGGTCCAGCAGGCGTCACGGAAGCGTTGTGTGTGGGGACGTCTTCGGAGGTAGTGGATAAGGGTGCGGCTGTCGGGTCTTCTGCATAATACACAAGAGCGTTGCTCAGGGGATGCGGGGATACCAATCTCCCAAGCAAAGTCATACCCAATGATGATACGGGCAGCAATCACGTCCCCTTTCCGCGACCCTTTTCCATAGACGTTTTATAATATAGAGATAAGAGAATATGAGCGCCAGTTTAGTGACGTGGGTATACCGTACCACAAGGGCTTGTCCAGAGGTGACGTACTGTTGTTACGCTCTGCCAAAATTTTCCCTCAAGATACGTGCATTAAATCTGTTGTCATGGTGTGTCTTATCTTACGTCAAGTTTGTTTCTGTAAAATATGTTGCCGGGTGTGGATGAGACGTGTGCATAAGTACTAAGTGAAAAATTTAACAGAATCTAGCATATATACATACGTACATACATACATACATACATATGCGATGTTGCGTCATGTAAGTAATTTTGCAAGGACAAGATTTAACGCGACACGGAAACCCCAAAATCCGAGACCCAACCTTTGTTTACCAGAGATGAGTGTGTTGTGCGGGGAGGTGTAAGCCCCGAGAGAAGACCTTTGATAACGTGGTGCGCTGTACAGTGGGGATGATGCCTCCATCAGGCAGCACGACCCCAGGACCTCCCCTAGAGCCAGTTATTGTCACCCTGCAGGAGGTGTGGTGGTGCGTCTTGCACAGTCTCGCCCACACACCACAGTTTACCAGCACCATTACGGGTGTGTGTGTGAGAGGGGGGAGGCTAGGAGAGACCTTGTCAAGGGCGTGTATATAGAGGCGATGGTGCGCTGCTGAACAAGTAATTTTATCCTGGGATCTAATTCAAATATTGGCGGCTGGATTTGTGATCATTTTTTGTTTTCGTTTACTGATATTATTATTATTATTATTATTATTATTATTATTATTATTATTATTATTATTATTTACCAAGCAGCACACACCGCGTTGCTAAATGTACTGTTAATTGCATTTTCTTTCCTGCGTGCTATAGGCTAATAGTCCGTCAATTGCAATTAAGTAGAAATTTTAATCGTCTTATTCACGTTTATAAACAGTAATGAAGGCTTACGTCATTCATTTATAAACTTAATTAATACAAGACGGAAGAACATATACTAACATTAATGATTATTTTGGACAAGGCAAGCATGGATAATGAAACGATGATGATGATGATGATGATGAAACAATACACTATACTATCGCAATGTTCACTACTGCTTAGTATTGATGTTGACTGAACACGGTTAATGTCTTGTTAGTGTTCACAGGCGAGGTTGTTATACAGTGTTAATCAGTTTGTAATGGTCGGGTAACAAAACTTTTGGTGGTGGTTCCTCTCTCATAATAAACTCACTTCCACAGTATTTGGTTCAAACAGTCGTAGATATTTTCTTATTTACAATTAATCTGAGTTTATTTGATATTGAAAAACAAATGGATAATCAGATTTCTGTCAGTAATGATGTATTGTAAATGATAAAATATTTCTCCTTGGGGTGGGATCATGTTCTGAGTGTGGTAAGAGCTCTGAGTGTGGGATTCTGTTCTGAGTGTGTGATGATATTCTTTCGTAATGTTCTGAACTTGACTATAATGATTGAATTGCACTGTGGAAACATTCTGTTGTTTTCTATGGCGCCTTACAGGTCCTTGCTGGGTGGAAACACTCAGCGGTGAACAGGTCTGCAGCTCAATAATTCCTACTCACTCGTACTATATTGTCATTCCTGGGGTGCGTGTGTGACCCCCAGAGAGCCAGCCGTGTGTGTGTGTGTGTGTGTGGTCCCTTACAAGGTCTTCACAGCTCAGGGGATCATCGCTCTCACAGCTGCCTTGTCCCCAACCAGTTTACTATGCACCGTGATTCTCATTTTGCTCGTGGAAGCATTGTGTGGTGACGGCCGGGCAGCATGGAGGTACAGTCATACTCCGCCACCGACAGTCACTTTCGCGAAGAATTTTGAATAAATTTTCGTCACGTACTGGAAATGGGTCACTAATTTTCACCCCCTCCCCCAAATTATTTATCCAGTTCACTTATTTTTTTTTATTTTGTTTTCTCCTGTGTAAATGTGTCAGCAGTTTTTTTTTTTTTTTTTTGCTTTTTCTTAATTACGTCACGAACTGGTAGTTGTTGTGCCAGAACTGTTGGCCACGAGGGTGGTTTGAAGTGGGTCAGGGCTGGTGGTACACTGTGTGGTAATTTACTGTACCAGCACGGGTTAGCTGCCGAAAAGGTCTGCTGGTGGGAAGAGTTATAACATGAATTTTATTGTTATGGGGAGACTGTTGGTATGTAATAATAATAATAATAATAATAATAATAATAATAATAATAATAATAAACATGGCAGCTAAAGGACTGAAAATATACAGTCAACAGAGAAGGTCATTCAACAGGGCATTTCAGCATAGTAACAGTGCAAAGGTAAGATTGGCTGGGATTAAACACTCTGGTTAACTACGAGTCGTATGGGTTGGATGCGGAGTGTCGAAGAGCAATTTACGGACGAGGGATCTCAGGTGGGAGCAGTGTTGGTGTGTGTGTGTGTGTGTGTGTGTGTGGTTCATTTCACTGTGAATATCACCCTTTTTGTTATTGGGTTGCCTCATCCTCCTTGCCTTCCTCCGTCTCTCTCCTCCTTCCCCTTCTTCCTCCTCCTCCTCCTTGCCTTCCTCCCTCTCTCTCCTCCTTCCCCTTCCTCCTCCTCCTCCTCCTCCTCCCCATGACTGCTCCGATTTCCACTGGATTACTTGCCTCTGAATTAATCTCTCCTCGCCAATGTTACCTCTCCCGCTCCCCCGCCCTCCCTCTCCCCTCTCCCTCCCTCTCGATCTGTTGACTCTCTCTCTCTCTCTCTCCTCGATTAATTCCTTCCCCTAGTGGATTTCTTCTTCTCTCACCAGATCACTTCCTCCCTGCGGATTAATCCCGGAGTCATTTTCCCAGCGTTAATTGCCCTCTGTTCCCTTGTGTTAATCCCTCCTAATGTTAATCCCTAATCCCTCCACATGTTAAATCGCCCTCGATGTGTTGACTCATCATCCTCTCTCTCCTGGAGCATAAGGGAAGAGCCACCACCACCCCCCCCCCCCCCCCGCTTGGTGTGGAGGAGCAACACTGAAGCATAACCCAATTAGTCGAGTGTCAAGGCCAATATGCAGGAGGCCGGTGCTGTGGTGGTGGACTGACACACACACACACAGTCAGACGCACACACACACACACACAGTCAGACACACACACAGTCAGACGCACACACACACACACACACACAAAATCAAACACACACACACAGTCACACACACACACACACACACAGAACACTACAGAGTTATCCTTGTTTTAATACATTGAGTTGAGTCGACACCAAGGGTTCTTAAGCGCCATTGACCAAGTTTTTGCTTTAGACAACAACTTTTAAAAATGATGAAATTAATGTGTCGGCAGATATAACGGTATTGAGTGCTCGCTGTGACCTGTGTGTGTGTGTGTGTGTGTGTGTGTGTGTGTGTGTGTGTAAGGGGGGAGGGGGGAGTGTACCGAGGGAAAATATAGTTCAGTTTCTGTGTTTTCTGTTTCCTAGTATCGTGGATCCCTGCCCCCTCTCCTTCCTTTCCTCACCCCCTCCCCTTTATTCTCTCCCCTCTCTCTCCTCCTTTCTGCATCCCCCATCTCTCATACCCTCCACTCCCCCCTCCCTCTTTCTCTCTCTCTCTCCTTTCTGCATTATCCTCTCTCTCCCCGCCTATCCCTCTTCTCCCCCTCTCTACCTCCTCGTCCCTCACCCCTCTTTCTCACCACCTCCTCTTCCTGTCCCCCCTCCTCCTCACCCCATCCTCTCTCCCCTTCTCCTCACCCCATCCTCTCTCCCCTTCTCCCACTTCTCCCCTTGCCCAAACCAATAAGCACCCCTAAACGTAACTTGTTCATCAGTATTCCGTATCTTTCAGTATATGGAATGGCGGGGGGGCGGGGGGTCACTGTATTGCAGAATAATATCAACAACCACAATTGTATCCTTTAGAAACATAAAAGACCGTTCCTGGTAAAGTTTAGATACATAAAGGAACTTATATCGAGAGGACAGAGAGGTGAAAATATGGTATAGTAGTTACAAGATGTATTACAGAAGCTAAGTGTGAATGCAGTGAAGGTGGGGTCATATAAACCTTCACAACGTATAGTATATATACCAGGTCTTCGGTACACAAGGGGGTAGGGTTAGTCGGTACTGCTCTCGAACTAGTGACTCTTAGGACAGATGGCGAGAGGTGTATCCACTTGACCGCCACCGAGCTCGCGTAGTTTATATTGCAGAAGATGAATGATCGTAGTTAATAGTTGTGTTCCAAAAGGTAATGGTAATTGTGGTAGAGAGGTGGTGGGTGTTTGATAGTGGTTGTGTGTGGTAGTGGTGGCGGGTGGGTGCTGGTGGTAGTGGTGATAATGGTGAGTGTGTGATGTTGGTGATGGTGAGTGTATGTATGTGTGTGTGTGATGTGGTAGTGATGACTGTGATGTTAGTAATGGTGACTGTGTGTTGTTCGTAATGTTGGAAGCGCCACATCAAGCAACATAAAACCAGTGTTGATATTTGAGTCGGCAGCAGTGAGGCGTCGAGTAATTAGTACTGGGAAGTGAGGGAGGGAGGGATGGGGAAGGAGTGAGGGAGAGAGGGAGGGGAGGGAGGGAGGAAGAGAGGGAGGGGGTGAGGAAGAGAGGGAGGGGGTGAGGAAGAAAAGGGGGGGGGGGAGAGGAGATGCGAAAGACTGTGTTGACGTATTACATGTTCATTTACATTGAGGCTTCATTGGGCTGGCTGCTGCTGGGTGGGAGGGAGGGGGTGGGGGGGTAGGTAGTGGTTGGTGGGGGGAGGGGTGGGGGGTAGGTAGTGGTTGGTGGGGGGAGGGGGTGGGGGGTAGGTAGTGGTTGGTGGGGGGAGGGGGTGGGGGGGTAGGTAGTGGTTGGTGGGGGGGGGAGGGGGTGGTTGGTGTGTGGTTAATGAGACGAGTATTGAGGATAGGGGTTGTGGAACAGAATCTCACCTTATTTGGTTCAACCTAACGTAACCTAACAAAAATCTAAGCTAACCTAACGAAAATCTAACCTGACGTAAACAGACTTTATCTAACGTACTGCATTAAATTATGTCAAAGATTTCAGTGTGTCGTTTTTTCTCGTATTATTTGTACCAATTCATCCATGGCCAGAGCTCTTAAGTGTGTGTGTGTGTGTGTGTGTGTGTGTGATATGAGTGCGTGTGTGAGTGAATGAATCAATGAATATTTGAGTGCGTAAATGAGTGAGTGAGAGAATGAAAGAGAAAGTGAGAGAGAATGAAGGAGAAAGTGGGTGAATGAGAGAAGAGAGAAAGAGAGAGAATGAATGAGAAAAATAGAGAAAGTGAGTGAGAGAAAAAACTAACCAATGAGCCAGTCTCGTCTTATCCAAACTTTCAAAGTATCACGAAACTCTTCTTGATTTCGCTGTTAAGAATTATTCATTATTTATATATTTATTTATTTTTTATTAAGGAAAATATGTAAGCTATAAATATTATCTTCTGTATTGTTAAAAAAGCATTGATATAAGTCACTTAGTATTATTATTATTGTTATTATTATTATTATTATTATCATTATTATTATTATTATCATTATTGTTATCATTATTGTTATTATTATTATCATTATTGGTATTATCATTATTGTTATTATTATTATTATTATTATTTGTTTCGATACAGTATAGTTTACAGTACGTGAGTTAATATGGACGAACCACCAACACCATACACCTACCCTCCTCCTCCTCACATTATAAATATCACATCTCCAGTATTAACAATATTTTTATCAGACTCTCATCTTAGGAGACGAGCAGTGATTCGATTCTCCTCTAGGTGTGAGAGAGAGAGAGAGATTCACTTTGTTTTTGTGTACCCTGAGTCTCACCTGAAGTGGAAATCTTCTTAATACATTGGTTGAGACTCGTACGTGCTGTGAGCAGGAAGTGGTGTTGATTATTTAACCACTTTCTCTTGAGTAAAACGTGTGAAAGTTGTTTATGTTTTCTCTCTTTCTCTCTATCTATCTTTATTTACCTTTCTTTATTTTGTGTGTCTCTCTCTCTCTCTCTCTCTCTCTCTCTCTCTCTCTCTCTCTCTCTCTCTCTCTCTCCAGCAATTTGTCAGAGGCTAAGCTTAATTATGCAGAAAAATTACAAAAATACTAATATAACTTTCCAATATCAACCTCACACAACACCAATGATTAGCCGTGTAAATGACTCACCATCACCCAAAAGAACGCCACATTGTTTACGTCTATTGATAATAATAATGTCTTGGGTAGAAACAAAAACAAAAGTTAATTTTTTTTTTTTGCTCACCTGAACCACCACACTAGACTGCTACAACTACTGTACTCTTGAATATTTGAGTACTTAGCCCTTAGGTTCTTCCTCTACTCCTGCTCCAGCGCCTCCGTCGTCCCGCTTACCTGAGGGGAAATAGCTTCATTTCTTTATTTTTTCTTATGACTTTTTCTTTTTTTTCTTGTACCTCAAAAAAAATATTTCTTTCTTGGTAATTTTTTTTTTTTGTGTTAGTCTTGTGTTTGGGGTTGTGTTGTTGCTGCTGGAACTGGTGTGTGTGTGTGTGTGTGTGTGTGTGTGTGTGTGTGTGTGTGTTGTATAGTTGTTTTAAAAATATTCGTATTTTTGGGGGGGATGTTGAAGAAAATTTGGATTATTTGAAGATTATATATAGCCTTATCACTTTATTTTGCCTTAGGATTAACCACGCTGGCCTAACCTAACCTAACCTTGCCAGACCTTACCTGACCGGACCTAACCTTACCTGACCGGACCTAACCTAACCTAGCCTAACCAAACCTAACCTAACCTAACCCCCCCCCCCTTCAGGTAGGATTAGTGGTGTTTAATCATCATGTGAAATAAACTGAGGTAGGACTAATCTCCATATAAACTCAACCTTCAAATAATGGTGCTTAAAAGTCTACCTGTGAGGATGTGTTTCGACTCTTAATTGGTATAGTAGGTCATAGGTCACGGGGTCATGCTAAATTTGGCTCCTCATTACGGGGCTCAAAGCGACGTTCTAGTCTAGTGGATAAGTGTTCTAACTCTTTTGGAAAACCTGGACTGTTTTTATGTCATGGTGTTTTGAGTCTATCTATCTATCTATCTATCTATCTAACTCTATCTGTCTATCGTCTTGGTAGAGGAAGAGGGGATAAAGGACGAAAACAAATACACAATGATGAAGTTGAAGACACACAGCGAGGGAGTCAGTAGATGGCGTGTTGACCACCTTACTACTGCTGCTACTGTTAACTAGATAAGATGAGGGTGTCGGTGTCAGGTGATACTGTTTGTGGCGTATGACTCACGGTGTGTGTGTATGTGGAGAGGGGTGGAGTGTGGTCTGCATCGTCTGCGTTCTCTGACCTCACTAGAGGAAAGGTCATGGCTGCTTAGCTCTGCTCCCGGGGATAATTATCAGATATGGCTAGTGCTACTGGTGAACGGGGTTACGCCCTTCTGTGGGCCGAGTTACAGAATACCAAAGAAAAAACCCTGAAATTAGAGTTAGAAAACTTGAAATTCAGAGATAGCAAGAATAAAGGAAGAAACGGGACAAAGAAAGCCGGTGAATGACGATAACTCTGGGGAATGGAAGGTTGTGAGGAGAGGGATGACCAAACTGGTGGTGAAGAAACACACCAAGGATACGACAACAACGACAACAACAGCTAAGTGTACCAACTGGTTTCGTCCCTTGATAGACGAATTGGACGTTAGTACAGTCAGGGACAGGGCTGACAATGAAGGTGTAAAAACTTTAATTGTTGGTGACTCACAGGTAAGGTACATGGACAGGGCCTTTTGTGGTATAAATAAAAATAGGATGAGGGTGTGTTTGCCAGGGGCTGGGGTGGCGGATATAGTTGACAAGATGGACAATATCTTGTCTGGTAATGGGAACAAACCCATTATCTGCCTCAGTGCAGGAGGCAATGATATTGGCCGGTGTAGGAGTGAAGAGCTTCTTGATAAGTTCAAGACAGCTATAGATCGCATTAGGACTAAGGGAGGGATCCCTATCATATGTGGTGTCCTGCCTAGAAGGAGAGTTAGCAATGACTGGTTGTCAAGGGCAGTTGGTGTCAACGGCCATCTTGGCGGATATTGCAAGTCAATATCAGTCCCATTCATTGACAACTGGGACAACTTCTACGGCAGAAGGGACCTTTGTGCTAGGTATGGGGTACACCTGTCTCGGGAAGGGGTGGCAACCCTGGCGGGGTCTCTAGAGGGGGCAGTTCAAAAGATATCAAAGTCTTTAAACTGCTAGGGGAACATATGGGCATGGGGGTGAGGGAGACTGCAGCGGGAGCTGGTAAACAAGTGAAAGATTACAGGGAAATAGTGTTAGGAATGATGACAAAACTAAATTAGACAGGGAGTTTAAACCTAAACGCGGTAAAGGGAGGACTCAGAACACGACTAACTTAAATGTCTACTACGCGAACAGTAGAAGTATGAGAAACAAAATGGATAATATTAGGGCCTTGGTATGTACCGAAAAAATCGATATAATAGCATTCACTGAAACATGGACCAACCTAGACTCACGTGAGTTACCAGTCGAATACCAAATTGCGGATTAAAAATTGTTCTATACCGATAGGCCATCCAGGAAAGGAGGCAGAGTAGCCATCTATGTCAGGGATAATCTGAAGTGCGAAATAAATAAGGAAAATAACCCAGCGGAATACAGAAACAATTTGGATAGAATTAATCGACGGTAGGGAAAAATTAATCATAGGAGTAATATATAGACCTCCCAATCTTGATAGAGTCAATGAGCGACTTATCTGGGATGAAATGCGCAGGGCTTCCATACACAACAAAGTCTGTATAGTAGGCGATTTTAACCTTGGCCAAATAGATTGGACTGACCTTACGGGTAACTCAGTATCAGAGGATTTCCTCGAAACGATCCAGGACTGTTTCCTAAGTCAATATATGACCGAACCCACCCGGGGTAATAATATACTCGATTTAGTTCTGTCGAACAGAGAAAACCTCATTAGCAATGTCGAGGTAGGGAACGAACTTGCACACAGCGATCACAAAGAAATTAGATTCCAGTTAGATTTTCAGGTCAGATGTAAAGGGAATTCCATTAAAGTCCCAGATACCAGAAGGGCAAACTTTGATAGTTTAAAGAGGCAGCTGAGAGAGGGGGTGTCACGCTTGGATGTGAACCTGACAGATGACACCGACCTGATAACGAGATCTGAGATTGCCGAGTTCCACGACAATTTAAATAATGAGTTACTTAATGCACAAAGGCAGAACATACCATACAAAAAACTCAGATCAAACAACAATGACCCTAAATGGATAAATAATTATTTAAAGAACATCATTGGCCAAAGGAAGGCTATAGGTAGAAGGATAAATCGTGGCGAAATTCACCTCCGGGACTATTATAGGGTATTGGCGAGTAGGGTTAAAACCGAGATAAGGAAAGCAAAGAGGAATAATGAGGTAAGGATAGCAAGGGAGGCAAAGACAAACCCCAAAGGATTCTACCAAATGTATCAAACTAAAACACGAGAAAAGATTGGACCAATACGGTCAGACTCCGGCGAGCTCACTGATAACGACGGAGAAATGTGCAATAATCTGAATAAATATTTTTCAAAAGTTTTCACCAGCGAAAATTTAAACATGATACCCGAGACACCGACTCTATTCAGAGATAGTGAAGAAAACAAATTAAGCGAGATAGTAGTGACTAGTAACGATGTTAATAAGCAAATAGACAAACTGAAGCCTAATAAGTCACCTGGCCCTGATGAGATATTTGCCAGAGTATTAAAGGAATGTAAGGATGAGCTTAGTATGCCATTAGCAAAGTTGTTTAACATGTCATTAAAAACAGGTGTCGTGCCAGAATCCTGGAGGATAGCGAATGTAATACCGATTTTTCAAGAACGGGGATAGATCACTATCTTCTAACTACCGCCCAATCAGTCTGACATCAATAGTAGGTAAATTACTAGATTCAATTATTTCAAACTCTATTCGAAACCACCTGGAGAAGCGCAAGTTGATCAATGATTCCCAACATGGCTTCACAAGCGGGCGTTCATGTCTAACTAATCTATTAACATTCTTTTCATCAGTTTTCGAATCGGTGGACGAGGGGCACAATTATGATGTGGTATATCTTGACTTTAGCAAAGCCTTCGACAGAGTCCCCCACGAAAGACTAATTAGAAAGGTAGAAGCGCATGGCATCAAAGGTAATATCCTTAAATGGATTAGGGCGTGGTTACGGGACAGGAAACAGCGAGTGAGCATAAACAGCACTAAATCGCATTGGAGCAACGTCACTAGTGGAGTTCCCCAAGGCTCAGTACTTGGACCATTATTATTTATTATATACATAAACGACATAGATATCGGCATAGACAGCAACATAAGTAAATTTGCTGATGACACTAAAATAGGATGTGTAATTAAATCTGACCAGGGCTCTGCAAAACTACAGGAAGATCTAAAAAAAAAATTTCGAATGGTCGGAAAAATGGCAGAAGAAATTCAATGTGGACAAATGTAAAGTACTCAGTATAGGAGATGTAAACAGGGAAACCAGTTACCAGATGAACAACGATGCCATTGTGGAATCCAGCTGCGAGAGAGAGTTAGGAGTAATGATAAGTAGGAATCTTAAGCCAAGTAAACAATGTGTATTTGCTCGTAACAAGGCTAATAAAGTACTTGGGTTCATACAAAGGAGTGTTAGTTACAAGACTAGCGAGGTCATCTTAAAATCATATCTAGCGCTTGTGAGACCACACCTGGATTACTCAGTTCAGTACTGGTCACCATATTACAGAATGGATATAGAATCATTAGAAAGAATCCAGAGGAGAATGACAAGACTAATCCCAGGCATTAGGAACCCTGAATACGTCTCCCTCGAGAGACGTAGAGTGAGGGGCGACATGATATAGGTGTATAAATGGAAGTCAGGGTTAAACAAAGGGGACATTACAAAGGTACTCAAACTATCCAACCAGCAGCGAACTCGTAACAATGGTTTTAGATTTGACAAATTTAGATTTCGGCGTGAAATAGGTAAACACTGGTTTGGAAACAGAGTAGTGGATGAGTGGAACAAGTTACCAAATATCATCATTAACTCGAATACGCTGGATAGCTTCAAACATAGGTTGGATGCTCATATGAGCAATAGGGGTTGGGTATAAACGGGACTGCCCAGTATGGGTCAATAGGCCCGCTGCAGTTTCCTCCATTCTTATGTTCTGTTTCTTAACTCTACTGCGCATGTCTGTGGAGTAACTAAGAGAATGGATAGACCGACAGGGTTTATAATGTAGTGCATGTAGTCATGGTAATGGTATTTAGAAAGTGTTTTTGTTTTGACTTTAGATCTTGAGGTTTAAGGTTTAAGGTTATCTAGATCAAAGGAGAGAAAAAAAGTTGCACCATTTGGCGTTGTTGTTTCAGGGTGAATAGGCTATCGTACTCAAGGGTTAAGTTATCGTATTCCATGGTCTGTGATATTGTATTTAAGGGTTAAGTTATCGTTTCTAGGGGTTGTTATCGTATTGAAGGGTTGAGATATCGTATTGAAGGGTTTAAGATAACGTACTCAAGGGGTTAAGTCATCGTATTCAAAGGGTTGTTATCGTATTGAAGGGGTTGAGCCATCGTACTCAAGGGATTAAGGTCTATTTGTTTTCCTTGTTTACCATTTAAACTTTACTTGTTTTTTCTATGTTTGTGAATTAACATACCAGTGATCACGTCTACATTTTTAGGACAAACTTAAGCATTTTGGCCCTTGATCATCCTCATATCACCAGATTAATTTCAAAATATATTATAGATTAAATTAACACATTAAAAAAATCGCCAACCTGGATTTAATCTCAGGTCACTGCTCTTCAATTAGTCCTATTTATGGTTTAATGTAGTGTTGTAACATTGAAGGCACAAGTGCGTGAAGGTGATATAACATGCAAATTAAACTAAAAAAAATTCTGATATTTATCATTAGTATTAAATATCATCTAACTCCAGGAGATGAGATGAGTGAATGTAAGTTTGGAAATTTACACAGGAAGAAAATAACTCAAGAGATGATTGCCTAGCTGTTGTCTCTCAGATTAATAGCCAGAAACCCAACTGCTGTGAATAAAACCCTCTTGTTGTATGTAGTATCTAATTACTCAACACACATAATGCTCTAACTACCAGGTGTAATTTGACTCCCTTAACGTTCATTTATTTACGAGAATATGTAAATTTATGCAGCCGTAAAAAAAAATTAATAATAAACATCTGTGGTATTAGACTTGTGTTGAGTATAATGATAAATGATAATGGTATTTGCTCTTTCATAGTCGTTACTGCTGGGAATATAAGCTTCTGTTAAGCTGTCATAGGAATGTTGTGGTGTTAATACTCATGAGTCTCGTTAGATATATTTCTGTCTGGCGACTCGAGGTGACCGGGTGTAGAGCTGTGATGTTATATAAATGTGTGAGGGAGGGGGAGAAGGAGGTGGTGAGTTTGGAAGATTAATGGTGAGTGAGTGAGTTAGTTAGTGAGTGAACCTGCACATCCACACACTCTCTCTCTCTCTCTCAGTGGTCGAGTCGTATTATACCCACACCTCACACAGATAATGGGCCCCGTAGATCTAAGGACTTGCTATGGACAACTTTACCGACACTGTACTCGATCGCTTTTATTCCCCCATCTGTAAAGTTAGTTATATACCATTTCACAGCTAGTGGGTGTACTCGGGGTAACTCAAGCATTAACCAGTGACCCCTTAGGACGGGAGATGAGCATTGTATCCACCTGGCCGCGACTTCCCTCTTATCCTTAATGAAAACAAAATTAAATTGTGTTTGTTTAATTATCTTTATGCATTATATCTGAAGTTTAATGTAGAAGTTAGAACAATTTTAAAAGACTAGTTTGGTTTTTCCTCCATATGTTAACAGTCAGTAATTTATATTCCTATACTTGTGGTTTTATATCAAACTTATTTATTTATATAGAAAGGATACCAATTTACGTGTCTATCTCACTGCGTCGCCAAGTTGTTAACCTTCACTCTCCCAGATATGGTGTGATTATGCTGGCGATGACTTGATTAACTTGACTCAGACAAGACGATGTAAACACAATACCCAGCCTTAACAGTGCTAGCTTGACCCTATAGCTACTGTGTGCCAAGACCCAGGATCTGCTAATAGTGATGATGATGATGATGATGATGGTGATGATGATGATGATGATACTCAAGATAATAATATAATGGATCAGTGGGAGCAGACTAGTGTTTGTATCATAACAATAGCCATCATGTATAAACTCGTCAGTGTTTGGTGTGGGAAGAGAATGTGTTGTGTTCGGAATATGGTTGAAGCTAATGTACTCTGCCCTACGTGTCTTAGCTTTAACGTTCCTCAGGTTACATTAATGGCGTGGAGGAGGAGGAGAGGGATGTGTGGTGGGATCTGTAATGGTGGTAATCAGCCTGAGAATAACAGTGGATCTGATAGGCTTGACGGGCCACCAATAAGGACACTGCAGATACACACACAAGAAGGTAAACACAATCGGCACTGTACTCGATCACCTTCACTTCTCCAACTGTAAATTTAGGTGCCTATTTACACCCGGGTGACTTGTCATCGAACCAACGGCACTGAGGACAAGAGGCTGGATCTTTCCACTCAGTCACCGCACTTCTCTACCAGTGGTGACCTTAGCAACAGAGTGAATTATTCGGTCAGTAGGTCAGGTCACGGGGTTGGGTTCCTCGTGTAGAATTTATGGTTCAATATCTGTGTGGATCTGTTGGCTCTCATGGGTGTATCTGACTACCTGCTTGTTCTGGATTAAAGGGAAAGATCTCTTGAATAAATTACATCCTGATTTATTGTTATTATTATTATTATTATTACGTATTATTATTATTATTATTATTATTATTATTATTATTATTATTATTGTTGTTGTTGTTGTTATTGACATTATTATTTTTTTTTTATTATTACATTAAAAAATAGTAAAAAATAGATATATCCTGCAGGTAGTACAGACTAATGGTATAGGGACAGGTGACTTGAGATTTGTTAAGGTAGATAATTAAGAAACGAAGGGATAAACTAAACTGGTAGCCAATATTACTGTATAAACTAAAATGTATAATAAATGTAGTTGTTTATTACTTACATGCATAATGAATAATAATAATATACTAGTCTAGGATACATGAAGTTAAAAGTTATTGTAATTGTCAACAGAACGACACGATTTACATATAGTTGTAAAAATATTGTATAATGTAAAAAAATATATTAATACCAATTTTGTTTACATGAAATATTTCTTATAGAGATATATTTAATGTGAAGAATTAAGCAACTATACTGTGTAATATACTTGTTATTGAACTGACATGTTTTTAGATTAAGTTGATACAGAAGGTTATTTATACATAATTGTACAGTGATATTTATGTTGTAAGCGCACACACACACACACACACACACTGCCTTACAGATGTTCGTGGTGATAGCGTGTCTGTCTGTCTGTGTATTACACCAACAACATTGTCTTCTTCACTCGTGGTGTAATAAAGACAGACAGTCACGCTATCACCACGAACATCTGTCAGGCAGTGTGTGTGTGTGTGTGTTTTCTGGGACACCCTGTATTAAGAAGCTCTAAGATTATTCGTCAATATCATATGAGAAGACTGTATGATTGGAAGTTTAAAATCAGTCGCCATCATCATCATCATCGTCATCATCCCTCCATCGTTTCTCTCTCTTCTTGATGAACCAATTTGCATGATCCGCCGTGTTTTTGTTTTTCGACAAGGACAACTTTCATCATCTGGTCCTTCGTCAACAGGCAGACACAGGTATGACCCTCCTGACATGACCCTCCTGCTTCGACACCTCCTGCCATGACCCTCCTGCTTCGACCCTCCTGCCACGACCCTCCTGCTTCGACTCTCTTGCTTCGACCCTCTTGCTTCGACCCTCCTGCTTCGACCCTCTTGCTTCGACACCTGCCACGACCCTCCTGACATGACCCTCCTAACATGACCCTCCTGACATGACCCTCCTGCTTCGACCCTCCTGCCACGACCCTCCTGCTTCGACCCTCTTGCTTCGACCTTCCTGCTTCGACCCTCCTGCTTCGACCCTCTTGCTTCGACACCTCCTGCCACGACCCTCCTGCCTCCACCCTCCTACCTCCACCCTCATTCATCGTCCTTGTATCTCGTGATGACGTGATTCTCAAGCAACACTGTCACCGAGTTGTGTAGTTGGCCAGATGACTAATGATAGCCTGAAGTGGTGTGACTGTATTGTGAGGACGAGACTTGGAGAGGGCGGGGAAGGTGAGGCAAGGGGAAAGGGAGGTGAGGCAGGGAGAGAGGGAGGTGATGGGGAGGTGAGGCAAGAAAAGAAAGCAGGGAGGAAATAAGTGGGGAAGTGGTGGGGGACTGGAGGAAGGGAGGGAGGAGAAGTAGAGTCAGGGAAATGAAAAGAGAGAGAGAGGTGAGCGTGGGAGGCAGCATGACGTGGGTGTTGTAAAGGTGAGCATGGGAGGATCTCGTGTTTCTGTTTTTGTTTTCATAATGATGTGTTGGTCTGAAGGACAATGCTATAGACACAGTGACCAATATTGACACTAACCTTATCTAGCACACCATGGATAAGGAATAGGCCTATGTTTGTACCTTTGTGTGATATGAGATAGATAACCGTCCATAGGTGTGTGAGGACAGGGAGCTCCATAGTCGAGAAGAATGGTGAATGCAGGAGGTGAATGATGACAAAGTTTAGCTATAGGGAACTTAGCGTGCACAGAGTATGGGTAGGATTAATTTTGTTAGGACTATGGTTGAAAAAATGGGGATAATTGGATTTAATTGACATAGGCCTATTGACCATGGAGGTAAAAAAAAAAAGGTACGAACAGTCTTTTATGAGGAGGTACGGAGGTAATGGTTGTTAATGAGGGTAATTAGTTTGAAAGAGTACTTTGTGTAACAGCGGTAGAGTGGCACTTAACGAGAGGGCGGACGTGACTCTAGTAAAGGGTAAGTCATTGTGCAGAGGAAAAGTCTGGTTGAAACACAGAGAGAGAAAAATCTTATGTTGTGAATATTGTTGAGGTATGAGAGATGACTATTATTATTTTAAGACCATGGATAGTTACATTAGTGGCTGGTATAAGAGTGTTGTTATGAAGTGATGGTCGGTATTAATTTTTTTTATGGGGGAGACGAAAACAAAAGTATTGCAGTGACTTTGTGATAATGTTATTTAAGTCTCACTGTGTTATGGACTTATGTTCTGTGTTAAAGGTTGTATTTAGACGATCTGCTGAGAGACCTGACTGGGTATGGGTATTAGACTGTTTGGGTAAACTTTCGTGCATGTCTGTATCACCAACAGAGGAGATGTTTACTGCTGGGTGAACTGGTGTGTGGGTTAATGATATAAAGCAAGAAGAAGGTATAGATCCTAGGAGTTGAAACTCGAGCCATTAGGTAAAGTACTGACAGCAAAGGTATTCAGGAGGTGTGAACTATCCTCAGATGTACGGATCAATTAGTTAGATATTAAAGAAGAAAAAATGTATGAAATCTAAGAATCAGGGAGAGTAAAAAAATAAGTTTGGTAAAGATAACCTGATGCTGAACCTTGTTAAAAATTTCTTTGAAGCGTGAAGAGCAACGAGACAAGATTCCCCAAAGGTTTTATGTCTGAAAGAGAGCAACCAGGTGTGTGTGTTGGGACGGCTGCAGGGATAACCGTATTGTGTGTCAAGGGTCTGAGTTGGTGGTGCTCTTAATTAAAGGTGTTTTGAGGAGTTCTTTGTTTGTGATTGATTATCTAGTTTAATTGATGAAGGTGGGAGCTCTTGGTACCAACTGTTTAACCCTTTGAGGACGATGAGTTAACCCTTTGACGCCGATAATTTAACCCTTCAGGGACTCAGGGGGTTAAGGGAGAGAATATCTCACCCTTTTTGGGAGGGGGGGGGGATGATGGGATAGACATTGGTTAGTTTCCAAAGTGAGGGGATAGTTGTTGGGGAAGAAAGGGAGGGAGACTGAACAGTGTAGCCATAGAAACAAGTTCAATTCTACTGTTTTTGAGGATGAGAAAGTAAGATATGGCCGAGGGTCTTTGTTTAGGTCTGGGCTGGAGAGAGAGAGAGAGAGAGAGCAGAGGACACCAGGAGGGTCTTTAAATGAGACGAGGGGGTGAATTTGGAGCAGGTACTGGAGGGAGGGAGGGAGGTGACATTGTTGCCAAGGTCAGAGGTGGAAGGTTGGGCTGACAGAAAGTTGGTTGTGGTAACAGTTGTGAGGGTTAGGACGGATGGGAGGTGGTATGGTTGGGTTTGATAAATTGTACATAATGGTGAATACAGTTGTGGGTGGTGTACGGATGATCTTTGAGGGGTATCAAGCAGTTCACATGAGCGTAGGGCTATCACGTGGTTGTCGGTGTTTGTGCAGGTGAACGTGGGAGCATCACGTGGGTGGGAGACCTACTGGAGGCACTGAGGCAGCACAAGCCAAAGACGCTGAGGGAAGCCGTGTGTGGCGGCGTGTGGCAGCTCAACCCCCAGACCAACGTGGGCTCCTCACTCTCTACCCCAGTTGTCATACTGTTGTTAGCCAAGCGAGGCGTACGGGCGAGCTCCCTCCGTCGCCTTCACCCGAGTGTGGTGCGCTCCAGCTCATCCCGCGAGGATTAGTTATGGTGGATTTATAAAGAGCATTACCAGGTTACCGTGGTCTCCGTGCACACACTAGAAGCTCCTGCTGTGTCGTCTTAGGTACAGCAAGTTACTCTGCTGAAAAACTTAATCTGAAAGAATATCGCTGGTGGTGATAGGGATTTTGTGGTGGTCGTGTAAATTAAAAATCGGCATCATCCCGTTCAACGTGTGTCCAGCAGGCACCTGCACCATGGGTAGCTACGGCATGCTCATTAACACCCCAGGTGAGTCTTCCATATGTGCTGTACAGGTAGTTAGGGATCCGTTATTGGCCTTTATACATTATCGTATTGTTACCGTCATATTTTTAACTACAATGTATATTTCTCTTACAAAGGATGACAGAATATGTATTTGTACTATAAATTTTGTATCAAGACGACTACTGTATGGGTGTTTGATGAAGATTTGTGTATATTAGTTTATGATAACCGAACTGTACGACACATGAGGGTAATATTATGATTTACGCTGCCTCTCACACGATGAATATGGGGTGCACAGTAAACTAGCTACTGTTTGTGGCCAAAAAATCTGATTTGGAATTGTTATTTTAGTGGTGAAAGAGAAGGTGTGATTGTGATCAAGTTACCTGTTATTAATGGCTGTTCAGGACGTAGATGGTGGCGTATGGTGACGCTGTAGGTAGTGTGGTGACGCTGTAGATTGTATTGTGACGCTGTAGGTAGTGTTGTGACGCTGTAGGTAGTGTTGTGACGCTGTAAGTCGTGCTGTGACGCTGTAGGTAGTGTTGTGACGCTGTAGGTAGTGCTGTGACGCTGTAGGTAGGGCTGTGACGCTGTAGGTAGGGCTGTGACGCTGTAGGTAGTGTTGTGACGCTGGAATTAGTATGTGGGCGGGGAAGCATATGTTGATTATTGTGATGATGGGTGAGTGAATGGGTGGGTAGACGAGTGTGTGAGTGGGTGGAGGAGTGAATGGGTGAGTGAGTGACTTGAGTGGTGGGCGGAGTGGGTGGAGGAGGGGGAGTGGGGAGTTGACTTTATGACACAAACTTTCAACAATGTGTTAAACAGGCTGAGTCCCGACACTAATCACGGTACTACAGTCTCTACCAGCCAGCGACGCACAAGTTCAGGACCATGTTTAGGGCTTGTGAACTGTGGGGCTGCCTCAGTTTTGGGGTCTTGTTAACTGTGGGGCTGCCTCAGTTTTGGGGTCTTGTTAACTGTGGGGCTGCCTCAGTTTTGGGGGCTTGTTAACTGTGGGGCTGCCTCAGTTTTGGGGTCTTGTTAACTGTGGTGCTGCCTCAGTTTTGGGGTCTTGTTAACTTTGGGGCTGCCTCAGTTTTGGTCCCTCCTTCCCCCCAAGAAAACTAATGGTTCAAAGCGTGTAAAGTATTTGCAATTCAATCGACTGAATTTCTTGTTAGTCAGCGCTCAACTAAGGCCCTATACTCGGTCACTTCTTCCTCTTAGTTGTCAGGAAACGTAAAGTGGGGGCGGGGTGTGGAGACAGTCTTTGTAACCGGCGGGCCCCTCAATTTATATGTTAAAACACTTCCCAACCCAACCCGACCTGTCCTGACCTAGCCTAACCTAACCACAATGATAGTACAGTAACATCTCTCATACCATTAGGGATAACCGGCCTTCAAACTGGCTCCACAATTATTTAGTACCTTAAAAAACAAGAGTCCTATTTACCACCTACCACAGTGTCGTCATTCAAGGGCTGGTTCATGAAGCGGCGGCGTGGATGGTGTGTCAATAAAGCCTCATTTTGGCGAGTTGTGTTTACATGGTGATGCTGCAATAAACAGGTCGGTATTTACGTGGATTAGGTGATGGTGTCAACACTTGCCTGCTGGGTGTGTTGGTGGAGGAAGAGGAGGGTCATGCTACTGGCCCTCACCCCTGGCCCCTCACCACAGGTCCCTCACCCCTGGCCCCCCACCACAGGTCCCTCACCACAGGTCCCTCACCACAGGCCCACACCCCAGGCCCCTCACCACAGGCCCACACCCCTAGCTCACATCACTAGCCCTCACTCCTGACCTTCACCCCTAACGTTCACCCCTGGCCCTCACCACAGGCCCCTCACCCCTGGCCCTCACCCCTACTCATGATGATACTCTTTGATGAACACAACTACACGACTAATTGCTGTTGGGGTCATTGGTAGCGGTGGTGGTCGGGTGTGTTGTGTTGTTCCTCTTCTCGCCGCTGGGGTATTTGTGGGTGTATGACCAGAGCTTGATACTGTGTTGAGACTGGTGGCTATCTTAGGTTGTGGGTGTGTACGTAGTTATGGGTGTTGTGGGTGTCTGTACGTGGTTATAAATACTGAGTGTTGTGGGTGTGTGTGTATGTACGTCAGTGATACACAAACCGCTGGCTGTCCGTTTGATATGTATATGTACTATGTATATGTGTTTGTTTGTTTAAGTATTTTTCCTTTTGTGGGAATTCGCATACATATGTTATTTTTCCTCGCTGCTGAATAGAATGTTTGTTGCTGTGAAGTCATGCTCGGTACAGTATAAACTTTTCTCAGAGTCGTGTGGATCTCTCTCTCTCTCTCTCTCTCTCTCTCTCTCTTTTGTATATGCGCGTGAGTTTGTTGATGTATATAATTCCTAGGCTTCAGAATGATCCATCTTTCATCTTTCTCATCTATATCTCTGCCTCCTTTATTCCTCACTCCATCCTCTTTACTTCCATGTTTCTCTCTTCTTCATTACTTGTGTCCTGGCATGAAGGAACCAGAGCACAGTGGTAAGGCTCAAGACGAACTACATATTGGATGGGAAGGCGGACCAGAGTGGCTTACCAAGTAGGGCCTATATGTTCTTATGTCTGTGCCGCGAGGAAATGAACACTGTTGGGATGACTGTGCAAGGCTAATAGTGTCATTCCTATTAAGTTGTAGCATAGATTCATAGATTTATGTTGGGTCACCTGAAGTTTAGACACCTTATCTAATCTCCAGGTGATATTTAATTTTGTATCGTTCTCGTGTTTTTGTTCAGGTTGATTTTTTTGTTTTGTTTTTGAAAGTTAATTAAAAAGTTGAGTCTTGTATATGTAAATCAACTAGAAAATGGTTTTGTTGGTTATATGAAATTGGTATGAACACAAGTCCTGTATATTTACGCATGTCAGAAGTTCATGGCGGCCTCCTAATGCTCTCTGAATATATTTTTTTTACCTTTAAAATCTTTAATAACAGGTAAATAAACATGGCGATAGTATGCTGTAATGTAGAATGAAACAGTAGTGTCTAATTTAATTTTTTATCGTGATTATAATGTCGGATCATGTGAAGATTGGGCACCCTATCTTATATCACCTGTAGAGTAGACACCCCTATCTTATTTCACCTGATAACCTAACGCTACCTGGGGGGGGGGGGGTTAGGTTAGGGTGGTCAAATAATTCGCAATGTTTCTTGACGTACAACAGCCAGGAGGGATAGAACGCTCTGGGTTTGTTGACACTTGGTGGACCTCCTGGGTGTGTCGGCCCAACACCACCAGCCTGAAGGGGAAATAGATGATATGACTTAACACACGAAGGAGAGTCAATAACCTGTTGGTGTAAAAGGAAGACAACATAACACGGGATTAATCGAAGGCATCTCACCACACGGGATTAAAACACAACACGGAATTTAAAAAAAAGACAACACGGGTCAATGTTGGTGAGATGTAAACACTGGGTGGTGATAAGAGTCGACGATTATATTAATATTTTTCTGATAATTTGTGTTTCGTAATGAAGGAATGGCGTCTACACCGATTTCAATATTAATAAAAAACAAATATTTATCTTCTAGGAATTGAGACTTTACCTAATGGTGATGAGTGACTCGACTAAGGCAATTAAGAGAAGAACAATGATAACAAAACAATAATAACAATAACATCTAATAATAACAAAAACAACAAACAAACGATAATAATAACTTGCAATATAAACACCAATTACAAATAATAAAAAAACACTAACAATAAAAAAATACACAATTAGCATATACCCTCTACCGCTTGACACATGCCGATTGAAACCTTAGAATTCGTGGTACAGTAAACAGAAGCATGTGTAGGTATGTGGTATTATAATATAGTGCGTTTATAGCCATCGGGTGCGGAGAGAATTCGAGTCTTGTGTGACCAATAACATCAAGAAAGTCTGAGTCATCGATGCTTGAAACATGCTCGACCGATGTAATATAACGTCCATATGTTTATTTTTATTTTTAGATGGATATATGGTAGTTATTATGTGTCTAGATGTGAACAGTAACACGGGAGATGGACTCGGGAACACGGCCAGGATTCGGGAACACGGCCAGATATTTTACGTGGTGAGGGAAGTGTGTGTATTATTGTCGCCATGTTGAGTGGTGTAGGGTGGAGAGTGGTGATCAAGATGGAGGAGGTTGTTAGATGTGACCACCAGTGACGGTCTAACACACACACACACACACACACACTCCGTCCATCCAGGTTAATGTTTGCACAGCTTTCTTTGTCCACGGATTCTCTCTGTCTCCACACACAAGCGCGCGCCTCCGGGTATAAGCTGGGCTGTGGTGTACTTGTTGATCTGAGGCTTTTGGTAAAGTCAATATCCATACCTACGAGTAACTTACCCCGCCCTTCAGCCCCTGTGCGTGCGTGTGTGTGCATGCGTGCGTGGGTGTGGTGTGCATGCGTGCGTGTGGGTGAGGGGGGGGGGGTTAATGGCTTGATGGCTTATGAGGTAAATGCCAATGAGATTTAATTCTTTTCACCAATTGATTTAAGAAATTATAGTACAGTAGTGGAACACATTTTGGAGCATTAGTGGCACCTTGACGTGTTCCCTATAGACGTCTGCCAAGTATATTTATAGACTATACAATATTTATATGTCTTATTTTTAGAACGTAGGAAGTATTGCTTGCACAGCTTTTGCCGCAGCGAAATATTTGGTCTCCTCGTGATCTAACTTCAATTGAGTGGAGCGCTGAGGTTTTATGGAATATATTTGGGTGAACTGAAAGAGCTTTTTTTTTTTGCTGGTGTGAGGGAGTTGAGTGAAGCAGCAACACTGTTTTCTCTGGGGCTGGTTATATTTACTTTGTGTTACATGACAGGTTCTCATATAACTCACACCGCTTAAACATGTTAGAGAAACTTAAATTACCAGATAATATACAAATAATAATTAACTCAGTCTTAGTAACACTAAATATATCTGTTTGTTGAATGATTTATGGTAAGCCAAGCCAAGCCACCCATCACCCCTTTGCCTGTATAGATCGTCTTTGTGGCTTCGACCAAAACATTTATCGAAAACTCTGTAGATGGAGAGAAATAGACATAGAAAGTTAGTATTTAATATATTCAGAGATAACACCTGTAGTCATTACTCTGATTAATTGTAGTGAGTCATGAGGTGTGTGTGTGTGTGTGTGTGTTCTGAGTCACCCGGACCTGCCTCTGTCTCGAACTCTCAGACAGTGTTTCATCCCAGTTTGTTTTGTATTTATTTATTTATTTATATTTTATTGCGTTCTGGAAGGTTGCGATCTCAGAGGTCACCGAGATAATTAGTACTTCATTAACATAGTGCAGTAAAAGTTAACAAGGAGATGAGATATTTTAGGTATTGTTGTTGTGGTTCATATAGTATAGAGTATTTCAACCCATAGCCGACATTTATACAGTGTGTTTACAGAATCCATGGGTGTTGACGGAATTTATTAAGGAATTTATGTAGTCTAGTTCCATATATCATTACTTCTGTACAAGTCTTGGTCGTGTTTAGTGTGGCTGGAGACTTGAAGCTGAGAATGTAAAGAAGATATCATGGACTTCCTCGTTGCTTTCTATACAGTTGTTCCTCTAGTTAAAGGAAAATATTACAGCGAAGAAGAAGAGGAATACAGAGCTGTGCAGATAATGATGTACAGTACAGAACTTTATCATGTACGTGTGTGAAGTATTGAAGGAATTTATCACTGCCTTCGTGTTTATCTTATCGTTTAACTTTGGTGGACATGCGCTAAGATTCTCCTCATGTGATTACTTACCCATGTGGTCTGTGCGTCACTCATGAATGTAAATAAACAAAGGTGCTGTTGGATTAGGTTTTTAAGTTCGTGTGGGATGATGGTTAATTGGGTTAGGTTGGGTTGGGTTAGGTTGCTGTAGTCATTTGTACACTTCCTTTGTCTGGTGGAGTGGGTGATGGAACAGGTGTGTGGGAGTACAGGTGAGTAAGGTGGGTCATCATTCCCTCACCCCCCACCTACCTATCTGTCTCCCCCCCCCACCACACACCTGTACGCGCGCTAACACAGGTGTTGGCCATTAACCCCTCCCCTTACCTCTGCGCTTTGTGACATAGTTTGCATCATACACCTGTCCGTGGTAACACCTGTTCTTCCTCCCCCCCCCCCTCTTCCTCCTCCTCCTTCTTTTTATATTTGCTCTCTCTCTCTCTCTCTCTCTCTCTCTCTCTCTCTCTCTCTCTCTCTCTCTCTCTCTCTCTCTCTCTCTCTCTCTCCTATTGTTCCATTTCTTCTTCCTCCTCCTCGTTCTATTTCATCCTTTTATCTCTTTCCTCCTTCTCCTCTTCCTCCTCCCTCATACCTCCTCCTCCCCTCCCCCTTCTCCTTGTTCTATTTCCTTCTTTTTCCCCCTTCCACCTGTTCCATTTCCTCCCTCTAGCACCTTACGCATCTCACTGGGGTCAGGATTCTCACAGAGCCACACATTTAAATCTTTCCCACAACTCAGATTACGGTAATGTGTGGTACTGGTCCACTGTAGCCGCCTCGCTCCTACAAGGTGATTAACCCTATGTTCACGATGACTTAACTCATCAAAGTCATCAAGTCATCAAGCTGAAGGGGTTAAGTCATCGTATTCAAGGGGTTAAATCGTCGTACGTAAGGGGTTAAATCGTCGTAGTTAGGGGTTAGTTAAATCGTCGTTCGTACGGGGTTACATCGTCGTAGTCAGGGGTTGAATCGTCGTAGTCAGGGGTTAGATAATCGTACTCAATGTGATCAAGAGGTTAGTAAGCGTATATATCAAGTGTGTACCCAGGGTGTGTGGTGGACCTCTGCGGCGTGACTGTGGGAAGGAAGGGAGTTAAAGGATGCAAATTTTGTCTCTCATTGTCACTCACATCATGACAGCTGGGCCGCCATGACGATTCTTATGATTGGATTATGCTGTTCGATACGTGTATGAGGGAGGTAGAGGGTGAGGGAGAGAGAGGGAGGGAGTGAGAGCTGGGTGGGTGGAACAGACCGGCTGGAGGTTCCCACGGTAGCAGCACCACGCCACTATCATTTAGCCATTCATCTACGTCAGGTTTTCCTTTAGTTGGGCTGGATGACGTGTATGGTCCAGCCAGACGCGAGCGGGATTTATTCTGTGGGCGGTATTGTCTGGGTGAGGCTGTGGGAGAGTGATATATATTTGATGTTGTGTTCGAGGCAGATGGCGGGACAGCGGCAAATGTTATCCGACAACCAGAGGAAATATTAACAAGTGACGCCATCTGTTAGCATTATGATGTAGTACAATTAATCATGTTGGTATGGATGGTCCCCTGTATGAGTTTAATGGTGGAGGTAGATTATTGTTAACTCGGTGTGGACAGTAGGTTGTGTTCCAGCAGTGGGGAGGGGGACAGTGGGGGGGACCAGCACCCCTCAGACTCAGTAATGTCCCCCGTGACGTCCCCTCCAACAGGTCTCGCCAGCCACCAACCTCGGCGCCTGTAGGGTCACAGCTTCTTTCCTGTAGTACAATATGAGTCTGTATTCTTACTGTAACTCTCTTCCTGTTCTGTAATTACCATAAATGCTTCAATAGTAAAAAAACAGCAATTTTTTTCTTAGTTTAATTGGTTTACGCATCAATACGCTATCACGGACATTTACGCATCAGCATAATGTTCGTCTTCTGATTACCACAACACGAGAGAACACATTAACTAGGCGTATCGTATTAATGAACTAGGGTGAAGGCGAGCACACAGTATATCCTTGAACATCCTCATAACTCCAGGATAAACTAATCGATATTAACATTGAAACAGATTATTATTTAACCAGAAAAATACAGATAAAGAGTCGATAATAATAACAATATTGATTACTACCCAACCTGTTCAAGACCTTTGGAGGATAAAGTTCCCTACCAAGCTTCAACCTAATCCCTCCGCCATTTACAGTTGATTTCGTTGATATAGAGGGCAGGCGACACGAAGGTTAACACGTGCTTGTCCTTAAACAGCTGTTGGATTCGAGTCGTGTAAGGTAGATAATTTGGGGTCCAGGTAGGCTTCGGTGGTCCTCAGGTGGTGTGGGAGAGGGAGAGATCTGAGCTGCTTCTCACGTGACCGCCCTCTTGAAGTGCACCATTATCAACACCTACACGTCCCCCCCCACCCCCTACGCCTCTACACGTCCTCCCACGCCTCTCTACACGTCCTCCCACGCCTCTACTCACAATCCCTGGCCCCTCCACCATCCCTCACAACACGACTACGCAGTTTTAGGGGCTGTTTCTGTGAAGGCGGCGGAAGCATCTTGATTTGCACCACTGCTTACCTCCGCTCTGTCTCGCTAATCTTCTTCTCTCACTCACCTAACTTCCTGACACAACCACACGAGGAATACCGAGACGAAGACGAGTGTAATTTTTTTTTTTTTTTTTTTTTTTTTTTTTTTTACAATTTTCAAGAAATCGATTTTTTTTTACGTTTATGTAAGTTAAATTCGTGTTATTTTTTGGATCGATTGGTCATGTATCTGGCTTCTTAGGACGGTGTGTTGGTGATGTTATGATGTATTATTGCGTTTTGATAACTAACTGTAAGGTCTCTTTATGTACGCGTTGTCTGTAGGTTAATGCATACTGTACACTAATCGGGGGGCAACCTTGTTCATCCTAGAAATAAAACTAAGGTCTTTAAGTATGCATTTAGGGTATCACACGCTAGTCGGGGCGGCCTTGTTCATCCTAGAAATAAAACTAAGGTCTTTAAGTATGCATTTAGGGTATCACACGCTAGTCGGGGGGCAACCTTGTTCATCCTAGAAATAAAACTAAGGTCTTTAAGTATGTATTTAGGGTATCACACGCTAGTCGGGGCGACCTTGTTCATCCTAGAAATAAAACTAAGGTCTTTAAGTATGCATTTAGGGTATCACACGCTAGTCGGGGCGGCCTTGTTCTTCCTACAAAATAATACTGAAGGCAGCTAAAAAAAACCCAGAATGCAGTCTTTCCACGATGACAATTCTCATGACTTTTCAGGTAATCCTCAAGGTAACCTACATGACTTTGGCAAATCCGGTTGGCTTAGTTCACGAATGCATCAAATAATAAAGAATAAAAATCATTTAATAAATAGTTATAAATAATAATGTAAGAACTGTGTGGATTTATTTATTTATTTATTTATTTATTTATCAATCACCACCTTCACCATCACCACTACCATCACCACTACCACCATTACTACCACCAGCTGTTGCCCACTCACTATACCTGTATGGAGCTCACCTGTTGTAATGACGTGAAGTAACACTAATTATACCCCTACACCTCCCTGGACTACTGTTGTGTATTGCTATCCTTCCTCACACACACACACACACACACACACACACACACACACACACACACCATAATCTTTAAAACAGATGATGATGAATTTTTAAGCAGGGTCTTGTCAGGGTTTCCTTGATTGTCGTAAAATAGTAGAATTTATGTTTCGTCCTGATTGATATATTTATGTATGTTCTTTCATTAACTCTCTTTGTTCCACCGTCTCTCAGCTGCATAAGACACGAGGCACCCAGGGAAAAAAATATAACATTTACTCCTGGTACAAACTGGTGCTGTTGGTTCATTGGTTTAAATGATGTTGGAGATTTTCTTCTTTGGGTCGTGTGTGTGTGTGTGTGTGTGTGTGTGTGTGTGTGTGTGTGTGTGTGTGTGTGTGTGTGTGTGTGTGTGTGTGTGTGTGTGTGTGTGTGTGTGTGTGTCCATTTATTGTATATCTTTTTAACCGAACCAGACCTGCAGTGGCTTCAGTGTTGATTGTATGTTTATATAAAATAAACGTGGAAGTTGGTATGTAAATTAGGGAGTGCGTAGGAGGAAGTATATAATCTGGTTAGCGAAGTTATAATAGACCCCAGGTTGGGAGTCTAGATTCCTGGTCAAGTGGTCTTCAGTCCTGTTAGACCCCAGTCCAATATGGCGTCGAAATTACACTGAGACCTTATCGTTCGTAAACAGCGGGAAAAAAGAAACGTATTATCTTTAGGAATAAGGATCTTGGGTTCTAGATTCTAGCCTAGAGATCCAGTTTTGGTGATGGAATACAGAATTTGGTGAAAGAATCCAGATTTTGGTGTTTAAAGGCTGCGTGGGTGATGGGATGGGGGGCGGGGGCGAAGGATGTGGTGGCTCCTCAGGAAGACAGGTGAAGGAGGCCAGGAGGGACGGGAGAGGCCCAGAGGTACAAATTGTCGTGTGGTGAAAATTTGTGCCTGGGGGAAGGTGGTGCACGGTGAGAGGGGACAGGCAGAGTGCACGACCAGGTGGTGAAGGGAGGTGGGTGATGTGACATGTGTTTGTTTGTGTAGTGAGGGGAAAGTGTGTGTGTGTGTGTGTGTGTGTGTGTGTGTGTGTGAAGGGGAGACGTGCAGCTGTGGTGGATTTGTAACGAGGGAGGCGGAGGACGAGGGAAGCAAGCAAGCAAGCAAGCGGGAGGAGGAGGTGGTGCTGGCGCCGCTGTGTACAGGTATAAGTTATGTGTGGTAACATAGTCAGCGAGGATGTTCTGTTTTGAGGGCCCTACACCTGACTCACACCTGACTCACACACACCGGTGCCTCGTCTCATGTTGAATTGATTCTGAAACAGTATTTTTAGCCAGAAAATTACACATATAAAGTGAATCACATCGATATTTACGTGATTTATTTATTTATTTATTTATTGAGGTGTTGGTTAAGCTTTGAATACTAATATCATTGAGTACGTTTCCCCTATAATGTACCAGGTATTCCCTCAGGTAGGTAAAGGCAGTGCGGCGTCTCGTGTTGTTTACCCTCGGAAATTTTATACTCGGTTTGTTTGGATCTTTTTTGGTACTCGTAATAAACAGAGATACTCGTCTTTGTTATTTTCTGAGAGTCAGTTAGCTTGGCCCGCAGCTGTTAAGAGGAGTTCCTGGCGTTATAGACACGAGAGCCAATTATATATGAGCCTTTGGTAATTTTGAGGCGTGACGTTAGATGTATGTTATTTAGTTTTAGATTTATATCAGTCAGGTGAACAAGAACTATATTTTCGACTCTGGTGGTGGAGATGATGTTGACAATTTGAGCGTACACTAGTAGATCCGGAGAGGTAAACAAAGTGTGATGATGAAGGTCGTGTTGATGTGGTGCCTCAAGGCTATCTCCTGTCCCTTCCTGTGTTTAGTATCTCTGTCTCTCTCTTATCTCAACTCCTTCACCGTCCTTCCCTTCTCCCAGCACCCACAATCCTCATCACCTCTGTCAAGGTTAAGAGTTTCGGGTCCTTATGTCCTTGGTTCTTCATTCCCTACTAACTCACGAGTTCATTATCTGACTCGTTTGAGGATAATTGTAATCGCTGAAACTTAGCTGATAAGAATCTCTATTTTACCTCAGGCGATTATACCTGGATGGTGGTGGTCGGGGCCGGCTCCTGATGACTCCTGCGGGGGATATAATAGAAGTTTTGGGACACTTGTGGGAGGATTTTTTTTTTATTCTCTGCTTCTATAAACTGCATGGTGAGATCTGTTATGCTGTACTCTGTGTTGTTAGTTATGAGAGTGAGGTGTGGAGAGTGTAATGGTTCTAAGGCAGCTGTGTTCTGTGGTATTATTATTTTTGGGTGTAGATGATTGTGGGTGTTGGTCATTGTGTTCATCATCGAGTGTTTACAGTGTAGTGATGGTGTGAGAGGAGAGAGAGGAACATGGTGTCGATATAGTGTTTCATGAAGTAAAAACTACACGCTAGATTCTGACGCTGGTTGTGTCATTTGGTGTGTGTGCATTTATGTGGAGGTTGTGGGCCCAGGAGCATACTAAGTGGGTATGCTGGTGGTTCATAAAGTAGTGGGTGGCGGATTCTCAGCCACAAGTGAGAGAGTTCCGGCACTAGCGCAGGTGGATGGTGGGCCGGGCCACGAGTCCCTTGGGCCCCTGCACGAGTTATGGCTTGGCTCGCCCTCAACTTACACCAGATATACGGGCGAGCGCTCCAGACTACCTGCAATTCCCCCACCACGCGCCGCCCAAGCCAGGCACTCGCTGGGCTGTGAGGGGGACCACATTTATCCTCCCAGTCGTTTGCTGGGTATTTGTTGGTGGCACCTTATTGTTGCAGAGGCGGGAGTGGTCACCAGTAGATTACCACAACACCGCCATATCTTACACTAATGACTCCACTTTCCCGCCACTTTCATTCTGGCTCAGCACCAGTAAGGCAACACTTTACTTGATTATCTTTATGATATAACATAAAACAAAGACCATATACGTATACAGTCGTTAACATAAAGTACCACAAAGAACACTGCATTACCATAACCTTGTATTATGTTATTAGTGGGAGGGTAGTGTGTTGTGACCTCCCCTCCACACTGCCCCCTCCTCCTCCTCCTCCTCTTTCTGGACCTGTGGGAGGCCTGATCAGAGCACACAACCTCACATCCTCCCTGGAGCGTTAGGCGAGCCACACGTCAGCTTCCTCGCCGTGGCACGTGATGCTCCCCGGCGCTCTCCTGCGTTATGCATCACCCACCAAGAGGGAGGCTGCTGGCACGGGTTGTAAAATACGTATAGCGACCACCGTAGACTTACCTGCCTACCTGCCTACCTACCTACCTGCCCTCCTCCCTCCCTCCCTCCCTCCACTCTGCATGCCGCCCTCCCTCCACCCTGCCTGCCTCCCTCCCTCCACCCTGCCTACCTCACCTCCCTGCCTCCCTCCCTCCGCCCTGCCTGCCTCCCTCCCTCCCTCCCTCCACCCTGCCTGCCTCCCTCTACCATCCACACCCCTGAATTACGGACCCCCAGACCACTGACTCGTGTATTACGGACACTAGCACGCCCTACTCATGTATTACGGACACTAACACGCCCTACTCATGTATTACGGACACTAACACGCCCTACTCATGTATTACGGACACTAACACGCCCTACTCATGTATTACGGACACTAACACGCCCTACTCATGTATTACGGACACTAACACGCCCTACTCATGTATTACGGACACTAACACGCCCTACTCATGTATTACGGACACTAACACGCCCTACTCATGTATTACGGACACTAACACGCCCTACTCATGTATTACGGACACTAACACGCCCTACTCATGTATTACGGACACTAACACGCCCTACTCATGTATTACGGACACTAACACGCCCTACTCATGTATTACGGACACTAACACGCCCTACTCATGTATTACGGACACTAACACGCCCTACTCATGTATTACGGACACTAACACGCCCTACTCATGTATTACGGACACTAACACGCCCTACTCATGTATTACGGACACTAACACGCCCTACTCATGTATTACGGACACTAACACGCCTTACTCATGTATTACGGACACTAACACGCCCTACTCATGTATTACGGACACTAACACGCCCTACTCATGTATTACGGACACTAACACGCCCTACTCATGTATTACGGACACTAACACGCCATACTCATGTATTACGGACACTAACACGCCTGACTCATGTAATACGGACACTAACACGCCATACTCATGTATTACGGACACTAACACGCCCTACTCATGTATTACGGACACAAACATGCCCTACTCATATATTACGGACACTAACACGCCCTACTCATGTATTACGGACACTAGCACGCCATACTCGTGTATTACGGACACTAACACGCCCTACTCATGTATTACGGACACTAACACGCCTGACTCATGTATTACGGACACTAACACGCCCGACTCCTGTATTACGGACACTAACACGCCCTACTCATGTATTACGGACACTAACACGCCTGACTCATTCATTGTTGTGTAAACCTAGGTGGCTACCGAGGTGTGTGTGTATGTGTGTGTGTGGCCAGATGACAGCCAGCGTTGCTAGGAGTGACTGACTGGTTGCGGTGCCTGACAACGCTCGTTATTGATTGGTGATGCTGGGTGGGTTAATGCACCTCTCCCACTCACTCCCTCTCATCTTATATGGTCTTAATCCCTCTCCCACTCTCCCCCTGTCATCTTACACGAGCTTAATCCCTCTCCCACTCACTCCCTCTCATCTTTCATGGTCTTAATCTCTCTCCCACTCACTTCCTCTCATCTTACACGAGCTTAATCCCTCTCCCACTCACTCCCTCTCATCTTGCAGTGTTTCTAAGCCTTCCTTTCATTCCAACTCATCTTACACACACACACACACACACACACACACACACACACGTACATATTGGTCATCGTTGTACAGTATTATCACATATTTGTTTTACCTCGTTCATAATATATTTAGGTGAATCTCTATGTAAACATTTGTAATTATGATTCATTTCCACGTGTTAAATGAATTATAGACTCTCGTTTGACCTCTGTTTATATTTCTACTCGTTAATCCTAGTGCCTCATTTGACCTTTGTAGTTGATGTTATAATATTTCCGCGGGTTTATAGTGCCTCGTTTGACCTCTGTTTATATTTCTACTCGTTAATCCTAGTGTCTCATTTGACCTTTGTAGTTGATGTCATATTCCTGCGCAATATTAAAGTATAGTCTCTCGTTTGACCTTTCGTAACCTACCTTCATTTGCCTTCACCGTAACCAGATATTCCATTATAATTATTGTACGTATATATCTTGTTTCTTTATTAATTTATTTCATTCTTATTTTCCTATTACTTTTTGAGGACAGGTGTTTTAAAGGACAGGTGTTTTAAAGGACAGGTGTTTTAAGGACAGGTGTTTTAAGGACAGGTGTTTTAAGGACAGGTGTTTTAAGGACAGGTGGACTTAGCTCGTTGTCACCATGTTCGAGTTCCTCTGTGTGTGTGTGTGTGTGTGTGTGTTTACCAGGAACCGCCCCCTTATTAGCAACACGTCCTCAGCTTACGTAGGAAGTCTCTATGCCCTGGAGACAGCCATCCAGCCAGCCCAGCCAGCCATCCAGCCAGCCATCCAGCCAGCCCAGCCAACCAGCCAGCCATCCAGCCAGCCAGCCCAGCCACCACTCTGCCTCTGACGGAGCATTAGAAGAGGGGAGGAGGGGCTACATCAAACGCCCCCCCCCCCTTCTTTCTCTCCCCTATTCCCCTTTTTTCTCCCCCTCTCCATCCTCTTCCCCTTTTCCCGACTCCCCATTCTTTATCCCCCTATCCCTCTCTTCCCTTCTTTATCCCCCTATCCCTCTCTTCCCTTCTTTATCCCCCTATCCCTCTCTTCCCTTCTTTATCCCCCTATCCCTCTCTTCCCTTCTTTATCCCCCATTCTCCCCACCAACCTCACCTCTCCCTCCGCTTGAGCTCTCTCTCTCTCTCTCTCTCTCTCTCTCTCTCTCTCTCTCTCTCTCTCTCTCAATTACCTCGAGATTTTGGACACGTTAATGTTTTTGTGTTGACGTCATAAAGGTGGTGTTTAATTATACTACAGGTAATTAAGGTTTGTAAAGGTAATTGGGAGTGAGTGAAAAAAAAAAAAATTATTATATGATTTTGAAAAGATGAAAGGCTATTTGAGGTTCTTTCGATCCAGCTAGATTTTGTATATTATTATCTTTTAACGTGTAAATAGTGGATTATTTTTTTTATTATGGGAAGGTAAACATGATGGTGGTGGTTGGTGGTCGTTTAAACCCCGATAAAAATCGTTGATATTAGCCACAACACTTTGAGGACAGTATATGTGTTCATTTGGGACATTTTTTTAAAAGTTGTTTTGTCGGTCAATTGTAAAAAAAAAAAAAAAAAAGTGTTCTTAGTGTTATCGTCGCGGGAAGGTTTGTTATGGTGATAATTAAAACACATCAGAGATTTTGTGTGTATTTTCTTGCTTCTCTAAAACACACTAGGTATTGGCTGCTTGAATCTTCTTCCATTGGGTTATTAATACAAAGTTGTTAACGATATTGGAAGGCTATAGTACGTGGTGGTTAAAGTTAGTCCATTGCTGTGTGTGTGTGTGTGTGTGTGTTCCGGCTTATTCACTCTTCTCCTCTAAGTCGTTAATGTTCCGATATCACAACGTTATCCTCTGCTTTACGAAGGGGTGAACGCTATTTTATCGAAGCATTAAGACGGTAAGGTTGAAATGCCGATAACAGTGGAATTCCGTCTCTCTCTCTCTCTCTCTCTCTCTCTCTCTCTCTCTCTCTCTCTCTCTCTCTCTCTCTCTCTCTCTCTCTCTCTACAGCTCCCCAACTCGTGAATTGATCCGATATCGTAAAATAATGTTATTCTCTGCCGGATAAATAGTCATACGTGGTGTTGCTCTCAGGTAAGTGATATTGAAGGAACTCACTTAACGACTGACTACCGTGGATCACTATCTTAGCCTGCAGAGTTTGTTGGGTTGTTTAGCGTGGGGAAAATAGTTGGTGGTTTGGGTACCGGGTAAAAAGTGGGAGGAGTTTATTGGTAGGGAAAAAAGGTTGAGGAGTCTTCGTAGAATTGATGCTCATTAATATTGACCCTAACCTGACCTGACCTGACCTAACCTAACCTAACCTAACCTAACCTAACCTGACCTGACCTGACCTGACCTGATTCTCCCAAGTAGCGTTAAGGTGAAGGACAGTACTGGAGGTGTCGGGTGGTGTTAATGGTGATGGGTAGTAGTGGTGGTAGTTGATGATGGGTAGTGATGATGGTGCTGGGTAGTGGTGGTGATGGTGCTGGGTAGTGGTGGTGATGGTGCTGGTGGAGGCCTGGACACCACTATCAGATTGACACCATCATCCCCTGGGCGAGACAGAGTACAAGAGTAACGTTCAATAACCGCCCGAATAACATGCAAATCGGTGCCGTTCCTCGCCCTCCTCTCCACACTTGGCACTGCTCGCCCTCCCTCCTCTCCACACTTGGCACTGTTCGCCCTCCCTCCTCTCCACACTTGGCACAGCTCGCCCACCCTTTTCGCCACACTTGGCACTCCGGTGTTAAGGTCAGCCGTCGGAGTGTTTGTCGTGAATGCTGTGTGATTCAGGTTAGGTTATGGTTAGGTTAGACCCGCCATGGCAGTGTTTAGTGAAGCGAGGCGGTATCAAGTGGTCACCCCCACATTAGGAACACCTGAGAATTAGACACATTAGCAGCTTATTACACCTGAGAATTAGACACATTAGCAGCTTATTACACCTGTGAATTAGGTACCCTAGCTTATTACACCTGAGAATTAGACACCCTAGCAGCTTATTACATCTGAGAATTAGACACATTAGCAGCTTATTACACCTGAGAATTAGACACATTAGCAGCTTATTACACCTGTGAATTAGGTACCCTAGCTTATTACACCTGAGAATTAGACACCCTAGCAGCTTATTACATCTGAGAATTAGACACATTAGCAGCTTATTACACCTGTGAATTAGGTACCCTAGCTTATTACACCTGAGAATTAGACACATTAGCAGCTTATTACACCTGAGAATTTGACACCCTAGCAGCTTATTACACCTGAGAATTTGACACCCTGGCTTATTTCACCTGATCATTAAACACCTTAATTTCAGTTGGGGGGGGCGGTAGGTTAGGTTAAGTTAGGTATGTGTAATCATCAGTTGGAATAAGCTAGGGTGTCTAATCTTCAGGTGATATCTCTCGTTTGAACCACAGTTGTCAAGTTAAATGCCCCAATGTATAAGGTGCAAGTGTGGTGTGTGAGGCGGCCAGTGTTAGACTATACGACACAGTTGGTGATAGTGATGATGATAGTGAGGGTGATTGTGGTGATAGTGAGGGTGATGGTGATGATAGTGATGGTGATGATAGTGAGGGTGATGGTGATGATAGTGAGGGTGATGGTGGTGATAGTGAGGGTGATGGTGGTGATAGTGAGGGTGATGGTGGTGATAGTTGGGGTGATGGTGGTGATAGTGAGGGTGATAGTGAGGGTGATGGTGATGATGGTGATGGTGATGATAGTGAGGGTGATGGTGGTGATAGTGAGGGTGATGGTGATGATAGTGATGGTGATGATAGTGAGGGTGGTGATAGTGAGGGTGATGGTGATAGTTGGGGTGATGGTGGTGATAGTTGGGGTGATGGTGGTGATAGTGAGGGTGATGGTGGTGATAGTGAGGGTGATGGTGGTGATAGTGAGGGTGATGGTGGTGATAGTTGGGGTGATGGTGGTGATAGTGAGGGTGATGGTGGTGATAGTGAGGGTGGTGGTGATGATGGTGAGGGTGATTGTGATGATAGTGAGGGTGATGGTGGTGATAGTGAGGGTGATGGTGGTGATAGTGAGGGTGGTGGTGATAGTGAGGGTGGTGGTGATAGTGAGGGTGGTGGTGATAGTGAGGGTGATTGTGGTGGTGATAATGAGGGTAGTGGCGATAGTGAGGGTGATAGTGAAGGTGATGACGGTGGTGATAGTGAGGATGGTGGTGATAGAGGGTGATGGTGATAGTGAAGATAATGACGGTGGTGATGGTGAGGGTGGTGGCAATAGTGAGGGTGAGGGTGGTGGCGATAGTGAAGGTGAGGGTGGTGGCGATAGTGAAGGTAATGACGGTGGTGATAGTGAGGGTGGTAAACTTGTATGACTTTTGCACCTCTCTGCCCCCTCGTACCTCCATTTGGTAATATTGGTGAGGGTAGTAGTGTCCACAGCCACCACCTTTACCACTATCTTAATATCACCACCTCCTCAATCTCCACTCCTTCCACCACAACCACCATCACCCCATCCACCACCACCACCCCAGCCACCACCACCACCCCAGCCACCACCACCACCCCAGCCACCACCACCCGTGTTAATGGCTGGCACACGCCGGTCCTCACACACACATACGAGCACTCACCCGTTCACACAAGCGATACTGTCTACACAACTCAGCCTCCCTGGCCCACTGTGTTCACTGGGTCGGCGGGGCGAGGGCGGGCAAGTTACAACAGAGGAGAGTTTTAATTAATCTACTAGACATGACACGATGCATTCCTGTATTCGCATATTGTGTCGGAGTGTCGGTAACCCACCCTCCTCCTCCTTCCCCAGTGTCGGTAACCCACCCTCCTCCTCCTCCCCCAGTGTCGGTAGCCCACCCTCCTCCTCCTCCCCCAGTGTCGGTAACCCACCCCCGTCCTCCTCCCCCAGTGTCGGTAACCCACCCTCCTCCTCCTCCCCCAGTGTCGGTAACCCACCCTCCTCCTCCTCCCCCAGTGTCGGTAACCCACCCTCCTCCTCCTCCCCCAGTGTCGGTAACCCACCCTCCTCCTCCTCCCCCAGTGTTCGGTAACCCACCCTCTTCCTCCTCCCCCAGAGTCAGTAACCCACCCACCCTCGTCCTCCTCCCCCAGTGTCAGTAACCCACCCTCCTCCTCCTCCTCCCCCAGTGTCAGTAACCCACCCCCTCCTCCTCCCTCAGCCCTCCTTTCTGAAGACTTGGGCAGTTGACTATTATGTAAATGTGTTTTTTTTTTTCCTCTTGGGGGAAACTTTATCAGTAGTCCGGCGGGTGGTGGTGATGGTAGTACAGGTTGGGTCACTCCTGGGGGGGGGGGGGGGTAGGGAGGAGTAGACCCTGTAAGTGCCGGGAAGATCCTCATCACAGTTTCCCCGGGAAGAGCTGTATCGTTTTTCAAGTTGATGGTTAGATATTTGACTTGGGGCCAGGGAAGGGTCAGGGCGGAGCGGGTCGGGTCGGGTCGGATCCTGTTAGGTCGGGGGGGGGGGGGGGGGATCGGGTCGGATTCGGGGTAGGTCGAGTCAGATCGGGGGCGAAGTTCATCTCCGGTGATATTGCCAAGAGGAAATTCACGTGATGACCACCACAGCTATGAGTTCCACTGCTCATTCAACCGTCCACTTGTATTGAGGCCACACCAAACTCCCTACAGACTGTTGTAGTAAAGGCAGGGCGTGGTAGGATGGGTCCAGGATATAACCTAAACATCTAAACTCTTGTATCGTCCGCACCATCGTCTGAATATCCAAACTTTGACTGGTGATGTGGGTATGAACAGCAAACTTGTCATGGGTTGGGTGGAGTGTGGCGTCTCTCCCTCTTGTAATAAAATATAGTTAACTCTTCACACTATTACTAATAACTCTTGTGTGTGTATTTGAATCGCTTATATAACACTTGTTTGTCTTATTGTTTATTTATGTAGTGTCTCTCCTTGTTTGGTTAGTTGGTTAGTAAACAAGTTAGTATAATGTCTGGTCTTGTTCTAACACGACGAATCAATCCTGTTAAGCCATGATCTAATCTAACCATTAGGATTGGGACCCCATTTGAACTAGGTCAGGTTGGGGGTGTGTTTGGATTGTGGCTCATTTAACAAGTCACGGGTCACTAAGAATCTATTTATGTCTTCTTCTGCCTTTACCTGTCTATACACCTCCCGTCTCACCTGTCTACACCTTGATTTTATATCCCTCACCGTCACTCACCTGTCACATTTATAACCTCACCTCCATATCACATTTATCATCAGCCAAACTCTTGTCTTAACCAGGAGGTCAAGCTTAGGAAAGTATAGGAAGCCTCACTTGTTTTAATTTCCTTTTACTGATCTCGAGAGGCACTTATGTGAAGGAGGTTGTGTGCTGTATTCATGTGTAGTGTTAGATTAATATGTACACGTAGGTTAGTGTGTGTGTGTGTGTGTGTGTGTAATGATAAAGTATCGCTCCTCAGGGACTACTCACAGGGTATCGCTCGTGTTAGTAATGGGACACCACTTAGCATAGTGATGTACCTGGCGGGGAATGTACTCTAGTCGTCTATTAAAGTGGAATGTCATTGTAGGTAGAATGTGGGGGGGGGGGGGGGGTGAAGGTTCGACTGGCTGTCACATGAGGGCGCTTCCTTGTATAGATATCACCACCAACAGCAATGACCCAAAAAACGCCTGGTGCTATCGATTGCCTGAACTGATGTTTTTTTTTTTTCTGGAAGGACACGGATTTAGTGCTGAGTTCCTACGACTGGTATTAATATCTCGTAATAACACCTCGTAAGTTAGTGTATAGTTGTCGTATTACCAGCTGTTTCTTACGTCATGTTTAGCTTAATGAGTCACCCCTCTTATAATGGCCATAGTCTTACTTAATATTTATAACATGGGCCCAGTGAAGTCCCTTTAGAAGTGAGCCCATTAAGAGTAGGGGCCCTTTGACGACACCCTGATCTTCCTCTGTTATCACAAAGATCATCTGCTCCTGTTATCACAAAGACATCGGTATCATCATCGCCTTTCATCGTTAACATCAGGTAATCATCCTCATTCTTTATCAGTCTACTAAGAACACCTGTCATTTATGCTAATTACATATATATATATTACTGTACCTGTATCTTTCATGTGTAATTACTCTTATCTACTAAAGAACCATAAAAAAATATCACCTGTGTGTGTGTGTGTGTGTGTGTGTGTGTGTGTGTGTGTGTGTGTGTGTGTTAGTTCCCATATGACATTACATTAAGTTGATTATGCAAATGTGAGTAAATGTGTGTCGAGGGAGGCAAAATTAACAGGCGCAGGAGTTAGTGGCTCAGTAGGAATCACTCAGTAGTTAATGGCGTGGGAGTCAGCAGTTAAGTGGCGCAGGAGTCAGCAGTTAGTAGCGTAGGAGTCAGCATTTATTGGTGTACGAGTCAGCAGTTAAGTAGCACGAGAGGCAGTAGTAAGTGGCACAGGAGTCAGCAGTTAAGTGGCACGAGAGGCAGCAGTTTGTCTTGCAGGTGTCGGCCGCTCTGACACCGAGTATATTTGCTTCTAATATATGTAAATGGACACCCACCACACGGCACTGGATTCCCAAGCGTTTGCAGTTTAAAATCCACCCCCTCCTCCCCTCACTCGACCCCTTCCCCTCACTCGCCCCCTTCCCTCACTCACTCGCCCCCCTCCCCTCACTCGCCCCCTCCCCTCACTCGCCCCCTTCCCTCATTCGCCCCCTTCCCTCATTCGCTCCCTTCCCTCATTCCCCCCCCTTCCCTCACTCGTCCCCTCCCCTCACTCGCCCCCTTCCCTCACTCGCCCCCTTCCCTCACTCGCCTCCTCTCCTCACTCGCCCCCTTCCCTCACTCGCCCCCTTCCCTCACTCGCCCCCTTCCCTCACTCGCCCCCTTCCCTCACTCGCCCCCTTCCCCTCACTCGCCCCCTTCCCTCACTCGCCCCCTTCCCTCACTCGCCCCCTTCCCTCACTCGTCCCCTTCCCCTCACTCGTCCCCTTCCCCTCACTGGCCCCCTTCCCTCACTCGCCCCTTCCCTCACTCGCCCCCTTCCCTCACTCGCCCCCTTCCCTCACTCGCCCCCTTCCCTCACTCGCCCCCTTCCCTCACTCGCCCCCTTCCCCTCACTCGCCCCCTTCCCTCGCTCGCCCCCTTCCCTCACTCGCCCCCTTCCCTCACTCGCCCCCTTCCCTCACTCGCCCCCTTCCCTCACTCGCCCCTTCCCTCACTCGCCCCCTCCCCTCACTCGCCCCCTCGTCTCTAATAGGATCATTTAAACATTCTAAAATCGAACTGTTTATATCCTGACTTTTTACATTGTTATTTTCGTTGTTTTTTGTTGTTTGTGAATCCATATAAAACACGAATCTAGCTGCAGGTACAAAGATGGTAACTCAAAATGGTATCCAGATCACACTAAGACTATACCATTATATAGATGAGGTCTCTTGTATATACTGTAGTTACGGGTTATAAAAAATATATATATCTAAGACGCGTTAAGAACCTGGGATGTGATTGGTTGACACACAAGTTCGCTAGTTCCGGGTAAAGTTAGGTAGACCTGATTGACCCTGACTTGACCCATCCTCTCGTGGTGGCGTTCCCTGGAGACTATCCTCAATCCTCTAGCTGGTGCCTACCTTGGGTGACGTGGGGGGAGGGAGGGAACTGGGGTGAGGGAGGGAGGGAGGGAACTGGGGTGAGGGAGGGAGGGAGGGAACTGGGGTGAGGGAGGGAGGGAGGGAACTGGGGTGAGGGAGGGAGAGAGGGAACTGGGGTGAGGGAGGGAGAGAAGTAAATGGGGATGGGAAGGGAGAGAGTAAATGGGGGTGAGAGAAGGAAGGGAGGAGTGAGCTGGGATGAGGAAAAGGGAGGCGGTGGGGTGAGGGAAGGTAGGGGGAGGAGTGAGATAAGGTGAGGGGAGTATATATATATCCTGGGGATCATTGTGTGCGTGTGCGTGTGTGTATGTGTGTGCGCGTGTGTGTGTGTGTGTGTGCGTGCGTGTGTGTGTGTGCGCGCGCGCGTGCGCGACCTCGAGTCATTAGGGAAGGTAAGTAAGGGAGTCGAGGTAAGCTAAAAACAATCCAGGTCCTAATAGACCCTATATCCACACCAACCTATTAAGACTGGGGTCCATTAGCACTTGGGGTCGTTAGGATAGGGGCTCATTAGGATTACGGTTCATTAGCACTTGGGGTCGTTAGGATAGGGGCTCATTAGGATTACGGTTCATTAGCACTTGGGGTCGTTAGGATAGGGGCTCATTAGGATTACGGTTCATTAGCACTTGGGGTCGTTAGGATAGAGACTCATTACGATTACGGTTCATTAGCACTTGGGGTCGTTAGTATAGGGGCTCATTAGGATTACGGTTCATTAGCACTTGGGGTCGTTAGGGCTATGGGGGGGGGGGGAGGGAGGAGCTTCTAATCCTCATATCTAATTTAGGACCTGTTAGAACTTTGCCCCATTTGGTGAGTTGTTGGCATAGGGGTGAGGAAGGTGGAGGAGGGATAGGTCCTTCAGTAACGGGGCTTAACCTGGAAATTGACCATCACTCTCTCTCTCTCTCTCCCCCTCATCTTCCTCCTTCCCTTTCCCCTCCCCTTTCCCCTCCCCTTCCCCTTTCCCCTCCCTTTCCCCTCCGCCCCTAACATCATTATTTTTTATCTTCAAAGTTTCTGGCAGTCTACCAAAGTGTAATCTTCTTAAGGGATGTGTAATGTGTAAGTCATTGAGGCCAGGTAGAGAGAGAGAGAGAGAGAGAGAGAGAGAGAGAGAGAGAGAGAGAGAGAGACCTGTAGATGATGATGATGTAAATTAGAAAGACAGATTTAAGGAGAGTGAAAGAGAGAGTGGAGGAGAAATAAAATATGTGTGATATAAGGAAGAGGAAGAGAGGGAGTGAGGATGGGGGAGTGGGGATGAAGGATTTTATATAATCTCACCTAAATATAATTCTAGTTAAGTTACTACGAGTCAGTGTATGTCTAAAGCTACTACACTACCCCCCCCCCCCCTCTTCTCTCCCTCCCCTTCCCTCCCCACCTCCCTCTCTTCCCTCTCCACCTCTCCCCTCCCCCCCACCAAAAATGCCGTTCCTGCTCCACCACGTCCCAAGACATCCTGTTGATGTAAACTTTCTTCAGGGTAAACTATGTGGTCGCCTCACCATAACTTGTACAAACTACCCAAAGAGCTTTGAGTAACCTTGTTTGATTAACCTAACCTAACCTAAACACGGGTCAAACAAGACAGGTTACTGGACAGGTGTGTGAGCATCTGGTGACCTCTGGTGGCTGAAGGAAGGTCATGGTGGTGGCGGTGCATTAAGTCTGAAGCCTCAAGAAGTGTGTTAGGTTTATCCGTTCCTCATCTGCTTAAGTTGTTAAAAAGGTAGGTGAGAGAGAGAGAGAGAGAGAGAGAGGGAGAGAGTAAAAGTATCTAATTTACTTAAGATACAATTTCACTCTATTTCAATTGCCACTACCGCCGTCATCCTATCCATGTAGCACAGCGTAAAGCAAGCCAGTTGGATGCCCTGACACGTCTTCAGTTGCCGCGGAAAAAATAAATTCAGCGGAGGAACCAACCTTTTGAGAGTGGAGCTGTGGGTAGTGGTGTAGGAACCGTGTGGGGGGGGGGGGGGGTGAAGGTGGTGGTAGGTCGTGCTGTCCAGTATTGACCCTCGTGTTACCAGGCACGGGTCTTGTCATTACTTTTACCCGAACACACTGACACTGAGCGAACGGTAGGCAGCTCACCCTCACATGGCACACCACGCGTCTTGTGATTTTCGATGTGTGTGTATTTCTATTGTTTTTTTTTCTCTGGTGTTACCTGAAGGTTGTAGGTGAATTGGGCACTCGTCCTGATTGGCCCCAAAACCTAACCTCACGACTAACCAGACGATTAGGAATGGGGCCAAGTCGTAACGGGCTCCATTCCAACAAGTTCCCAAACCTTACAACCACTTAGGATTAGGGGCCAGTTCTAATGGCCCTATTCTTAAGGGTTGGGTTAAGTTTGGTTTAGATTAAGGCCCACCGAGGACTGAAACTCACTTAACCCTGAGACTTTTTCGAAGGTGTGACCACTTTATCCAGGTGAGCAGGGAGGGAGCGGGGTCTGTCTTCTGTACACCTTGACGTCACCTGTGCAAATGTTTACCTTGTTGTACGTTCATCCTCTTAGGTGGTCGAGTGGGTGGGTGAGTGAGTGGATGGATGGGCGAGCGTCTGGGTGCGTAGGTGGGTGAGCGTCTGGGTGGGTGGGTGAGTCAGGGAGTGTCATGTCAGGACTGGTTAGGTCTTGACTTCCCCCTCACTCCTCTCTCTCCCTAGGTTAACCTCCCCCCCCTTCAAACACCCACATACCCCCTATCCCCTCCCCTCAAACACCCACATACCCCCTATCCCCTCCCCTCATCCCAAGTCTATCCCCTTACCCCCACCTCCACTTAGCAACGCCTCCTACTTCCCCTACCTTCACTCCCCCTACTTCCCCTCCCTCCTCAACATCGTCCACCTCCCCACCCCTCCCCACCCCTCAGGATCAACCCCTCTTCCATCTCCCCTCACATTACCCTCCTCTAAGTGACGGACGGTACGCCAAGGGGAAAATTGCATTATTGCCCAGTTCAGAGAAGTTCGCCTGGTGGTGGGGAAGGCGCCACGCATACCAACATCCTGAGGGGGTGGGAGGAAGAGGAGAAGGAAGAAGAAGGAATGACGAATAAAAGAGGATGGAATTTGATAGGGTAAGGAGGAAGAGGAGAAGGAAGAAGAAGTATGAATGATGTGTGAACGAGGATGGAACTAGATGAAGGGAGGAAGGGAAGAGAAAGGTGATAATAGTGTGTACAAAATAAACTAAGTAGAGGAGATGGAAGAAGAGGAAAAAGTATAAAGAGAAGACAACAGCGGCACAACTAAATGAGTAAAGAGAAGAGAAAGGATGTGGTAGAAATGATGAGAGAGGAGAGGAAGGGAATAAAAGGAGGAGGAATGAGAAATGATGATTAAAAGATGGGTGGGTGTGTGTGTGTGTGTGTGTGTCATCAGAATATACAACATACACCAAAGCACTATTCTCAGTAAGCCCCTCCCCCCTACACACACACACACACTCACACACTCAGAGGGCATTACGACACAAACTCTTAAGTGTGTCACGTAAACGATATCACTTACAGCCTCCACCACTACCAAGTTCATTCATAACACCCCATTAGACCAGACCAGGCACCAGGGTTAGGTTAGGTTAATCTTTTTCTTACACCAGCTGACCACTCCTGGGCACACCATACTTATAAAGTTGCAATGATTGTCTTTAGAAATAACATGTTTGGGATTCTTCTTCTTCTTCTTTATTTCTTCTTCTTCGTTCTTTGTTCTTCTTCTTCCTTCTTCGTCTTTATTTTTTCTTCTTCCTTCTTTTTCTTCCTTCTTCGTCCTTCCTTCTTCTTCTTCCTTCTTCCTTCTCCTTCTTCCTTCTTCTTCCTTCTCCTTCTTCTCTTTACGAATTCGTGGTCGCGTTTGTGTCCCGGGAGGGTTGGTATGCGTGGCTCTGTGTCCGGGGAGGTGTTGGTATGCGTGGCTCTGTGTCCCGGGAGGTGTTGGTATGCGTGGCTCTGTGTCCCGGGAGGTGTTGGTATGCGTGGCTCTGTGTCCCGGGAGGTGTTGGTATGCGTGGCTCTGTGTCCCGGGAGGGTTGGTATGCGTGGCTCTGTGTCCAGGGAGGTGTTGGTAGGCGTGGCTCTGTGTCCCGGGAGGGTTGGTATGCGTGGCACTGTGTCCCGGGAGGTGTTGGTATGCGTGGCACTGTGTCCAGGGAGGTGTTGGTATGCGCGGCTCTGTGTCCAGGGAGGTGTTGGTATGCCTGTCCCAATATCTATCATGTTCTTGTAATGTCTCGCACAGGTTTTTTTTTTAGATAATGTATGTTATGTCAGGTCAGGTCAGGTCAGGTCAGTGCACTAGAGAATCAGTCCATAACCTGACCTCCTTTCAATCCAGGTCATAACACACTCTTCAATCTCTTATTATGCCACACACCTGTACTCCAAGCAAGTGCCCTTTAGTTAAATCATCACCATCACCACCATCATCATCACCACCATCATCACCACCACCACCACCACCACCACCACCACTACTACCATCACCACCACCATCATCATCATCATCATCATCATTGGAACTTTACACTCCTCAATAGAACTTCCTCTGTCGTTTCACATGTCTCCATTCTCTTACAACTTAGAGATCTTCAAGTGAGGGAAGTTTCCTCACCTCTTCATACACGAGTAGGTGAGGTGTTTTGTCTGTCTGTCTGTCTGTCTGTCTGTCTGTCTAATCCATGTTGTGGTATTTGTTTATGAACCTGTGATTCCTAGATATTACACACACACACACACACACATACACACACACATTGTTTGGTCTATAGATGATGCACTGTTTTAGGTTAGGTTAGGTTCTGTCGTAATCTGGTGCAGGGGAACTTGAGGTATTTTCGGTGTCCGTGTGGGATGTTGAGAGGTGGAGGCCAGTAATATTATAGTCTGAGGTAGGTGGTGGTGATGTAGGTGGTAGTGGTGCTGGTGATAGGTGTGGTGGTAGTGGTGCTGGTGATAGGGGTGGTGCTGGTGATAGGGGTGGTGCTGGTGATAGGGGTGCTGGTGATAGGGGTGGTGGTAGTGGTGCTGGTGATAGGGGTGGTGGTAGTGGTGCTGGTGATAGGGGTGGTGGTAGTGGTGCTGGTGATAGGGGTGGTGGTAGTGGTGCTGGTGATAGGGGTGGTGGTAGTGGTGCTGGTGATAGGGGTGGTGGTAGTGGTGCTGGTGATAGGGGTGGTGGTAGTGGTGCTGGTGATAGGGGTGGTGGTAGTGGTGCTGGTGATAGGGGTGGTGCTGGTGATAGGAGTGGTGGTAGTGGTGCTGGTGATAAGAGTGGTGGTGGTGCTGGTGATAGGGGTGGTGGTAGTGGTGCTGGTGATAGGGGTGGTGGTAGTGGTGCTGGTGATAGGGGTGGTGGTAGTGGTGCTGGTGATAGGGGTGGTGGTGGTAGTGGTGCTGGTGATAGGGGTGGTGGTAGTGGTGCTGGTGATAAGAGTGGTGGTAGTGGTGCTGGTGATAGGGGTGGTGGTAGTGATAAGGGTGGTGCTGGTGATAGGGGTGGTGCTGGTGATAGGGGTGGTGGTGGTAGTGGTGCTGGTGATAAGAGTGGTGGTGGTGGTGCTGGTGATAGGGGTGGTGGTAGTGGTGCTGGTGATAGGGGTGGTGGTAGTGGTGCTGGTGATAGGGGTGGTGGTAGTGGTGCTGGTGATAGGGGTGGTGGGTGTGGTGCTGGTGATAAGAGTGGTGGTGGTGGTTGTGGTGGTGGGGGGAGACAAGTGTTTTACCATTCAAGGGGTTCACACAGGTACCGGCAAACTCTGACTCATCGCTACACATACAAACATACACACACGCAAAGGGTTATAACTGGTCACTGATTGTTGTTTGTATGTTTTAGGATACTTGTTTAATGTCCTTTGTGTGTGTGTGTGTGTGTGTGGAAGGGAGAGGGAGAGAGAGAGAGAGAGAGAGAGAGAGAGAGAGAGAGAGAGAGAGGTTCATGCATTTGTAAGTGTGGAGTGACCCTGTTTGGTAGTGTGTGTGACTAGAACCCTCCCTACCAGTGTTAGTATTGGTTGTGGGTGGTAGATGGTGGTAGTTGTGGGTGGTAGATGGTGGTAGTTGTGGGTGGTAGATGGTGGTAGTTGTGGGTGGTAGATGGTGGTAGTTGTGGGTGGTGGTGGTAGTAGATAGTGGTGGTGATAGTGAGAGTATTGTGCAACCTTACTAAAACACATTGCAACGGTGCAGACCAACCTTAGCAACAAACAATACCAATGACAGCAACACCCAATAACCGACACTAATAACAAATAACCAGTGACAAAAAACAACAGCAGCAGCAATAACAAACAACAACAACATGGTCACATAACGTTAACAAAGTGTAGTCTATTTCCGGAAGAACTTGACCAATCGATTACATTTGACCTGAATGTAATTGTACTTCACTTTTAGGTACACACGCGATACATTACGTACAGGAGTAACTCAGTACACACCTGTACAGTAGAAGTGTAACAGGTGGTGATGACAGGGCGTGTGTGTGTGTGTGTATCAGTAGCAGGTGTGTGTGTGTTGATCTGTAGGCCACATGTGTCAGGAAACAGGTGTATGATGATTTGTAAGTGGAACCTGTGTATGGATAAGGAAAATTGGGTATATGAGGGAGGTTAAGGGTGAGGGAGAGTAGGAGTGATGGAAAGGGGGCAGGGAGGGTATGAAAGGGGTAGGGGAGTATTGGTGATTGGGGGGGGGGGGGGTAGCCAGCAATGTCTCCCCCCCCCTCCCCCTTCCCTCCAGGTCCAGAACATGGGCTATTATCGCTGCTGTTGATCACTGTTATAATAAATAAATTCTTCCGTCATTGTGGTGAGTGTGGCTGCCGTTATGAGGCCAGACAACCCTGCCCCCCCCCCCCTTCCTCTTCCCCCTCACCCACTAGCTCCTTCAATCTGCTGATGTTGACCGGGTGTGAAGAGGGGCGGAATGAGGTTTAGGAACTGAGAGGGGGGAGATGGGGGTAGGGAGGAGGTAGGACATGGATGAAGGGGGGGAGGGAGGAGGCAGGACATGGATAAAGGGGAGCAGGGAGGCGGTAGGACATGGATGAAGGGGAGGAGGAGGCAGGGCATGGATGAAGGGGGGAGGGAGGAGGCAGGACATGGATAAAGGGGAGCAGGGAGGAGGTAGGACATGGATGAAGGGGGGAGGGAGGAGGCAGGACATGGATAAAGGGGGGAGGGAGGAGGCAGGACATGGATAAAGGGGAGCAGGGAGGAGGTAGGACGTGAGGGGGAGGACGTCAGGGCCTGCAGGGTGGTCCAGGCCACAAGGGGAGGAGACGTCCGCGGCTCACAGAAAAACGACTATTGATTTCCTGTGGTGTGAGAACTTGGCGTTGTTTTGTATCGTGATTTAACCAACATTTCCTCACAGATTGATGACCTACCTGAAGATTAGCACCTTCGTCAGTCTCTAGCCATGGTTGTTGTTGTTGTTGTTGTCTGTCAATAAGTTGATGGAGCTAAACAGGTCAAATATCTTAGTGTGTGTGTGTGGATTGTAAATATAACAGTGATTTCAGCTTCCAGGAATGTGTAATAACAACCTTACATAATAAATCCCTCGCGTGAGTCTGTCTGTCTGTCATTATGTATCAGATTTCATTTTTTTTAAACAACAAAGAACTAACAGTTACCAATGCTAAATATCATGGGATCAAAACAAGTGATATAAATATTACTATACGCACGAGTAACTGTGAAAAGCTCCGTTCACCTGGAGAGTTAATGAGGTGTAGCTACCTGTCAGTACCACACCTGACACCGCCACTACCTCACATTGACTGTGTTATTGTGATCAAGACATTCCACAGGAGTCGCCAATTGAGCAACTTTATCCTCAGGGATTTCTATTGGCATATTACAAGGATTTAATTTAAGTTCACCTGTCCGTACACCTGTAATTACCTCCTCCTCCTCCCTCACCTAAGATTTTTGGGCAGAATTAAGCAAACACTTGTACCTAGAACAGAGAAAATTGTTACGTTTTTGTGGATGTTTCCTGAGATGACCTGATTACGTTGTGGACCTTCACTAATTTATTTATTTATCGTTTTTATATTTATTTTTCCCCTGGTATTAAATAGTGAGATTTTGCGACCTGTGTATAGGGACAGTCTTGTAGATAACATAAACTGTAAATAAATGACTATACAACAAACCTAACCTAACCCAACACACACACCCCTAGGAGAATATTTTTAAAAGGTTAATATCACCGCCTTCTTCTCTTGTGGGATATTTACACCGTCGCTTCTCTCAGGGCAAGCACTCTTAAACACACAAAATAGATAAACATTCAGGGAAAACGCGTAATGGTTATGGAAATGGAATGGTAATGGTAGCGAGGAGAGTTCCATGGAGGGGGTAAAAAAGTTAATCAGGAATCCGGGAATTTTGTACCTGAACCTTTCCTGGAGTTAAAATTAGATGCATTTGGCCACTGGGTGTTTACATAGAAATTGGTGCTACTCTATTTGCATACTTCCTCTTGTCTCCAGATACTCGTGAATTGCTTTACCCCGGGGCCAGGAGGAGCTATATATATATGGTAACTCTAAATACCTCGTTAAATATGACTGGTGACTCTAAATACCTCGTTAGATATATGAAGGGGTGTGTGTGTGTAGGCAAGGACGATGATGGTGACAGCAGCGACGACGGCCAACCTGGAGCCTGTACAGTAGTGCCTCGCTTGTTGACGCTGGGTCGTATATTACCTCCCATACACACCGTAATCTGCCCATTGACACGGAGGAGCCACACGTAATCCAGGAGACTTGGGTAACGATTACCGCGATGAATAACAATGTTGGGAGATGAATGTTTGCTATATGGGGAGGGGAGAGGTGAGGGAGTGAGTTGGGGGAAGATGGGAGAGATCTGGGATAGGGGGGAGGGAAGGAAGGAGACACTAGGACTAGGTAGGAGGGACAAAAAAAATCAGGGATGAGGGGGGGGGGGGTCTAGACTATAGCCCTTGTTTACACAGATCACACACACCATCATCTTCAGTATTAATGGCTAAAAAGACAACAAAAACAAAAAAACAGGGTTAGAGGCGCCTTCTTGGGGGTAGTGAGGGGGGCAGCGTGAAGGGAGATTTATTGGGGCGCTGATAAGGAATGTTAAGCGGAAGAATACGTAAGGAGGCGCCACGATTTATAGAAGGGTCTGCTGCCGGGATATAGGGTTCTTGAATTTAATGTTGGTGGTTGGCAGCGTTGTGGAGAAGGGCAATAGTGTGTGTGTGTGTGTGTGTGTGAAGGATACTTAGAAGAAGATGACCTGGTACTCATTGGGGTTATAAAGAACAAGTTTTAGTCCTACCAGGTTAGTTTAGGTTAAGTTAGGTCCTGTTAGAACTAGGGTCCATATTATGTGTCACTAAGTTATGGTTGAGCTAGTCCAGTCAGGGTAGTCCAGCCTGTGTGATGTTGACCTCTTGTGTGTTCTCGTTAACCGTGGTCACCAACATAATATACTGTTTTACTCACCTGTATGTCATGTTCACATCCACACCCGACTGGCCACCTGTCTCCAAGTGAAATCACACACAGTATCCGCCTCAGTAATTAATTAAGGAGGTGGGGGGGGGGGGGGGGAGGTGAGGTTTGACCATTCCCTCTCTCTTTGTCGGAAAATTTCGCGAGTTTCAACATTTTTTGGTGTCGTGTTTTCTCTTTTCACTTTAAGCATTCTACATCATTTATTTAGAAAGTTTACATCTCTCAGAAAAAAAAATCTCAAATTGATGTTTCTGAGTAAAATATTACCACTGTGGAAAATGTTTAGATAATTACTACGACTGGATTATTGAAAGACATGATTAACAGGTATACAGGTAGTAAGTTAGCCATCAGGTGGATATCAAGAAAATATCTCCATCTTGCCTTTTTAGTTTCTCAGATTGATGCCTATCGACACTTTCTCTCGGTAAGACAATACTACACATTTCTAAAAACCTGTCTTGGTGTGTTTTAGGGGGAGAGGTGGTGACGGGGCAGCGGTGAGGTGGTGGTGAGGGGTAGAAGTGGCGACGGGGAGGTGGTGAGAGGGGGTAGTGTCAATCTAGTGGCCCGGGGGGGGGGGGGGGGGGGTGGGGGTGTTACAGGTGACTTGACAGATAGGTTCCCCATTCCTAATTAGTCCTTAGTCTAACCTATCCTATTATTGAGGCTCAGTGCTATTAGGTAAGGTTGGAGTCTACTTGGATTAGGGGCCCAGACTCTGGTGATTTATGTTAGGTAAGGTTGAGGTCTACTAGAATTGGGGCCCACCTGTAAGTGATTTATTTATGTTCGGTAAGGATGGGGCCTACTAGAATTGGGACCTAGACATGAGTGATTATGTCAGGTAAGGTTGGGGCCCACTAGGATTAGGGCCCCATTTGACCCGACTCCAGTGACGAGATGGGGCGTGAGATCAGAGGAACCCGACATTAGTGTTGTGTATTGGTTGTGTCAGGGGCTGAGTGTTCGTCCATTTACGTGAGGCGCTTACACACATACTGACGATACGTGGAAGAGATATCAGACTCGGAATACTTACTGGTCAAATGGGCCGCCCAGTTCTAACCTAATACTAACCTACCGTAACCTAACACTAATCTAACCTAACGTAACCTAACACTAATCTAACCTAACACTAATCTAACCTAGCCTAACACTAACCTAACCTAGCCTATGAGTCCTGGAGAATGTAGCTCCCCTGTAGTGACTGACTGACACTCGTAAGGGGAGAGAGTGAGAGGCAAGGGGATTACGGCAGCGATGTGGGTCAGCTGACAGGTATGATAAATTGGGGGGCACTCCTTCCTTCCTTCCTTCCTTCCTTCCTTCCCTCCTTTCATCCATCCCTTCCTCCATTCCTCCTTCACTCCATTCCTTTCTTCACTCCATTCCTTCCTTCCTTCTTCCTTCCTTCCTTCAGACAAGAGACAAAGAAGGACAAAGAGAGAAAATAAATGCAGTTAGTGAAAATAAACGGAAATAAAGAAATACAAAAGAAAATGCGAGAGTTTAAGATGAATAATAATAATAACAATGAAAGAGAGAGAGAGAGAGAGAGAGAGACTAAAAATTAAGGAAGTTTAAAAGTCAAGAATTTGTTTTTATTTTATACTTTTATTTATTAATGTAATTATTTATTATTATTTTTATTTGTTTGGTCTTGTTTATATATATTATTTATCCTCCCTCATCCTCCACTCCTCCCTCATCCTCCACTCCTCCCTCATCCTCCACCCCTCCCTCATCCTCCACCCCTCCCTCATCCTCCACTCCTCCCTCATCCTCCACTCCTCCCTCATCCTCCACTCCTCCCTCATCCTCCACTCCTCCCTCATCCTCCACTCCTCCCTCATCCTCCACTCCTCCCTCATCCTCCACCCCTCCCTCATCCTCCACTCCTCCCTCATCCTCCACTCCTCCTCCTCCCCCCTTCATCCTCCTCCTCCTCCTGCCAGAGACGCTAGACATGAGTGTTTTATGTGGGAGGAACCGCAGCTGGCCATTAACACATTAAAGAGAAGATCCACACACACACACACACACACACACACACACACACACACACCAAGGCTATTATATACATATTTTCCTGTCTTCAGTACCCAGCATGAAGGAGGCGCTGCAGAAGAACAGCAACAAAGATATGGAGGCTTTTTTGAGGTTTTGATTTGGGAGGAGTGAGTTGTGGCCTTACTCGACACGGGGATCACCTGGAGATTCTTACCTCTCTTACTAGTTTGTTTTTTCTACCTGGTGATTTCAATACCCTATCGATGTCTTCGTGGGGTTAGGTTAGGTTAGGTAAGGTTAGGTTAGGTTAAGGTTAGGTTAGCTTAAAGTTTTGTACAAGGACCTCTCACATGTTTGGCTGTGGTTAAGGTTATGATAGGTAAGGTTAGGTTAGGTTAAAGTTTTGTACAAGGACCTCTCACATATTTGGCTGTGGTTAAGGTTATGATAGGTTAGGTTAAGGTTAGGTTAGGTTAAAGTTTTGTACAAGGACCTCTCACATGGTTCCCGGTTAAGTAGGGGTGAGTGAAGACATTTGGCACTGGTTAAGGTTAGGTTAGGTTATGATAGGTTAGGTTAAAGTTTTGTACAAGGACCTCTCACATGTTTGGCTGTGGTTAAGGTTATGATAGGTTAGGTTAGGTTAAAGTTTTGTACAAGGACCTCTCACATGTTTGGCTGTGGTTAAGGTTATGATAGGTTAGGTTAAAGTTTTGTACAAGGACCTCTCACATGTTTGGCTGTGGTTAAGGTTATGATAGGTAAGGTTAGGTTAGGTTAAAGTTTTGTACAAGGACCTCTCACATATTTGGCTGTGGTTAAGGTTATGATAGGTTAGGTTAAGGTTAGGTTAGGTTAAAGTTTTGTACAAGGACCTCTCACATGGTTCCCGGTTAAGTAGGGGTGAGTGAAGACATTTGGCACTGGTTAAGGTTAGGTTAGGTTATGATAGGTTAGGTTAAAGTTTTGTACAAGGACCTCTTACATGTTTGGCTGTGGTTAAGGTTATGATAGGTTAGGTTAGGTTAAAGTTTTGTACGAGGACCTCTCACATGGTTCCCGGTTAAGTAGGGGTAAGTGAAGACATTTGGTACTGGTTAAGGTTAGGTTATGATAGGTTAGGTTAAAGTTTTGTACAAGGACCTCTCACATGTTTGGCTGTGGTTAAGGTTATGATAGGTAAGGTTAGGTTAGGTTAGGTTAAAGTTTTGTACAAGGACCTCTCACATGTTTGGCTGTGGTTAAGGTTATGATAGGTAAGGTTAGGTTAGGTTAGGTAAGGTTAGGTTAAAGTTTTGTACAAGGACCTCTCACATGGTTCCCGGTTAAGTAGGGGTGAGTGAAGACATTTGGCTGTGGTTAAGGTTCTCAGATTTACCTCACGCAGGGTTGGTTTTGTTTATTTTGTAGACCATCTCCACTAATCACTCTGGATCACCTGAAGATTAGTGCCGTTGGGTCGACGTTAGATTACTGTTGGTTAGGTTAAGTTAGCATTAAGTTAGGCTATATGGTTTGCGTTAGGGTGTCTAATATTCAGGTGAAATAAACTAGGGTGTCTTAATCAGCATGTGAAATAAACTAGGGTGTCTAATTATCAGGTGATCCGTCTCCTTGTACAGCTCACACACACTCACACGTCCGCTATCAATGTCGTGTGAGTCACCTCGGTGGGGTCTCGTCCTCCTGTAGGTATTGGGAAAAAATATGGTACGGATCGTTAGGTATTTGAACCATTGTTTTTATGGTTGTCTGGTGAGAGGGTGGTGGTGGATGAGAGGGTGACAGTGGTAGGTGAGGGTGGTGGATGAGAGGGTGACAGTGGTAGGTGGTGGTGGATGAGAGGGTGGTGGTAGTGGTGGTGGATGAGAGGGTAGTGGTAGTGGTGGATGAGAGGGTAGTGGTAGTGGTGGATGAGAGGGTAGTGGTAGTGGTGGATGAGAGGGTAGTGGTAGTGGTGGATGAGAGGGTAGTCGTAGTGGTGGATGAGAGGGTAGTCGTAGTGGTGGATGAGATGGTAATAGAGCAACAGGTCGTATGTATGGCAGATGGACACCACTCGTAATTGACCATAACCAAACACCCTCTAACCATAAAGGAGTAGGGGCCCATTAGGACTGAGGGCCCATTAGGACTCTGCCGCAATCCCGCTCGTTGGGTTAAGTTGAGTTGGTGCCAATTAGGAGTGGCAATTATATGTCCTGCAACCACACGAGGTGACCGACTGTCTGTGTGTGTGGTGCAAACCGGCGCTCGTATACCTCTTTCTTTCTTTTTTCTTTCTTTTTTCCTTCTTTTTTTTCTTTCTTTCTCTCTTTTTTCTTTCTTATTTTCTTTATTATTTTCTTTCTTCTTTTTCCTTTTTTTTCTTTTTCTTTTCTTTCTTTTTTCCTTCTTTCTTTCTTTCTTTTTTCCTTCTTTCTTTCTGTTTTCTTCTTCTTCTTCCTAACCACTTGACGAATTCTCATTGCCTTGTTATTGTTGGCGTCTCCACTGCTGTCAGGCGCCTTCCTTGTCTCCCCCTTATAATACTGTATTGCACACTTACCATTATATCAATTCATTATATATATTTTTAAAAGAATTATTGCATTCTATATCAGTTTTTACACTTTAGTTTGGGTTCCTTGAGGCACTTATTTGGCTTATCCTCTCTCTCTCTCCCTCCCTCCCGCATTCTCTCCCTCCCTCCTTCTCTCCCTCATTCTCTCCCTCCCTCCTTCTCTCCCTCATTCCCTCCCTCATTCTCCCTTCCTGCCCAAGTTCTGTGTTTGCTTTCACTGGCTGAGTTGAGGTGATGGCGCTCACCAGCCGTCTCACTCCCACACTGCCACCAGAGAGGGGAGCTTCTTTGGCCACTACCCCTTAACTCCTCGCCACTACCCCTTAACTCCTCGCCACTACCCCTTAACTCCTCGCCACTACCCCTTAACTCCTTACCACTACCCCATAACTCCTCGCCGCTACCCCTTAACTCCTCACCACTACCCCTTAACTCCTCGCCACTACCCCTTAACTCCTCGCCACTACCCCTTAACTCCTCGCCACTACCCCTTAACTCCTCGCCACTACCCCTTAACTCTTCGCCACTACCCCTTAACTCCTCGCCACTACCCCTTAACCCCTTACCACTACCCCATAACTCCTCGCCGCTATCCCTCCCTTTATCCCCCTGGTCTTATTGCGACTTCATCCCTTCCCTTTGGACACTTACCGTGACGACCCTCCCTTCCCTTTGACGACCCTCCCTTCCCTTTGACGACCCCCTTCCCTCTTTTCATTCCCCCTCCCCTTAACCACCCCTCCCTCTGAAGTGGATCACCCTTTTCTACGCCTTCTGCCCCCCTTTTTACAACACCCACACCCACCCACCACGGCCCATGCACGCTTGACCAACTCTTCCTCTAAAATATTGTGTGGGGTGACTCATTCGTCTTCCTCCCTCCCTCCCTCCCAGGTGCCAGTATGGTGGAGGGTGCGTCGAGAGGTTGTCGAAAGCAGTGATAGTCGAGATTTATTCCACCAGTTAGACAGTAATTGAGGTGCCTACAGTAGTGTGTGTGTGGTCAGGAGTGAGGGGTGGCAGTAATACAGTACATTAGTTAAGGGAGATTATAATACAATGTAATACAGTAATACATCATATATTTTCTTTATTCTCGGGCTTTGTTTATTGAGGCCTCTACAGGAGGACAGTTATGTATAATACAGTAATACGATTTAACTCCATTATATATACAGTAGGTGAGGTAATTGGTACACTATGGGACATCAATCAGTTGTGACGAGGTAGCGTGTAGCGGCTGTGTGGCGGTGGCAGAGTAGGCACAGCACTCACCTTCTGTCCTGAGGGTCACCGATTCGATCCCAAGGCATTTCTAATTTACGCAACTGTGACTGGGTACCAAACTTTACCACCTGATGAGACTCCCATTGAGATAAAACTATTAACATTACAAGTACTGTGCAAATGTTGACAGATTACAGTATGGTAGCTCCCACCAGTACAGTATACAGTAGTTACAGTGGCCTCCTAATCACTTGTGGGATGCTTGATGGTGGCAGTGTGTATAAGAATTTGTGTACGTGTGTCTGTATGTCTGTTTTTTTTGCCTGGTGTGGTGTAGGGTGGCCTGGTGTGGCGTAGGCTGGCATGGTGTGGTGTAGGTTGGTCTGGTGTGGCGTAGGCTGACATGGTGTGGTGTAGGTTGGCCTGGTGTGGTGTAGGCTGGCCTGGTGTGGTGTTGGGTGGCCTTGTGTGGTGTAGGGTGGCCTGGTGTGGTGTAGGGTGGCCTGGTGTGGCGTAGGGTGGCCTGGTGTGGTGTAGGGTGGCCTGGTGTGGCGTAGGCTGGCCTGGTGTGGTGTAGGGTGGCCTGGTGTGGCGTAGGGTGGCCTGGTGTGGCGTAGGGTGGCCTGGTGTGGTCGTCAGTGGGGATTAGGGAATGACAGATATTAAAGGGGGGGGGAGAACAATGGTGGCATTTGCATTTTTTTCGTGTGTGGAGGGCAACTGGGAGCACCGAGCCGGGGGGGGGGGTGAAGGAGGGAGAGAGGGAGACCATGAGGGAGGGAGGGAGAGGGAGAGATCATGAGGGAGAAAGGGAGAGTGTTTGGATGTCCCGAGCGGCGGAGACACGAGAAGACTCAGGGTGATAATGATTAGACTGGAGGAGGAGGAAGAGGAGAAAGAGGGGCGAGGAGAGAGGGAAGAGGATAATAGGGTGTGTAAGTGGAGGGAGGGAGGGAGGGTGGACCCCCAGGAGTGACGGAGGGCACTTGAGAGAGTGACAAGTGACGAGAGTGTGTTGGTGTGTGAAAAGCCACTGGGGCACTCAACGAGCACTCTGGCGGGAAGGAAGGAGTGAAGGAATCGTGGGGGTAAAGAGCGGGAAGAAGAGCAGGAGGAGGGAGGAAATGGAGAATGGAAAGAGAAAGAGGATAATGGAGGAAGAAAAAAGAGGAGTAGAAGGAATAAGATGATGATGGTGGCGGCATTAGGGAGGGTGATGACCAGTGGTGGTAATCAACATAAACTACAGTCTGTCTTTGCCTCGTTTACCCTGAGGTTGTCTGTGTCTGTTCTCCTCAAAAGTGTCGCTCTGTCTTCCGCTAATATTCCCTTCTCTAAATAGTGAGTCTCATCCTTGTCCAATAGAGTGAGTGTCAATCTTACGGGTCACACAGGTCTGCCACTCTCCCTCCCTCTCTGTGACTCATATCTGATTCGTAGGGGTGGCGAGGAGGTGAGGTAGGGCGGAGGGGGGTGGCGAGGAGGTGAGGTTAGGCGGAGGGGGTGACGAGGAGGTGAGGTTAGGCGGAGAGGGGTGGCGAAGAGGTGAGGTTAGGCGGAGGGGGGTGGCGAAGAGGTGAGGTTAGGCGGAGGGGGGTGACGAGGAGGTGAGGTTAGGCGGAGGGGGTGGCGAGGAGGTGAGGTAGGGCGGAGGGGGGTGGCGAGGTGAGGTTAGGCGGAGGGGGGTGGCGAAGAGGTGAGGTTAGGCGGAGGGGGGTGGCGAGGAGGTGAGGTTAGGCGGAGGGGGGTGGCGAGGAGGTGAGGTTAGGCGGAGGGGGTGACGAGGAGGTGAGGTTAGGCGGAGGGGGGTGGCGAAGAGGTGAGGTTAGGCGGAGGGGGGTGGCGAAGAGGTGAGGTTAGGCGGAGGGGGGTGGCGAGGAGGTGAGGTTAGGCGGAGGGGGGTGGCGAAGAGGTGAGGTTAGGCGGAGGGGGGTGGCGAAGAGGTGAGGTTAGGCGGAGGGGGTGACGAGGAGGTGAGGTAGGGCGGAGGGGGTGGCGAAGCGATTTGTGAAGGGGAGGGTAAAAGGAGAAAGGAAGGGACGGATGCGCAATGTTGTGAAGTGATAGTAGGAGGGAGGGAGGTGGTATTGATGGGTGAAGGAGGGAGGGAGGGAGGGAGAGGGGAAGTGATTGCCTGAGGGTGTGGTTCTTACCCTTCTGCGTTTCTGACTGTGTTATCGACGCCCTTCCACGTGTATCTTACCGCTCGTGTGTGTGTGTGTCAGTCATTATCCTACTTGTTAGTCACTTTAGCTTAGGTAGGATTTGCTGTAACAAACGACACCATTTAATTAACTACCCAGGCTTTTGTCAGTGGCGGGAAGGGTTGAGTAACTCGTGGGCGGAGGGGAGAGGAGGGAGAGTGTGGGCGGGAAGAGTGAGTGAGGGAGAGGCGTCCGGGAAGAGTGTAGGAGGGAGGGAGTGAGGGAGCAGTACAGACCGGGGAAAGTATGAAGGGTGACGGAAGATATAGTAGGATGACACCGCCCTCCTCCCTTACGGTATTGTTATAACGTGTTGAGACAGTGACGGGACGTGTTGAGACAGTGACGGGGCGTGTTGAGACAGTGACGGGACGTGTTGAGACAGTGACGGGACGTGTTGAGACAGTGACGGGACGTATTGAGACAGTGACGGGACGTGTTGTGACAGTGACGGGACGTGTTGAGACAGTGACGGGACGTGTTGAGACAGTGACGGGACGTGTTGAGACAGTGACGGGACGTGTTGAGACAGTGACGGGACGTGTTGAGACAGTGACGGGACGTGTTGAGACAATGACGGGACGTGTTGAGACAGTGACGGGACGTGTTGAGACAGTGACGGGGCGTGTTGAGACAGTGACAGTGACGGGACGTGTTGAGACAGTGACGGGACGTGTTGAGACGTGACGGGACGTGTTGAGACAATGACGGGACGTGTTGAGACAGTGACGGGATGTGTTGAGACAGTGACAGTGACGGGACGTGTTGAGACAGTGACGGGACGTGTTGAGACTGACGGGGCGTGTTGAGACAGTGACAGGACGTGTTGAGACAGTGACGGGACGTGTTGAGACAGTGACGGGGCGTGTTGAGACAGTGACAGTGACGTGTTGTGACAGTGACGGGACGTGTTGAGACAGTGACGGGGCGTGTTGAGACAGTGACAGTGACGTGTTGTGACAGTGACAGTGACGTGTTGTGACAGTGACGGGACGTGTTGAGACTGACGGGGCGTGTTGAGACAGTGACAGGACGTGTTGAGACAGTGACGGGACGTGTTGAGACAGTGACGGGGCGTGTTGAGACAGTGACGGGACGTGTTGAGACAGTGACGGGATGTGTTGAGACAGTGACGGGACGTATTGAGACAGTGACGGGACGTGTTGAGACAGTGACGGGACGTGTTGTGACAGTGACGGGGCGTGTTGAGACAGTGACGGGGCGTGTTGAGACAGTGACAGTGACGTGTTGTGACAGTGACGGGACGTGTTGAGACAGTGACGGGGCGTGTTGAGTGAGGGTGACGAGATACATATGTACATACAATCAAGTGAAGGGGGGAGAGGAGGAAGGGTGGGTGGGGGAAGAGAGGAGTAGTGGGTGTGGGAGGGGGGAGAGGAGGGGTGGGAGGTGGGGAGGGGCGGCTTGGGTGGAATATGAAGAGCTGCAGAGGGAGGAAGAGGTGTAACATGTTCGGAGAGAGAGAGAGAGAGAGAGAGAGAGAGAGAGAGAGAGAGAGAGAGAGAGAGTATTAGTATTCATTACCAGTACCCGATGTTGGAATTATTAAAGCCAGTTATCTCTCTCTCTCTCTCTTTCAACAGTGTAACCTTTCGACCCGGCCATAGTGTTGACAAAACAGAGGACTGTACTTGACATTTATATCCCACTAAGTTATTTCACCACTAACCATATATATCTATTAACTCCGTGTAATATAAATACACAAATGATAAAAGAAATAGATAAACAAATTGATAGAATAACTTAATGTGTAGTGATTATAATATATATGAACTGGAATATTGGGAAGATAATCTGGAAGGTTTAAAATAGCAATGGATTGTAAATTAATGAGTGGAATTGCCCTTAATAATAATAATAATAAATAGTTAAAAGTTTGCTAGTCAAGGGTGTGGATAGTGTTCAGTGCTCTGGAATATCTAGTTTTTGACCATGGCTCTCCCCCCTCTCCCCTCTCCCTTCTCCCCTCTCCCTTCTCCCCTCTCCCTTCTCCCCTCCTCCCCCCTCCCCCCCCCATCAACACTGAGGGTGGGGGTCCCTTTAACCACATCATATTTAAGGTGAAGTTGAGTGAGGTGGTGATGTGTGTGTGTGTGTGTGTGTGTGTGTGTGTGTGTGTGTGTGTGTGTGTGTCCTCAGTGAATACATCCCTGTCGCAGCTGTGATGACGACAGAGGGGGAACTCCAGGGTGGTGGGGGAGACTGATTCATAGAGGAGGGGGGTGAGGGAGGGAGAAGGCCCTTGGGGTAGAGTGAGAAAGAGGGTGAGGAGGTAGGAAGGGTGATGTAGGGAGTGATAACGTGTAAGAGATGAATCTCTCTCTCTCTCTCTCTCTCTCTCTCTCTCTCTCTCTCTCTCTCTCTCTCTCTCTCTCTCTCCAACAATACACTTATACAGAGAAACATTTTTTTTCTTCATGGTGTTCAGTGTAGTGTTATCCAGCCCAGCAAGAACAAGAACACGCAAGCACGAGAACACTTAATAAACGTCAAGTATAAATACAGAGTTAAAAGCACTTTAGTCCTTGAATTTGACGATAAGATACAATGACAAAGAAAAAATCACTTGATATAGCTTGTTGTGTACGTGTCTCTGTGTGTACGTGTGTGTGGGGGGGGGGGGGGGTCATCCGTTGCTGTACCGGAACTCCGTAATTTGCCGCGATTCGCAAATTCCTCGGGAAGTAATTTACTGTCGGAGTGTCTGGCTGACCATTCCACTCCTTCCTTCTTTGTCTCGTGGGTCACCATACTGCTTGATGGTGGAGGGGGGGGGGGGGGGGCTCTTCTTCCTCATGTCTCACCTTGTCTCTTTTCTTACCTACTTCCTCCTTCCCCCACCTCTCTCTCTCTCTCTCTCTCTCTCTCTCTCTCTCTCTCTCTCTCTCTCTCTCTCCGCCATCGCCTCTCACCATTAGAACTGGGGCCTATATGAACTGGAACCCGTTTTTCTTGGTTAAATTGGGGCCTATTAGAACTAGGCCCCACATGACCATTAGAGCTAGACCCCAACTCTGATATTTAGGTTAGGTTGTGTTGAGCTGGATTAGCTTGGGTTAAACTAGGTTAGGTTAAGTTAGGCTAGGTTGGATTAAGTTGTTAGGTTGCATTTAGTTAGATTAGGGCCCATTAGAACTGTGGGGCCCATTTAACCTGTCATTTTTAATCCTTCCCTCCCAGCTGGTGTAATAGGAACAGGGCTTTTCACTGGGCTACTCATGCTGATTCCCGGACTACGAAGGCTATTACTGGTGGCTGGAGGCGGTAAAGCCAGATCAGAATACCTCCTGAGGGTGTTGGCTGGCTTGGGAGAGGAGGTGGTGGGGGGGGGGGGGGGGAGCCAAGTCTCGGATTCTCAGAGATTGATATTTTTCCTTACCTTTTAACTGTAGATAAATATATTTCAAGAATAACAATACCGTGGTCTTAAGTGTTAATAAATAGAGAATATATATAACTACGGCCATTGATATATAATGTATGAAATATATCCCAAGTCATATATATTAAGAATTACAATATTGTGACTAAATCCACTAGAATATATTTCAAGCTAAACTAATATATTTCAAGAAAAAAATATGGCTCTAATTACTAATAACATCAATAAGACGTGAGTTAAGTTACCTTTGCCCCCGGTAGTGTGAGGTGAGGCCATGCAGGCATGCGCGTGTGGAGGATTGTGGCACGGGAGGGCATGACAGGTGTGCTCATGTGAAGGATTGTGGCATTTGAGGGCATGACAGGTGTGCACATGTGAAGGATTGTGGCACGTGAGGGCATGACAGGTGTGCACATGTGAAGGATTGTGGCACGTGAGGGCATGACAGGTGTACACGAGCTCTGTCTGGCACTCTAACCCAACGTGTGCATCGCTGGCTGGGTATTGTGGCACCTGACCTTAATCTTGGGACGGCTGAAATTTCCAAGTGATTCGTGTACCTGAACCAAGTGTGATGTAGAGAGATATGTTGTGGACAATAATAATAATAATAATAATAATAATAATAATAATAATAATAATAATAATAATAATAATACAAATAGTAATAATACGAATAATAATAATTCCATCCAGAAATACATTTATGGTATACAAATATAAAGGAACATCATAAATATTATACATTTTACATGGTAAGTTTATTATGTGCATTAATAATTCAACCAAACTGCATATTTTATACAGTGTTTCGTGCAGGCTTGTGACGTGTTCAAGGGAAAGATGATAATGCTGTTCAGACACACGGGGGCAGGGTTATATGTCTGTCTGTCTGTCTGTCTCAGTTTCTACATGTCTGTCTTGGTGTTTTAAGAGAGTGAGAAACACCCTCCCCCACTAGGTCATTGTTACCTGGTCACTCCTGTTAGGTCATTGTTTCCTGGTCACTCTTGTTAGGTCGTTATGTTACCTGGTCACTCCTGTTAGGTCATTATGTTACCTAATGGATATAGAATACACAGTAAATATTTTAACTCCTTTACCTTGAGGAATATATCATAAACTCCCCCCCCCCCCCCCCAACACCGACTGTAAGCTTGTCTGAATCCTAACGTTGGATCACCTGAAGATTAGGCACCCAAGTTTATATCACCTGATGATTGAACACCCTAGCTTGTATCACCTTCTGTTGAAATAAGCTGGAATGTCTAATCTTCAGGTGAACTAAACTTGGGTGTTCAATCTTCAGGTGAACTAAACTTGGGTGTCTAATTGTCAAGTGATACTCAATATTATTCCATTCAAATTTCTATGACTTTATCTTCAAGTAAATAGTCTCTTAACTCTTAACACACACACACACACACACACACACACACACACACCTGAATGAATGGGAAGCCTTGCATGAATATCAATGATCTCAAGGTTCTGGCGCAGTAAACGTCTAAATTATGTCGGATTCTCTTTGTGTAGTTGAGAGAGAGAGAGAGAGAGAGAGAGAGAGAGAGAGAGAGAGAGAGAGAGAGAGGATCTCGCATGTCCACCACCATTACCACCACTACCACAACCACCACTACCACCACCACCCACGTCTTCATATATAGTTTTTCTAATTCTCTCTCTCTTTCTTCCTTCCTTCAATACAATGTTTTCAATCCCCCCTTTCCTTCCTCCATTTCCTTCCTTCCTTCCCCCTTTCCTGCCCCCTTTCCTTCCTTCCTTCCCCCTTTCCTTCCTTCAGATTATTTTTTCTTAAAGCATCATCTTCTTACTGTTATATCAAGTCTAATCTTGTTATGGGTCTATTATTGATATTGATTACGCTATTTGTCCGGCTATTTTGGAGTTATTAAAGCCTATCATATCTTTGTAATCATACGTGTATTTAAAGCATTTATTATTAGTAAATATATTTGTGATGTTTATTTTAGTTATCAAGTTAATTTTTGTGTTATGGATAAGTATGGTATTTTTTTTTATTATAATGAAACTTCGATTAAACGGACTATGGAGAGGAATGTTCGTTATACCGAGTGTTCGTTAGATGTGATACCCCCCCATTATAACGTATAATATGGAAAGAGAAGTCCGTTATACCGAGGAGTCTGTTATATGGAGGTTTTACTGTTTTTGTTTTTTGTACAATATTTAATTCTTCTTTTTATTGTTATTTATTATTCAGTTTGATTTACGTCACTGTTCTCCTCCTCCCCACTCCTCCCCACTCCTCCTTCCCACTCCCCCCTCCCCCCCCTCCTTCCCCCACAACAGCAACTCTGCCATTGATAAATTTTCTCGCCTTTTTCCTCTCAAACTTTTTAATGAACTTTGGTTGTGGGGAATTGGTGTGAGGTTTTGTTGCTCAGAGGTGTGTGTGTGTGTGTGTGCCCTGTTTCAGTTTTGTAAAGGTTGCGGTGGCAGAGCTGTTAGGATACTCACCTCTCGTCCTAAGGGGAGTTGGTTTGATCCCATGGTATATACAGAGATATACAGTTTGTGAAGTAAAGACGATCTAGTGTATTGTTGGTAACCCTCTCTCACTTGACGCACCTAAGGTTTTGTATTACAGTATGTTGTATTCTCACCCTTAACAGGTAATCACAGGTGTAGGATCCCACAATATGGTATTTAGAGTCTTAGTTGTTATTTACATGATTGACCTTTTCTGATGCTTTTACCGCAGGTGGAGTATAAACGGTTATTAGTGAAAGATATATACGTGTTGTATAGAGTGAGGATGGTGTACTATGTGAAGTTTTTAGGAAGAGTCTAACCTAACCCAACCTAACCTAACCCAACCTAACCTAACCCAACCTAACCTAACCCAATCTATCCTAACCCAACCTAGCCCAACCCAACCTAACCCAACCCATAAACGACATAGATATCGGCATAGACAGCAACATAAGTAAATTTGCTGATGATACTAAAATAGGACGTGTTATCAAATCTGACGAGGACTCGACAAAACTACAGGAAGATCTAAACAAATTTTTCGAATGGTCTGAAAAATGGCAGATGAAATTCAACATCGACAAATGTAAAGTACTCAGTATAGGAAATGTAAACAGGGAAACCAGATACCAGATGAACAACGATGCCATAGAGAAATCCGACTGCGAGAGAGATTTAGGAGTAATGATAAGTAGGAACCTTAAGCCAAGTAAACAATGTGTTTTTGCTCGTAACAAGGCTAATAAAGTACTTGGGTTCATACAAAGGAGTGTTAGTTACAAGACTAGCGAGGTCATCCTAAAACTGTATCTTGCTCTTGTGAGACCACACCTGGATTACGCAGTCCAGTTCTGGTCACCGTATTACAGAATGGATATAGAATCCTTGGAGAGAATTCAGAGGAGAATGACAAGACTAATCCCGGGTATTAGGAACCTTGAGTATAGAGACAGGTTAAAGCATCTTAATTTGCACTCCCTTGAGAGACGTAGAGCGAGGGGCGACCTGATAGAGGTGTATAAGTGGAAGGCAGGGCTAAACAAAGGGGACATTACAAAGGTACTCAAATTATCCAACCAGGAGCGAACTCGTAACAATGGTTTTAAATTGGACAAATTTAGATTTAGGCGTGAAATAGGTAAACACTGGTTTGGAAACAGAGTAGTGGATGAATGGAACAAGTTACCAAATATCATCATTAACTCGAATACGCTGAATTGCTTCAAGCATATGTTGGATGCTCATATGAGCAATAGGGGTTGGGTGTCAACGGGACTGCCCAGTATGGGCCAATAGGCCCGCTGCAGTTTCCTCCATTCTTATGTTCTTATGTTCTTAACCCAACCCAATCTAACCTAACCCAATCTAACCCAACCTAACCTAACCCAATTTAACCTAACCCAACCTAACTCAACCCACTCTAACCTAGCCTAACCTAACCCATTACCCCTTTACTGTATCCCAACACCACTGTAACAATACCACACAATACCACTACACTACCTCCCACTGCACTGCCTTCCACCATCTTTTTTTATATACAGTCCCTAAGGCAACATGTATACGTTTCTCCTGGTCGTTTACACACACTGAAATAACCAGAGTATCGGATCACAGTTCGGTACAGCTATTTCCCTACCCCGGTGCGAGACAAAGAATTACATAGTCGTGTTTGTGATTCGTTCATCATTCCGGAACAGATTCGTGATTCATTTTTATTTTGCCTTTTTTTTTGGGGGGGGGGGGGGGTCTGTCTGTCTGCCTGCCTGCCTGCCTGCCTGCCTGCCTGTCTGCCTGCCTGCCTGCCTGCCGTGCCGTCGTCTTACACCCTTTAGGTCTTCTCGTGTAACAAACTTTACAGAGACCATTTCACAAGGATTTTACAGTTGGCCAGCCGGTGTTTCCCAGTGTGTGTGTGTGTGTGTGTGTGCTACAGGGATCTGCAACCTGTATTTTCCGTAGCCAATGGTGGAATGTGTGTCTGAGGTGTGTTAGGTGCTCTTGTGTATCGACAGGGAATGTGTTGAAGGATGTTAAGGTGACTGGAATGTGCTTAAGGTTATGTAGTGCGGTGGTAAGTATGTGTAGGGTGTGTTTAGGAGGAGGATGAAGGGAATGTTGGGAATGTGCTGAGGGTGTGGTGGAATGTGCTTGCAAGATGTGTAATAAGCATGTTGAAGTTGCTTGGAATCTGCTGGGAGGTAGTTAGTGTAATTTTTGGAGAGTGCAAGGATGTGTAGCGTAATGACTTGTGGAATGTGCCTGACAGTGTAAATTAGGCTCTGGGATGTGTAGGATGTGTGGTGAGGTAGGTGGTGGGTTGGAGGGGGTGTGGTTGGTGGGGTGTGGAAGGGTGTGGCTGGTGGAATGTCGGGGAAGGAGGGGGAGGGTTTGTACATGAGGTCAGTAGGATGGTAAGGGGAGGAGGGTGGAAGGGGGTAAGGGATGGGGAGGGTGGAAGGGGGTGAGAGAGGGGAGGGGAGGGGGGAAGAGGGAAGGGGTGAGGTAGTGTCCTTCACGGTGGTAGAGACAGACTGTAAGCTCGCTGGACCATCTTTTCGTGACCCCCTCCCCCACCTCCTCCCTCCCTACCCCCTAACGTGGCTCTGGGGTGGGGGGGGGGAGGGGAGGAAAGGCAACACGAGAGGAGGAGAGGGAAGACATAAAGGGAAGAGGAAGAGGACGATAGCGTGTTTTGCATGTAGGAGGAAGATCAGGATAATCCCACAACAAATTGCCAAGATGATTAAAATCGCCAGTTATTTATTCATGGGTAATTGTGGAGGGTGTGTGATCCATGGTGTGTAAATAATGGTAAATGGCGGAGGGAGGTCATCATTTCTTCTCGTTTCTCTTTATCAGGACGCTAGCCTTGAGGGAGAGGGGGTGGGGCTGCCTTGTGTGGGTGTGTGGGTGGGTGGGGGAGGCCACATTGAGGAAGAGGTACAGGTGGATACAGCTAGCATTAGGCACAGCTATGATCAGGTAGGTCTGTTTGGAGGTAATGCTAACAGGAGGGTACAGAAAGTAGAAGTTACAGCTAGTAGGGGTACAGAAAGTAGAAGTTACAGCTAGCAGGAGACGCATCAAGCAGGCAGTACAACTTCATTAACTGAGTGACAGGGATAGGGAGGTAGGGAGGGAGGGTGAAGGAGGAGGAGGAGGAGGTGTAAGCTCAGGAGACCAGGTAACTACATCATGTGTGTTACGGTCGGGTTGTTATAGTCACCCACTGTGTCGAGTACTGTGGTGTTACCCTAAAGTAGTGCCATTGTTCCCTGGAGTAAATAATACCCTGGGGTGGAAACACTCAAGAGGTGAAGAGACTTGTATTATTATTATTATTATTATTATTATTATTATTATTATTTAGTTGTAGTGGTGGTGGTAGGGGGCGGGGGGATAATGGTGGGAGTTTCCGGTCGCATTATCTTACTGTTTACGTTAATAAATTGGAAGTCATTAGTTCGTATACTGTCAAGGTTGAGCTGGAAGGACACTCGGCATTACAGGAGTCACCAAGAGACCTTTTAGGCGCCGCAGAACTAGTGTTTATAACATATCAAATTGGGTAACGTTCACTTTACATCCAGGACAAGATATGCTAGGGACATTTTCAACATCATACAGTGTTTATGACATGAGAGGTTCAGATCACTCAACATGCAGAACACGATACACTATGGACGCCTTTACAAACGTTTAAAACATGGACAACACAACAAGTGAAACCGTAGATATTCTCATGTAGTTAAACCCTTGTGTATATTTTTTACAGCATGTCTAGCGTTAACTTCACTCAACATCTCGGGTAATATCTACAAGACTGTGATCACCAATACACGACCCGGTGTTTATAGGTTGTGAGGTAGAGTCTTAAGGGCACTCGACACACGGCACAAAAGCCACAAGACTCAATATGAAGGTTATCAACAATACACACCCTGTCTTGTAACGACGCGGGGTATTCAGGGTGCTTTTAAGGCCGCCATTGTGAGGCTGCTATACGGGCAGTACTTGTGGCGTTAGATTTCCAAGTGAATGGGCGTGCAGGTCATTAGTGGAGCGTTATTACTGTGGGGCAGCGGGTGAGTGGCCACTTGTAGCTCTGGATGAGGCACTTGTGTTGGCCGCCCTCCCGGGGAATATGTTTCTTCCCTCCGACCATTGTTTTCCTGTTTTTAAAGGGGTGTTGCTGCTAGCTTTCTGTATATACATCAGTGTCGTGGGTATATGTACTGAGTGTAGGGTATATTCTGGTATATTTTGTTCCGGGGCATGAACTAATACCCTGACTTACTGTGTACTGAGTTAACGTTAGATTTTGGCTCGGTATGGTTAGGTTAGGTTAGGTTAGATAAGGTTAGGTTAGGTGGTATGCTGTGATGTGAAAATTAGTCACTTTAGTTCCCACATTACAGGGCACAGTGTCAGTATCCTGTAATCTTGAATATCTTCGAGTTTATGGTATACTGTGAGCCTCTGTATTAGGATTAATGCCTTGTGGAGAGTAACTGAATTATTTGAATGTTTCCCTGAACTGTGGTATTTTAACCCTTTGATGTCTATGTTTTAACCCTTTGATGATGTTAGTTTAACCCTTTGAGGACGGTGAATTAACCCTTTGAGGACGGTGAATTAACCCTTTGAAGATGATATAATACTTGTAATCCCTTTGAAGATGATGGTTTAACCCTTTAATGTCGATGGTTTAACGTTTAACCCTTTGAGGACTGTGACTTAACCCTTTGAGGAGGAGGATTTAACCCTCTAATGACAACGGTTTAACATACTGACTGTTTGATTTCCTTAAAGTCAAAAGTTTAACTCCTCAAGGATAAAAGTTAAAACCATTGTTCTCAAAGGGGTTTATTCATCATCGTCAAAGGGTTGGGTCACCGTTCTCAGAGGGTTAAGATGCTTATAACATGCTGATAAGGGCATTACCTACCCTCGTCACTGGCTCCATAACTCACCACACTGACTCTGTATTAGGTACTGTGTTGTGGGGAAGTGTCATACCATCATTCACACACACATACACACACTGTAATTAATGTGTTTATTGTAATATTAAACTTCATTACATTGTTTGGTACATTGTAACCTGAGATCCAATGATGTCTGTAGCCAGTTCACGGGAATTGTTAAGAGACAGAGTGGTGGTGTGTCGTTACTTAACATTTTCCCCTCACCTCCACCCCTCATCTACCTGACCTCCACCCCTCATCTACCTCACCTCCACCCCTCATCTACCTCACCCCACCCGTCCTTACCCCTCACACACCCTTATCCTTACCCCCATCCTCCCTTACCCCTCACACGCCCCTTATCCCTACCTTTTTACCCCCACCCTCATACCCCCTTATCCTCCACCCCCTGCACCCTTACCCACGAGAGGAAATAAAAGTTGCTCCAGTTAATAAAAGATATTTTGCCAACTGTTTGGGAAAAGTTGTCTTAATTTTTCCCCCCAGTGAGCCAGATCCGAGGGAAGTTGATCTCGGGGACGGGGCGACGTCGGGGCTGGGTGGGGCGGGGTGGCGTCGGGGCGATGGGTTCGGGGATTAATAGTTAAAAGAACTTATTTTTGTCTATCATTAATGTCAGGTTAGAATAGGTTAGGTTAGGTTAGAATGGGCTAAATTAGTTTAGTTTAGTTTAGGTTAGGTTAGGTTAAGTTAGGTTAGGTTAGGTTACATTGTACCATCATGATTGTTACAAGGCTACACAGTCCAATCCTCACCAAAACTCTGACATCATCATCATCATCACATAGAGGCCCTCATACCCGAAGCTTCCTCATGTGTGTGTGTGTGTGTTCAATAGCCGGTTCTGTGGGTGTCATGGCCGGGAATTGTCCTCATTGGCTATAGAACATTTCAGTAACACATTCATCAGTAACACAATTCCCTCACTTCCTCCCGGATATGTTACGTGTATAGGAGAGACAGATATAGATGTTTATATATATCTTCTCCTATACGGGATATAAGAACATAAGAACATAAGAATGGAGGAAACTGCAGCGGGCCTATTGGCCCATACTGGGCAGTCCCGTTTACACCTAACCCCTATTGCTCATATGAGCATCCAACCTATGTTATGAAAGCAATTCAGCGTCCTTCGAGTAATGCATGATATTGGTAAATTGTTCCATTCATCCACTACTCTGTTTCCAAACAGTGTTTACCTATTTTCACGCCTAAATCTAAAATTTGTCTAATTTAAAAACCAATGTTAAGAGGTCGCTCTCCTGGTTGGATAGTTTGAGTAACCTGGTAATGGTCCCCTTTGTTAGGCCCTGCCTTCCACTTATACACTCTATTCAGGTCGCCCCTTCGCTATAGTCTCTCCAAGGGAGTGCAATTAAGATGCTTTAACCTGTCTCTATACTCAAGGTTCCTAATGCCCGGGATTAGTCTTGTTCATTCCCTTCTGAATTCTTCCAAGGATTCTATATCCAATTCTGTAAATTGACGGGACCAGAATGAACTGCGTAATCCAGGGTGGTCTCATCAAGAGCAAGGATTACAGTTGTAGGATGACTCGCTATCTTGTAACTAACACTCCCTGTATGAACCCAAGTACTTTATTAGCCTTGTTACGAGCAAAAACACATTGTTATTTGGCTTAAGGTTCCTATTATCATTACTCTAAATCTCTCTCGCAGTCGGATTTCTCTAGGCATCGTTGTTCATCATGGTATCTGTGTCCCTGTTTACATCTCCTAATACTGAGTACTTTACATGTGTCGACCCTCGTGAATTCATCTGCCATTTTTCAGACCATTCGAAAAATTTGTTTAGATCCTCCTGTAGTTTTGCCGAGTCCTCGTCAGATTTGATAACACGTCCTATTTTAGTATAGTATAGTATAGGTAGGAGTTATATATGCGGTATATGATTAAATTACGTCATATAATAAAGGTAGAGAAATTATATAACGGTAATAGATAGTTATATTAGTCCTCCTATACGATTATATAGTATAGGTAGGAAAGTAATATAACAATAATATAGTCAATTATATCCCTCAATACGTAATAAATGATGAAATTGAAGTATTATCGTTATTAAACATTCGGTAAGGTATACGGAATAACTTTGTGAATGGCGCTCCGTATATGAAACAGGGGGTGGGGGCAGATGTATGAATGGACGGGTAAACGTATGGACAGATGTATAATATAACAGGTGTGTTGATGGTTCCTCTCCTCCTCTTTCCTTCCCCACCTCCACCTGCCCTCATCCCTACCGCCCCCACCTCCCTCTCATGCCCCCCCAGACGCCCCCCCCCCCCACACGCCCCCCCCCACCTCCTCCACACACCGCCGCCACTAACTTGATATATCCTCATTATCTTAACTCACTCTTAACCTTGATAATAAACTTTGTTCCTCGACTTGTCTATTACTGAATAACCGAGTCTTGAGTTTTTAGTGTGGAAAACTTGATCAAGAATAGGAGTCTAGATTTTCTGGTGTGTGTGAGAGTGTGTGAGAGAGAGAGAGAGAGAGAGAGAGAGAGAGAGAGAGAGAGAGAGAGAGAGAGAGAGACTGTGAAGCAAAAGAAGCACCGGATGCTGACAGTGCTTCCGGTGGGGAAGTTCCGGGTGGTGTGTGTGTGTGGGAAGCCCTCGTCGCCAAGGTCACCTCCCATCACCGAATGGTTTTAATTACTAATAACTCTGTACGTGGCTGAATTGATGTATATATATATACTTACAAGGACACTTACAATGATGGCGGCCTCTGATCATGAGTCCATAAGAATGTTTTATGTTACTTATTACTTGAAGTGCCTTTCTGACCTGGAATGTACACCTGTTATGTGACCTCCTTTGTTCAGCTGCACGTCAAATGGACCCCAGTCCTAATAGACCCCAGTTCTGTTAGACCCATGTCCTAATAGACTCCAGTTCTAATAGACCCCTAGTCCTAATAAACCCCCTGTACTAATAGTCCCCATGTCCTTACAGACCCTCTGTCCTAATATTCCCTGTCTTAATAGACCCTCTGTTTTAGTAGACCCCATATCCTAATAGACCCCTGTTCTAATAGACCCCGTGTCCTAATAGACCGCCCTGTCCTAATAGACCCCAATTCTAATGGACCCCATGTTTTAATAGAACCCCAGTCCTCATAGACCCCTGTCCACCCCCTGTCCTAATAGACCCCTGTTTTAATAGACCCCAGTTCTAGTAGGCCCCTTGTTCTATTAGACACCAGTCCTAATAGACCCCCTGTCCTAATAAATCCAGACCTAAGCTAACCTAACCTAACCTTGAGTATTGGTGTTGTTGCTTTAGAACGGGGATTCACCACTATGGATTAAGAAAGTGTCTTAGGAGGAGGATTTGGGGGCCACACTACCAGTCATCGATGGTGGTGGTGGTGATGATGGTAGTGGTGATAGTGATAATGGTGGTAGTGGTGATAGTGATAATGGTGGTAGTGTCGCTTAGAGTGTGTGTGTGTGTGTGTGTGTGTGTGTGTGTGTGTTTATCCTCACTTTCCTTTACTGTCGGGTTGCGGCCATTTGCCTTTCTGTACATTTCCACAGACAGGACATTTGATCTCTCTCTCTCTCTCTCTCTCTCTCTCTCTCTCTCTCTCTCTCTCTCTCTCTCTCTCTCTCTCTCTCTCTCTTTTTTGATGGAACAGTGAAAGAGCATCAACATTTAAGCACTTTTTTTCCTCCCTCCCTCCCTCCAACAGTGCTGCACAGGTTTGGTTTGGATGCTCTAGCTATTGCATAAATAAGGTTGTTTTTCAGGAGAGAGAGAGAGAGAGAGAGAGAGAGAGAGAGAGAGAGAGAGAGAGAGAGAGAGAGTATAGGTGTGTGGGGGGGGGGGGGGGGGGGTATCCTGGAGTCCTTAATTAACCTTTACTTCATTCTCCTCACCTGTATATTGTTCCTGCTTTACTCTTTGCTTCAGTTGCTTCACCTTACCAGCGAGAAGTTCACACACTCACCTGTCGAAAGGTTGAGAGGTCAGTATACACGGATACATCTGCCACCACCACTCACGACCCCACCCATGACTCCACCACCACCACTCACGACCCCACCCATGACTCCACCACCACCACTCACGACCCCACCCATGACTCCGCCACCACTCACGACCCCACCCATGACTCCACCACCACTCACGACCCCACCCATGACTCCACTACCACTCATATCTCCACCACAAATGTCCTCCCACCAACGCACACTTCTCCACAACCCACGACCTCACCACCCACTCCCCCACCAGTCACCACCCACACCCCCACCACCCACTCCCCCACCCCCCCACCAACCACCCCCACCCCCCCACCACCCACTCCCCCACCACCCACTCCCCCACGTCCTCACCACCCACACCACCCACGACCCCACCACCCACGACCCCACCACCCACGACCCCCACCACCCACGAACCCCACCACCCACGACCCCCACGACCTCACCACCCACACCCCCACCACCCACACCCCCACCAACGCCACCCATTCGCCCTCTTTCGCTAGACACACACTACTTAGCTATGTGAGTCAGGTCTTCCTAAAGCTGCTCTTGAGGTAAAAGGTTAAATTAGGTTAAGTAAGGTCAAGGTCAATCTCAATTTCGTCGCCTAATGAGGGAAGTCCACGAGCATTTTAGGTTAGGTTGGGTCAGGTTAGGTTAGGTTAGGTCAGGTCAGGTCAGGTTAGGTTAGTTTAATTTTTGTTTGGTTACTTTAGGTCAGATTATGTTTTGTTAGGTTAGATTAAGTAAAGTTTGATTAGTTTGAAATATATTAGGGGGTGACCTCGTCCATCTTCCATTAAAGATGATAAGTTAATGTATAATTATGTCCATGTTACCATCCACACTCATCACCCACACTCACCACCCACACTCATCACCCACAATCACCACCCACATTCATCACCCACGCTCACCACCCACACTCATCACCCACAATCACCACCCACACTCATCACCCACGCTCATCACCCACAATCACCACCCACACCCATCACCTTTATAGTGTACACTGGTATGGGCCCACACGTGCTGCCTGCCGCCCTTTGAGTACATCTTATTGTTTAGCTTCTACCTGTAGGCGCCGTCTACCCCAGGTGATACGAGGAAGGTGTTTTAAAGGGTCCGTTTTTCGGTAGAAGGATAAATCGTGGCGAAATTCACCTCCGGGACTATTATAGGGTATTGGCGAGTAGGGTTAAAACCGAGATAAGGAAAGCAAAGAGGAATAATGAGGTAAGGATAGCAAGGGAGGCAAAGACAAACCCCAAAGGATTCTACCAAATGTACCAAACTAAAACACGAGAAAAGATTGGACCAATACGGTCAGACTCCGGCGAGCTCACTGATAACGACGGAGAAATGAGCAATAATTTGAATAAATATTTTTCAACAGTTTTCACCAGCGAAAATTTAAACATGATACCCGAGGCACCGACTCTATTCAGAGATAGTGAAGAAAACAAACTAAGTGAGATAGTAGTGACTAGTAACGATGTTAGTAAGCAAATAGACAAACTAAAGCCTAATAAGTCACCTGGTCCCGATGAGATATTTGCCAGAGTATTAAAGGAATGTAAGGAAGAGCTTAGTATGCCCTTAGCAAAGTTGTTTAACATGTCCTTAAAAACAGGTGTAGTACCAGAATCCTGGAGGATAGCGAATGTAATACCGATCTTCAAGAAGGGGGATAGATCACTATCCTCTAACTACCGCCCAATCAGTCTAACATCAATAGTAGGCAAATTACTGGAAGCAATCATTTCAAACTCTATTCGAAATCACCTGGAGAAGCACAGATTGATCAATGATTCCCAGCATGGCTTCACAAGCGGACGTTCTTGCCTAACTAATCTATTAACATTCTTTTCATCAGTTTTCGAATCAGTGGACGAGGGGCACAATTATGATGTGGTATATCTCGACTTTAGCAAAGCCTTCGACAGAGTACCCCACGAAAGACTAATTAGAAAGGTAGAAGCTCATGGCATCAAAGGTGACATCCTTAAATGGATTAGGGCGTGGTTACAGGACAGGAAACAGCGTTGAGCATTAACGGCACTAAGTCCCATTGGAGCAACGTCACAAGTGGAGTTCCCCAAGGCTCAGTACTTGGACCATTATTGTTTATTATATACATAAACGACATAGATATCGGCATAGACAGCAACATAAGTAAATTTGCTGATGATACTAAAATAGGACGTGTTATCAAATCTGACGAGGACTCGGCAAAACTACAGGAGGATCTAAACAAATTTTTCGAATGGTCTGAAAAATGGCAGATGAAATTCAACATTGACAAATGTAAAGTACTCAGTATAGGGAATGTAAACAGGGAAACCAGATACCAGATGAACAACGATGCCATAGAGAAATCCGACTGCGAGAGAGATTTAGGAGTAATGATAAGTAGGAACCTTAAGCCAAGTAAACAATGTGTTTTTGCTCGTAACAAGGCTAATAAAGTACTTGGGTTCATACAAAGGAGTGTTAGTTACAAGACTAGCGAGGTCATCCTAAAACTGTATCTTGCTCTTGTGAGACCACACCTGGATTACGCAGTCCAGTTCTGGTCACCGTATTACAGAATGGATATAGAATCCTTGGAAAGAATCCAGAGGAGAATGACAAGACTAATCCCGGGTATCAGGAACCTTGAGTATAGAGACAGGTTAAAGCATCTTAATTTGCACTCCCTTGAGAGACGTAGAGCGAGGGGCGACCTGATAGAGGTGTATAAATGGAAGGCAGGGCTAAACAAAGGGGACATTACAAAGGTACTCAAATTATCCAACCAGGAGCGAACTCGTAACAATGGTTTTAAATTGGACAAATTTAGATTTAGGCGTGAAATAGGTAAACACTGGTTTGGAAACAGAGTAGTGGATGAATGGAACAAGTTACCAAATATCATCATTAACTCGAATACGCTGAATTGCTTCAAACATAGGTTGGATGCTCATATGAGCAATAGGGGTTGGGTGTAAACGGGACTGCCCAGTATGGGCCAATAGGCCCGCTGCAGTTTCCTCCATTCTTATGTTCTTATGTTCTTATGTAGTTGGGGGAGGGGGTTGTGGTGGGGGGAGAGGGGGGTTGTGGTGGGGGAGAGGGGGGGGTTGATGGTCGTGGGGGAGGGGATGATGAAGATGCGGACATATATTGGTACCTGACTCTGTTTCCTCACGGGTTGTCAGTAAATATTGTCTTAAAGGAAGGTGAATGTAAAATACCTTATACATTAATCGTAATTGAAACTTGGAATGGAGAAATTATTATGCATTGACGCATGAATGAGTATAATAATATGAATAGGTCATTTTATTTAACCCTAAGGCGCTTTTATTAATTATTTTTAAGTACTACCCATTGATTTTAATTCCATAAGCGTCACCTCAATAAAAAATAAAAGTGTAAATGATATCGTTTGTAAATTAAAATGAATTACTTTTATAGATAAATCACTTGAGAAGGGAAAAAATAAACCAAGTATTTGCTTCTTTTCTTGAACTCTCTCTTGGGTCATAAGTTCTTGTTCTCCCTGAAGCTTTCTTTGTCTCTTAATGTATTTGTTATTGTTGTTGTTGGACTAGAGTAATTACTAACCTACTTATGTTCTTAATGATCTTAATAATTGTTGAAGCTCAGTAAGTATATTATAGCGTCAACAAAGATCTTTAAGTGAGGGGAAGTTGTTGTGTGTAGGAAGGAATATGATGACCTAGATTGTGGAAATAGTGAAGCAAATTCTTTCTTTCTTACGGGAAAAGCTTTTATTCCTTAAATTATTGTGTATACTACATCACTTGAGGTAGAGCCAGGACAGTTAGGTACAAGTGTGTGTGTGTGTGTGTGTGTGTGTGTGTGTGTTTTACTCTTTTTACTATTTTATTCTTATGACCATCTTCCTCCTCCCCCCCTCCCTCTATCTCTCTTTCTTCCACCACCCCCCTCCCCTCCCCTCCGTGCCCCGTTCCTTCCAGCGTGGACCCAAAAACTGCAGGTCGGCCCCCCCCCCCCCCCAGCCGTCATTGTACCCAGTGGACTGTATGTGGCGCAGGCGGTGATCACTCACGTGTTGTAGGTCGGTGCAGGGACCAGGGCTATTGTGTGTGTGTAATAATAATAATTAACGGTTTATTGAAAAAGTTCTGCAGCCCGAAGGCTGAAAATATACACTGGACATAAATGACTTCTTTCATACATTAACATCGGTGGTTTAACAAAAGCCTACAGATTAATGTTTACAGTCGAGGTCACGTAGATCTTGTGCACTGAGGTGTTGAACAGCAGACACGTAGTGTAGTAAATCCCTCACAGATGGTGTTATGAGGGGCCTGACGTGGTGTAATAGTTCCCTCACCGATGGTGTTAAGAGGGACCTGACGTGGTGTAGTAATTCTCTCACAGACGGTGCTATGAGGAACCTCACTTGATGCTGTAGCAACTCATTCGCTGCGTGGTGTCGTAGAATCATGGGGACACCACGTGGTCTGGTGTCACAGGACCTCACTCACTCAAGTGAGGTCCACACCTCACTCACTCAAGTGAGTGAGGTTTGGTCCCAGGCCTCCCTATCGTGTTGTGGAGTCTCAGGGGCAGTGATCACTGGGTACCTGGGACCTCACTATGTGAAGGTTAGCTTGGGTACGACTCAGCTGTTACTGTTGAGTTGTTTTTCACTGACATGAGCACCGTTCTCCACTATTCAACACTGGTTCCATTCCTTTCCTAAATAAAATAGTAACTTCTGGCGAGAACTTGTTGATATTCCGGTGGGGAGGAAGGGTTCAGGGGAGGGAGTTGGTACGGGCCAACTTTACACTGTTCCCTGAGGAGCGTCAGGTACGTCTTGACCCTTCGGTGTGTGTCGTTTTCGTTCTCATGTTGATAATTTGGGCTGCTGACTCAACCACAACACATACATACATACCATCACAATTAGTCGCCCTCATCACAATATTGAATCATACCTACACAATATATAAAGACGTACAACTCTGACGAAAACAATACAAGACTAATTCTGGTTTTCTTCTCCGGTGACCTGATTTCAAACCCTCTGATGACGTCACATTGCATCGTCAACACCAATACAACTGGGATCAGGGAGAGATGTTGTCATGGTAACCAGATGGTGAGGGAGAGAAAGGAGAATGATGGAAAGGTCTTAGATGTTGGAAGACCTGGATTTTAAAGAGGGATTTAGGTCTTAGTTGACTGGGAAAAAAAAAAGAGAGAGAGAGAGAGAGAGAGAGAGAGAGAGAGAGAGAGAGAGAGAGAGAGAATTTCCTCCAGTTGTCAACATCTCACACGGTAAAAAGTAAACACACAGGCTTATCCAGTACTATTGTGGACTGACCTACAGAGTGGTGTGGACGGTGGCAGCCAGGTCATAGAAGTATATATTGTTACCTGTCTATGTTTACACCTGGTTGTCTGGTTAATGATCATAATATAATACGTAATAACTCCCACAGTGGCTATGCAGATATCCTTTCCTGTGTAATTTTCCTGGAACTCTTTATTTTACTGCAACAATACAGTATTTACAGGAGGAAAACATTTATTTTCTATATATATAACCAACAATGGTCTTCGGATACAAGCGGGCGACAATATCGTCTGTAAGCCATTTAGTAATTGGTTAGACCCTGAAGAGAAGGCATTGGAACATCATTTGGTTATAGTGAGCTGCGTCGTCATCATCATCATCACTACATTCTTGCGGTCATCATCACCATCACAGTCACTGCTGGAATCTCACAATGACCATCATCACTATCATCATCACCATCACCACATCTGTGACCAAAGACTATGCCATCGACTCCTCCATTATCCCCTCATCTTCATCCGTTTACTCCCACCATCCACATCCACCACCATCATTCACTACCACCAACATCCACTACCCCACCACCATCCACTACCCCACCACCATTCACTCCAACTTTTACTACCGCTACTACCACAATCACCACACCACAATCACCACACTACTATCACCCACATCACCATCACACCACATCACCATCACACCACACCACCATCACCACACCACTATCACCACACTAGCAAAGCGTGGTGTAGGGTGCAGACAGCAGGGCCCGGGTTGGGAACTCTCCAGCCTCTGTCATATTGATTTTCTACATATCCAGGTCAGGGCCGCGGCCACCAGCTGGTCTGTCTGTTCGATATTGTCATGATGGTGCTGACACTCCTGACGGCGTGTTGTCATGATGGTGCTGACACTCCTGACGGCGTGTTGTCATGATGGTGCTGACACTCCTGACGGCGTGTTGTCATGATGGTGCTGACACTCCTGACGGCGTGTTGTCAGGGTAGTGCTGACACTCCTGACGGCGTGTTGTCAGGGTAGTGCTTACACTCCTGACGGCGTGTTGTCAGGATGGTGCTGACACTCATGACACACTTGCCCTCGCGTGTATTGTCATGGTGAGGCTGACGTCCATGACTCATCCCTAGCATTTGTTGTCACGTATGTTATGGTGTCACTATCACCCTAGAGTGGCAGGTGAGAGTGTCGTGAGGTTAGAACACAACACAGTCCAGTAAACATCGCCGTGTGTGTGTGTGTGTGTGTCAGTAATGTAACTTGGATCAGAAATTTCCATACGCTATATTGTTTTTGTCCATTTGTTCCTCTTATTGTCTTGTTTATGAATATATCAGAACAGCTGTGAATGAAATTGTTTTTGTTTTTTTGGTTTTTATTTATTCTTATATTATTTTTATTATTATTTATGAAGAATATCCCAAAGCGAGATATTGGTGGTGATGTGTAAACAGAGTCTGAATATTATTGGAACCACTAGAGTTGAGTGTGTAATGTAGAGGCAAGATTTTTACCTTCTAAAAGACACTTCATAACACACACACACACACACACCTTCTCTCAGTGTTTTGTGAGACACCGACGGAAATTGTGTTTGTAGTATTATTTGTGTATAACTGTATATTTCACCCCGGAGATAACTTTATATATTTCAGGGGTTGTAAAGCACCGTTTGTTTATTTTACTCTTAACCAGTTAGTGGGACGCCAGACGAAATGGTTCTTGTTCTTCCAGGACTGTAACTTTGTGTGTGTGTGTGTCGCGTCGTGTCGTGTCTGGGGGATTTGTCACAGCATTAATTGGACGAAAATTACTCCGACGGCTGACACTGTGTGACATGACGGACTTGTTAAAACACACACACACACACACACACACACACACGTAGTTTAACTAAATGCACTAATTTCATACTTCACCAAAATTAATGAATGCTTTATAAGAGTGAAAGAAGATGAATAACACTAGTGTATACAGAGGTGACGAGGCAGTAAATGTATAACACGATGATGATAATAATAATAATAATAATAATAATAATACAGAACAGTACAGGTGAAGACTCTGGATCACACGTGCAGCCCTAAGCTTGTACAGGTGAAGGCTCTGGATCACACGTGCAGCCCTAAGCTTGTACAGGTGAAGGCTCTGGATCACACGTGCAGCCCTAAGCTTGTACAGGTGAAGGCTCTGGATCACACGTGCAGCCCTAAGCTTGTACAGGTGAAGGCTCTGGGTCACACGTCAGGCTGACAGGGGCTGACCGTGCAGCCTAAGCTTGTACAGGTGAAGGCTCGGGATCACACGTGCAGCCCTAAGCTTGTACAGGTGAAGGCTCTGGATCACACGTGCAGCCCTAAGCTTGTACAGGTGAAGGCTCTGGATCACACGTGCAGCCCTAAGCTTGTACAGGTGCATCTTTAATATTACCTGTGTTTGAGTGAGTGACGTAATGAGTGACAGAGTGAGTAACAGAGTGAATACGAGTGAGAATGAGTGTAAGTGGGTGAGAGTGAGTGGATGAGAGTGGGTAAGGTGGTGGTAGGGGGGGGGGAGGCAGGAAGGAGATTGTGTCGTAAAAATTTGTTAACTTCAAGGAGCTAATGTAAACATCTGCAGTGGGCGTGGCCAGACCTGTAGCCTTGGGATGGGTGGATGGAAGAGGAGCTACTGGGAAGGTGGAAGAGATGGAAGAGGAAGGAAAGAAGGGTGTTGATCTCTCTCTCTCTCTCGATTGACTGAAATTAATAGTACTTTAAAATGGATTACATGAAGATTAGGCACCCCCCAGCTTATTTAGGCACCCCCAGCTTATTTAGGCACCCCCCAGCTTATTTAGGCACCCCCCAGCTTATTTAGGCACCCCAGCTTATTTAGGCACCCCCCAGCTTATTTAGGCACCCCCCAGCTTATTTAGACACCGCAGTTTATTTAGGCACCCCCAGCTTATTTAGGCACCGCAGCTTATTTAGGCACCCCCAGCTTATTTAGGCACACCCCAGCTTATTTAGGCACCCCCAGCTTATTTAGGCACCCCCAGCTTATTTCACCTGATGATTAAACACCCTAACGCTATCTTGGGGGGGGGGGATTTGGCTAGGTAGGTTTAGATTTGATTAGGTTAAGTTAGATTGGGTTAGGTTAGGTTTTCATGGTTAGATTAGGTTAAATTATGTTAGGTTAAGCTTGGTTAAGTTAGGTCACTTTACATTGTTAGGTGCTACATTGAGTTAGATTAGGTTAAATTAGGTTAGGTTAAGCTTGGTTAAGTTAGGTCACTTTAGGTTAAATTATGTTACGTTAGATTATCATAAGTTAGGTTTGGTTAAATTAGGTTATGTTAGTTTAGGTTAGGTTAGATTTGATTAGGTTAGGTTAAATTAGGTTGTGTTAGTTTAGGTTAGGTTAGGTTAGGTTATTAGAGCATGGTATAGTGGTGTAGACCCAGGGGTTTAGATAAGTTCCCCATCCTTGTTGAGATAAAACTCTGTGTTAAGTCTGGCTGTTGTGGTCTTAAGTTATACTCTGTGGTCCTTGATGCCCTAAGTTGTGGTCCTGTCGGGGTGAGTCCTTCAGCGTTGTCCTCCTGGCGTTACAGAACACTACGCAACACTACAGGATATCACGCTACACTACAGGACTTTATAAGCTACATTACAGGTCATTTTGTTATATTACAGGACACCATGCTACATACAGCACACTACACTACATACAGCACACTACGCTACACTACAGCACACTACGCTACATACAGCACACTTCACCTCACAGTATCGCTTGAATATGACAACTTGATCACACTGTCTCATGCTTTACGGACGTACAGTATGTGAGAGGAGAGGATACGTGCTGTGGATATTGTGAGCGGTGTTGTGAGTTATTGTCTTGTGAGGTTAAATTTGAAACAGGAACCGAGAGGAGTGTTTGGAGAATATTTTGAGTGACGGATTTTATTATTGTTTAAAAGTATTTCTTGTTTTGTTTTTCTTGTAATTCGTTTTAGATTTTGTTTTCACCATCCCGCGTCGTTGTTTTTTTTCCGCTTTACGTTTTTGCATTGAGTTCAGAAGCCTTAATGGACGAGAATTTGGATCCACTTCCGGTGCTTTGGAGTTTTCAGTGACGCTTGTGTGTGTGTGTGTGTGTGTGTCATCAACGACGTATATTACCTCGCTAGCTCAAGACGGTACCACGAAGGAGAGGTTATTGAACCTTTTTCCTCAGTAGGTTGGCGCCTTGTAAGCTAAACTGAGGATGTCTTAATGTCTCATACACTGTCTACTGGTAATAATAAACCTTGAGAGTGTCACAACTTGTATAAACACCAGCAGGAAGAGGCCACCACACCCTCCACGCCCCTCATCAACGCCCCTCACTGCCCCTCACCATCCCTCACCGTCCCTCACCGTCCCTCACCACCCCTCACCATCCCTCATCACACCCTCACTGTTTTGTTTACTTACTTGGCCCCACTCACCGCCGCCATCATCATTCAGATTCAGGCAGGCGCGGGGACTAGTTTATTGGGCTTCTCTGTGTGTGGTATTGGAGTTTCTGTCTTGTTAGGTTAGGTTAGGTTAGGTTAGGTTAGGTTGTCTTGTCTTGCCCAAACTGCAGAGATGACGATGACGACCTGCAGCTCCCGGTCGTGTCGTGTAATGGTGGCGAGAGTCTGTATTGGGCGTTCCCTTAATGACTCTACTTTTTTTTTTTTAAGGTTCAGTAGTGATTTAAGACGCGGTGGTTAAGTGGGTACAGCACTCGTTATCTGTCCTAGGAGGGTCTACAGTAGTTCGCAACCGGAACACCCCCCACCCCTCCCCCCATAATCTATCCAGCTATGAATGATGACAGGATTTTAGTTTAGAGATGTGAAAGCGGTCGAGTTCGGTACTAGCCACATTATCTCCTTGTATACCGAGGTAGCATTCAGTATGCTGTATCCACACTGCCCTTAACTTTTGCCCACATTGATTCTCATTTCATAATTCCTGATAAACCCACCTACTGACGTCACCACGGGGTCCTCTCTCTCCTCACCTCAGTCTCTCCCTCAGCGACTCGTCTCTCTCTCTCTCTAGTAATCCCCATAAATGCTCTGGAAATTGAAACAAAATGTGCCTTGATACTTTTTTGGTTCTGTTGGGTGGGTAATGTGTTGAGGCGCTGCACCACCTTCACTTATATTCATTCCGGGTGACAGCAGCAAATTGTGGGCCCCGTTCCCCTCACCAACTTCTATTTGGCTTCTTTTACGAGGCGAGTCTTAGGATCCATCACTTAGCTCCACCGACAATGTGCTCCCCAGCCACCACGGTTTATGTCGCTTCCTTACACCAAGAAAAATACGCTCACGATAATGTCTCCTCCGCTATCTAGTCAGCAGACGACCGGTTGTTACATCTGATGGTGATACTCCTGCCGGCGATGACCAGGACGGAGGCTTCTGTGATTGGTTTGCTATATGAATACATGTAGGCTATATGTACATCCTTCCATCTGCATGTTTTTATGGGTTTTATATCCTAGTGCTTCAACGGAGGGAAACATGGTGATGGTGTGTGTGTGTGTGTGTGTGTGTGTGTGTGTGTGTGTGTGTGGGCGCGAGTTCGATTTTGTAAACACAATAACAAGAAGAAATAACATTGGATAAGTAAATTCTGTCAGTAAATAAATCACATCAGGATATCAGACGAGTTGGATTATTTCTATTTTCCTTCATTATTATCCAACATCAGGAACTTCAAGGCAACACGAGGATGTATTTAATAAAACGTACAGCTGAATAAATAAACAGCAGGAACCTTATCATTGTTACTCGTTGTCATAATCTCTCGTTATAGTCCTGAGATGGTTCACAGAGTCGCTGAGAAGTTTACCTGAAGAAATATGATGATAAATTAATCAATAAAACTTAACCAAAACATCAGTGTGAATTATAAGACGTTTTGGTAATGTTTATAAGGGTATTTGTCAAGGTCGGGCTGGTCATCAGGGTTTGGGGCAGATGGACTTAAAACTTGTACACCTCAATTTAACCTTACTTTACCATTAGGATTAGTGCCCATTGAGACTTGTGCCTATTGTTGATTGATGACCATTTGGACTGAGCTTCTGTCTTCGTGATTAGGTTAGGTTGGGCTGGGCTGGGCTCGGCTCGGCTCGGCTCGGCTCGGCTCTATTAGGACCGGCTAGTGTTGTCCCGAGTGGTGTAGACTGCAGGAAGATATCGGGGTAAGATAAGCCAAATGGGCCCCAGTTGTAGTTTAGTATCCCTTATCTAACTTACCATTAGGATTGGGTTCCATTCTTAAGGGTCCCAAGTCCTCTGGGGCCTTAAACTTAAAAATAGTCCCTATTAGGGTGTCTCAGGGCCAGGGCTTACTTGACCTACAATTTCAGGGTGATAACTTCAGCGCTCTAGGCTCCATACTTCCCTGAGGATGGGTTGCTGTTCTAGACTACAAGATAAGATTTAGATCACGTACGCTTCACAAGACCTAACAAAGACTAAAATCACGTACGTTTCACAAGACCTGACCAAGATCACGTACGCTTCACAAGTCCTAACAAAGACTAAAATCACGTACGTTTCACAAGACCTGACCAAGATCACGTACGCTTCACAAGACCTAACAAAGACCAAGAATCCTTACGAGATAAAGACAAACTCACCACCAGTTAAGCCACAGCGCCTCTCCTCAATAGTGGGGTCGTATACTGAAAACTACAGCCAGCTTGAAAGTTACACGTGAAAAAGCTTACCTGACTCAAAGGCCCAGAATAGTGTCCAACCTAACGATAGGAATTGGTCCCTATCAGTATTGGGTATCACTTAGGATTGAGGCCTATTGGGACCTGGAACCTATTATTAGAACTGGTATCCATTCGTACTAGGATAGAAGTCAATAGGTATAAAGGAACATACAGATGAAGACAACTTTACTCAGTCTTCACTTTGTCTGACGATTTAGAACACAAATACACGTCAAGAGAAGACCAAACACGGCTCATGAATCGATCATTTATTATTGTCCACCGTCGTGCGTGTCACCAAGAGCTGCTGTGATGGCACTAACCCAAACAAAGGTGGAACGGAATGTGACAGAACTTCGCATGTGAATAAAAACTCAAAACAGAAACTATGATGAATCTGTTAATCAATGGTAATTAGAGTGTTTCGGGTAGTGTTTTCTTTGTGTGAGGGACTTGGTCTTGTTGAGGTTGATACACTTTACATAACCATGATTGTAGACTTATTAAGAGGGGGTGTTTGTGTAGTTGAGAGGTAAAAGGGGCTTCCATGTCATCTTTTGTCACCCACACTTTAGCTTGTATCGTTGTGTGTTGGTGGAGGCTGGGATGTGTGTTAGTGGAGGCTGGGATGTGGGTTAGTGGAGGCTGGGATGTGGGTTAGTGGAGGCTGGGATGTGTGTTAGTGAAGGCTGGGATGTGGGTTAGTGGAGGCTGGGATGTGTGTTGGTGAATGGTGGGGTTATGGTGGTGTTTGTGAAGGGTGGAAGTATGTGGGGATAGTATGGGTTAGTGTGTAGTCGGTGGGTGGAGGGGCGTGAATGGAGGATGATTCTGTGTGGGTGGAGGGTGGGCGTATAACGTACACATGAGGCGTGACTGTGTTTACCATGCATGAAGAGTGGCGCCACCAGCTACCTCAAAGAGTACCCCCCCCCCTCCCCCTCGTCTACCTCTACCATAACAATTTCTCACCCTCCATCACTGTAGTCCCCCCACCCTCCCCTGGTCACACCTTCCCATACTCTCTCTATAAATTAATCAGTTAATCCACCAGCTTTAAATTTTATGTTAGTTAATCCACCAAATTTAAAAGACATGTTAGTTAATCCACCATCTTGAAGGTTATGGATTCAGTTTCAATAATAATAATAATAATAATAATAATAAGCACTAGCCTACACATTGATTTTACAGCCAAATAAACTAGGTCAGCTGTGGATCTTTACTACATAACGCTAACTGCCTCGTTGGTCGTAACTCTAAAACAACGTGCAGGGAACTAATGCCAGATAGCGTATATAACACTGGCATGACGTGTAATGTGCTGCTGTAGACGATTGGGAAAATTTACGAGATTATGTAATGACGGTGTTTATTGTAATGAGGTAATAGTAATTTGTACACAGGTGACAATTGAGTTATGTTGGGTTATTTATTGTTATTGTTGTTATTAGTAGTTGTTGTAATATTGGGGTTATTGTTATTTTACTTTCCCTTTTTATTTATATCCACCAGTTTTTTATTATTATTATTATTATTCATTACTAGTGTTCATCATTATCATGCATCATCATTGTTAATCATTATCATTTATTATTATATTTTTCATTCACCATCATTATAATTCACCATCAAATTGAACTCCTTCATACGCCCTTACCATCGTGTGTGTTTTCTTATCTCGTGGAACCCCGTCTAGGATCTCTCTGGCCAGCTGTTGGTGTCCTGACTGTGATCCTACTATCACCTCCCTTCCCCTGCCCTCACAGTGACGTCTTGTACACCTGGGTTAAGCTCACACCTATTCCTTGGTTGTTCGTTCATCTTGGTTGTGAATGTTGTGTGAAGCCTTAATGGGTATACAACATAATGTGAATTTAGTGTTATGGTGTGACTCTGGCGTTATGTATTTACGTACTATATTAACTGTAGTAAAAGATGTCCCAAGTATTACATGTAATATAACGGGTATACATATTATATACATGCTGTTTGATAATGGAAAGTATGGTGTTTCTTGTGGATAGCCTTTATATAACCCGGGTATAAGGCGTGACCTGGGCCTTACTTATACTCCTCCTAGTGTAGATGAAGTATATATAACCCGGGTATAAGGCGTAGGAGTTACACCAGTAAAATACACAACACAAGAGACCTGGAAAAAGCGACGGGGCGAAAAATGGTGAACGGTTGTGTGCCAAGTCTTGTTCGTCCGCCATTGTTCCGGGGTTGAAGGAGGTGGTGTGGGGGTAAGGTAGTGCCACACGCTCTAGCACCCACGGTCGACTATCCTTCTCCCCGCTGTGCTCATTCTCGACCTAACTGACTGGTAGAGGAGGTCTTCGCCAGTTACCCCAAGCAATGACTCCCAAAGCGACTGGCTGGATTTCAGTTGTAAATCTTGAATCGCACTCCGCTGGTAAATCCTCAAAACAATTTCGTAGGTTAAAGCCTCCCGCCATTTTTCACTTGGGTTAAAACTTGATACGATTGATTTTGTATTTTTTTTTTATTTGTTTGTTTATTTTTTTTTCGGGGATATCACCTGAGGATTAGACACCTCAGTTTTATTTTACATGACGATTGAGCAGCCTACACACTAACCTAACCCCTCCAGAGAGAGAGAGAGAGGTCTTCAATATCCGGGCATCCTGTCACATGAGTTCATGTCACCGTCACTTGTCTGTGTGATATATTGAGCAGAAGAAGCGAGGGATGTTGGCACTTGTGAGGAGGTCTAGGAAGTGCCTCGAGTCTCTCTCTCTCTCTCTCTCTCTCTCTCTCTCTCTCTCTCTCTCTCTCTCTCTCTCTCTCTCTCTCTCTCTCTTCGTCACACCTCGCTACCAAGAGTTTTCCCGCCGTAGTTTGACAGAGATGTACTGAGGTGAAAATAAGTAATGACAGCCTTCTTTAATAGTGGAGAGTTGGGTCTGACTGATAACTTTGTGGTCGAGCTTTCAATCATTGTGCGTTTCCCAAGTCACTGCAGAGTCTACGGTGTGTGTGTGTGTGTGTGTGTGTGTGTGTGTGTGTGCGCCTCCCACACACTACTCTTTACTGTGTCACTAAAACACAAGTCATACACACTGTCGACATACCTGTAAGTCCATACCTTAAAAAAGCAGATAGAATTTATTGGTAGAAAATATCCACCTATTGTTGTAGGTAATATTGAAGTATTGTTGTTGACGATAAAAAGAGTTACTGCTAACAATACGTGACCGTTGTTGTTGACAATATATATTACACCCAACTAGTCTGAACCACTGTTGACGGCTGTATCATAACTCATGTTGAGAAATAATAGTAAAGTTTATGTTTGTTTACGGCACTGATCCTAGCCCAGTTAAATAAAAGACGTGATTGTGGTATAATGTTTTGAAGCATCTGGGTAAGGACCTCGTACACTGCTGGATAATGAAGACCTCCGCTATACCTCACCAGGATCCCGTGTTTACAGTGTGACAGCCTCGGTACTCCTTAATTTTTTACTATATACTTCTGAGGTTGTCACTTACCCTCACTGTGAACCCTTACTTCCTTGCAACAATTATGATTTATGTTGGAGTTTGAGATCACCACTGTCTTCTTCTGTCTACACACACACACACAAACACACACACCGTTAGTATCAAGACCTTATATTGTGATGGTAATGACATAACTTAATTAGAATGATTAGTGGTTAGGAGCGAGGGTCGTGAGGAAGGATAGTCGGTCATTTACCCCGGTGTGTGTGTGTGTGTGTGTGTCCTCCAATTCTAGTGTCGTTGATCCCCAGCTACTCCTTGTGGTGGTGGTGGTGGCGTTAGTTCACGTGGCAGCCATCGTCCTTCGCCACCTCACATTCTCAAGGTTGTTCGCTTCACTCCTGGTGCTTCCGTCCCCTTTTGTCAACGCAACTGTGTGTTTATACTCAATACTGCCACCTCAGCCGATATAATGGTTCGCTTCCGTGGTGGTTGCCTTTATTACAGGTCAAATTGTCAACCATTTCAAATAGGTTTCATTTTAGCCTAACTATTAAAAATTGGGGCCCAGTTTTAATGATTGGGTTAGGTTAGGTCCAATTAGAATTAGGTTCCATTTCATCTGCAACCTCTCTCCATCGCCTCCAGCCCACACCGTCAACACACTGCCAGTTCCTCACTACCTTCCTCTGTGTTTAAGGTCCTTCACCCTCACCTCAGTCACTTTTAGACCTGGGGGTTGAGGGAGAAGACTCGAGGGGGTGTATCTGAGGACCATCATATGTTGACATCTACATAACAACACCCCCCCCCCCCTACTCACCAGCAGGAGTACTTGTTGAGTGAGTTCTTGGTGTGTCGTGTGTTGATGTAATGGAGTGATGTTGAGTACGTCATTTAGACGAGTCAGGTGTTATGTATAAGGAGAAAATTAGGGTTTATTCAGATGTTCTCTCTCTCTCTCTCTCTCTCTCTCTCTCTCTCTCTCTCTCTCTCTCTCTCTCTCTCTCTCTCTCTCTCTCTCTCTCTCTCTCTCTCTCTCTGATGCGGATAAGATTGTAGTGATGTGGGTAAGGTAGTGATGTGGGTAAGATAGTGATGTGGATAAGATAGTAGTGATGTGGATAAGATAGTATCACTGTCATGTAGGAGTGACAGCTGGATTGGTCAGGCCAGGGGGGGGGGTGACATTGACAGTCGTAACACCTTGTACCAGCAGCGCCTCCTTCAGCGGTCACTACAGCCACACGCACACTCACCCAACACACATTTGTGGTCATGATGCAGTGATCGTGTGTATGTGTGTGTGTGTATACGTACATGTGATGATGCTGTATGTAAGAACGCCCAGGTGATGACGCAGATAACGTTGTGTGTACATGTAATAAGAACGCCCAGGGCAAGATTATAATGAGTGTTAATCGTTTGTGTGTGTGTTGACGCGTGGGAAGAGACTGCGTCCTGAGGGGTGGCAGTGATAATTACTTCGTGTGAAATGGAAACTGGTCGAGTGTTGTGATTAATAGTTAGTTTTCACACTTCAGATGTTGAAATGTGTTACGTAATGACTGCTCAGATTCGTTCCAGACCTAACCTAACCTATCCTAACCTAACCTAACCTATCCTAACCTAACCTATCCTAACCTAATCTAAACCAGCGTGTAGTGTACAGCAACAAAGGCCACAGCTGAGAAGGTGCACTAGGAATGTTACTCGTCAAGAAGAAACTATGTAACCCATACATAAGGTGACGTGTGGTGAGGCTCAGGGGAGAGGGGGGGGGGCATGTAGTAGGGGTGGTGGTGAGGTAAGGGGGGATGGTGAGGTGGGAGAGGGAGGGGTACTCCAAGCAGTGTAGGAGACTACATTGAATGATTACAGGTTGTTGGTCAAATGGGCACCCAGTGTTAACGGGCTCCAACTCAATCTAATCATTAGGATTGGGACCTATTACCATCTGGAGCCCAATTAACTAATCATCAAGTATTTACCACAAATTTGACGTTCTCTGCGGTGTCCTAATAACTCTTTAATGTCCGCTATCCTGCCATTTTGCCGTATGACGTCACTTGTTGGATTGTGGGAACTTTTAGAAGAATATCAACTTATAACAGAATTACAGCGCCCTAGTCCCCCCCCCCCCCCCTTGGTGAATGGCGACGTGGTCAGGCGCTATTACTCCAACTTGTAATTGAAATAATGAGTTTTTTGTCCATTTTTTACAAGTTCTTTCTCGCTATATGATGGTGGGCGGCCGGATGGAAAACGAACACACACTCACACACACACACACACTAATGGGGTATTGCTGGTGGTGAAGTACAAGGGAAGTTGGGATCATGGGTTACGAGGGGGATGGGGGGGAGGGAAGGGGAGGGGGGAGAGGGTAGGTGAAGTGAGGAGGGTAGTGGAAGAGTGATTTGAAGTAAGGAATTTTGTGGAGGAAGGAGGTGAAGTGAGAGGGGGGGGGGGAGGGGAGAAGCTTTAAAATTACTAGTTGTGCTATTCCTTGTTACCTGTCCTGAGGAAGAGGTACACCTGTCTGACATCCGGTGAGGGACTGCTAAAAGGTGAAGACACAAGGGGTGATTAATGTCTCTTGATCGTCTGTGAGGGAGAACATGGCCACCTTCCTCCTCTTCCTGTTCCCCCCTCCTCCTGTTCCTCCCCCTCTTCCTGTTCCTCCTGCTGCCCCGTCAATAATCATCAAGACCAACGTGATGTATCAACCATGGGTTAAAAAAAAAATGTGTAATTTGGTATCGATATGCAGAAAGTATTTATTAACACAGACAGACAAATAATAAACCAACAGACACACTATGACTCAGGGGGGTTAAGATAAGGGGTTGGTGCTGTACAGGTGTGTTGAAGGGGGGATGGCCAGGTCACGGAGCCCAGGTGACCGAGTTGGGTGTTGTCGTGATAGAGCGAGTTGTGTCATGGTGGTTCGTGGACAGAGTTTAATATATTATGTGGGGGAATGTCTCTGTTGGGTTGTAGTTTGTGGCTCGTCTGATACGCCAGGGTGTTATATTATTCTGTTAGAGGCTCTCTCTCTCTCTCTCTCTCTCTCTCTCTCTCTCTCTCTCTCTCTCTCTCTCTCTCTCTCTCTCTCTCTCTCTGAAAAAAATAAAAAAAACATAGGTGCAGTACATACATACATCCAGTACATACATACATACCACACATACACACATACCATACATACATAACAGCATAATGGCATTTAAACAAGGAATTTCAGCGCAGTTACAACACCAGAGAGAGAGAGAGAGAGAGAGAGAGAGAGAGAGAGAGAGAGAGAGAGAGAGAGAGAGAGAGACTGACTCACTCCTTCCTTCCCAACACTTAATTTCCGGACAATCTCTTCCACCCAAATGAATTAATCATATCTGTATTGAGACTCCGAGGTAAGAAGAAGGTCCCCTGGAATTAATCTACATTGCATCACTGTTGAAGTATTCCCTCGAGTATCTTGGTGCCTCCGTTTTCTGTGATTCAATTGTTTTTTGTTTTTTTGTGCCATAGAAATGAAGAAAATAAACAGATAAGGGAGTAATGGGCGTGTAATGGGCGTGTTAATGGTGTGCGTGGTGATGGAAGTATTGTTGTGGGGGGGGATTGTGTGGGGAGGGTGTGTGGGAGAGGTTGTGTGGGGAGGATGTGTGGGAGAGGTTGTGTGTTGTTCTAGCTAACCAAAACTCCTGGTGGTAATTTGAGTATAAAATCAGAAAGTAATTGAATGGATACCAAGAAACAAAGTGAAAGGAGACATAGATGGAAAATAAGAAATGAGTTGAAGATCTCCACCGTAGAATACTTGTCTGTAGAGGTAGAAAATGGTTATTATATTGTACTAAGAGTGTTGAAGTATGTTCCTCTACACTGCCACACCTTCGTCTTGTACACACACGCGTATATGTGTAGTCTACATGTGTGTGTTGTAGAGAGTGAACTACGAGTTTCGATGTCATGCAATATATTAGTTACATCTGTTACTGTCAATCCTTATATGGTCAGTACAGCACGAGTGAGTGTGCGTTTGACCTTCGTGCCACGGGGAGTGTGTGTGTGTGTGTGTGTATGTGTCCCAGGCGGCAGATAGTGTATCTACACCCCAACCACAACCCTGTAGAGCAGTGTGTATTGACTAACACTTCACCATGTTGTTGTTGTTGTATAAAGGCCAATAACCAGAGCTTTATGTAGTACTGTAGTGTGTGTATGTTAGCTGGGCGAGGGTCTGTAGTGCTAACTTGGATTTTATTTTTCTTCTCTTCTCTCTTGTCCGTGGTGCGTGTGTCGGTCCGTGTGTCCGTGGTGCCCCCACTGTCTGCTGTTACCCGCGGGTCGCCCTCCAGCCTCGTACGGAGACCATGAAGATCCTTACCCGAGCCTCAGTGACTACCACGACTACGAGCCCAACCTGGAGTTCGACGACACCGAGCTGCAGAGTGCCAGCTCCGTCACTGGTAAGACGACCTACGCCCTGCCCCGCCCCGCCCCGCCCCGCTCTGCTCCGTCCGGCCACACCACTCGTCGCTTCTTCTGCCTCGCTGTCTGCACGCCAGTCTTTAACTGCACGCCCATCTGCCTGCGCTGCCATCTACTTTCACGCCCATCTGCCTGCACTGCCATCTACGCCTGCCTCCTGTCACTTACTAACCTGCACTGTTGTATGACGAGTCCTGCCTGCATGAGCCTGCAAGGTGTTCCCCGGCAGCAGCTTCCCTCTTACAGGAAGCATAACTAACACCGCGCTACTAACCCCTGTGTGTGTGTGAGACCTCTAACCTCCTGGGGAAGTGACTCTTCTCCTCCTCCCACAGGTCTCCTTTGATTACCTGGTGTACCTGAAGGGGGGGGGGGAGGAGACCTTACCTGAACTCACAGTAATTATGTGAGTGAATGCTTGCATGTTGGCTTCCCCCTCAGAGCATTATGACTGGTGCTCCTGCCTGCATCTGGCGTACAGGACCGGTCATTGTTCCCTCGTCTTTATCGATCAGGACCCCAGGTAAGGTGACTGTGTGGTAGATGGTTGTTCCTGTGTGTTGTGTGGTAGATGGTTGTTCCTGTGTGTTGTGTGGTAGATGGTTGTTCCTGTGTGTTGTGTGGTAGATGGTTGTTCCTGTGTGTTGTGTGGTAAATGGTTGTTCTGTGTGTTGTGTGGTAGATGGTTGTTCCTGTGTGTTGTGTGGTAAATGGTTGTTCCTGTGTGTTGTGAGGTAGATACTTGTTATAATATGTGTGTGTGTGTGTGTGTGTGTGTGTGTGTGTGTGTGTGTGTGTGCGCGTGCGTGTGCGTGCTGAAATGTGTGGCATTGACTCCAAATCGTCTTCGTTGCCGCCCCCCCTGTCCTGTCCTCCCTAGTGCATGCAAATTAATAGTCTTGTCTCCTTCCTTCCTTCCTTCCTTCCTTCCTTCCTTGACCAAAACATTCTGTATCTCAGCGGTGTGCACGAAGGAGTTGTTGTTTTTTCTGTTTGTCTTGCATCGTCTACTGTACTGTGTTTGTTTTTTGTTTGTTTCTTGAGTGTTTTTTACGTTTGTTTGTGTCACTGTATGTTATGATGATATGGTGTCTTGTAGTGCAAATGAAACAAGATTGATTTATTCTTCTCAGGTATTTTAAAACATGGTTGTTTTTTTATTTTTTATTTATTTATTTATTTATTTATTTATTTATTGTATAATCGGTGATACTTGAAATGTTTACGTAGATGTTTGTGTTAGGCAGATTAAATAGACGGGACTAAAGTACATATTGGTCGAGTCATTATAACGCATCACCAGTATGTGTTAAATATAGGTAGGAATCATAGTTACCCTCGTGTCTCATATAGAAAAAAATATATTAAACAGTATATGGAAACTTTATATATATTTTTTGTTTAAGTATTATAATTATGATGTTGTTTTTAGTTGTATAAAATAAGACTTTGAATGATAATAAAAATGTTGAGGTAAGTCCCTGTAAATGTTGAATGTTTTGGATATTCTGAAGAAAAAAATGTTTGAATGTATGTTATTTTGCAGTTAAACAATAGAATATTATAATGCTGGATGATGTTTATAATGCCTTAGATGGTATTATAAAGAGTTAAAAATGACATGAATCGGGGTTTTCGTTTTAGCAAGACTATAAATGATCCAAGCGTCTCCATTATGTGTAAATTATCCTGTTAATCCACACACAGACACATATAGCTGGAAAGTTTAAAATTTAACTTGACATTTATGTATATACAATGCTAATGAACACTGGATAACAATAACAATAAACCTGAGTTAATAGTTGAAACAGTTATTGGTTTTAGACTTCGCTATAGTGACACCAGGTACAATCCCCTTCACTAGTGCGTTTACAGGGGCTCGTCATATAAACAGTTCACAAATCATTACATTGGGATATTTGTTTTAATATTATTTTAATTTGATTCCACAGTATGTTCATTATTGCGAGTTTGCTATTGTCGAATGTGAACAAACACAGCGTTGCCACATTACACCAGACCTAATAACGAGCCCCTGTAAACGCACTAGTGAAGGGGATTGTGTGTAATTTTAACAATGATATACGAATGGCCTTAGACGATGTTAGTACTGAAGAGGGTAGGGGCTAGTGGTAATCCGTGGCGGGGGTTGATGGGGGACTGATGATATAGCCCTCTCAGTTCATTGTTTACATTCTTGCTTTATATACCAACGTCCTGGGTGGTACAAAAATCAATGCTTTTCCTCCGCTTGACTTGCTTGCTTGTGCGCCGGTACGACCTTCTGTACATTTTGAGACTGATGAAATGAGATGGTTTTTTTTTTATATGTAACTTAACAATATCTTGGAAGAGTACTTGAATTAGTATTTTATGGCGCTGGTAATCAGAGTTATACGATGCCACACCCTTGAGTACGATACCACACTCATTGAGTACGATGCCAATCCCTGAGTACAATGACAGCCACTTGAGTATGATGTCAATCCCTTGAGTACGATGCCAACCACTTGAGTACAATGCCAATCCTCTAAGTATGATACCAGTCCTTTGTGTACGATACCAGTCCTTTGAGTACGATACCAGTCCTTTGAGTACGATACCAGTCCTTTGAGTGCGATACCAGTCCTTTGAGTACGATGCCATGATACGTTGTATTCACGGGATGACCTAATTGTACTCATACTCAAGGGACTTAGTCGTCGTACTCAAGGTGTAGTATTGTAGGAAACTAGGAAATAACAAATATGGCATGGTAGGAGGCTAGGATACTCTCTCTCTCTCTCTCTCTCTCTCTCTCTCTCTCTCTCTCCACACCTGTGCCAATCTCCAATTACAGTTCAGTAAGTAGAAGGTTTTATCCAAGGGGCGCCGCTGGGATTGGGGCGGGGGGGGGGGAAGAATACCTTGTTAGTGCACCTCATTACCTGTCTGTGGGAGGAGTTGAAGGAGAGGTGCTGGGGGGGAGGGGAAGGATGCTACTTCTTTGTTTGTTTACACTTTAAAGGCATCCCACAGCCATATCTCCTCCCCCCCCCCCTCCCATGTTCAGACTGTCCCCATAAACATTCGATATAGTTATGTTTTTTTTTTTTAATCGGTCCGATGTTTTGTTCGACTCGTACGTCCGTCTTGATGTTGTGTCCGTCATCGTACGTCGAATATAATCATTGGAGTTGTATCGTCGTCTTCTCCTCAAAAGTGAAGTTAGTGTTGGCTTGACTTCTCTTGTTAGGTGAGTTGTCAGTTGTAGTGATATGTTGTATTGTATTAATGAGTTGTATGTTGTATTGCTGTATTAATGAGTTGTATGTTGTATTCCTGTATTAATCTTGTATTGGTCTGGTTATTATGATTCATATATAGAATGCCTAGATTCTCTTACTCTCACACAAACATTTCTTCAGGAAGTCTTGAAAATTAAACAACAAAACAAAATTGGAGAGTCCGGATTCATTTAACTCTGTATTATGAAGATGTTATCAAGTGTGTGTGTGTGTGTGTGTGTGTGTGTGTGTGTGCGCGCTCTGTTGTTGTCCGTCAATATTCAATTTTCGTTTCAACTTCTTCTGTTTTGGGGGGGAAAGATGAATTCCCTTTTCATCCGTTTTATTTTATTTCCGTTGTCCTCTAACCTTCAGACTTTAAAAAGCGTATTCTTAACTGTTGCTACCGTGAATGGCCAAGGGTTCAAGCCCTTCCCTCTTCCTCTCTTGAACAACTATGAACTGTGTGTCGTTAGTCATTGATCAAAAGAAACTCATTTTTTTTCTCGATAGTGTTTGATGTTTACAGAGGTTTATAGATTCGCCCAACGGAGTCTACCAGCTGATAAGGGATGGCTCACAGCGCTACCTTTAGTGCTGTGGCTGACTTATTTTCTAACATATATATAAAAACGCAGGGAAAGATCAGACGATGTGCTCTTATCAGATCTATTCACTGGGGGCTCGTTCCCTTCCTTGATTAAAGATATTTGAAAATACCCTGTACACACACACACACTCTTTCTGGTAACGGTAATGCTGTCGGCGCTTCTTTTGTTGACAGTGGGCCAGTGGTGGTGTGGCAGCAGACGGACCCTGCCTCACCTTGTTTAACCCAGACTCCCCTGCGTTGCAATGTCACCCTGTGCTCTCTCTCTCTCTCTCTCTCTCTCTCTCTCTCTCTCTCTCTCTCTCTGGCAGCACTGGCAGACATGTTACAGTACACCTATCAGATGGTAGTATTCCTTTTTTACTTTATTCCTTATTTCTCTTTTCTTATTCGTAATCTTTCTTTGTTCTTTTTACTCGTCAGAGAGGGGGGAGGTAAGATGTCTGGTGGGGCGGGAGAATTGAGGAAGGAGGGAGGGAGAGGAGGCTCACGGCTGGGTAGTGGTTAGGCTAGGCCCTTACACCACGGGGAGACGGAGGAAGAATGGACGGGGACGATGATAAACGGGGAACAAGAATAACCTGTGACAACTGAGACACTAGGGGAAGCAGGTGACAGGTGTGTTGTTACTCAGGACTCGTTGTGTACCACCAAGACACTTCTTAACGGTTACTGCATTTATTGAATACTTTTATTAGGGTATGGAAATTACACTTCAAAACGATAAACCTAGCGAGTTAAACAGGGGTCAGTCTCCCTAGCTAGTTAAACAGGGGTCAGTCTCCCTAGCTAGTTAAACAGGGGTCAGTCTCCCTAGCTAGTTAAACAGGGGTCAGTCTCCCTAGCTAGTTAAACAGGGGTCAGTCTCCCTAGCTAGTTAAACAGGGGTCAGTCTCCATAGCTAGTTAAACAGGGGTCACATGAATCAATACATTTCGTGAAACGGATAAGACCTGGAGGGTACTCACTGAGAGGTTGTATATCCTGCCTTGCTGGGGTATGAACTCAGCCTCCAACCAATCAGCACAGTTAGGCCTATGACATCACACCCACAGGCCATTGTGATTGGCTCACGGCTCAGGCACTCCTGGTTAGCGGGAAACTCGTTTAGTGTGTTATGGCGGGTAATTTTAGCTAAGCTGAATTTTCCTGTACTCAAGATGTGTTGGAGGTCTCTGATGTTGAAACTTGTTGTATTATAAAAAATGATAAATTGAAGTAAAAAAAAAAAAGAAATTAACTAGAGAAAGAGTGTCCAGCGACAAAGAAGACAGACCAAGATTCGTATCATCATTGTGAGTCTTAATAATTCTAACTGTGGGTCGTATATTGCAGTCTTGTGGAGTTTCTTTCTTCCACGAACAAAACATTTGGTCCCGGATATCATTGTGTCTTTGTTGGCCAGACTGACACAGGAACACACACCAATATCTTGATTAGAGACAAAAATAATGAGTTATTTCCCCATCCAGTATTTAAGGTGTCTTGGGAGATAACCTCATTGATGACGTTGGAAGTTTGGAAAATTTAGAAAGAGAAAATATTTATAGTTTTTGCACTGGTAATAAAGTAGAAACTCTCAATCCGTTTTTTTTTTTTTTTGAAAGTTATAGAAATTTTTTATTTATGATGGCCACACAGGTCCCTATAGGTCCGTTAGAGGCAGTGTGGATACAGCATACTGAATACCAACCTTTAATATACAAGGGGGTAATGTGGCTGACACTGCACTCCACAGCCTTTCATTTTCTCAGCTGTAAAGTTAGGTACTCGTTCTGCAGCTGTGGCCGGCCCTGAGACTCGAACCAGCAGGCAATCGGTTAGGTCAGGAGGCTAGTATTTTATCCACTCAGCCACCGTAAGATTTATAAAGGTGCGGTAAAGAAATATTGAGGTGAACGACATCAACGATAAATGTGAAAGTTTTCAGATTTATGAAATATGAAAAAGATGGACTAAAGTGAACAAAATCCTCGGGTCAAGTTGACAAATGTGAAGGTTTGTGATTTATGAACGGGAGGCTTTGGAAATTGATGATGGATTAATTTGAAGAAAATGAATTAAAGTTAAGAGAGAGAGAGAGAGTTTTTGAGTTTGGAGGTCTTGTAAATTTATGATATATTGGATACGAGAAAGAAATAAGGTGAAGGGGAAGAGAAGAAAAACGAAGAATAAATAGGAAGAAGAAGAAGAAGAAGAAGGGGTAGGTGGCGAGTCAGGTAGTGAGTGTGGGGATAGTGGGGTGGAGAGGGAGTGGGGTGTTCACGATGGCTCAATACCAGCAGGCGTTGGTGGAGTGTAAATACCGCCTCTGCATTATCCTAGCAACCACCCTCACGCTACACTCACGGGTCTACTTCCACGGGTACATGACGTCGAGGTGTGTAGTGGTCAGGTGAGGGAGGGAGGGAGGGTGTTGGAGAGAGAGAGAGAGAGAGAGAGAGAGGAAGATATGTCACCACCACCACCCGTTACCGACACCACCATCAACAACAACCACCACCACCAACAACAACAACAACAACCACCACCATCAACAACAACCACCACCACCATCAACAACCACCACCACCACCAACAACAACACAACCACCACCAACAACAACAACAACAACAACCACCATCATCAACAACAACAACCTTAGAAAAATAAGTTATGTGATACTAAAACAATTACCTTATATAGTGACCTATTTACCGACCCTGACACACACACACACACACACACACACATTAGCATCAGAATTATACAGAGATTATAGGAGAAGTAGCAATTATTATGTAGCTTAATTTAGTGTGGTAGTGAAGGATATATATAATAAAGGTATATAAACCAGGTATAAATGTTGATATTTACTTATGGGTGTTCGTGAGTGTTTAAGTTACGTCTTATACTTCGAGAAATATTCGTGGCATCAGCCTTTGTCAATCACAGGTTAGAAAGTTTCGCCATGTTGGCTTCTGTATGTACACACGGTATGTACACACAGTATGTACACAAGGTATGTACGCATGACTGGATGTTTTATTCAGGGGGTAAATATGTCGTTTTAACATGGTGTGGAACTAACTACTGAGAGAGAAATACATACATACATACATACAAACATACACTACACGATAGCCTCTTGTTGGCTCATGCTTGACACTACTGCGTCCTCTTAATCATCAGGATTTGAGAGCCATTAGGACTGGGCCCCAGATGATTAGGATATAATGGACTGGATTGGGTTCTGCTAGGAGTGAGGCCCACCCCACCCTCATCACCTCCCCACCCTCATCACCACCCCACCCTCATCACCACCCCACCCTCATCACCTCCCCACCCTCATCACCACCCCACCCTCATCACCACCCCACCCTCATCACCTCCCCACCCTCATCACCACCCCACCCTCATCACCACCCCCACCCTCATCACCACCCCACCCTCATCACCACCTCACCCTCATCACCACCCCACCCTCATCACCACCCTTCCCCATAACTTCGTCAGTAGTGTAATAAGTCTTCCTCTTTATACCACCGGCACAGGAGCTTATCTGAAGGAGGGAGATATTTGGAGGGAGTCTTGATCGATCGTCCCAGAAGAGAGAGAAAATTAACTTAAAGACCCTGGAAATTGTCTTTATTCTCAGTGGCTCGTAAGATAATTTTTCTCCCATACTGAAGGTGAAATATAACATCTGACTCAACCACGACGTAATGCAATCAAGGAAGTATGGCATCAAAATAACCCTGAGACTGTATCGTACACAGTCTTATTCTCAGTAACAAAGTGGTAAACAAAATGACTTACGATTCTTTGAGACTTTTAACACTGTGATGGCTGAAGCATTAGAGCATGGATTTAATTTCATTGTAGTACAGGTAACAGGTACAACTGCTGACAAAATTCTCTGGACACTTGAGGAGCATTAGGTGAAGGGAATGTAATTTTAAAGTAACCTCTCAGAATTTTCTTTGTATTAACGAGTATTATTATTATTATTATTATTATTATTATTATTATTATTATTATTACTATTACTATTATTATTATTATTATTATTATTATTATTATTATTTTGTGTTTCCGCCATAATATGTGATGAAAAAACAGCATTATTAGATATGTGTAAACTAATCACATATACGACCCTTAAGTAGATACAAGATATTGCCAAGTGTTCAAGGAATTTTGCACCGCAACTGTACATGACTCCAGTATATGTTGAGGTTAGAGAATTAAATGACTAAATGGTTAGGGTATTTCACCATAGGGAATATTCGTTTAGGCTCCACAGGTAACAGTCAGTCGAGATGATTAGGAAAAAATATAGATCTTATCACTTGTCTGAGTAACATAGCTATCACCCTTACCTGTGACCTTTGACCTAGTCTTTGAGATTGTTCCGTCTAGACAACCTATTTTAACCACGATACAGCAAACCGATATTTAGGAGGATGGGGGAGGGGGGGGCGGGTTCTTTCGCCGACAGACAAACACGTAGGTGAAGAGATGACGTGATTGCAATATCTCCTTCAAACACTGAGTGAGGATTAACAAACATAAGTAAAATGGAGTTAAGTTTTTTAGTGTTATATTAATTTGTGGTTTCGTGACTTTTTGGATCACCTGAAAATTAAACTTCCTAACTCAATCAGGGAGGGTTAGGTTAGGTTAGGTTAAGTTAGGTTGTAGTAGGTTAAGTTAAATAAAGTTAGGATTGGTTAATTAGATTAGGTTGGCTGAAGTTAGATTAGGTTCGTTTAGGTTAAGTGAGATTGGATTAGGTTAGGTAAAGTTTGATTAGGATAAGTTGGGTTAGGTTAGGTTAATTTAAGTTATGTTTCTTTATAATTAACTCACGTTTTTTTAATTAATAACTAATTTTAAGCGTTAATTAAACCAGGTAGGTGAGCGGGATAAAACAATAAATTAATTAATAAACCCAGGTAGTAATTAAACCAGGTGGACGTATCATTAATCATAGTCATACATTTTTACAAAGTGAATGAGCTGGCTATACTTAGGATGTATTTAAAGGATAATTTTTAATACTACTGTTGGTGTATTAGTGAATGTAAAGTATTAAATATGCAAAGCTTGTGTGTAGTGAAAATGTTGGCGTGTTGACTTAACATATTGTTGTGTACGAGTTTCACCTTCCCATCAACGTATCTCTAATGCTATTTTTATGTGTGTGGGGGGGGGGGCTGCAAGAGGTGGGTCAAGGTCACATAGGATGGATAGGGGATGCATCACGGGGCTTGGATTATATAGGGTTAGATTATATAGTTAGAATAGCGTTGTTTAGGTCATCATCTTATAGGTTAGGTTAGTTTAGTGTGTGTGTAATCATCAGGTGAAATAAAGTTGGGGTGTTTATTCTTCTGGTGATCCCTGAGGAGGAGTAGGTGGAGGCGGGGTAGTGAGGGACGGTGTGGTGAGAGGGACTTTATCAGGTCGGCCCTTCCGTCTCCACCCTCACAGAAAATTCTCTTTTGTGCGTCTAACGAGGCAGGATAATCCCCTTCACGTCCACCCAACCTGCCTCACAATTTTCACTGTCTGTGTTTCTCTGTCTATCCCTGGTGTCTGGATTTCACCGGTTTTCTGAGCTTACTGGTGTCCGGATTTCACTGGTGTCTGGATCTCACTGGTGTCTGGATCTCACTGGTGTCCGGATCTCACTGGTGTCCGGATCTCACTGGTGTCCGGATTTCACTGGTGTCCGGATCTCACTGGTGTCTGGATCTCACTGGTGTCCGGATCTCACTGGTGTCTGGATCTCACTGGTGTCCGGATCTCACTGGTGTCCGGATCTCACCGGTGTCCCAGCTTGTAAGTCCACACTACATAGTTCCTGATGCTATATGACCAAAAGATTAAGTTTTATTGAAATACCACAAAGAATCACCACGACCAGCTTCCTCATATATAACTAACATAGTAAGTACAGATCTCAAGTGAGGTGCGCTATAAGGTTTCATTCAGGTATATTTTTATTCCTCCCAGTTGTCGTGTGTGGAAGGAACGGTTAGTGTCCGTATGCATGCCTAAGGTGTTGTCTTAGGTATCATAATAAGTATTTTAAGCCATATACCTCCCAGGCGTACACTTAGAGCACGTGTGGGTGTACAGGTGGGTGATGGTGGTAGGAACTGGAGGGTGTGTTTGTGTCAGATACTCTTCTCATTATTTACGTATTTTGTAGATTATTGTCACCGGTTGGAGGGATGGACAACGGCAGAGTCTTGGAGGTCGGTGGCTGTGTAGTGGGCGTGCGAGGGCTGGGCGGTCGGTGCATCAGTTGGCTGCCCCTGAAGGACTCAGTCAGTGGAGAAGAGGAAATCTTGGGCTGACTGGCTGGAGATTTTTTCTTTTAAGCGGTGTGTCGACATCCTCAGCCATGTCCATCCTCCATGATCTGGGCTTTTGAGTATTGCTGTCATCTGTGATTGCCAAATGGTGTGTTGTGCTTCTAGTAACATCTGCATGGCGGTTTTACAGTTTCCCGTACTAAAAAAAAAAAAGACAAGAGTGTTTGGGCTGTTGTATATATTCCGATTGCCGATAGTAACGTCTCTTTTTTTTATGCGTTGGTTTGATGTGACTAACGAGAGAGTTGCAGGACACATCTAATGGTAAGTTGAAATGTTTCATCAAGTGACTGGCTGGCTGTCTGGCTGTGCACGAGTTACCTTAATACTGGGGTGGTATTTTCCAGAGCTTTTGACGTCGGAGTTGGTGATTGGTTTCCCCGAGTGGGTCTTGTGTTTGATGGATTAGACTCCTGTGTTGTAGATAGTTTGACTGACTGGCCAATCCTCCCGTGACTGGTAGAGTGGGCGAGACTTCATACTTCACCAATGTGTTGCTGATTAAATGATCTCCCTCACACCCCATCCTCCTAACTCCCCCAGGCCACCCCCACCCCCATCCCCACACCCCAGCCTCCTAACTCCCCCAGGCCACCCCCACCCCCATCCCCACACCCCAGCCTCCTAACTCCCCCAGGCCACCACCCCCCTCCTCCCCACACCCCAGCCTTCTAACTCCCCAGGCCACCACCCCCCTCCTCCCCACACCCCAGCCTTCTAACTCCCCAGGCCACCCCATCCCCCTAACTCCCCAGGCCTCTCCATCCCCACACCCCAGCCTTCTAACTCCCCAGGCCACCCCCATCCCCACACCCCAGCCTCCTAACTCCCCCAGGCCACCACCCCCCTCCTCCCCACACCCCAGCCTCCTAACACCCCCAGGCCACCACCCACCCCCACACCCCAGCCTCCTAACTCCCCCAGGCCACCCTCCTCCCCACACCCCAGCCTCCTAACTCCCCCAGGCCACCACCCCCCCTCCCCACACCCCAGCCTTCTAACTCCCCCAGGCCACCCTCACAACCCAACTTCTAACTCCCCCAGGCCACCCTCACAACCCAACTTCTAACTCCCCCAGTTCAGTAACACTCCCACGCTCCAGCTTCCAAACTCCCGCAGGTCAGACCACACCCCAGCCTCCCCCCCCCACACCCCAGCCTCCCCCCCACACCCCAGCCTCCCCCCCCCCACACCCCAGCCTCCCCCCCCCACACCCCAGCCTCCCCCTCCCCTCCCCGTGCTACAGTTTGTTCGCCTCAATTGGCCCAGAACCATTAATGTAGTGAGGGAGGCGACAAAGACAAAGCGTGTGTGCATCACCATACAAATTTAATCTCATATTACCGGGAACATTTACACCAAGTGGCTGAGTCCCGGCAAAGAGGATTACCTGTTTTATGATGCCAAATTTAGCAGCAGTTAATGACGGTGATAAAAGAGGCGGGAGCACGCATGAGGCGACCCTGGCGTTACTCACAGTTAATTATTTTGGTGTAGTGGGGTGGTGGGTGTGAGGGGAGGGTGGTGTAGTGGGGTGGTGGGTGTGGGGGAAGGGTGGTGTAGTGGGGTGGTGGGTGTGGGGGGAGGGTGGTGTAGTGGGGTGGTGGGTGTGAGGGAAGGGTGGTGCAGCAGGGTGGTGGGTGTGAGGGAAGGGTGGTGTAGTGGGGTGGTGGGTGTGAGGGAAGGGTGGTGTAGTGGGGTGGTGGGTGTGGGGGGAGGGTGGTGTAGTGGGGTGGTGGGTGTGAGGGAAGGGTGGTGCAGCAGGGTGGTGGGTGTGAGGGAAGGGTGGTGTAGTGGGGTGGTGGGTGTGAGGGGAGGGCGGTGTAGCAGGGTGGTGGGTGTGAGGGAAGGGTGGTGCAGCAGAGTGGTGGGTGTGAGGGAAGGGTGGTGCAGCAGGACGGTGAGCGTGAGAGAAGGGTGGTGCAGCAGGGATATGGGCGTAAGGGCAGGGCGGTGGGCGTGAGGGGAGGATGATGGGCGTGAGGGGAGGGTGGTGCAGCAGGGCTGTGGGCGTGAGGGGAGGGTGGTGCAGCAGGGCTGTGGGCGTGAGGGGAGGGTGGTGGGTGTGATGGGTGGGCGTCACCACAGTTACTAACAGATGCAACAAGTACAGTATATGGACCAATTAACTCGAGTTAGGATAAAAGTCCCTCTGGCAGTATATGAACCTCTTGGAGAACAATAGAGTGAAGACAGTTCTAGTGTGTGGCCAGACTCAGGGTTACGTAAGAGAACAATACGTCCTGGACTCTGAGGATATGGAATATTTTAGGGAAAGATCCAAGAAAAGTCGTTGAATAAGATAACTGATATCTTAAGATAAGCCACCTCCTATGTAAAGATCTTGACTCGTAATATACTGAAATACTCGAGTATCTTCGCCACCACAACCTGACCACTGGAGTCTGACGGACCTTTTTTACCTCTGCTCTGTAATCCTTTTGTGCCACCGCTCACAGGATGAGTACGATATGGGGTGCGCAGTAAACTACCCGCGACAAAGTTCAACTCAAAAGCACTGAAATAAATCTTGATGAGCAGCACGTGTGACGTAATCATCCTGGTTAGTGGCACGTAATGTCAGGTGACCTTGGCCCGGGTGTACTGTACATTACAACATGCAGTACGCCAGTGTCTGCCAACCCGCATGTTTGGTGCTTACCAAACTCGCTGGAGGGAGGTAGAGCATTGTAGGGGGTTGTATGTCGCAATTATTACAATACACACAACTGTTGTGCTACACACACATGTCGGTGACACACTTGTCAGCGCTTACTCACACACCTATTGTATCTGGTGCGCATATAGAGGTCATGCCGCCAGCACACGTCAGCGTCATTGGGCGTATCGGCGTTAGTGGTGCTTCTACCTTACCAGAACACCGGCGATGGAGGTCCCTAGAGGTGTCGCTAGTGCTAAAGGTAACGTGAGCGATTAATTCCATAATACTTCTCTCCTATATCGTGCCAGGACTGTTGAGCGTATCCCACCTGTTGTGTTTTGGCTGGGTTCCCTTGTTCAAAAAGAGTGACATAACCTTAATTAATCTACTCCAACCTTCCATGACCATTAGGTTTATACTTAGCTCTAATAGGCCTCAGTTTTAATAATTAGTTTAATTCGTCTCATGAGGCCTGGGACCCATTGTACCTGTAACTCAAGTGGTCTAGTGTTCATTGTCTTTTAACTGAACTTCCAGGTAAACTTAATTAAGCTCAGTGCCAGCAGTAGGAGTACCGTGAACACAGCACGACCCTCACTGGCTCTCACCCTTGTCACCAGAGGAGATGAGTTTATAAGAGTTGATAAAAACTCAAACTAGCGAGAATTCCTCTGCACCCTTCCCATGACCCAGTGATAAAATTTGTCTTAAAGAAATCTTCATCATAATCCTGTTAATGTTTATATACTTAGAAATATATCAAGCAGACGTAGATAATCTTGTGCGCTTAATGTGAACAGATAGGCTAGAGTTGGATGTAGGTCCACGTTAAGGTAAATGAACGTAATTTAGTGGACTCTGTAATTCTAAACTCGGCTTAACTTATAATGGACTAGTTATATGGGACTGTGTAATATATCCGTCCTGTTTGATAATTCCTTCATGATTATAGAAAACGAATAAATTATAAAGACCAAAAAAAAATAAATATTACCTTTGATTACTTTACTCCCGAAAAAAAACTTAAATTTAATCTCTTAACCTAATTAATTACTTTGCTACAAAAAAATGGGGAAAAATGAAAGTAATAGCCACAATGTGCAGACCATGACATCAATGACACATAAACAACAAAGGGTTCAGATTTGTTTACATCAGTGTTGCCAGATACCGTAGAAGATCTTTGGGATTGAGTTTATCATATTACTGTCTTATGCATCACAAGTTTACTAAGTTAGAAAAGACTCTGGGGGTTAAATCATCGTGCCCAAGGTGTTAAGACTGATGTTACTTTATTAATGTAGTCTGAGTGAGTCGTGTTAACTGGCTTCATGTGATTAACGTGTATTAGACGATGGTGTAGCGCTCAGGTACTCGTTGACAATTCGTGATGATGGTAGACCCAGGGCAGCGTCCCTCTGTGCACTGTAAACACAAATCACTAGGATACGCCTTAGGTTAATGTAGTTACCATGATACATGTGTGAGGTTACTGTAGTCACTAGTATACGTGTAAGGATACTGCGATCACCAGGATATGTAGTCGCCGTGATACAGTGGTCGCCAGGATACGTTTAAGGATGCCGTAGTTACCGGGAGGACGCCCCGCGGCCACCACCACACCGTTACTTAGCCGAAGTCGTCCTCCATCACGTGACGGTGGCGAGGGAGGGAGGGATACCTGTAGGTGGGTGAGGGGTACCTGTAGGTGGGTATGGGGTACCTGTAGGTGGGTGAAGGGTACCAATGGGTGGGTGAGGGGTACCAATGGGTGGGTGAGGGGTACTTGTGGGTGGGTGGGTGGAAGGTTCCTGTCTCACGGAAGTCCAACACCGCCACTTGCTCCAGGGGAAACAAAAATTGATCGTGGTGGGAGAATTGTTGATCGGGGTGATGGTGGTGGGGGGGGGGGGGGGGAGGAAATTGTTGATCCCGAATTCACCATGAAGAAAATTGTTGATAATGGAAGGAAAAAATCGTTGTGTTATGTACAGTTGTGAAGTTCATGGACAGTGTTGGTGTGATGGTTTGTTTACAGTAAGGATGAAGGTTCGACCCCCATGAAGAACAGTACACTAAACACGCACGCACACACACACACACACACACACACACACACTTATCAATAACTTGTAATACTGTAACACTGTCACTATGTTGAAATGAACTGTAGTTTGAGCTTTTCCCCATCTAAGTTATTATATGTCTTATTTGTGTCACTTATGTTACTTGTATATTATTTGTAATTCGTAACCCATTCCCCAAATATGTAACTGTATATTTTCAGCCTTCTGGCTGCCAAGCTCTTTCAATAAACCGTTAATTATTATTACACACACACACACACACCATCTGTGAGGGAATTGCTACACCACGTGAGGTCCCTCCTAACACCATCTGGGAGGGAGTTACTACACTACGTATTTGCTGTTCAACACGTACAATCCTACATTAATCTGTATGTTCACTGTATGTTCCTTTACCTTTCTCTAATGAAGGCTTTTGTTAAACCACTAATGTATGTAATAAGTCATTTATGTCCAATGTATATTTTCACCCTTCGGGCTGCAGAACTTTTTCAATAAACCTTTAATTATTATTATTATTATTACACGCACGCGCGCACACACACACACCTCGGTCTTGTCTATGTAACAGGTAAACTTCAATAACTCTTATGAATGGTCGTCGTTGCCTTTATTTCAGGTTTATTATTGTAATAAAATGTCATATTAGTGTGTTGTTTAACGTGAAATGTATATTATATAATATATTAATGTGATTTAACAAAGGCCCTTTAGTGCAGTTTCGAGGTAAGCAAATACACAAGTTATCAATAAGTAAAGATTAACAAAAAAGGGTATAGCCGCTTGCACTTACACCTGGTACATGGCTCGTGTGTTTTGCGAGATGTGACAACTATGTGTTTGTTTACATTGTATTAAAACTCCCAGAATGGCCCTAAGTAACCTAACAATAGTAGCCAGACTAAAGACGCTAAATTCCACAGAGGTGCCACATCTCACAGAATACACCAGCCACTGTACCAGGTGTAAGTGCAGGCGACTGTACTTGTTTTATTATGAAGGTATGGGCTGAAGATAGGGTAGGTAGTGAGTATCGAGGTATAGTATAGTGAGGCAGCGTCAGGAAGGAAACCACAGTACAGCATAATGTTGGTGTGTGACCGAGGTAGCGTCTTAGCTGTTGGTTGGTTATGAAGACACACAGCCAGTGGTAGCTTGCTTCCTCAAGTCCTGCCTCGCCCCGCCCCGCCCCAGCAATACCAGACTTCAATTCCGTCCTACCCTGGCTATCCACACACCCGGGGAGGGGGGGGGGGGGTATGAAACCTCACCCCCTCACATTTTTCTCTGGCCAATGAAATTATTCTCCATTACACATTACATTTCATCCCGTCTCCATTAAGTGTCCATTTATGGGAGTGGAATAAAGATGAATAATTTGTGAGTCATGACGTAGAAGGATAAAGAGTGTTTTATGTAAATGTGCACTGACTAGCTGTAGCTGGGAGAGGTATGGTGGACCGCAGCTGTAGAAGGAAGGTGAGGTGAGGTGAGTGTGAGGTGAGGTGAAGGGATAAGGTGAGGGAGTGAGATGAAGTGAGAAAGAAGACATCATATAGGATAGGTGAGGTGTGAGGTACTATTCTGGTCATGCTCTCAACTTGCTGTATAAAATTCCTGACCTTCCTAACTCCCATACTTAAAAATTCTGGTGGGAAATTTGCATAAAGATAAGATAAAAAAAAACCTAGATACCGTACCACATTTTATAAGCGTTGGGCAAAACAAACACAAAACTCACTTTATTTCGTTTCATCTCACAATAGACGGTTTTAGAAGTAGCGTAAATTATCGTTCAGAAAGTCCACAAAGAGATTATATAACATTACGAATCATTATTAAAATTTGTGTTAAGTAAAGAAATGAAAATGGATAAATAGGATGAAATATATTGAATGATTTGTACTTTGAGATGACTTGACACCGATACGTGAAGTCTCCTTGACACCACCACAGTTTCTACTGATACTTTCTGACACCACCACAGCTTCTACTGATACTTTCTGACACCACCACAGCTTCTACTGATACTTTCTGACACCACCACAGCTTCTACTGATACTTTCTGACACCACCACAGCTTCTACTGATACTTTCTGACACCACCACAGCTTCTACTCATACTTTCTGACACCACCACAGCTTCTACTCATACTTTCTGACACCACCACAGCTTCTACTGATACTTCCTGACACCACCACAGCTTCTACTCATACTTTCTGACACCACCACAGCTTCTACTGATACTTTCTGACACCACCACAGCTTCTACTGATACTTCCTGACACCACCACAGCTTCCACTGATACTTTCTGACACCACCACAGCTTCTACTGATACTTCCTGACACCACCACAGCTTCTACTGATACTTTCTGACACCACCACAGCTTCTACTGATACTTCCTGACACCACCACAGCTTCCACTGATACTTTCTGACACCACCACAGCTTCTACTGATACTTTCTGACACCACCACAGCTTCTACTGATACTTTCTAACACCACCACAGCTTCTACTGATACTTTCTGACACCACCACAGCTTCTACTGATACTTTCTGACACCACCACAGCTTCTACTGATACTTTCTGACACCACCACAGCCTCCAATGATACTCTGACATCATCACCACCATCGTCATCATTATTATAGAATTAATTAAGTTTATTTTTTCTTCAGATTTTGTTTTATGGGTTTAATTTTACTACTAGTCACGTTCCGGATCACCATAAGAATTGCCACCCGATTAGGTTAGGTTAGGGTGGTTAATCGTAAAGGTGGTGAGTTAAGACTAATTAGTAGGTAATATATTGAGTATGCTAGACCACACACACACCTTGTTCACCTGTTCCGGCTAATATCACTTTAATTATACATCTTGTCACTTGAGGTATAGCCATTATTATTATTATTATTATTATTCTATGAAGATGACGATAAACTTTCACTGTGAGGCGTGCTGGTGCTTTCTCTTCAGCTTGCTTATACGATAATTAGCCTTACGTCGTTAGTGAAGGTTGAGAAGCGAAAGTGATTTTACTTCAATATGCTGTCGGAAATTTGCATGGGCTTAGCCGTAACATTTGCCCCGGGTTCGTGGATAAAGTTCAGCGTTGTGCAAAATTAGTTGTAAAGTTTTGCGTTCAATTTTTTAAAGATTTGGAAATTTGCATAAGACTTGACGCTGTAACCTTCTGTAGCCCCCTGTGATGAGTGTGTGTGTGTGTGTGTGTTATGACGTCACGATACTTACACTAGACACGAGTATTATGTACACAACTCACACACAAACCCAGACCCAAGTGAGGTTTTTTCCCACAAATAACATGCTGTTTTGTCTTTTGTCTTGGTGAAACTAATATCCCCATAACGTTTATCAGACTGGTGTAAAGAACGAGACAATATTCTCTTGTGTTGGGAGTGTTGCAGGCACCGGCGGACACACACACACACACGCACACACACACCATCTCTCGTCCTGGGATAAAATTACGAGTTGGCGACAGCACATTATTTTTAGGAGTTAAAAAAACGCATAAACAGTATTACCAGAATGGATAAAAAAAAATTCTTTATGTGCTAAGGAATTACTCTGAGCTAATGGAAGGATGAAATGCGTTGAACAGAGGAAGAAAAAAAAGTAGGATTTATTTAATTTGTTTTTAATTTACGGGAATTAGGACACAGAAAAGCTCTTATTGAATGAAGAATAAGATAATTAAGAAGCCATGATAAAGTGTGGAAAGAGGGAGAATAAACCAGGACATAAGAAAACCGAAGATAAAGAGGTATAAAATGCTAAGAAGGAACAAGTTAATACGATTGAGTTACACAAGTTAATGAAAGTTAAATCAGGTAAATTGAGTTAATCTATATTAAGTCTCCGGTGTTGTCAGGAGTTAGTTTAACAGTTAGGGTTGATGCTGAGTCCTAGTGGGCCCCAACTAAATTAGGCCCTTGATGATTGGGGCCCAGTCCTTTATGTGCTCCAGCTCTTAATGGGTTTTAGTCCTCATGGTTAGGTTAGGTTGTTGCGAGTCGCTAGGAAAATCGAATTAGTAAATGAGGAGGAAATGAGTTAGTAATTATGAGGTAAAACGAAAATGTAAATACAAAGAGGGAAATAATTAAGATGTAAAGGGGAAAATAATGATATAAAATGAAAATAGAAGAAGGAAATATTAAGGAAAATGAAGAAGAAACAGGAAAAAATGAAGAAAATAAAAATCTTTGCAACTAATATTAAAAGATAATTAAGAAAACTGGACACGCGAGAATAGAGAGGAATGGGGAGATAGAAAAAATAATAATCCGTAAATAAAAAAAATATATAAAAATGACTGAAAATAAAGTATAAGTAACTTGTAAGTATTAAAGTGCATCAGAATGTTTCGCTGTACGGGAAACTTGGCCTAAGTTGTGTATTAAGTTTATTAGTTAGTGAGGACTTACCCCCCCCCCCCCTAAGCTCTAACTTAACCTACCATCACCTTACTTTACATGAACTAACCTAACCAAACCTAACCTAACCTCACATCCCCAAATCTCACATTTATTGGCTGGTGTGAAAATTTTGAACACTGTATAGAATCACTCCCATTCAGTCAGTCAGTCAGCCATTACCCCAGTCAGTCACTCAGTACCTCAGTTAATCAGCCAGTCATTCATTCAGTGAGCCATTACCCCAGTCAGTCACCCAGCACCTCAGTTAATCAGCCAGTCATTCATTCAGTGAGCCATTACCCCAGTCAGTCATTAACTCAGCCAGCCAGTCAGTTAATAGATCAGTCAACCAGTCGCACTTAACAATTGACACCGTTGTTCACAGTGCCATATAGTGCCATGTGAGGTAGAGAGTCACTGTGTGTGTGTGTGACAGTGCCGTGCCTCGTACCAGCTCGACCGTGTCATGTCTTACATCTATTTAACATGACGATTATGTCACTGGCTATATGTCACGCGGGATGAAGCTGATGACCCGGTGACAGTGTAGGAGTGTGGTGGTGGTGGTAGTGGTGGTTGAGTGTGTTGATGGTGTGGTAGTGGTGGTTGAGGATGGTGGTAGTTGTAGGTGGTCGTGGTGAAGGTGGGAATGATGGTGGTAATGGTGAGAGAGAGTGTGTGTAATAGTGCCTGGAGCCTCACTTAAGCTGGAGCTTCTCAAAGAGTATTAAGCTCCTCACACTAGCAGGAAACACCTCGCTTAAAGCTCCACTCACGCCTATCTTTCCAAGCCAATAGCTCCTCTAACTTAGCCGGGAGAACCAACTAGCCTGGAGTCCTATTTTTACGTATCTAATAATTTTTATTTTGGACGATCTACTAGCCTGGAGTCCTATTTATTTTAACCTGCATTTACGCCTGACCCTCCACGTTGCATCCTGAAGCCAGACTGAGCCTCTCAACCCGCGGCCCCTGAAAGGTTACCAGGTCTAGGCCAGGGTGACGTAGTGTGTATACCTAGACGCTGACGGTAGATGGCAGTACAGTTACCTTCAACACCATCACGTATCTTCACTGTTATGTACCCTCACCACCACCACGTACCCTCACCACCACTGCGTGTCAAATCTGATGCAACTCAAACACACCCAAATATTGGTCAAGGCTTCTAACACACACACACACACACAACAACAACAACAATAATAATTCCCATTTTCTACAATTAAATATCCAAACACTATTTACTATACTATCAAAAACGTTATTTCGTAAAATTTGCTCTAAAATTTCGTGCGAGGGTGTGAGTGACGTCATAGTCAAGGAATGGGTACATGACTGGGATTGGGTGGATTTGTGTGAGGCAGTAGATGACGTCACAGCCAGGGAATGAGTACATGACTGGGTGTGGATGGAATGTTGTCTTGGGAGTCGTTTACCTTGGCTGTGAGAGGTGAAGGTGTAGGTGACGCAGAAACTATTCACCTGGTGTAACGCTTCCTTCCTTCCTTCCTTCCTCCTCTTTCTTTGTCTTTTACTCCTCTTTCTTCTTTTCTTCTCTTCCTCATCCTCTTTGTTCCTTTCCTTTTGTTTCTTCTTCGATTCATCTTCTTTCTTCCTCCACAGTTGCTCACTCAGGCGTTCGTTTTGTTATTTGTGTATTTTTTTGTGGCGTAGATATTATTATTTTTATTATTATTATTATTATTATTATTATTATTATTATTATTATTATTATTATTATCATCATTATTATTATTGCAGCTGTTGTTATTAAAGATCAGTACATATTGTTGATTCATAATTCATTATTTTCCCTTTAAAAATCTATATACGAATTTTATTTAATCGTTTATTTTATTAATTTATTTATTTATTTATTTATTTACTTGATACACCAGTTAAGAGCAGAAGCCACTGTTGGTGAGTTAGCTGAGAGGCAGAACTGTACAGGTTGTGAGGGGGAAGGGATATGGTAACAGTGGTTCATTGTAAGGAAGTGTAAACTGATTGGCTACACTGTATTGTTTAATGTAAGAGTGTAAACAAGAGACTGTATGATGGTTGGCTACACTGTATTGTTTATAAGAGTGTAAACAAGAGAGTGTAACTTTGCTTCACTCCGGCTAGGTACGTACCAACTCATGCTTGATTCAGTGACATAGGGTGATGAAAATACGCGGCGGTAGTAGTGGCTTTATGGGTGAACATACATACATACATACATACATACATACATACTTACTTACTTACTTACTTACTTACTTACTAAGCGTGACTAACATTATCAGCCTAAATTCAACATATGAGTTTTTTTTTCTTAAAATTAATATGTAAATTTAGTGAATATTTAACACCTTCCGGGAAAGAGTGATACAACAACCACCACCACCATTAATTTCTCCCTCGTGACTTATTATTATTATTATTATTATTATTATTATTATTATTATTATTGAGGTCAGGTGTCTAGACTTATTATTATTATTATTATTGTTATCATTATTATTATTATTATTATTATTATTGAGGTCAGGTGTCTATTATTGTTTTAAATACACAAAATACCTGCAAGTTATTAAAAAAAAGTACTTTGTCATCAGATTTGTGTAATAATTCAGGAATGTGGGTTTCATGCTAGCGTGAGCGGCCACTAGTGCTGGGTAAGATGTAGTGAGCCGTGAACATGAAGGTAATACGTGAGACTTAGTTAACACATTTGCAGTCTTTGTAATCATGACGTCTTGAGAAAAACAAATAATTATGATGATGATGAATTATTTGCGGTTATTTTTAGGTCATGTTTAATTATTTTTTTTATTGCTTCTAAAAATACAGTTTGTGTGTCTGTCTGTCTCTATCTGTGTGTGTGTGTCACTATGGGAATTCCTCGTTATATTTAAGTATAAAGTCTTGGATGGGGAAAGGGTTAAAAATTCTTACAAATAGCAGAAAATGTCAAGAATTGGTCATAACCTCCTCGGTGTCTGCTTCCTGCTTAATTATAATCCTGGTGATTGAGTCAGTTATTGGATCATTACACGCTCAGTCAACCTGTCATTCAATCAGTCAGGATTAGCAGTGATAAATCTTGCTGACGAAACTAAAAAAAATACTCATGAAGGATAGGAAATGAGTCCTGTAGATAACATTATTTTCCGTCCACCATCACTCAGTCAAGGTCAGCAGGGATAGAGCTTGCTGACGGTGGTAAGACTGTTGTATTCCCTGACAGTGGCCGTGATATTATATTTTTATACAGTTCACCAGTCTCTCAGGGTCAGCAGTGATAGAGCTTGTTGACGCAGCTAAAAGCGTACTCCCAGACGACAAGAAAGGGCGGTAAGATGTGGTTTTATATCATGTGGTTGTGTGGATCACTTTACAGCAGCCTCATTATACTAGAGCTTGTTGTACGGGTCACGCCGGGAAAGGGTGGTCGGATCACCTGAAGATTAGGCACCCCAGCTTATTTCATTTGATTAAACGTCCTAAAACTAACCTAACCAAACCTAATTTAACTTGATTTAACCTAACCTATCCTAACTAATTTATCCTAACTAATTTAACCTAACCTATCCTAACTAATTTAACTTAACTTGATTTAACTTAACCTAACCTAACCGAGGTGCTTAGTCTTAGGGTAATCATGTTGGTTTTAGATCAGAAGAGTCCTCATTAGTGAACGAGACAGGTGTATGCGAGTGAGGTGCACGTACAGGTTACTAGGCAGCAGGTAAACGGGTACAGGTGTGTTGAAAGAGGTATGTTTGTGTGTAGCGTCGGTACATACACACGCAAACACACACACACACACACACACACACTTGCTCAGGTCAGCGCCTTGGTGATTACTCAGTGGACCATATTTTAATAGGTTTCAAAGGACCTATCCTGACTAGGGGCCATCTGACGTGCATGAAACCACCCCCCACCCCTTCCCTCACACAGGTCACAGGAGGTCCCTCACAACTGACTCACCTTACTGACTCGCCGTTCCTCACCACTGATATATATTTACAACTATTATGATGGAAATTATGTCTTTCAATCACGTAAGACAAAGATGTGAGTATTTTTCACTAATTATAATAAAGATGCGGTATATTTTTCACCAATTTGTTAAAGTTATAGATATATTTCGCGCATTGTGATAAAATATAAAGAGTAATTTCTGCCCATTTCTGTTATGGTAAATATTACAGTATTGTCAGTTTTGTTGTCCATCACAGCTGTTACGGAGAAGCTTGTCTTTCTGCTTAAAATTCAACAATCTGAGGCCTGGAATTATTTTAAAAACTAAGCTTAAGCCCTATGAGCAGTATTTATCCAGCTTACTTTAGGCCTGGCGTGGCTCAACCCTGGCATGAGATGGACATGGGGAGGAAAGTCTTTATTTCTCATGACGGAGTTAAAATATACACGATGCAGGCGGATAACATGGCAGAGGTTGACGGCAGCCTTGTGGGGTCGTGGTGAAATTGTAGCCCCTGGTGTGTTGGTTATTAAGGCTGGAAGGTACTAGTATATCTCCCGTAATGTTAGTAAAGGTAGCTGGGGCGAGGCGGGGCTGGGGGCTTCCATACAGGGCACCCGGACGTAACTCACCGCTTAAAGGTTAGCTGAAAATTTGTGTTTTATGCATGAGCCAACACCCCCCCCCCCCCCCCCACCCCCCCTATGACACAGCAGTGAGGGGCCTGCTAGTCATGTCCTCACAGTCTTGCTTAGTTTATCTCTTACCATATATACGTGTTTACTAGACGATGATACGCCAGCGGCAGTAACTTCCTCAACCAGTCACTTGCGTCATCTTGTATGGGTGTCAACGTGAGCCGGGGACTACAGGTGCTGGCGAGTTAACCTGCCCACCGAGGAGCAGTTTTTGTTTGTGATTCAAGCAAGTCGGTATTCATTACGTTATAATTGGATTCATAGACGCACATATACACAAACCTAGACACATATGTACAAACGTAGACACACATGCACAAACGTAGACACACACACACACACACACATACATTCCTCGCGACACTGTGGGCGGTATATCACTTAAGGCACCGTACTGATCCTCACTCCTTAACTAGTGACCAATTATATAGTTGATCTGCTTCCTACAGCCATTCCCCAACACGGATTAGATTAAAAGATGGTATTGTGGTTAGATTATTGTATTTAGGGTTGTGGAGTATATAGGAAATAGGATTTAATTAACTGTTTGGTGGTGAGTGTTGGTCTGGCGTCAGATTGATTGTTGAAATGTTTCTATGAAAGCTTAGCGTTCGTTCGTCACAGGACTTCGACGTATTCGTAGTTAATGGTGGGACTATCATGTAGTGTACTGCCTCGGGGGGTCTTAGTTACACACACACACACACACACTAATGTAGTCACCTTGATGCGTTAGGTCCATACTCTGTGAACCTACAAATTTAATTTACTCCCAAGAAAAAGAAATAATTTGAAAGAAACTAACCTGGTAATTGCAGGAAGAAAAGATTATTAAATAAAAATTATCCAACCACCAATTTTTTTTTCTGTTTCTGTGGTTTATTATATACAGCCTCTCTCTCTCTCTCTCTCTCTCTCTCTCTCTCTCTCTCTCTCTCTCTCTCTCTCTCTCCACACCTGAAGGTTAGGTTAGGTTAGGAGAGGTTAGTTAGGTTAGGTTAGGGTGTTTAATCATGTCTTGAAATATGCTGGGCTGCTTAATCTTCAGGTGATTCGTGTATTTCTTATGAACATTGTGAGTTTTCCTCCTCTCTCGGGCGTTTAATTACACTGCAGTATTGTTTTATGACACACACACACACCACACACACACACACACACACACGCACACGCACACACATATATATATATATATATAATCAAGGTCAACTACAGGTAATAGCGTGTAATTAGTGCGGACACCCATAAAACAGCTGGTATAGTGTGCGCTTTTTTGTACTTGAATTATATATTTTTTGTGATTTTAAAAGTAAATATCTATAATTGTGTTGTGTGTAGGTGTAGTGTGTGTAGGTGTAGAGTGTGTAGTTGTAGTGAGTGTGGGTGTAGAGTGTGTAGTTGTAGTGAGTGTGTGTGTACATGATGCAGCCGGGAGTGTGTACGTCAGTGAGGGCAGACAGATGGTGTAAGTGAGGTTGACAACACAGGCGTACAGGTGACCTAATCCTTGTTGTTGCTGCTGGTGATCGCGTGCCTCACCTCATCATTACCCCCCCTCACACTACCACCATTATCAAGTGAGGTCAGGCATCGTGACCTTCCGGAGGCGCAGTGTGGCGCAACACACACACACACACACGGACCTTGGTGGCGTGATGATTACATGTGATGTTATGATGACCGAGGCTGAAAGACATTGCTTATATTATACTAAGATGATATATAAACTTCCCTACGTCACTTCAATACCGTAGCTACACAACAATACAAGTTACAGTGAAGATATACACTTACATAGATAAAGTAGATAGAAGAAAGACAATGAATGATAAATATATAAAAAAATATAGACGAAAATGTAGAGGTAATGGGAGCTAATTTCTATAAAGATCAAGACCTCATTTACCAGGGTCAAGGTCAGAGAGGCGTTATTAAGTGGTGAGGTAGTGTGTGGGTTAGGTTAGGTTATTTATTTATATCAGCTGAGGGTGGCAGGTGGTGGTGTGGTATAGGGTGATGCAGTGTAGTCATGTTAACTTGAGTGTTGTTAATTATTATTTCTTAAACTTGTAACTTTATTTCTATTAACCGGTTTCTCTTTATTTATTGTTGTTATTATTATCACCTGTTTCTAGTTGTTTATAATTTTAAGCCTTTCTGTAATTGTTATCCCCACCACCAGGTGAGTCGGGTATACAGCAGAGGGCTCGGTCAGTCAGTCTGTGTGTGTGTCTGTAGCGCTCATAACAAATGCTGTGTATTGGAATCAAGACATTAAGGCACTGGGTTGTTATGGAACTTGTCACAGTTGTTATTAGCATACTGGTCTCTCGTGTGTGTGTGTGTGTGTGTGTCCTTGTTTATCGTCATTTTCATGGTCGTTTTTCTGTTCTTTTATTTACACGTTGCTGTTTTTATTTTCAACAGAATGACGCACATCTTTTGGCTTTTGTTTTCACTCTTCCAGTCCGTTGGTCACAAGGACTGTTGGATCACCTGAAGAATTGTCACTCCAGAGTCCGGCAGGGTGACAATTCTTCAGGTGGGATATCCTGTGGTGACGATTCTTCAGGTGGGGTCAGATTTTTGATTTGTTAAGTTAGGTCAGGTTGTTTTAAGGTTCTGTGACTTTCCTAGGTGACGGATGGAACCCTTCCCTAACTTTTTTTTTTAAATGAAGAATTTTTTTTTAGATTTGAAAGCATTTTTTTTTTTTTTGAGAGTGCGAGTCATGTTTTTTGAATCTTTTTTTTTTTTGGGGGGGGGGGGGAATTGTATTTTGGAACACGGTGTATATTAGTCTTTTTTCCTTTAAACTTTTCACAATATACTGTAGATGCATAACACAAAGGAATATATTTATGTTATCCTGATTATACAAATTATATTAACTGTGGGCTGGGGTGACGATTATTCAGGTGGAGCAGGCTGGGGTGACAATTCCTTCAGGTGGGCATTCTGGGGTGACGATTCTTCAGGTGGACATTCTGGGGTGACGATTCTTCAGGTGATTCCAACTGTTCCTTGATCTATTGGTTACACCCTTCGCGTCCTAATCTAAGGATCGCTGGTTCGATCCCAATCCACCCACAGCTGTAAAGGGACAACATTCTATACAGTTACAGAAGTATAATACGGTCGAGTACTTCCTGGCGCTTCTACTGCTGTATCCTCACTGTCCCAAACGACAGTGAGCAACTTTCACTTTTTTAACTTCCATACCAGACGTGACCTGCTCGAGTGGTCATGGTAACACGAACAGAACGAGGATATTACGTGTTTTGTTATTTTATATGTTACTAAATGTTATGTGTCGTTTCTGTTGTCTTTTGAAATTAATAATATTCTTTGACGTCATTTAATTTACTTTAATTACTGAAGCTGCAGAGTTGATGCTTTGTGACTTTGTTTACCTAAGATGTGTAAGTCATTATGTGATGAGGTGTGTGTGTGTGTGTGTGTGTGTGTGTGTGAGAGATTGTGGTGACGTGTGAGGTGGTGATGAAAAACAAGGTTGTCAGGTTCACAGTTTTCACGGCCAGTTAGGTAGGCTATTTTTGGCACTGCAGGTTGGCGGGTTTGTGGGGCTATTTTCTCTACATTTGGTCGACTTTTGGGCTATTTTCGTGTTGAACGCTTGACAACGCTTCATGGTATAGTAGAGACAGTAGTTATAAAAGTTATCAAGTCAAGTATAGGTAAATAAATAGGTTAATTACAACTAGATAATAGTTAACATAAGAATTATATAATAGGTCAAGTACTGTTAGGTAATAGGTACAGGTACGCTAACCACACCTGACCCAACACAGTCACCTGAGGAGGTATGTGCCGCTCCCCCTTCACCACCACCACCACCCGCCCATTGTTCCCCCACCCTGCCACGCCTCCGCTTATATCACCGGGTTTAGAGTTACAACATGACAATAATATCTGATGGTATATACGGAAATAGTGAGTCTTATATGGAGGTGTATATAGTACATAAGAGGGTGATCAAAAACATGTTATTTAAGGTATATATTAACGTATAAATTCACGTGTTAATTGTGATTCTATAAATGACTTTCTGAGATTATATTTGAGTTTCTTAGGCCCCCAGAACTCCGAGTTATACCTATGTAATGTAACTATTTGGGGCCTATTAGGACTGGGGCCTATTAGGACTGGGGTCTATTAGGACTGGGTGTGTATATGGGTGTATTAAGTCATCTTAGAGGATTGGGTATACAGGTAGGTAAGGTAGTGAGGATCTGTGTGTATATCTCGCCACCACACACACACCAGCAAGGCAACACTTACCTCACTGTAGTTATAATATCTTGACCCAATGGTAATATTAAAAATAATGCAATTTCTACTACACTTACTGACTGACTCGAAATTGATCCCTCTCGAAAATGAATGCGGTTAATAGTATTTAGAAGTGAATGCGGTTAAGAAGTGGAACGTATTGCGGTTAGTAATTACTGTATAATGAATGCGGTTAAGAGGAGGAAATAAATGTTGTCACCTTCATCTTTCAGCTTATTATTATAGTGAATGTATGGCTCGTGGTATCAGCCGAGTTACTTTACTGTGATCACGTTTGGAGCTGAGCCAAGAATTTATGGGATTGAAATGTGTGTGTGTGTGTGTGTGTGTGTGTGTGTGTGTTAGTTCTTGTTTTCATTTAGCTGCCTTTGGTTAGGTTAGGTTAGGTTAGGTTAGAGTAGGTTGGGTTAGCTTAGGTTAGATTAGATCACGTTTGCTTAGGTTAGATTTAGGTGGGTTAGGTTAGGTCAGGTCATTTTAGTTTATATTAGGTCAACTGAGGCTAGGTTAGCTTAGATTAAGTTATGTTGGTCAGTTTTGCTTAGGTTAGGCTAGCGTTAGTTTAGATTAGGTTAGGTTGCTTCTCTCCCACTCCTGCCACTAATATTAAGGACCTCTTCAGTATAAACTTCCCTGGAATTCAGTACAGTGGAGCGTCTTACATCTTGGACCCAACAACCCAATTCTAGCTAACTACACCTTCTTGACCTCTGACCTAATTTCCCAAGACCTGTTTGTGTCACCACCAAATTTCGTGAGGTTCATCTCCTGTTGTGCGGACGGACTGACTGACTGACTGACTTGCTGGTTTACTGACGGAGTGGCTGACTTGACTATAGTAAACTGACTCACTAATACATGACGTAATAAACCAACACACGCACACACACACACACACGCACACACAGACACACACTGACCCTTTCGACTCTCACTGACCATCACCACGACCTCATCTGCAAATTTGGTAAGAAGCTTCTACACCATCCCCGACACCGGCTCCTGCTACCACCCGAGGTCCCTTGTCCGAGAATTGCTGTTCGACACCACAACCGCATCCAGCCCATACGTGCACGAACTGATCGCTATAAGAACAGCCCAGTCCCAACCATTGTAAAAATTATCAATAACTTGTAATACTGTAACACTGTCACTATGTTGAATTGAACTGTAGTTTGAGCTTTTCCCCATCTAAGTTATTATATGTCTTATTTGTGTCACTTATGTTACTTGTATATTATTTGTAATTCGTAACCCACTCCCCAAATATGTAACTGTATATTTTCAGCCTTCTGGCTGCCAAGCTCTTTCAATAAACCGTTAATTATTATTATTATTATTATTATTACACACACACGCACACACGCGCACACAGACACACGCGCACACAGACACACACACACACACACACACACACACACACATGCACACACACACACACACACACACACAGCCAAAATCATACAGACGATGTAAGTGCCGACTAATCTACAACAAACTCACTAATGGAGAAAAAAAACCCACTGACGAATTGGCACTGTGCCTTAGGGTGAAAAAAGACAATAGTGCCTGACCTCGCGTTTTGCATGTCTGTGATCAACAATAGGGGAGGGTGACTGTGCTCCTCGCGGTGTGGGGAGTAAGAGTGGGTGAGGCAATGCTGTGTTATGGTGAGTGAGTGGGCGGGCGGGTGGGTGGGTGGGTGGGTTTGCTTGGTCTGTCACCCTGCGCTGGGGATGACCTTCACGCTGCCTCACCCAACGTCGATCCACCATCCACTCACACCCTCCATTCCATCATCTTTCCTTTTCTTACTTACTCTTTCCTTCTGTTTTTTCTTTTATTCTTTTCTTTCTTTCCTCCCTTCCTTCCTTCCTTCCTTCCTTCACTTACTTTTATATATGTATTTTATTATGTGTGGATATGTATGTCAAGCCAGCTCTACAAAACACACCTACACCCACACACAGCTCCACAAGACACACCCACACACAGCTCCACAAGACACACCCACACACAGCTCCACAAGACACACACCCACACACAGCTCCACAAGACACACCCACACACAGCTCCACAAGACACACACCCACACACAGCTCCACAAGACACACCCACACACAGCTCCACAAGACACACACCCACACACAGCTCTACAAGACACACCCACACAACTCTACAAGACACACCCACACACAACTCTACAAGACACACCCACACACAGCTCTACAAGACACACCCACACACAGCTCTACAAAACACACCCACACTGCAGTACTCTCACACACTTTCTCATCTTTCTACAGTAGAAGATACTGTCACTCCCACCTACGATACTCCTACATTCGACAACTCGTTCACGTTTTGTATTAAATTTTCACACAGCTGAACAAACTGACAAAATTATGGCCGGGGTAATTTTTTTTTCATAGTTACAATAAAATTTTACCTTGTGTCGTAAACGTTAGCTGCTGTAATGTGTTGTATCGTGTTTGTTGCAGAGACAAAGTGAACACAGGTTTATTTATATTGCTGTTGGGTATAATAATAATAATAATAATAATAATAATAATAATAATAACAATATCAGTAATAATAATAATAATAATAATAATAACACTAATAATAATACTAATATTAATAACAGTAATAATGATAATAATAATAATAACACTAATAATAATAATGATAATAATAATAACATTAGTGAACTGTTTATTAACAAATACAGCAACATATGAGTTATTATGTGGTTTACTATTAATCAAAGACAGAGGTAATAATAATAGCCTGCCCTACACATTATAAGCCTCAGGAAGGGTCATTGTACTGTGAAGATGGGAGTATTATGACCTAGTTTATGTACTGTAAGTGAGGGAGGGTGTTGGTAGAGGGCGTGGGTGACTGGGTGTGAGGCAGACCCACACTTAACCCGGTTTATCACTACCACCTCCCACTTGTTAACTGAAGGCAGAATCACAAATTACACCCATGTTGGAATCGAATAAGGAAAAATGCAAAAGATCATTCACTCTTCCCTTATACATGCAGTCGGGATGCTTACTATTCTCACATTCCGTAAATTCCGTCAAATCAAATCACAACCGCTGTCGTGTTTTGTGCGTTTTAGCGTTGACAGACGTACAGAGAGCTAGCTAACGGAAAACATATATATTCTTTTACATATTTTCGCTAAATTAGATTAAATCCCATTATTTATATATTTTGTCTATAAAATTATCTTCAATATGATTTTACTTAACTCGTGAATTTAAAATGAGTTAGATATTTTAAAAGAATTATGCAGGAAGGACGAGGTGAATATAGAGGTTGTGGGAACATCAGCTTGGGTAGAGAGAGAGACTGAGTGCTGTTGTTGTGTAGGTGTTGGGGAGTTCAGGAGAGCTTCGGTCTTAAGCCTTGCATGTTGAGTGAGTGTAAACGCTGGGAGGAGGTTAAGTGAGGGTGATCTTACTGCTTAGAGTGTGGACAGAGTAGAGGACTGTACAAATAAGGGCGTCAAGAGCAACATACGGACACTACTTTAACACTAAGACATGGTATAGTATCTCAGTAGGCATGATGGGGTCTAGTTTGTACTCCTCTTGTTCATAACTGTACATCATGCCTCAGTGTGATCCCGTTATGTGCAGTCATTTCTTACTTTTACCTCCCTGTTGTGGGTGTGTGTGTGTTAGAGGAACAGTAAACAGTATTATCTGAACAAATAGTTTCGTGCACAGAGGCGGCACTAAAGGTATATACTGTAGTATGTCAGGCAGGGAGGTTCAGGGGAGTGGCACACGGGTCATGAGAAACCTTCCTATATCAGCTGGTTTGGTCGGTCGGTTATAATACAAATATTTCTCGCCAGACTACAACTACCTCGGCAAAATTGACAATGTTTGCAAAAAAAGTTCCACGAAGGAAACCGCTAAATCATCTGTAATGTTTTTGAAAGGAGACGACACGAACTAACCACACCCAACATAACCACACATACCTAAAGAAAATTAAGGGAAAGTTGGTTAGTTTGAGTCATGTTAGGTTCGTAGTGTCTGGGAAAAAATAAATGGTGTAATGACCGTGTTCTTAGTACATTCTAAACACAGTACGACTTGCACCGTGTAGCCCGGCCTTATTGACTACTGCACCGCCGTGGAGGAGAAAGTGAAAGTTGCTAGATCATGAACACAAAGGAACATACCATCAATAGATATCATTCCACCGTATCTTGTAACGTGGTGGTAGCGAGATGGTTCCAGCAGAGTGGTGATGGTGGTTACTGGTGTGTTGTGGGTCATGTCTGTAAACACCTACAACAATTACAACACAGCCTCGCTCAGCCCTCGTGCCAACACCCAAGACATATCTGTGTTTCTGTCTCACTCTGTCTTCGTGCCAACACCCAAGGCACCATTGTGCTTCTTGAGAGACAAAACTTCAAATATCAAGTTTTTCACACAACACTGACGCTCACTGTCATGGTAGCTGAAATATCCTTGCATTTTTAGCTTCTTGTGTAGTGTTTTAATGAAAAATTTTGTATGTGAAAGAGGAGGAATTTTTGACGTTGATAATGAAGGCTGGGGAACACTAGTGAACAATGCTGTATTTCGGGGCGTGTGTGACAAAATGAGAAGTGAGCGAGGCGAGACACAGGAGTCATCGAGGTGCGTAATGCATGCATGTGTGTGTGGGGGGGGGGGGGGTGTCGGGGTCAACAAGATGTGCAGTAAGCGTGGCCCGCCCTGCTGTCATCTCCACCGCTTCAATGGACAAACACAAAGGTTCCTCACACTGCATCCTCATCCTCATCTTTTCCTATTTATTCTTCTCTTGTCTCTTTTTCCTCATTTTGCAGGGAATTTTGAGTCAACCGTAATATTTGGTGTAGTTTTCGGACGTACTTAATTGTATTTAGTTTTGTAGTAGTGGGGGGTGAGGGAAGGTGCGTCACTGTGTGGTGTTGAGGCGTCGTGGCCGTGCGGTTCATCACGCCACACTGACGGTCATGAACGGAAGCAGGTGGGAGGACCTCGTGTCGTGATGTCATGGGTGACACAAACCGTATGTAATCCTTGAAGCAAAGTGTCAGCTGTTTCCCAGGGTTGCAGAGTGCTGTAGCAAGTTCCTTTACGCTATTTGCTCCTGTCTACCCAAACAGTAACTGGGAACCTGGCTGGTAATTGATTTGTGGATCGTGGTCCGGGGTAATGATTAGCCAGTGCAGTTGGAGAGTTGTCCGGGCATGTCGGATTATTCCTTGGCATTGGGTCATATAGCTCGTTAACTTAGGATGTGGTTGTTATTTTGACAACGGCTTCTAAACCTTAGACAAAATCACGCCTAGGTGACCAGAGGGCCTGCCATCTTGATACACGAGGGTCAACCATTATACACAAAGTACCGTCTTAGGTGTTGACGTGAGTTTGACACTGTAACCCGATGCCCAGTGTGATTAAAGCTGTATCTTAATTAATGGAGATACAGTACCTGGCTCTTGTATTTGTCATTACATAATACAGTAGATAGATAGTAATGCTATGTTATACGAACCTGTGATAATGGTTCACAGTTTTCATAGTCGTGCACCGTGATGTGTTTCCTTAACTTGCTTGTTAAGGAGTGATGTTTACATTTGCTGAGAGAAAAGATAGATGTTACCCCGGAGACATAACGTGTTACTATGAGGCTGGTGGTGCATCAGTAACTGGCTCTATTAACTGTAACATACACGGTAACAGTGCTTTAACTCACGTGCTATTACTGCCCACGTCTACCACCGCTACACGCACACACACACGAGAGAGAGAGAGAGAGAGAGCACAAATTCACGTACCTACCTCACACACACCACCTTCCCCTCCTCACTGCTACCTGATACGCAACTCAAACCTACAGTAGATATCCATTATTTTCCTCTACTAATTAAAATAGAACTACACCTTGTCTCACCTGACACTTGATTAAATTTGCCTCAGTGTCGAAACAAGTGTGTGGCAGATTTGCGTTGATAAGCATGACTTGTTACCTTGGTGTATTACAGGACTAGTGTGACATTAAATAAGAATGAATGAGAATGACAAGAGTTAGTGTGTTTGTAGTGAAAAAGAGTGACGAAGGGTTACACACACACACACACACACACACACACACACACACACACACACACACGATCAATATATACGTTAATAAATACTTTTGAGTATACTTTTGCTTATCCACAATAATAAATATACTTGAAGTACTCGTAGATCATAAACTGTTAAATATACCGAACTTTAACATCACTTAATCGTTAATTTCCGACTATGACGTAACTATGACGTCATTTATTTTCATTAGTCGGGAACAACATGGTAAAAATAACCTACCATTTTTTTCCTTGTGTTTGGCGACCCTGGGAAGTGAAACTCGACACAAGGAACTGCAACCTCGGCAGGACATTTTGCTTGTTTCTGGATGTTGGGGAATTTTATATACTTTAACTTTGTTTTAATTAATCTCAATATATTTGATTTGTTTTAATACTTTTGGGTTCGTATTATTGTCTGCGATTGTTTTGATATATAAATTAGATAAATATTAATTGTAATTAAAAAAAAATGAATGGTGTGTATTAAGGTGGTAATGCGTATAAGCGGAGGGATGGAGGGAGCGCACCTGGCCAGCCCTCGTCAGGTGTGTTGAGGTAAACATAACCACGTGTTGGGTGCCGCCTACCACGTCTGGGGCATTTACACCTGTCACTCAAACACACACACAAAAAAAATAGACAGAAAATTGGGTATTGTCAATTTCACCCAATCTAAATAAAGGTATAAATTGTAAATAAAGCTTACCCCCCCTCCCCCCCCCCCTCATTGGTATTCGCTGTATCTTGGCGCAGCTCGGCCTTACAGTGTGTAATGACAGAAACCTTTATTTCCTTTGTGAGACAAGGTGAGTATCCCGCTCGGCTAGTGTTTGGTCGATGACGCATCGCACCTGCCGTCAACACCTGAGGACGACTAGTGACCACTGGTGATGATGTGTAAGCCTTTGTGTATAATACTCGTTCACTGAGGAGATCTATCTATCTGTCTGTCTGTCTGTCTTGTGTGTGTGCGTGTGTGTATTTGGGCAGCATGACACGGTAAGGTCAGTGAAGGTAATGAAGGGTGACATTATTCACACAGTCAGCCTTAAGTGGTAGAGAACCTTGGTCATGTTACTCGTCTCCTGCCTCTCTCACTGGTACTGACGTGATACTCTCTCTCTCTCTCTCTCTCTCTCTCTCTCTCTCTCTCTCTCTCTCTCAATACCGTGACTAATGTGTGTGTGTCAATGAGGGTGGAGGAGGGCGTGGGAAATTGGGTGGCGCCGTCTCTGATGTTGGTGATTTCGGGGTCATGACCTCCTCTGGGGTCGTGGTTTCTGTGGGAGTCTTGATATCTGGGGATCTTGAACTTAAGGGCACTATTCTCTAAGCGTGGTGGTCGTGATTTATGGGGACCCCTAATCTATGGGGGCCCTAATCTCCAGGGGGTCGTGGTATGGAACTTTAATCTATGGGAACCCTAATCTCTGGGAACCCTAATCTCTGGGGGGCTCTAATCTCTTGGGGAAGCCTATACTTTCGGTTTCTGATCTTCGGGGATTCTGTCAGATTTACCTCCAACATATCACCACCTCCTCCACCACCCACCATCCCAGAACGTCACAGCATCAGAACACAACAGATGAGACACAATAAATCTCCGCTACACTGTCTCACATCAGCTATCTCTCACTTCATTGTCTCGTCAGGGCAGAGTCTCTCGGGTGGAATAGTAACAACGTCACTGTTCATTCTGTTGAAAATTGGTTCCATGACTGCAGTAGAGATTTACGATGTGTGTAACGGAGGTTGTGTAACGCCTCGACCCTGGCAGTAGGTGGTGGTGAGGGAGGGTGAGGCCAACCAGGTGTTTCGTGAGGTGATGGGAGGCTGGAGACGAGGTGTTGGCATGTCCGGGAGACGTCTTCAAGGTTAGGTTAGGTTAGGTGGCAGGTCAGATGGGCTCCTAGTCCAAATAGGCCCCCCACCTTAATCTAGCCATTAAGTTAGGGCCTAGTAGACTGGGGTCCATTTGATCAGTCATAGAAAACTAGGATGATCCAGCAGTGAACCGAGCTTCTTCCCTCCTGTGTTAGCTGAACTGTCTCGAGTATTGTTCTAGATGTTACCGTCAACACCATTTTGATTATAAGCAGCGGAGACATGACAATATTCTCCGTGTGTCCATCCGTCCGAGCATCTTGTGAACGTGTTAACATCTGGTGAGTTTAGAGATGGTTGACCTTGATATATATTATTTCTTTGTAATTTAGAGTGTGTGTGTCGCCCTGGGTGGTGGTACACAGCTCCCCATTATCTTGTTATTGTTACAAAAACTCTCACTCACTTCCTTTTTCCACTACCCGGATGTGAAAGTGTAGAGGAGGTGAGAGGATGTGTATCAGGGATGGGTGTAGCGTAATGGTCCTACCCCACTCCTCAGGACACTAACACCTACACCTCGCCGTGTAGGTGTGTACAGGTCTACGTGCTCTTCGGGTTACGTAGCTCGACCACCTCCGGTTCACCCCACTAACCAGGCGTGGGTGACGGCAGCGTGGGTGTGTGGGGATGTTGCGTCAGGGAGTATTGTGTGGGCGGTGCTGGTGGTGACGCCCGCGGGTTATCCTCTGCAACCGTTTACCCTCAGTTCCTGCCAGCCTGTTGAGTCGCTCTTCATTGCCTTAGCGTTGTATATTATCAAAATGAGACCTGCCCTACCTTGCCATATCTAACGTGAGATTTATCTTGCCATATCTAATAGAAGGTTTGGTTTGCTGTATCTGATAATATATCTTAATATGTGAGTGTTGCGTCATACTAGCTTCAGTGATGTGTGGTCATTGTTAGTTGAAGGATTACACTCGCGTACAATATACGATGCAATTACTTTCACCTCACGCTAGTACACATGAGTGACGCACGTGGGCGGAAAGAGACGATGCGTAGTAGTCTTGAGGATGTTACTAAGATTGTACACAGAGACGTGCCCGGGGGAACAGAGTACACCCCTCAACCCAAGACTCTGAGTGTGCCGGTGCTAGTGGTGGTAGTGTGGTGGTGGTGGTAGAGAGAACAAGACGCATATCACCACGAGGATGTATGGAGGTCAGTGGGGGGGTGGGGGGGGAAGGGGTTATATCTACCTTTGTACCCTCTTGTGTACCCTATTGTGTTGTTGACTGTGATCGGTACCCCCAATGTATATCCCAGCAACCCATAGAATACTGGGGCTCTTTACCGAGTCTTTATTACTCCTGGGGATACAACAGCTGAAACACGAGGAAACATTCAGTCATTCAGAGAAATAATCCATAAGTTACAGTGAAATACATCCATTTGTAGTTTTATACAGGGTGTGTGGGTGAATGAGTGAGGTGGGTGGGTGGGCCGGCCTGGAGAGAGCGCTTGTGTTAATAACTATGTGTGGTTACGGGAGCTATGTAGGGACACACCAGGTGGCCACACACACACTCTCTCTCTCTCTCTCTCTCTCTCTCTCTCTCTCTCTCTCTCTCTCTCTCTCCGTCTCCTCACCACCGTCTCATTATCTGATCACTTCCTTCTCATTATCTCCGTCTCACGTCTTCTCTCTACCTCTTACTCTCCGCCACATTTCTCCAGGGTCTAGGTGTAACATGTTAATTCTTTGGAGTTTCAGGTGTTACATATTCCTCTAAATAACATTACCTTTCTCTCAGGTATTGTGTACCATGTGAAGATTAGACACCCCATCTTATGTCTCTGTGATTAAAACAACTTTACACTAACTTAAGAACCTAACCTAACCTTAAACTAATCTAACCTGACTAAACCTTAAACTAATCTAACCTGACTTAACCTTAAACTAATCTAACCTAACTTAACCTTACGCTAACCGAACTTAACTCAATCTAAACTAATCGAACCTAACCTCACCTTAATCCGTTCTTATTGAGTTCTCGTGTTTTATTTTTTTAATGTTCATTGTTTGATAGCCTTGGTGTGTGTGTGTGTGTGTGTGTGTGTGTGTGTGTGTGTTTTGACCTTGCCTCCAGGAATGTTTAGTATCCACAGCTTTTGTTATGTAAGAAAATTTTTGACCGAGTTATCTGAGAGGCATTTCCTGGGTGATGACTATGTTGTGTTTTTTGTTCATTTGATGTTTTACTTTTATTATTTTAGTTTATTTGGATCAAGGCAAGATTAGAAAACTCCAGCGTATTTAGGAGTTAGGTTAGGTTAAGTTAGGTTCATTTAGATTATCGTTAGGTTCATTTAGCTTATCGTTAGGTTAGTTTAGGTTCATTTAGCATATCCTTAGGTTAGGTTAGGTTCATTTAGCTTATCGTTAGATTAGGTTCATTTAGCATATCCTTAGGTTTAGTTAGGTTAGGTTCATTTAGCTTATCGTTAGGTTCATTTAGCTTATCGTTAGGTTAGGTTAGTGTGTCTAATCGTCACGTGAATTAAGCTGGGGTGCCTAATCTTCACGTGATCCGTTTATTCATTTACATGCCGTATTTGTATGAAGGAAACATTTTACAATTACCCTTCGTGTCTATACCTTACTGCATGTTAAGTCCTCACTACACATTCCCGACCTCAACCATCAAGTCACCCTCCTCTCTAGTCTCCCCTAGCCTTGTCTCCCCTTTTCTATTCTCCCCCAGCCTCGTCTCCCCCTCCCCCCCCCCCACCTCGTCACAATCATAACACGTCCCCCTCCCCCCCCCCCACATCGTCACCCACCCTTCATCCTTCCCCCAAGTCTCCTGTCCCTTACCTCGTCACCCACCCACCCACTCGCTCTCCCCAGCCTCGTCTCCCCACCCTCCCCCACTTTACCTCACCTCGTCACCATTACGTCTTCCTCCCCCCCCCCCCCCACCTCAGCACCAACTCCGTATTCTCAGTGTGTCACAAGAGAAGTTTAACTTGAGGTGTAGCGCCGATCACCTTGTGCCAGTGTTTTAGAAGCGTGTCAGTAAGAAGGACGAGTTGTGCTGCCGATAACTTTATAATACTTCCCGTGTGCGTCAGGTGATAAAGTGGTTGTTTAATGGTGATCCTCGCACTTCCTGGCACTTTCTCCCTCACTCCCAGTGTTAGGTGACGTTTGAGTCGCTGTCTCTTCCGTTTTGAGTCCTGTGTTGTTTTGAGTCGTGTTTCGTCTGTTTTTTTGGAGTTAGTGTTGTGTGTTTGGAGTCGTTTGTATTGTTTTAAGTTATATGTTTTATGTTTTGAGTCGTGTGCCATCTATTTTGAGTCGTGTGTCATCTATTTTGAGTCTGTGCCGCGAGTTTTGAGTCGTATGTCTTTTGCTTAGAGTCATGACCAGCGCACGTCACTCTCGTCAAGGCGTGGTCATCTTGAGACGGGTCAGGAAGGGGCTGTCATCACAAAGCAGGTTTAGATAATTATTGTAAAGGGTAGGTCAAGCTATTACAGTCTTGGGCGAGTCACGAGATGGTTTTTGGTGTGTAGGTCAGAGCGTGAAGGTCGAGGAGGAGGGTAGGTTAGGTCAGGGGGGCAGGTTAGGCCAGGGTGTAGAGGTCAAGGGGGGAGGGGAGTGAGTGTAGGTTATGTCAGAGCTTGAAGGTCGAGGAGAAGGGTAGGTTAGGTCAGGGTGTGAAGGTCGAGGAGAAGGGTAGGTTAGGTCAGGGTGTGAAGGTCGAGGAGAAGGGTAGGTTAGGTCAGGATGTGGGCAGGTTAGGTCAGGATGTGGAGGTCAGGGGGGCAGGTTAGGTCAAGGTGTAGAGGTCAAGGGGGGGGGAGTGAGTGTAGGTTATGTCAGCGTGAAGGTCGAGGAGAAGGGTAGGTTAGGTCAGGGTGTGAAGGTCGAGGAGAAGGGTAGGTTAGGTCAGGGTGTGAAGGTCAAGGGGGAGGTTAGGTTAGGTTAGAGGCGACATTTTCACTAACACTACAACCCCTTACCACAACTCCAACCCCCACCTACCACCACAACTCCCTTACCACAACCCCCACCTACCACCACAACTACAACCCTCTCCTACAATCATCACTACAACCCCTCCTACCACCACCACGAGGTAATCGATGCCAGCTTCCGAGTCTACTTGAGTCAAAAACAGGAGTGAATCGGATAACAAGGCCGCCAATTATTTCCTAAAGGAGTTTTTTTATCTCCCCGTCTGTAGCTTCACGTTAGAAACTCCTTAAGTGGGTGGGCGTTGGTGGGTGGAGGGGGTTGGGTGGGTGTGGTGGGTGTGTGGTGGTGGATGGAAGGAGTGACGGGTGAGGGTGTTGGTGGGTGGTGTAGTTAGGGTGGTGGTTGGTGTGGTGGTGGGGGGGGGGGGGGTTAGAACCAAGTAAGGAATAGTGAACCTAAAATAGAAGAGAGGGTGAACCCAGTTAATCTGGTGAACCAAACGGAACCACAAGACATTTGTTATTGAACCACACAGAGAGGCAATTGAACCTTCTCGTCTGGGGGACCAATCATCTTGCTCAGTGAACCACCTCTTAGACCTTGTGAACGACGCAGGTGTAATGAACCAGGGGCCAGTGTGTGTGTGTGTGTGTGTAATTTGTATCGACCTGGTAATTGCCCTGACCTGTAATTGGTTAAGGCCTGATAAGTGCCTTCACCTGTAATTTGTCTCGACCCAGAAAGGTGCTGGTTGACCTGTACTATAATTTCGATAGTAAGATTTGTTGGGTAATTGTGGGTGATGTAATGGAGGCTGGTGACGTGTTGTGGGTGGTGACGTGTTGTGGGTGATGACGTGTTGTGGGTGATGACGTGCTGTGGGTGATGACGTGTTGTGGGTGATGACGTGTTGTGGGTGATGACGTGTTGTGGGTTGATGACGTGTTGTGGGTGATGAAGTGTTGTGGGTGATGACGTGTTGTGGGTGATGACGTGTTGTGGGTGATGACTTGGTCGTGATGACATAATAAGACCTTTGTTATTGTTGGATGTTGTTGTTTTATTTGGCTGTTCATTTTGTTGTTGTTGTTGTGTTTGTTAATGTGTTTGATTGTTTATTATCTAATTGTGACTGTTGTGATTGGTTCAAATGTTGAGTGTTGTAGAGTTGTGATGTTGTGTTGGCAGAGTTATATATCTCAGTATTATTGTAACCATAAAATTATATAGTTAGTTATAAAGTGTGTGTGTAATAATAATAATTAACTGTTTATTGAAAGAGCATAGCAGCTGGAAGCCTGAAAATATACAGTTGCATAATTGGGGAATGGGTCTCTTGATTGACAAATAATATACGAGTAACATAAGTGATACAAATATGATATATAATAACTAGGTGGGGAGGAGGTCATACGACAGGGCATTTTAACAGTGACAGAGCAAAAAGGTAAGATTGACTGGGAGTGAATACACTGGTTGATTGCGAGTTATTGATAATTTTTACAATGGTTGGGACTGGGCTGTTCTTATAGCGATCAGTAGGTGCTCGTATGGGCTGGATGCGGTTGTGGTGTCGAACAGCAATTCGCGGACGAGGGATCTCAGGTGGTAGTAGGAGCCGGTGTTCTATGGATGGTGTGTGCGTGTGTTTGGGTTTGTGAGGACCAGTATATTGTTGAACACTGATTACACAAATAGAATCACGTGAACATTAGACACCCTAGTTTATTTCGCTGTTGATTAAACACACTTAACCTAACCTAACCCTCCCAAGTAGAGTTAGAGTGTTTAATCATCTGATGAAATAAACTTGGGTGCCTAATCTTGACATTATCCCCTAAAAAATTATAAAAGGTATGTTGGTGAGTGTGATGGTAAGGGTACCGGTGATGGTCAATTGTGGTTATTGGTAGTAACAGCCGAATCACCCTAATGACTCACACAATAGTCCTCTTTACCCCCAATAACTCCACCAGGAACACACCGCCATAACCATCTTCCTGTCGTGGTCCAGAAACAGAGTAATTGATATTTTACAAGAACGGGGGAGTGACGGGAGACCAAGATTTGCCGGGTGAAAAACCCCTCTATTGTTGCTGCTGAGGAGACTGTCACGTCGTCAGCACGCGGTGAAAAGGACGCGCTGCTTGTGAGGGACGTGATGGTGGGCCGCCGTTGACACCCGCTGCTGTAGCGCACAAAGAGGGAAGGGCTGTGCAGTGAGGGTGAGGGAGTTTGATCACAGAGTGTTTAGCCCGCGGCCACCGCTGAGGAGAGCACACAGGGAGACGCGCCTGGTGATGATGGTGGGACGAAATTTCTAAGTTTAGTCTTGTGTATATAAAATGTTTAGGCCTTGGAAAAATAACAGTAGCGCATTGTAAAAAAAAAAGTTTGCAGAAAATATGATTCAACTACAAGTATAAAGAAGAAATAGGTGATATGATGTAAGTAAAAATATGACGCCGTTAATAATAGAGTAATCTTAACGTGGCAGATACAAGATGATGTTTTGTAATGGTGTAAAAAAACTGCTGGCACTCGGAGGCTGGCACGTGAGCAGTGAAAGTAACATTATGTAAAGATGAATCGTGACAGTGTTGAATATGATGATCAAGACAGCAGTGAGAGGATGGGGAATTACCTGAAGATTAGACACCCCAGTTTATTTCACCTGAAGATTAGACACCCTAATGCTAACCTAACAATCATAGATAACACTAGGGTGGTTGATCTTCATGTAAAATAAGCTAGGGTGTCTAATCTTCAGGTGATCCTTGTAGGTAATGGCAGAGGAGTAGAATGAAAGATGTAACATTTGTGGTACAGTGAACTCTTGTATAAGGAACAGGTGGGGGGGGGGGGTTACAGCATGTCGGATAATATGCAAATAGTGTGGGAACTTTCCGGTTAGTGGTTGTGGTGGCCGCGGGCAGTAGCTACTTGGTTGAGAGTCTGCAGCGCCGTCGTGTTGGTGTAAGGTGGATGTAGAGACACACGCGATTCATTCTCCTTATACAAAAAAAAATGTGGTTGAGGGGGATGGTGGAGGAGGAGAGGACCAAAACAATAGGAGGAAGCAGTAAAGAGTGTGGGAGCAGCGCTGACTGTATAAGCTATGGGGGGACGGGAGGGGGGAGTTAACACAAAGGCAGATGAGCGTCACTGAGCAATATAACGTCCCTGTGACAGTGAGAGGACTGCACCACATACGTCTCTCACCTCATGCTGAGTCCTCCTACTTCTCCTCCTCCTTCAAGAGTTATAGACACGGCGACACACACACACACACACACACACGGCCTGAGCCACGTTAGGGGGGGAAATTCTGCACCAACGAACAAAAACAAAAGTCTTGGCCAGGTATTGGAAAGATTCTAATATTGGCAGGTTGGGAGGTGAGGGGTGATGTAAGGGGAGATTGGAACTAAGGGGAGGGTAAGAGATGGAGAGGTGAACATTGTAAGGGGAAGGGGAGATTTAAGATGTGGGAGTGAGGGGGTGATTGATATAGGCCAGAAGGAAGGAAGACACAGGGAACACAAGGTAGGTAACCACCAGTAGTTTACGAGGTGTGTGTGTGTGTGTGGTGACGACCTGAGAACACTGGGTTGTAACATGCTGTCGTTAAAGGAAATCATAAATGGAATATAATTAAATGAGACTCGCTCACACAGGTATATATATATATATATATACACCTTTATTAGTGAGACAGACACGGGTGAGGTTCATGTGTTAGATGTGTATTAATTTCCGTCTCTGTGTTGGTGGGTTATTGTCCCTGCCACCGTTGTTATGATGTTTGTAGGAGGAGGAGCAGTGTATAGGGTGAGGCAAGGCAGGTGATGGGGGGTGGGGTGTCTGGGTCCAGTAACCTCGCTTTTGAACACCACTTTGGACTGTGTCAGTGTTAAGTTAATGAACCTTGAGTCTATTACCTACCACTACACACACACAGCTAGGTTATATCACACCAACATTGACACAAGTAGAGGTGTGTTTGGCAAGAGTATGAGGCTGATCATTACCTGTTATAAGGTCAAAGGTTGAACACACACACACACACACACACACACAGAGTGAAGGGCGTCGTGGCTGGTCGGGGGTAAACAAGACACTTTACACTGTTATCCCCTGAAGAAGATCCTTTGTTGGCGGTAACAAGTTCACTGGGGGACCGGGAAGAGGAAGAGGAAGGGGAACAATACGATGATAACCACACGTTTACACAGATGATAACAGGTAGAAATAAGTACAAGGCAAGATAACGGATAGGAATAAGTACGAGGCAAGATAACGGATAGGAATAAGAATACAAGGCAAGATAACGGAGAGGAATAATTACAAGGCAAAATAACGGATAGGAATTGGGACAATAGGTGATTTAAGTGTTTTAAAAGAAAGACAAGACAAAAATATGATAAGAACAAGATTACGTAATAATAATAACCCAAGATGATATTACACACACACTCTCTCTCTCTCTCTCTCTCTCTCTCTCTCTCTCTCTCTCTCTCTCTCTCTCTCTAAGTCATTACCCAACACGGTGCTGATGTGTTGACTGTGTAAAATTCAAACGGGGTGTAAAGTGTTTGACTTGCCTTTGTTAATTAATGAGGTAATAAAGTGATAATTATATTGGATGATGGAGAGTGAGGGGGGGAAAATTAATGGACGTATTATTTTTGTGTGTACCTGAGCCTCTTATGAGTCTCCCAGCTTAAGGGATGTTAGGCTCGTAGTGTATAGTAGTAATAATAGTAATAATAGTAGTAATAATAGTAATAAAAGTAAGCAAGTGGCAAGAGGTTAAATTCTGTTAATGTTGGTATTTTTTTTATAAATATTTAACTAATAATATTTTGTTTATTATTATTATTATTATTATTATTATTATTATTATTGCAGGTGAGGAACAAGGCACTTAAGTAATTACTCTCATTAACAAGGGTATTTGTTTACGCACAACTGTAGGCATTTAGTGCGTAAGAAGTGAGTTACGCATCTAGAAAAAAATGCGTAGTCGTACTTGAGAGAAAAGATTTATATCAGTTGGATCAGTTCAGGTACTCATTGTGTGTGTGTGTGTGTGTGTGTGTGTTCTGGAGTAAAAGCCGTTGCTGTGGAGACGCGGTGGTGTGGGTGATGATGGTAGATGGTTATACCGAACCGAACCTAACCTAACCTAACCTAACCTAACCTAACCTAACCCGTCTTGAAGTGCACTGACGGAGTTACCACACACTTTCATATTAACCCCATTACAGGTGTGTGAGTCATTAACCTCCATGCCTCTACACCTGTATTAATTAACCCAATTACAGGTGTTTCATTAACCTCCAAACCTCTACTAATTAACCCCATTACTGGTGTGTAAGTAATTAACCTCATTACAGGTGTGTGACATTAACCTTCATACCTCTACACCTGTACTAATTAACCCCAATACTGGTGTGTAAGTCATTAACCTCATTACAGGTGTGTGACATTAACCTTCATACCTCTACACCTGTATTCATTAACCCCATTACAGCTGTGCGAGTCATTTAATAGCCGTGTGAGTGTTAGTTATTGAGTGAGAAGAAACCGATGTTGCGTGTGATTGAAGCTGATGTAGAGAGAGGAGTTGCTCGCACCTAGCCGATCAGCTTTCCAATTTCCCTTCGTGCTAGAGATGATGAGCCGAAGGAGGACGTGGGAATGGTACGTCTTATGGTTCTTTTCCTCCGTCCGTACGTCTTTTCCTCCATACGTTCTTTCGTCTTTCCGTCCGTCCGTTTTTTTTTTCTGCCCGGGTATCCTGTGTACGATACAACTTATGGAACTCAATGGAACTTCTTGCATGGATCTCGGTGGAGTTATATAATTCGTATTTTTCTCTCATATACTTGGGTGTTGTGACCTGGTTTGTCTCTAGGGCATATAGCTTGTTATATTCCAAGCTACTGTACATAATTATGCTGGCTTAAGAACTATGGACTATCTGTATGTCTCTTTAGGTTTCTTAACAGTATTTTCGTGGTAGTTGTAGTAAATTCTCGACTATGATCTTAAAAAAAAATATAATTAACTCCCTCGAATATGGACGTCACATTAAAACAAGTCCTGTGAGTAGTGCTGTCAGTCTAGGTATCAACTGAATGTCATCGACGTCGGGGTGTTGGCTGTAGTTCTTCACTTGTCTTCATGAACAAAACGAGGGAGAAGATTTGAAGCAAGCATTACCACCACGCGGCTCCTCACACACACATCCGTAGACTGGTTCATTAGTCGCGGTAATTAATCATGGAATTGGTGAGTGTTTGGTTAATACGGCGGGAGTTATGGGTGGTGAGTCATGAAGCAGACGGCAACAGCAGGTGGTGATGGTGGTGGATAGCGGGAGAGACAGGAACAATACGTTAGATAACTGTGTTTGGTGGAAGTAGTAATAAGGTAGAGAAGAGTATAGCTTGGAGTTAAGATGAGCCGTGGTGTGTGTACATGCTTCACCAACAGATGTCAGCACTATTCGCTAGCATTAGTGCTGCGGTTACTTCACTGTTAGATACACGCTTACCCATTGTCTCGCTGCTGTATACAGGTGTAATAAACTGATGTGCATTATAATCTTTGTCGTGGCTGGTAGTAACACACACACACACTCACACACACATTCTCTACCTCTTGTAACGCTGCGCTGAGTTATACATATGTGACTCCAGTATTTGTCGTGACCTTACATTGTCTCTTGTTTATTATGGTTGTGTGGTTATTGTGGTAGTATAAGTGTGGTTGTTGTGGTAGTGAGATTATTATAGTAATTTGGTTGTTGCTGTGATGGTGTGATTGTTATGGTTGTGTGGCTGTAGTGGAAGTATGATTATCGTGGTAGTATGGTTGTTGTAGTGGTGGTGTGATTGTTATGGTGGTGCAATTGTTATGTAGTGTGGTTGTCGTGGTAGTGTGGTTGTCGTTAGTAGTGGCACTCTCCCTCCCCTCTCGTGCGTGTTGCCTCTCTTTAAGTAAACAATTTATCCCAAGGCTCGGTGTGTCCCCTTCCTTGTGGGGTTAAACCTTCCTTCTATATATTTATTTAAGAATTTTAACAGGTAATCTTCAGGTGTAATGGATCTGCAATACATTATCGTGTTTATTTTGGTATGATTGGTCCAACCTTCTCCTGACGTCACCATTCTTGTTGGTGGAAATTCGGTGTGCCCTCTTCCATGATTATTTCACCTTAAGATTAAGCACCTATCGCAGCTTTGGGGGGGGGGGTTAGGTTTGGTTAGGTTAGGGTGTTTAATCTTCAGGTCAAATATATACAGTATATATACCAGGAGGGACTAATCTTCAGGTGATCCAATTCTCGTGATATAAATTATGTTCCTGGTAATATGAATAAGTTTAATGTCTCTCTAAGGTGTGAATTAACTTAGGACATACTCTCATTGTCCCTCCCAGCTATGTCGTGTTACAGTAATGGTAAAAATTTTCTGAACCTAAGGTAATGGGGATCCTACAGACCCCAGAGAGGAGGAAAACACACCCCAAATCAGGAAGTTACATCATATGGAATTTAAAGGCATATACAAACATTTATAGGTCTTAGCTAGGCTTCTGGCTGAAAATTAAACAAATTACCAAATAGCTGAATATATAAAAATATAGATTGAATTTTTTTTACCCTTTTACACTTATGTTCGTATAAGTTCGGCATGGGGATTTTTGGACCCCACATTACCTATCTACTGTAGGGTTGGAGGTCTCAGGTGGTGTGGGGGTTACTGACTGACTTAAGATGTTTACAGTTTTCCACGAATTTTTAGTTCAATTTCCGGGTTAATTTTTTTTCCAACGATTTTTTGGTGTTCTTACTTCCAGGTTATGTTATGCCCTACTGTAAGACTTGCTTTGATTTTTTTTTTTTGGGGGGGGGGGGTCCAGCTTCCGGGTTGGTGTTTATAAAAGTTATACCTTAATATAGAGGCTATAGTTACCGTATATAAACACTATCTATGTAAAATAACCCGTTAACTCATTTTGGTGTCTTGAATTTGTCAAAAGTTGGTGAACACTTAAATATAGATAATGTTAAGTAATTTGGTGATCTGTGTGCGTGCTTGTGTGCTTGCTAGTTGTATTATTTATCTTCCTGCAGTGTATTGACGTCACAGCGATCCAAGACACACTTATTGACTTGCCCTAAAAACACAACCAGCATTAAAAATTCCTTCATAAACCTCCAGTAAATAAAAAAGAAACTAAAATACATTGGAACGATAATGAAATATAAAAAAAGGTATAGAAAGAAACACACCATACCGTAGTTACACACCATAATATGTTTACCACTGTATTTAAAGCTCTGTGGATGAGTAGTGACGTAAAGAGAGGGAGAAATTGGATGGTGGTGTTGGCTGGGTGGTGGTGTCGCCTGTGAATGACATCCCGTGTTTTTGGCCGCCGGCGGAACTTTATGGTCACCGACAGTTTGGGAGACAGCGAGATTACCAGTGATTGTGTGTGTGTGTGTGTGTGTGTGTTTAGGAAGTGGTGTGTGTGTGTGTGTGGGTGTATACCTAAGTGCTGGCGGTGTTAAGATATGCCTTCAGCCACCATAAATCTTCAGGTGTTGATTTTCTGTGCTTAAATAAGGGAACTCTGCCTTGTTTGTAGCCGGGTGGGTGACAGGATGATGGACATGTTAGGTGGCAGGGTGAGGGGCATGGTAGGTGGCAGGGTAAGAAAGGGAGATTGCAGGGTGAGGGGCAGGGGAAGATAGGGGTGGCAGGGTGAGATAGGGGGTGGCAGGGTAAGGGACGCACGTGTCAATTAGGGAGACAAGGTGGGTGTTTTGAGTGGGCGTGGATGAGTATGGTGAAGAGGTGGAGTTGGGTGGACGTGTCTGAGTGGAGCGACTCAGGTGGTGACCCTTCAGCGTCACGGCCCGAACCACCCCCTTCCACAGACTCTCTCCGAAGCTTCGTTAGAAACTGGAGACACTTGAAGCCTTCCCCTGAGGCAAGCGGATCCGTTTGTTAGTCCAGGATCACCAGAGACGATTCTGTTACTCCATTAGTGTAATGCCTCTTCCGAGATTGGTCACTATATACCGCATCACTGTATCGTATTTCCCCATTATGTCACAACGTCACTGTCTCGATACACACCATCACTATTTTCATCACCGCAGTATCTTCATAATACCTTCACTATGCATTCATCACAATGTTACTATCTTAACCACATCTCTGTTTCATCCCATCGTCACTATCTATTCTATATTATATTAATATACCTTTATCACGCCATTAAGTTTATCACAACGTCACAATATCTTTCCCACATAACTGTATCTACACAGTCACCATCAGTCACCATAACTTCACCACGGTTTCACTATCACAACATCCAGAGCGACGGGAACAACCCCCAAATTTTCCTCCATTACACACCTAATATAACTTTTAACTGTTAAGTCTACCCACAGATGGCGCTGCTGTCTCATTTAGCAGAGCTGTAGATCTTTCTCTATACGGCTCTGTAATTTGGGTAGTGTGATTCATACTACACCAAACAAAATAAATAAACTTGTTACTAAGGAAGAAATACACCCGTTTAGGATGCCTTAAGACCACAGACACTCAGTTGAAAGTAGTCGAACTGTGAGAATTAAGAGCAGGTTTTCTAATTAGACAACAAAAAAAAACAAGATTACCGCTTCACTGAACACCGTCCTGTAATGACTGTGTACAAGGGATCTTTTACAGTTGACAACCCCATCTACCGTGTGTATGAACGTGTAAAGTTTCTGATGATGTTAAGGTCAGTTGTGTTGTAAGCTTTTGTTAATATAGTGAGATTATCTGATATAAGTGTTCCCTTTATTTAATGGAGTGGCAATCTTGTACGATATCCCTCACCTTGTGTCGGAAAACCACTCAATATGTACGTGACTGCACAATAAGAACATGTAAATTTGTGTAGTATTGCAGAACCCCATTTGAAATAAGCTTCTAACAGTTTTCCTTTGGCTATTGCTTGGTTAAATCGACTTAATATGATACGGTTTTTCCTCTTCAGATACGTAACATAACCAGAATTATTTCGTAGCCTAGTACTTTCTCTCATTACCCGTCACTCTCCCTCTCTCTGTCGAGTTTTAGTAACGCTGGTGAAAGGTGTGAAGCCCAAACGATAGCGTCATCGTGTAGCGGGTATGAAAAGTGTTGATGAAAGTGCATTTGAAAACATTTTTACACAGGAAGGAAACGTTGTCCCTCCCCATAAAGGCTGGGCCACGGTCGGTTGCCTCAGCCATAAACTTCAGCGAGTATTTAGTACCCAAATTCTTTTCATATTATTGCTCTGTGCCGAATGCTGGTCGTGGGGAGTTTGTGCTGTTGCATAATGTGTTGTTGCTGTTTCCAATGTTAACATCCATAATCTACCATCAGGGATACGGAGGTCGAGTGGATGTAGCACTCGCCTCCTGTCCTAGAAGGTCGTTGGTTCACGCCCGCGGCAGGGCATCCAACCCCTTAGTTCACCCAGTTGGGAATGGGTACCTAACTGTGCAGATATGGAAGCGAGGGCAGACGAGTACAGTGCCGGACACACTGTACGGAAGGCTTAGTGTACAGTGTGCGGCATTCACATTACTCAGGTATATGGGAGCCAATTTCACTCATTTGCAGTTTTATTTAATACTCAAACATATTCGATATGGGAGCCAATTTCACTCATTTGCAGTTTTATTTAATACTCAAACATATTCGCTAATTACTTTGCACTGTAAAAACGTCGAGCCGATATTCATATATTATTAATGCAATTAATTTTGAAGGTATTATGAACTTTTGTAGCTGATGGTCCAGTCTATGTTGTTGATTATAACCCTAACTTTAACTTAACCTAACTCTAACCTACATCTCAACCAAACTTTAACGTAACCTGGCTTAACTTAACCTTAGTGAATCTAGATTAGGTTAGGCTACGATCCGATGATATTTTTACCACAACAACAAACTGGCGGTCGGTCGGGTGGTGCGGCTGACGGATATTGTCTGGCAGTGTAGGTAAAGCGTCTGGTGTGTGGCAGAGCTTCACTAGGCTTTGTTGAAGTCGTCAATTTAATCTTCTGTAACTTTTATCTGCACTAGTTTTTCTCTTTTACGCGTTTTAGCTTTCAGCGAGTTGTCACCTTTCCATTTTTTATATTACGTGCATTATTTCACTATAATGTACTCCAATTTGGCCTCGTTTTTTTCTCTTTTCCTGTGCAATGGTTTAGTATATTTTAGGTTGTGCTGCCGCCACCCATTTCTAATAAATAGGCTCCAGTTTAACCTGCTCAAACCGTACTCAAAGGGTAAAATGATTGTATTCAAAAGGTTATGTCATCGTATTCAAGGGGTTAAGTCAGCCTATCCAAGGGGTTATATCATCGTAGTTAAGGGGGTTAAACAATCGTATTGCTACACTGGCGAGATAAACAAACACAGAACAGCGAACTAAGAAGACGTCAACACTGATTACTTTATACTGAGGGTAAAGCGGAAGGGAAGTTTGTGGCGGTCAAAGAATACGCGTGAGGCTTCGCTGACCCACCATCGATTATTGGTCATGGCAGAGAGAGCGAGAGAGTGAGTTTAGGTATACAGGAACGAACAGATAAATGGAGGAGAGAGTTGAATATACAGGGAAGAATAAAAGGGTAGATGAACAGAGAAGCGAAGAGACGAGGCTATGGAAGCGGAAGTGATGATTTTTGTACGGTAAGAAAGATGTACTGGGAGACAAGACAAAGATAACCACAGCAGAATATATATATATATATATATATATATTTATATATATATATATATATATATATATATATATATATATATATATATTATATATATATATATATATATATATATATATATATATAACAATCTTGATAAAATCACACGGGAAAAGGGAAACAACGGAGCACCTTAGCTTTCGTCTTTATTCAAGACATCTTCAGAGGCAACTCAGGACGAAAGCTAAGGTGCTCCGTTGTTTCCCTTTTCCCGTGTGATTTTATCAAGATTTATCTTATCCACGTTTTCATTGTGGATCCACATGAAATATATATATATATATATATATATATATATATATATATTTCATTTTTAGTCCATTTAACACGCGGACTTTGAACATACAATCAACGACCTCACCAGCAAGGAATCGAACCCTCAACCGCGTGTTAAATGGACTAAAAATGAAGTATATATATGTACCTCGCGTTTCATACCAGCTGGATTCGGTAAAATGCTACTGACACCACATACGAGGCACGGGCAGTTTCCCATTGAGGTTCACGGCGCCATCAGCTCGATGAACTGGCTTTGTGTGAAATATAACAGAGTCTAGAACTGCTTTTAGTGTCCTTGTGGCCTAGCCGGTAAGCGCTCCCTAGTCACACCCAGTAGGTCGAGGGTTCGATTCCTTGCTGGTGAGGTCGTTGACTGTATGTTCAAAGTCCGCGTGTTAAATGGACTAAAAATGGAAGTATATATATGTACCTCGCGTTTCATACCAGCTGGATTCGGTAAAATGCTACTGACACCACATACGAGGCACGGGCAGTTTCCCATTGAGGTACACGGCGCCATCAGCTCGATGAACAGGCTTTGTGTGAAATATAACAGAGTCTAGAACTGCTTTTAGTGTCCTTGTGGCCTAGCCGGTAAGCGCTCCCTAGTCACACCCAGTAGGTCGAGGGTTCGATTCCTTGCTGGTGAGGTCGTTGATTGTATGTTCAAAGTCCGCGTGTTAAATGGACTAAAAATGGAAGTATATATATGTACCTCGCGTTTCATACCAGCTGGATTCGGTAAAATGCTACTGACACCACATACGAGGCACGGGCAGTTTCCCATTGAGGTTCACGGCGCCATCAGCTCGATGAACAGGCTTTGTGTGAAATATAACAGAGTCTAGAACTGCTTTTAGTGTCCTTGTGGCCTAGCCGGTAAGCGCTCCCTAGTCACACCCAGTAGGTCGAGGGTTCGATTCCTTGCTGGTGAGGTCGTTGATTATATATATATATATATATATATATATATATATATATAATAAAACTTCAAACTAAAAAACATAGTGCTTTGTTTGACGAGATAAGATACATTATTTGGTGAAAGGGAGAAATGGTATTTGGTGAATGGCTGCGAAACTAAGAGAATAATCAAGTCACAACGTACAGATCACACAAGCAGACATTCAGTAACTGCAATATAAAGAAATTATTACTAGATAGGAAAAATTATTATAAGACTGATAAATACCAAGAGGAATTAGTGAAAATAAGGATGATGAACGCTCTAAGATTCGTGAGAAGTGATCTGTTAGGAAACACCTAGCCGATCAGTTGATTGAAAAACGCTTTTAGGAAACCACGAAGACGAGATGATCTAGTTTGGCTTTACGTTAGACAAAAAGAAAATAAGAATCAGAACGATGGATTTGTTGGTAGAGTCAAATTAACGTAAATACCTGTGCTGTAGCAGACTTTTTTAGAGGGTAAAAAAAATCGATCGATGAAAATGTTAAACTTAATTATGGATATGTTGGTAGATTTATGTTAACTGCTATAATAGTGTTTAAAGGATGAAAATATATAAAGAAATATTAGTGAAAATGGACAGAGCAAAAACGAGGAACCAACACAGGAAAGTGAGGTTGAAAGAGTACTACCAACAGTGAAAGTTAAGATCACTTGTTTACTCCAGTGAATGATGCTAGAAAAATAACAGAAAGAACTACCGTAGGAAGTATTATTTGTATACTGTTTATGATAACACGGAGAACAAAGGGAGGGTTACGGAGCAGTGGTATGTGATTGTCGGGAGGGGAGCAACTATTTAAAGTGTCGTGGGTCGAAGGCCAGAGGCATTGAATTAGATCTGGGGTGTCGGCGGCGCCTCGTTCCCCCACAATCCAATAGCTTTAATTAAGCTTAAAGGTGTAAAATGCGTCGGTGTAACGGAACTTCCAAAAGGGGGAAATTAAGGGAGGCGGGCGCACTTCACGCTCCCTTTAGATTCTTAGCCGCATTATGGAAAAATAAATGTGTATGATTAAGAAGGAGAAAAGATGTCAGGTGGAAATGGCGGCTGTGAGAAAAGAAAGTTAAAATTACATTAACTCTCTAGAGAGATGGTTACCCACGCCTACTATTGACCCGGTGACCTTACCTTTGAACTTCAGAATTATTCCTTGACCTCCATGTGTCAGGGAATTACACTAGACTCTCGTGTATGATGTATCAGGAACAGTCACTCTCGTAACTCCGCCTCCTGCTTTTCCCGGAGGAGGTGAAGCACCTCGGCCTGGTCTCACCTGCCTTGGCTTATTTAAGGTAGTTGCCTAATGTCGTTTAAGAACTCGAGCTGTAAGTTAGTCGTTGGCCAGGATGTATCTGGTCTTATTTATACACCAAAGTTATTTAGCTACCGTTACTTCCTGCCAAGTTATCGTGTGAACATGTAGTAAACAAACAAAGAAATGGACGGAACTAAATAGGCTAACCGCGGGTGGGAGTGGGAGCGTCGGGGGGAAAGTTGAGGAAGAGAGTTGTAGGTGAGAAAATGGCTGAGGAAAGGATTGAAAGAAACGGAGAGAACTTTCTGTAATTGTTTCTAACCAAATCATCCTATTTAAATTGAAGGCAACGATCTATAAAAAAACTGATACAACCCATTCTTATATCGTGAAACACAGAATTTTGGCAATAAGAAGGAAGGAAAAATGTATATTAATGAAAGAACAGAAGATAATATTAAAGTATGCACTGGAGATATCACTGAAGCTTTAAGAGATGGCGGCGTTAGTGTTGTGTTGCATGTTAAGATACAACCAAGAACGCAGGAGAGCCCCTGACTGAGCCAACTGAGACGTGTGTTGAGAGGAAAAAGAGTTCATTGAAAAGGTAGCAGGTCAAATGGGCCCCCAACCTAACCATTAGGATGAAGGTCCGTTGGGAATGAGATCCATTAGAACTGTGGGTCTACAAGGATTTGAGTTGACTCGAAAAGGAGCCCACGAGGATTGGGACCCCATGCACTAAGGTTGGATTCCAAACCTAGTCATGAAGTGGTCAGGGCCTACTGGGAGAATGAAAAGGGCGATGAAAGATGACAAACAGGTGCAGGAAGTGTAAAGGTGAACTTACTTTGAGAAGGAAGTAACATCTCCCACTTGCTGACCTCCACACTAGTTGAGTTGTGACCTAGATGTAATACGGCATCTTTTAAGCGTGTTTTTTTTATGTTATTACCAGGATACATGAAACACTACATGGGTTGCACTAACCCCGATGGCTCCGTGTTTTCAGAGCCATCGGAAATGTAATAATAATAATAATAATAATAATTAACGGTTTATTGAAAGAGCTTGGCAGCCAGAAGGCTGAAAATATACAGTTACATATTTGGGGAATGGGTTACGAATTACAAATAATATACAAGTAACATAAGTGACACAAATAAGACATATAATAACTTAGATGGGGAAAAGCTCAAACTACAGTTCATTTCAACATAGTGACAGTGTAAGGAGCAGTGTTTACTGGGAGTGAATACACTGATTTATTACAAGTTATTGATAATTTTTACAATGGTTGGGACAGGGCTGTTCTTATAGCGATCAGTTCGTGCACGTATGGGCTGGAAGCGGTTGTGGTGTCGAACAGCAATTCTCGGACAAGGGATCTCAGGTGGTAGTAGGAGCCGGTGTCGGGGATGGTGTAGAAGCTTCTTACCAAATTTGCAGATGAGGTCGTGGTGATGGTCAGTGAGAGTCGAAAGGGTCAGTGTGTGTGTGTGTGTGTGTGAACGAGTTCCTCCGATTGACACAGCAAACCCCACTTGAGAATTTCCTACTGAATAAAATTTCACCATCAATATAGTAGAGTGAACTGAAACCCCGCCAACTTAGTCGTCTTTTTCTTATGCCTAACACTTTGGTAAGATATTAGGTAGGGTTTTAGTGGAGTCTCCCCTGTTGGGCCGGGGGGGGGGGGTCGTGTTTATGAATCGCTGAAGCGGGGCTGTGATGCCCCTCAGGCACCCTAGGCGGGCCGGGCTAGACCTTTGTGACTCCTCCATGGTAGTGACAAGAGAGGGCAGGGTTGTGAAGGTCACGTACGGAAATAACCTGGAATACTGGTGACGCAAATGGATGGTGCCTTGGCCACCCTCTCCTCCCTCGTGTAGAGCTAAAACAACAGGTCGTGGAGGAGGAAGATACACACTTTTGTATGTTTACTATATTGCTACTGTTGTGCCCTATCAATACGTCTGACTCCCTTCCCCAAGTCTGAAGTTACATTATACAGGAATATAATAACATACACCATGCTGTTTGTATTCATATACCCATGGTCGAATACCCATACTCTTTATCAGGGCTGTGATTTACGTCGATTTAAATCTAAATATTTTTTTAACAATAATTGAAATTTGTTTTTCCCTTGAGATTCTCTGTGGTAGTATAGCTACAGTAGGTATAGGCTGCTACCAAACAGGGAGGTACTACCGCCTGGGAAGATATTGGAAGCATAATGTATTGTCTAATGGTAGACTGCTGCCATATGGCATCACGAAAATTGTGACCAAGTCCCAGGTTGCTGATCTGACTTTCTGCCTCATTTACACACAATTACAGGGTCTCAATTGGTTCTCTTACTTGAACTACACAACATACCGGTATATAATTTCTCACTCTTGGTTTATTTTTTCAATTTATATTTATTTATGGTTATTATTTTGATTATTTTGATTATTTTATTTGTATTGCTATTAATTGTATTAATTGTTGTAATAATGATAATAATAATAATAATATTAATAATAAAAGATATTATTATAATTATTATTTATTATTATATTTTCGCCCCACAGGCCCTGATGTGGGTCATTACCTGTGCCCAGGTGGGCTAATGCCCGTAAAAAAAAAAGAGTATATTTCTCACTTTTTTTATTTTTTCATTTTTATTATTATTATTATTATTATTATTATTATTATTATTATTATTATTATTATTACAGTGTTATTATTGTTATCATTCTTATTTTATTTAAAATTATATTTACTATGAATTATTATTATTATTATTATTATTATTATTATTATTATTATTATTATTATTATTTATTAATTATTATTATTATTATTATTATTATTATTTATTAATTATTATTATTATTATTATTATTATTATTATTATTATTATTATTATTATTATTATATTTTCGCCCCCCAGGCCCCGATGTGGGTCAGTGACCTATGCCCGGGTGGGCATATCCTCGTAAAAAAAAAAATCGACTACTTAGGATGTACAGGGGGTCCTCGTAATAAGTTGTACCACTATCCGTCATTTCATATATACGTCGCTTACAATACTCTAGGAAAAAATTCATTCTGTCATTTGTTTCACATATACTGTACGTCGTCTGCATCTGAATATGACGCATAGTGTTAAAAACATCTAATATAATGTTAAAATTACTACAATAAGTAATAAACTGATAAAATGAAAAAAAATTACACGTAAATCATTTCTAAGGAGTATTAATGTTTATAAGGCTTGTTTTTTATTCATCTTACTTCTAAGTTAAAATTCCAACTATTTCTCCATACGAATTTTGCTGCAGAGACAAGTTTAATCAGATTTATTTCAAGCTCTTACGGCGAAATATGTCTGATTAATTGAGACATGAGTATGCTGTAATCTAGTGTTATAATTTATCTATTTTATTTCAGGTTTTATTTACCCCCCAATAAGCCGTAGATGGAGAAAATGTCATATAAGATTCTTTGAGTTTCTTTTAATTATTTTTTTTACAGCAGATGTAATTAGAAGCGATTGTGTAATATCATTGATGCGCCCAAAAGTAGGTTCGTCACCTGCCTCAGTGTTTTACATTTGCTGAACATGTTTGACCGTGGGAGTGTTTACAGTAGTTGAGGTTGCTGTGTGGTTTGTGTTGTGGCGATAACGTAGCATAATTCTTATAAATGCCATAAAAATATACAGTACAGTACTAATAAGATTCGGGTGACATTGCATTTAAAACCTCTTAGCTTGGCTAGGTTGGGGTGAGTGTAAGGGGACTGGGAGCTGACTCAGCTTATCCCATTCATACTTGAGTGTTGTCTCTGTCCCCGTGTTGTATCATGGTGTTTGGATGTCATGATGGAAGACGTATATTATGAAATGTGCATTGTCCGTGTGTTTATTCCAGTAACACTGACTACAAGTCCGGGTCTTTATTTTTGCTAGAGCCGGTTATGTATAGCCTGTGCACAAAATAAACAACCTTCATGCGCCGCACCAGACTGATTTGGCTATCACCTTTTAAATATCCATAGAAAGGGTCGCGGTGTCGCCAACAGCGCTAGATATGGGGTTTCAGTGTTAAATCCCATATGATGGCAGATTCGTACCAGCCAACCTAACGATCTTAGTTTTTTTTTTTTAACCGAGGATTAGATTGTTCTTGTCTGCTATCATAAATGGCTTAGCACCGTTGCTTCCATAACTAACGCGGTTGATGGATCCGACACTCCTCTCGTGGAGATTTAGAACATAATTTTCCTGCTGCTGACCAGATTTACAGGTCATGATGCAGGGTGCGGCTTACTGCGCATCCTACACAATTACCAAATCGGCCTCGCGCGTGCGAAGGTCGTTTATATTGTAGACTGCATACCCGACACTGGCAGCCAGAAATACTGTATATATGAAAGTAGGACTCGGGGTTTGTTGCCACTTCCTTGTGCTTTGTTTATAGAAAACCTTTGAAATACCTACAGATTGCAACAAAAAAATGAAAGTGTTTTATTTGAAATCATCACCGATGTAGTAGTGTGCTTGATAGTTGTTTGTAGGTAACCAAGAGAATAACGGATCTGCGTATAGTATTGAGTGCCTTACGTATTTGTAGTTTTATTGTCGCAAATAGTGAACAAGTTGCGACTAGTTTTTGTGTAGTTACTCGACCTGATCACGTCCAAATAATTTAATGCTGAATTTTATCTTGTAAAATAATTTATCTCCTCAACTTCATGACTTCACTTACCCTAGAATAGTGAACTATTCTCATCTTTAATGTTTACTTGTTTCTTAGTTTTTTTTTTATGATTTACATCATGTCCCAAAGTTATCGTGCATCCTCATTTCGTCTCACCATTCACGTTTTCTGCTGTATTCACCTTCAATCAGAGTACCATCCTCACATCTGCATGTTGGCGACCACAGTCCTCCCACTCTAAATGTTCTCGGGCTGTTTTTACCAATCCTCCGAGGTTTTGTATCTCTGGGACCCAGTTTTTAATTTCATTCACCCATCCCAGTCTCTGCTTTACCGGGCCCTCCTACCCTCATCTTTACCCTTTAATATTTTTTATTATCCCCGCATCCCTAATTATATGACCTAAGTATTATTCACCATACATAAATCAAACTATTGATAATTATAATCACGCGCGGATCATCCGGGAATATCAAAGGCCGGTCCAAGAAGTTGTGGGTGGGGGCAACATGGTGAACACAGCTAGCCCATCCAGTTGGGAGGGGGGGGGGGGGGTAATCCCCCCTTTCTTTTTTTTTGAGCTGACCAATATCATGGGCATTTGGGGGGTATTTTGAAGCCATGTGCACTTGATATTAGGAGTTATTCTGAGGTCACTAGAAGTTACTTTTTTCGGATCATATGAAGATCCTCCCCCCCAAACCTACTTGGGGGGGAGAATCTTCATATGATCTAGCCTGGGGGGGAGGATCTTCATATGATCAAGCCCAGTCGCGCTCATCTGAAGATCCACCCCCCCTAACCTAACCTCCCCCCCAAACCTACTTGGGGGGGGAGGATCTTCATATGATCTAGCCTGGGGGGTGGGGGGGGAGGATCTTCATATGATCCCTTTTTTCTATACAACAACGCCTGAGTACAATACTGTTTTAAAGAAAAAACATTGGATTTTTCTGGTGAAAAGGAGGGCCCGGACCCCCAGGAACCCTCCCCCCCCCCCCCCCCCCATTGGGTCTGCCTCTGATATTACAACCCTGTCGACAGTTTTCCCCAGTTTTCATTCTTGCATTCAGAATTACTGTACTCGTTTTCTCCCTTTCCATTTTAATTTTTCTTTACATTCCATTTTGCTTTTCTCAGTATTCCGACTAACAACCTGTAGTTTACAGATGCCTGCTAGGCATTCCCGCTTATCCAGTATTGTGTACCACTAAAAGTTTTCACTGTAGAATTTCCTTCCAGAGCTGTTGTGAGATTCTTTTATGATCTTGTAATTGTCAGTCTAGTTTTATAATCCTTATGCTTGTCAAGTCCACCCTATTCCTTAAAATCTTATGATGCCAGCTCTGTCTATATACTGTACAGCCATATTCATCTTCTCATATTTAACCCCCTATTTCCACTCTTTGTTCGTTTACCTTCAGTAATTGATGTTCTGTCTCGGTCTCTCTTTTTTTTTTTCGTGCATCACATATAAAATACAGTACAGTGCGTACTCCATTTCCTACTTATGTTTTTCGTTTCTCTTTTATCTTTGTCTACGTTATTCCTTGTACGTACTATACCACCCAATTCATGTTTTTCACTTTGTCTCATCTTATGTCTTTACCTGGTTATGTCTTCCAAGTTCTTGAACCTTTAAATATTTCTGCCATATTAGTCGCATATTTTCATGTCCTTCAACTTAGGTACAGCACTTGACCTTGCCTCGAGTATAGCACTGTACTTAATACAGTACAGTATATTTTATTTCTTAAACAAGTTGCTTGTTTTGTGTTGAAACCCTTTAATGAACTTTTGTGAGTAAAATTACACTTTATATATATATTTTTTGGGGGTGATAAAGTATATGCTAAAGGCCATCTTTTTTATCAACAGATCTGCAGGAGCTTCTCCCAGCTGCTCCAGATTACTTGGAGTCACCAGTGTCAGATGGCACCATTGAGGAGAATTTTGAGGCCGAGCTAGGAAGTGCTCTTGGGGAGGAGGATGAACAGGCACTCCACCACACCTTCACTGATGATAATGATTTCACAGATATTGCCAGACATGGTATTGTTGATATTGTTGGTGATGATACCTATGGCAGGAAGGTCATCGTGGTGTCTGCGTGCAAGATGCCCAGTAATAAAGTTTTCAACCATGAAAAATTTCTGAAGTAGGTTTTTATGAATTTTTTTTCTCACATGTTACTGTCCTCATTAAGGGCCCATTAATTATTATTTTTTTATATTTCTATGTACTGTACAGTCTCGGACAAAAGTTCACTCCCCACCGTGAAACTCAGTCACAGGAACGCGTCTCTGAATTTACAGTACATTACAGTACAGTACTCAGTGCCGGATTTAGACCTATGGAGGCCCATGGGCAGCCTCTTTGTGGAGGCCTCTCTCATTATAACTGCCCAAGAGGGTGGGGTGGTGAGTGAAGTGAGCTTAAAACATCTGGGAGTTCCGGGGGGCGCTGTAAGCCCCTCAGGAAAATTTTGAAATTTGAACACTTCTTTGGAGAATTTTGAAGCCATATTTAGTTATATTGAGGAAGTTAGAACATTGAGAAATTTTTAATTAACTGTATATTTATTGATAGTGTACAAATTCCCAACACACACACACACACAAAAGTGAGACATGACTGGAGTCATTCATGTGGTTTCAAGTCGACCAGCCCTGATATAGCTACTACTGCACATGTGGAGGCTCCTGGGCAGCTGCCCACTTTGCCCACTCCTGAATCCGGCCCTGACAGTACTTACCCTTACTGTTGTACAGCTTATCTCGTCTGGGGTTGATGCTGGTTCATTTTGGGAGGGAGCGAACTTTTGATCCCGACTGTACTTAATTTTGATGGAAATGGGATATACTGTATTATCATTGAGTGATTTAAATTGTTTCAATAAGAGTCTTGTAATTGTAGAGAAAACAAAAACTATGCACCATTTAGCAAGAAATAATGTAAGCAGCAAAGAATTTAAAAAAAATATAAATAAAATCCACGAAAGCCTCATCTTTTGAGCATGAAAGCTTATCAAGTGAGTAAAGTTGCTGAACAAACGTTTTTTGTTGGATCTCTTTTTAGAGATTAAAAAAAGGAGAAACTCATAACAGCAGTGATATACAGTACAGTGATCCACAAAGCTTACACTGTGCCCCAGTACAGTCTTTGGCTTCGCAGGAGACAAACCTACAGTACTGTATATGGAAAAGGGAAGATATTTGGGGAGGCGTGATGAATAATGAAGGGTGTTGTAGTGGACGGATTTTCAACAGTGTATTGCCAATAACGTTTGAAATGGAGCAACTGTGTTAGGTATTTGTGTTTATGTGTGTGGGATGAGGATGGGAGGGCAATGAGAAAACAGTGAAATGAGATTAGTTTAGTCAGGGAAGCAAGAAGATCTGAGTAGAATTATGTTACTTACGTGTTTATTATAAAACTTTTTATCACAATTCCATAACTTCATAAATAAGTGTAGATATGGACATTGGATCGCAATTGCTGAATTTACCCTCATCCTAATATATCCCCATTCAAAATAGGCTTTAACCATTAAGATTAGCAATCAGTTCAAATGACCCCATGGCCTAATGAGTGCCAGTCCTAATTAATGGTTACAGTCTACGTGGAAGGTTAAGGCACAAATTGGGCTGTGACTTTACTTTTAGCACGAATCGTTTTGCCCTCATGATACGGTATAAATTTTGATCAAAATATTTAGTCACAATTCTAACGGCATCTGGAACCCTTAGGCGACAGCTGTCACATAGCACAGACCGCTCATCCTTTATTAGGTTGCGTGGGTGGAGGTTATTGTACCCATGTGAGCGCCACGTTCCGTGATTTTTACGCCTGAAGTTACAGTGCTTTATTCGTGTGCTTTCTGGTCTTTTAATGTCCAGGAGAGTTACTAGCGTGAGGATATTGCACAGGTGATTGGTTTATACAAGGCTAATCATAAGTTACTGAATAGTTGAATTAACCGGTGTGTGCAGCCGGTCAGTGTACCTATTCATCCTCGAGTTTGAGGCAAACGGCCCAGTGAATAGTTGCCTACCCTAAACCGCAAGTCTGGGCGACCACGGCTTACGTCTCCAGACCAGGAAGGTGATTGCTATGGCAAGTTATGCTAATCCTAAGCTACTGCCGGGAAATTCAAGCAAACTAAACCCCGGACTCCTGGTCCACGTCTCCTTAAGGTCGGTGCAGCATCTTCTTCATGACTTCTCGGTTATCGCGCTACCGCCCCACGCCGTAAGCCCCTGCTGACTGCTGCCCAAAAGAAGAAGAGGATCACTTTTGCGAAGAAGTACAGTGTCTGGTCCCTTCAGGATTGGAGGAACGTCCTGTGGAGTGATGAAGCCCCGTTTACAGTGAGTGGTTTGTGGTCCACGATAGGGTGTACCGCCGGCCAGACTCTGACCCGCTCGACCCCAGGTACACCGTCAGACGCTCATCATCCTGATTCAGTGATGGTATGGGGTGGTTTCACTTATTACGGTGTTGGTGATTGGTTGTGCTTGAAAAAAAACATTAAAGTTACCAGGGTGTGTACCTCGGAGCTTCTCTGTGACATTCTGCTGACTCCTATTGAGAAAACACGCGCCGTCGTTGTTCATGCAGGACGGTGCTCCCTGTCACCCAGAAACAAGTCGGTTACTCCGTGGTTGAGGATTGCCATGTTTCAGAGTTTTAAGGACTGGCCTGGCAATTCCCCCGACATCAACCCTATTTAGAACCTTTGGGGCTCCTGAAACGTCCCGCCTACGCGACTCGACACCTCGTCCGTCCCAAGCTACCACAGCATTAAGCAACTGTGTGCCATTTCACCCCACAGCACCTGCAAAACTTTGCAGACAGTGTTCCCAACGACTGAAAGAGGTCGTGAAGAGGAGGGAAACACAACAAATACTAAGAGGGGTGGGTGAGTGTTATTTTCATTTTTTTATTGCCTTACCATGATTTTTTTATTTTTTCCCCACGGTGTGCCTTTACCTTCCGCGCAGACTGTAGGTCGTGTTAGATTTGACTGAGCTTCTAATTTGTAATTGTCTGAGAAGAGTGGTGATCTAAACTGTTCTCCGCTACCGACTATTGCACATTATCTGCATTGGGCCAAAAACATGCAGATACTACTGTAGTAAAAACTGTACAGTATTAAGATGGGCTAAGACTTTCAGATTATGGTACTGTTAAGAAACATGTGGTCTAATTATAGTTCAGATAATAAAATGTCACTGAAATGTAACGTATTTTCTTTTTTTTCTTTTTTTGCTGGTAATCTTTATTTAATTTTTTTACCAGGTACCTGATGTTTACATTAGACCAGTATGTTGAGCAGGACTACTCGCTGGTGTACTTCCACTATGGACTTAACAGCAAGAACAAGCCTCCTGTCTCATGGTTGTGGTCAGCATACAAAGCTCTTGATCGCAAATATAAGAAAAATCTCAAGGCTCTCTATCTGGTCCATCCAACCAACTTTATCAGAGTTGTGTACAATATCTTCAAACCTGCCATTAGGTAATTGTTTCACTATAAAAGTCTTGGTATCAAGTATATTTTACAAAAGGTTTTACTGTGCTTAGATGTTCATAGTATTGTTCTTGATTTAAATTTGCTTGACAATGGCCAATGAGAGTAGAGTTCACATTACTGTAATTGCTTGTTGTGAATTATGTATTTTGAGAAAACAGAATTTTCTCATATGTCCTCCTTTCAACTCTTGTTTATATAGAGTATACTGTACTGTATATATATTTTTTTACAGTGCCAAATTTGGACGCAAGGTGATGTATGTGAACTACTTACATGAGCTGCAGCAGCACCTTCACCTCGGCCAATTACCTATTCCTCAACGTGTCCAACAGTAAGTACAGGACAGTATTGTGGTGTAGTGGATAGAAGGGGGGGAACACAACAAATTAATACAGCAATTTTATTTGCATCTTTATAGACAAAGTACAATTCAATGCATTTATTGTTATCACAGTAGCTAAAAGTTTAAGGATATAATTTGGGTAAAATGCATAAATCACACTGAACTCCCCTCCACAGGCATGATCAACAACTTCTTGCAAAATTGAAAAGCCTTCCCAAAACTCCTGGGGCAGGATCCAATAAGCCTCTTCCCACACAGCAGTTTGGTGTATCTTTACAATACATCAAAGATGCGAGTGATCAGGACCCAATTCCTCCTGTACTAAAAAACTGTATCACCTTCCTTGATCATCCAGATGGTAAGAAGGATTACGTAATCATTTTAACATTATCCATATGTTCTCTTTTTCCTATAATCATCATTCTTATATAAAACATGTTAGTTACAGTTGATTTTCAATAATAATTAAGCCTTTTGATGTTGGATTGGTTGACATTTGAGTGAAACAATCAGTTGCCACTTACGCCAAAGTATTTTATACTGAAAGTCTACCGATACATCGGTACATCTGTAATGTTGAGTGTTGTATGTTGAAGGTTAATGTGATTCAAATGTTGGACAGTTGAGTAACTTATGTTTCTTCTTGGCTTCTGGTAACATTCAAAAGAAGCTACTGTACTTTTTTAAATTTTATAAGGCTTTGCAGCCAGTCTTATATAATTTTCACCCAACTTCTCATGAGTTGAGATGAGCATCAAGGGATTTTCTGTAACATTTTTGCTCAGGCTGGGGCATTCACTTCATGGTTTTGTAATACAAGATGATGGTAGTAATACATTTTAGAAGTAGTACATCTCATTCTCTCTATACATACTGTATTCATCATGATCATATTGATAAGGTCACCACTTTGCAGCAGTTCAGTGTAGGTCATCGCAAACAAGTCCTTTGTTGGTACCATGTCAGCAGGAACTAGAATTATTAAATGGAAATTTCTTATTTCTATAGCCCGAAAACTACGATAGAGTGATTTGCTGATCTACCCCCAGGTGCGCAAACAAACACATAATGTATACCTTGTATGTCGGCGTATAAGACGGAATTTGAACTTTAAAAAAAATCTGCCAAAAATTAAGGGGTCGTCTTAAATGCCAGGTATATAATCTGAACCTCTACATCATGTGGTTTAGTGTGTCACCAGTGGTGATGGAGAACATCGTAAAACACTCGCCTTAATCCCACGGTACTACCACTAATTATTTTCTACTGAAACTTACGCTTGGGAAGCTGGATTAAAAGTAAGATTAACGGTATATTAAAATAATAAAAATGTATTATAAACTTATCTAACATACCGTAAATACTGTAAAATATAAACATATTAAAATCAGGTATCATCACGCACCGCCCGCCATTTGCAACCGCCGCCGAAGTAAACAAACAACCAGTCCTACCAATCGTCTCGCGTTGCAAGTTTATAAATGAAAGAAAATACCTGCAGTGTATTTTATGCCTACATTTCTAATATATTACAGTATATTATAAATAAACAAATAAATCAGTAAATCCATTTCAAGTACAGTAAATGGTAAAATTTTACTCGTCACCGACATTAGTTCCAGTAAAATAACTGACTCCTAAGTGATGTCACTAGTGTTTACACTACACCAGCTGGTAACGTTTGATGCAGATTATGGTAGTTAGTTGACAATATTTTGCTATTGCTTGAAGTGAATTGGCCTTATTTTAAATAACCAAAGCTGTGTTCCTTAGCAGTGTGTTTAACAGCATCACTCCACTGGTCAGTGGGATGGTTGGTAAAGGACTACTGGGGCAGTAAGCTCCCAGTGGTAAGTGTCAGATTTGTGGGAGTCTTATCCAGCGAGTATAGGTCAAAACCTACGCTTTAAATGGAAATTTGGGGGGTCGTCTTATACACCCCGTGGCCTTGTATGCCGACATATACGGTATATAAATTTTCCCCGGACATCACTTTGACTCTTGTGGACTAAAATATAGTATGTAGAAGAATGTGGAAACCAAATAGGAGTCCATTACTTCCTTAGTTCAGCCGTGGTGAATTTGTGAGTCTTGACAACAAATTAGATGTAAATAACTCTACATACATAAGTGTGCATAGTTCTGCAGTAAATTGTTGATAGTTGCCCATTAGGTCTTCAGTCAATATACTGTATATACTGTACTGTATACAGTACACTACAGTATGTATGTGGAAATAGATAGTTCAACACAGTCCATTATATATAGTATATATGGCGGTAGAATGTGCAGGTCCCTTAATGTTTACCTTACAGGAAAAACAATAATTATACAAATAATATAGATATTTTTCCGCATCTCATATACTGTACAGTATTTGATTTACTGGCCTATTATATCATAGACTGCTTTCATTACAGCTCTAGAAACGGAAGGACTTTTCCGTCGATCTAGTGCAGCAGCTGTGGTGAAAAGTGTACAGGAACGCTTCAATAAAGGTGAAGACGTGAACTTTGATTTAGACACTGATGTGCACACAGCAGCAGTAATCATCAAAACCTTCCTTCGGGAGCTAGAAGAACCTCTAATGACTTTTGATCTTTATGATGAAGTTATCGAGTTTCAAGGTTGGTGATAATGTTGTCTATTATTCTCCCCAGTGGAAGGAGCCTGTATTTGCTGATTTGTCTGTCTGCCCGTCCCACTTATTTGTCCGACCAACACTTGTGTCTAAGTTTATAGTTTTGTACTTGTGAAGGGATTTTGATGATAATTTAGAAGGTGGATAATATCAACAGGACAATGTGTCACAGAGAACTCACATGTCCCCAATCATGAAGACCAATCTCACACGTGTGTGTGTGTGTGTGTGTGTGTGTGTGTGTGTGTGTGTGTATGAGAAATTTCTGGTAGGAAATTTACCTAATCTGATCAATCAACAGGGGTACCCCATGGACAGGTCTGAGATTATCCCACACCTCTCTGGAAACAGAAGTTTAACTTATGTGGTGGAGAATACACCCAGTGGGTCGAATAAGTGGGTGACTCATTAGAACATTATGATTCATTATGCATTAGGGTGCATTTACACCGATGCCAGGTAGGACATACAGTAATCTCCCTATTAGCTGGAATCCCCGGTCCTTGGAACTCTCCAATAGCCGGATTGAATTTAAAGCCTTCCTGGAAATTCCAGGAAAACTCTCTCCATTCCGAACATGGGAAATGAGTTTCTTACGTCTTTTTTCAAAAATTATGTAGAGAATTTATTCAGGATCATTATGGTACCAAATTCATCTCTGAAGCTCAATTAGAACAGATGCTGTCAATAAAAGCTTGTACAATTTTTCACTAGCCGTAACTATTTTCACTCGTGACTGTGGCCTAAATGTAATGACAGTGTTTTTGTCCATGTGAGATGTGTAGTTTAGACTCTTGAAAACATTCTGGGAATGTGCGATTTTCTCTTGGAATGAGAAACTCATCTCAATACTCGGAAATCTCATTCCCAGAAGAGCTCTGCACCAACTATTACTTCTGATGCAAATTGTCTAATAGTTTCATCTGGGGAGATAAAAAAAACAGACAAGGAATAACTTTTTTTTTTCCCAGACAAAACTGTTAGACAATTTAATTTTATGTTTATCCTCATCGTCACTGATCGGCTAATTAGCCGCTGAATATATTGGCATCAGTGTGAACATGCCCTTAGACTACTGTACAGGTATTCATAAACTTCAGTTACTTAAATTTGACTTAGATTATAGGAAGTACTGTACTTCATTACAAATGAACTAAATCATACTGAGTGACAGTTATTAGTACAGTACAGGGGTAATCCGATATGTCACAGTTCAAACATTCAAAATGAGATGGTTTTTAACTTTAAGTTTGAGGTGTAGGGAGTGAGTCGTGGTATAGTGCTACTTCCTGTGGTATAATGGGCTCTTTTAACTAGGTCATTAAACATAAATCTATGTTCTAAGCTAATAGTAACTAGGAGGGAGGTCTTCCTGATGTATCATAAAATACTTATTTTATTTTTCCAGTCATCCCTTTTTTCTTTTGTCTCCAATAGTCTCAGGATTCATATATTTGTTGAAGTTCTTGTGAGATAAAGTCATTTGGAGAATCTTCACTTCCTTTCTTGGCTGGAAGTGATTCTAATGGTCTTAAGTTGAATTTTCTGTTTCTTATCATGTGTCCCTCTGAGAGATTTAAAATGAAGCCATTTCTGAATCCATAAGTTTGTAGGGGTAAAACCATGTGCAGGTGTTCCTCCAACTCACTCACTGCCAGCCTCTCATCATGCAGAAAACAATAGAATGTATTGATGAGTAGAGCGTACTCACTTATAATATTCACTCAGTAGGTCTTACACTACAGTATTATTTCATAAATTGCTATTGGTGTATGTACAAAAACTTCGTACAGAACATTAACATTGCAAAAGGGGGAACAGTACTAATTGAAACAGTGTTTAGGCTGTGTGAACATCTAATTAATTTTGTCTAAATGCAGTATGATGAGTAGAGGATGAATTAATTATTTCCATTTTTGGTGTACAGTACTCTACTGTACTCTACTCTACTCTACTCATATGAGGCTTGGGGCATATATGCAGTTCCATACAGCTAACAATACTTAGTTAATAGGTACTGTATACAGTAGTTAGATGAGTCAGTGTTTTGGCATAATTGTGGTTTCTACCAGTATATATTTACTGTGTAGTCTTGATTATTATACCCGAGTACTATAATATAGATTTTAACGTTTAGTAATAAATAATACCTCAGACTAAAGTTAGGATAATATAATTGACATTTCTGGATTCCTTGCAGGTCAGGGAATATTTTGAATGTAAACTTCATATATTTTGCACAAACGATAAAATATTTGCTTTGTGTAAACCAAATTATTACATTAGATCTAAAATTTGTATGTCTAATGCAAAATCCATGATGGTTTATATTCAAAATGATCATCAAATTGTAAGAATTCCAGCAATGTAAATTATATTCTGGCCGGGTAATTTGTATGAATTTTATGAGCTAAATAAAAAAAAAAAAATTATACTTCACTGTGTATATGAGTAGATGCACCGCGGAAAGTGAAAGTCCGGTTCTGGCAAGGTACTGCGTAAATGAGAAATCGCGGAAAGTGAAACCGTGTTAAGCGGGGTAATACTGTATATATATATATATATATATTATATATATATATATATATATTATATATATATATATATATATATTATATAAATTATATATATATATATATATGCAAGTAAATCACTGTAGGTGCGCGTGATCTAGGTATATGCTGATAACCACAAGGAAAGAAGAAAACACGAAGTTCCCAAGCACTTTCATGTAATTCACATACATACATACATACAGGTAGTCCCCAACTTACGGCCGACTCGACTTGCGTCCACCCGCACCTACGACTGCCTCAGTTGTACCAAAATGTGGTCAAATTATGTATTTTTGAGTCCCATAGTTGGTACACAGACAAAATTTTCATCTGTAATTCACTTTAAAATGGCTGGCAAGCTTAAAAGTGAGTGTTTTGTGGTGCTGAGAAGAAAGAGACCCATATTTTCGATTTTCTATGTTATTTAAGCATTTCTGACTTACGACCATTTCGACTTACGACCTGGATGTCGGTCCCTAACCCCGTCGTAAGTCGGGGAGTACCTGTAGTGTATATAATTTATATTTTTTTTTTTTTTTTTTTTATGAAACATCTACTTTTTCTTTTTACAAATTTTAATATTCCATATTTATTTTAGCATGATTTAAAATTTCAGGTCTTAACAAGAGTGATCGCCTCACTACTATTAAGCAAATAATTCTGGAAAAACTACCTGAGGATAACTACCTCGTTCTCAAGTTCATTGTAAACTTCCTGTCAAAGGTAAGACTTCGAAATATGATTTAATTCAGTTTTGTAAACTCAATCCTTTAACCACATACCTACTAATGATGAACTAATGATGTGGCAAATGTTTCAAAACATACTGCTTATTTTGTTCTATTTTTCGTTTGTGTTGATATACCTTAGACATTACACAAATCAGTATCTTAACCCATTGTAGTTTATAACTTATTATGGCAACAGTTTTGCATCCTTTTTGTCATTTTTGCTTCCATTTTTATGCCTTCTTTTGTAGAATAGGCAGGGGATATAATTTAGGCTCTATCCATCCATGTCTCCTTTTCTACTAATTTTATAGTTAAACGAAAGCTTTGGTTTATTTACTTTGATGGTGGTGGTGGTGGTGGTGGTAATGCAAAGGTGTACTGTAGTTTCTTATTCCATACTACAGAATGGATATAGTCTACCATATTACAGAATGGATATAGAATCCTTAGGAAGAATTCAGAGGAGATTGACAAGACTAATCCCAGACATTAGGAACCTTGAGTACACAGACAGGTTAAAGCATCTTAATTTGCAGTCCCTTGAGAGACGTAGAGTGAGGGGCGATATGATCGAAATGTTTAAATGGAAGTGATATAACAAAGGTACTCAAACTATCCAACCAGGAGCAAACTCAAAAGAATGGTTTTAAATTAGATAAATTTAGATTTAGGTGCGAGATAGGTAAACTTTGGTTTGGAAATAGAGTAGTGCATGAGTGGAACAAGTTACCAAACATCATCATTAACTCGAATATGCTGGATAGCTTCAAACATAGGTTGGATGGATATATGAGCGATAGGGGTTGGGTGTAAACGGGACTGGCCAATAGGCCCGCTGCAGTATCCTCCATTCTTACGTTGTAATGTCTTAACCAGTGACTGAGCTTCTACATGTTGGCTCAATCAACATAATTCTCTCTTTAAATTTGAATGTCAAAATTATTGAAATCTTTTGATTATGAAGATTATGAATAAGTATTGGAAAACATATTCAACTGAAATTCCTGCAAAAAAATAGAGATGCAGTGTATGCAGCTAAACAACCAAACTTATCAAAACCTTTTTTTATGAAATGGACACAAGATGAAGCCCATTTGTTATGGCTTGTTGTAATAGGTTTCCTGTTGCTATTTGTCTAAACTTTTTAATGTTTGATATTATTTTTTTATGTGATAGAGATGAGTAAATATTCTAGAAATTTTATAATTTTAGCAATTGGTGATGTTTTCACTATTGGTCAGAAGCCCCCATTATAGGATTATCTTTCATAGACAAGAAATTTCCCTGTTTGTGATGGAAGTGATTGTCTGTGTAGGCAGATATTTTCAAGGACATCGAGGAGTTTTTCAGTCTCCACCACATCAGGGAAGAATTTTCACTGTATTTCACCCCTCAAATAATTAAATGATCCTCAATCAGTCTACTAGCTGTCCAAATGTGCTCAGAAATGTTTTGTGCACTTTTTTTACTGACAGAAAATCTCTGTCCAGTATACACTTACCGTACTTGTTCATGAGAGCGAAGCCTCCCAGGCTAGCTAACCAGTGTCGAGGTTTCATACTACAGTATTGTATTTAATATGTTTTTGTACCTAAAAGCAATTACAGTAATTGTAAATAGATAATAGAATGGGTAAACCTCAGGTAATTAAGAGGAGACATCATCATTAACCCAGCCACTAACCATGCCAAGCAGGGAGGTTTCCCCACCTAACTTATCACTCATGTATTGTCCTTCAATTTCTCACTTTTCATTTTCAAATTCTTGATCTCCCACTAACTTTGGAATATTACTATTAACTTCTCCGAGTTCTTCAATTCCTTATTGGAGCAGAATTTATTCAGAAATCTGATTACCTTATTGGACCTTTGCTTGTGATTGAAATTATGGTATGTTGGGCAACTTCCTCATACACTATCAAGACTTTAGTCAAAATAATAAACTAGTTCTTTATTGAATCACTCTATCATAGAATTGTTCTCTGTTAAGGGTCTCCTGTATTTAAATACATGTAAAACTCTGTAGACCATTGTTACACTCTCCATGCTCTCTGCCTCTTGTATCTCCAGGTTGCCAGCTCCGTGCAGTATTCAGTCATACTGTAGGTGCTGAAAAAAATGCTTCCCCAGATTATACTGTACAGTATATAACATCTAAAAGTTGACCATAAGATACATCAAGGAGTACAAGGAACATGGTTCATGGGCAAAGTTAGGAATGTGTGGAGTCACTAAGTACTGCAGTCGTTGTTTTATTTAAATTTTCATTATTATTTATTTTTAATTTTTTCAAAGATAAGAATTTTTGGCATTTATTTATTTATTTACTTTTCAGGTAATGGACCGTAGTGATTTGAACAAGATGACTGCAAGTAATCTTGCTGTAGTATTTGGGCCAAACCTTGTCCGACCCCGAGGAGGACAGATGTCTCTAAATGCTATTGCTCCCATCAACCTTTTTGTTGAGGTCATGTTATCTTCACACCACCAGATCTTCGTGCTCTGAGGCTAAATAGCCATCATTCCAATCCAAGTGAACTCGTAGCATGACCTGAGTTTTACATATACATTTTAAATGCCATAACCTTATGTTAAAATCCTTTTAACACAACCATTAATACTTGTTAACTGAAATTTGTGTTGGATCTTTGGCACCTGAGTAATCCAACCTCAGAGACAAGTATGTCATTACTTGTGTATTTGATATCCACCATTTAACCTTTCTCCATCTCATAGGGGTGGGATAGGTGCACCAAACCAAGAGGTTTCAGCACCATTGCATTCATTTAGTCGCATCTTTCAACACACAGGGGATGTGAAGGATCTGTCCTACAAGACCTGATCCCCTAGACTAGTTTCATGTAATAATTAAGTTCAGTGATCATGATATCATCCACTGCTGTTATGGTAATCATTTTCTACCAGTGATCAAGTTTTCATGATTATGTGTTGATCACTTTCATCAGACTAAACGACCTCATGTCAGAACTTCCTTAGTTAGCCGGAAAAAAAAATATATAATAAGGACAGCTTGAATGAGTCATGCATTTATTCTTGAAGAGAAAGACATAAGATGAATATTACATTATTTATTCTTGATTTGTATAATCTTTATCATCGTATGCAACCCAATATCTGGAGGTTGCAAGTACAAAACACCAGAGGATTAATTTTGTCATTAAAGTTTTTGGCATTTAAATGGTTTACTCGTATCAAAGTTCAGAATAACTTGGTACAAAATTTGCAATGCTTCTCAGTGGTATTGAACCACACTCAGTCATTAAATTTTTCTTATATTTTGATGCTAAAAATCATTCTAAAACTTTCTACTTTTGACACTTTTTTATGAAGGGCTTAGCACATTGTCAGTTCACCCCATCTGCACATTCTACGTAAACACTACTGTGTCTAAAACAAGACCTTACAATCCTTTTATTTATAAATAAAATATTAATGCTCTTCTGATGACAAAGAATTTTTTTTTTATAAGGAATTCGTTTATTGAAATTTAAAATTAACATGGCTTATATAATTGTCAAGTAGTACTAATACTGGTAATACTGTAATTTAGTTTTGAATATTAGTAAATAGATACAGTATATTTCATTATTTTAGAATAGAGCTCATAAAACTCTTATGTCATCATAAAGCCCATTTTCTTTTATTTTAAGAGATCATCTTAGTTGTCAGCTGATATAGTAGTATGCTTAGTATGTAACTGTTCAGAATCTGTGCCTTCAAAATATTCACTGAAATTATTTATGATTTTTCACTCAGTGCAATCAGCATAAAAATTAAATTTCTTGACAAGATTATTTTTATTTTGTATTATACATTTTGTTGCTATATAAATATAAACACTAGAAATAGGGTTTTTTTTTTAAATGTCCAGGAAATATGGTTTTATAGATCACATAGATTATACAGTATAGCTTCCAAATATATGATATAATTTATGCAATTTTTGTTTTAAATGTCAGTACAGTATTATAAAGGTATACATAATATTTTTATTTTTAACACAGTCATGTAGAATCTGTTACTGTTATATCCTCATCACTTCAGTACATAGTCTTATTCATTCATTTTTTTTTCAAATCACTCATTCATGTGAATAGTTATTGCTTCATATGTTTCAGCATTCCCTTGATTATCTAGGATTCATTACCTACTGAGAGAGCATGTTAGTTATACAGTACAGTCAGTAAGTGAGGGTTGAGCCAGCAGTGGTATGAGAACACTACCACTCATCTGCCTGGTTAGTCCTGCCCCTCATAAAAACTGAGCTCATAGTAAGCAAGTACAGTAATTAGATCTTTAAAGAATGCTACACATACAATGTAGCTGTAAACCAAAGACAACATAGATAAATAATTTAGAAGACAGTTTACATAATCTCTTTGAAATCATACTCCATCTTTTTTCTTTTTTGTATAGGGTAAGACAAGAATGATGAAATAGCATTTTCAACTTCTCCAAATAGAATTTGCAAGTCTAGCATGGAAGCAAGTCAAAGGGCAGTCTTGTACATGGAAAAATGCCATAATTGATATAGGTAGATAAAAACCAGCTGAGGTTTCATTAATAAGATGAGTGAATCTAATTTATTTTGTATATAAGACAATTTTTTAAATATGGTTATTACTACAACTTCCATGTTAAGATTAGCAAAATTCTATGATAATAATCAATGATTGTATACTAGATGCGTGTTTTATACGAGCTTCATACACAGAGAGCACACATATTTAGTATATCACATGTTTAGTAAATCATACTGTATAAAAGAAATTACCTTCGCTGTGGCAGTTTATAAGAGGTTGTGTATGGCCAGCCACACAGTGTTGTTTACTCAGACTCCTTAAGGTTATTTAATCCTGTGAAACATAAAATGTAAAATATACTTTAAAAATAGATAGAGCATTGGAGGAACTGCCATAGCAAAGAAAATTCAAACAATGCAGTGTAACGAGTGTAAAGAAATCAAAGGCACAAACATGTGATCTTTGGAAAATCATCATAACCCATGTTATTAAAGGAAATTAATTTGGCTTGTGGTACCTGTTAACAGTACAGTATTATAGTCTGACAGTAATTCCATAACTTTGAAATGTTATATAAATGCCATGACTGTTGCTGATATACACTAACATAATACAGACATTCCCTTCCACAGAAAAAAAATAACAATGAAGAAATGCAAAAGATTTGATAAGTCATAAATGATGCAGTACAGTCACAGGATTTTGGGTAGTGGTCATTTTCTTTAGATTCACAAATATTTTAGTGATAGCACTCAAATAGTGATGGTGTGTCCAATTTACTATCTAGTGGTACATGGAAAGAGTATAAGTATACATATGAAATACAATATATATTTTTTAAGGTTGAGTGACAAATTTGTAAACTGGTTATGGAACAATTCAAAACTGCCAAATAAGTGTTTCCAACGTGATAGTAAGTGTCCATTGCATCAAATCACATTATGATAAAGAGATTGATGTGAAATTGGAATTATTAAAATATGACATAATTAATTGGGAAGTAGCTACCAGTAAAACTGATAGATGTACATTGCTAAGGATGAATAAATGTATCATCTTCAGCCTGAATTGAAATGTTTGACTGTTTCAGTCACCTCATCTTTGCTGTGAATTTAACAGCTACAAGACAATGGTGAATGAAATACATTAAGAAGAGCTTTATAACTGTAGTGTATAGTTACTAGAATGTTAAGTTAAAAGTGAATGATGTAGTGCTCAGCTACACACACAGACACAGACACACAGTAATATCATCATGAAATAGTGTTTATGCTGTGGTGATGGAAGTATTACTTGTAATAAGTGAGACATAATTGTGGAAGCTGTTTCTTTGTTTCTTCTGGAATTCCAATTGTTACCCTTTATAGTGTGACAAGATCAGTGATTGTTAATTGTGTTATGAAATATTCACATTTACAGTAGGTCATTCCCTGGTTACCTAAGTTCACTCTCTAAATTACAATTAGGATTAAGAATTCTTGACTGACGGGAAGTTAGTCTCTGTCATATATTTTTTCTTATTTGTATATAATGTCGTTAACAAAACATGAAGTACTGAGGCCCATCATAGTAAATTTCCATTTATTATTCTGTGAATTGCACCTCACAATTTTAATTGATTATTACATTTTAATGCTAGGAAAAAGTCCAGACATATCAAAAGGTGCTGGTTTTGTTTGCTATAAATGTACTTATTCATCTACTTGGACATTCTTCGGTGTTTCTTGTGAAGTACGTGTGTGGGTGAACTTTTGATGAGATATTTTTGCACATTCCTACCATTTACACCTGTACTATCACATTTCAAGTGGGAATTAAAAGTACAAAATATTCAGTGTTTAGTTTCACATTTTAACATTCCCAAATGTAGTCTCTTTACATAACTAACAACAATACTGGTACTTCCATAACTCGAAAATCATTGAAATTTGAAGGATCACTTGTGCTAACAGCCAATCAATATGTAACACATTGCAGTTGTCATTTATCTCTCTTTACTTGTGATGTTTCAAGCAGTTGTTGGTGTAATTACAACAACTAGTTACTTAAAAACAAAATAATCTGCTATGTTTGCATTCTTAAATTGATATCTTGGTAAAAATCTCACAGAATTATCTGATTCCCGATGACTGATCTTGTCACAGAATCCTCCAGTCCATCGTAACGTTTGGAATCAATGAAGAAGTTTGTAAAGGGTCCATGATTAAAACATTCCTTTATATTAAAAGATTTGAGGATATATGATTTGTGATCATGAATTTTGTTTTATGCATTCTTTACCATATTTTAGTTATAGACTTATGTACCTTTACCACTTGCAGTTAAGCACAAATTACCAGACATTTGACATTGAAAAAATAAGAAATAGTTGACATTTTTTCTTTTTCTTTTTTTCAGAAGTTGCATTATGTAATTTATAATTGTATTACATGATGCTATCAGGAACACTTTCAGGGTATTCCTTTCATTTTCACATTGTATCACAGTCAGAAATTGACTACAGTACTATACATAATTAAACTAAAAGAGCATTTAGTTATGATGCAAATGTGTGAATATGTTTTCCATGCAACATTGATTGTATGAATATGTACAAATGTATTGATTCTAATGTTATTGGGATTACCTTATGTAAGGTCTTGTCTAGATCTGAAGTTATAAATCACAACAGGTGCATAACTCCAAAACCGATAAAACAATGATTGTCCTTGTATGAGAGACAAATAATATCAGAATTTTCTTTTTATTTTTTGTATTTACTTATGTTTTTTTTTATTATTACTTAGGTTTTGGTGCAGCATATGGTTGAGGGGAATTAGGCTATGTAAACATAGGGTCTAAAGCAATTTAAAAAAACAATACCATCATAAAAACAGAATACAATAATAAATGTTATAATAGTGAGAGATACCCACTGAAATACTGCCACAGTTATTATTAGAAACTTATCAAAGAAAAGAATCGGTGATCTTAACTTTTGTCAACTGTTCATAAAGTTAAGTTTGAAATGTCATACAAAAGAACAACAGAATGGTTACATATCCCAATATTTTGTTCAGTGTTATGTAAAACAATATTTGTATGAAGTTATTTTATATACAAAGTTTTAGGTTTATTGTATATGAAACAAAAATTAACAATGCATACGGTAGATGTTGAGGATAGTTTAAACTCATTCCTTTATTTGTTATAGTACATATATAGGCAATTGGTTGCATGCCAAGTACTGTACTGTTTGACATGTCATTTTTGCAAGACAGTTTGCTTACCCTCTGTTAATCATATGTATGACAATTCTCTCGCCATTTGTTGTTCCACAACCTTGGTACTTACTTTGTTCAATGTTTAGTATGCATTTTCCTGGATGTATTCATGGAACTACCGTACTGTGATGTAACGTCATTCAAAATTGATTTTAATAATACAGTTATTAATGGTCTTAATATTTGTCTAGTCTGAGTGTATATAATCTGATATTAAAAATCTTAATGTGTATAATGTATTCTTTATTTCCATTTAAATTTATTAAAATATATAAGAATGTTTTTCAGGTCCACTATCATCGCATTTCTCAAAAACCAACTAAAAGTGGATGTATGGATTAATTGACTTCTGGGTAATCCCCCAGTATTGTTGGTAGTAGATAGTAGGCAGTTATCAAACACGGAGGTACTACCGCCTGGGAAGATATTGGAAGCATAATGTATTGTCTAATGGTAGATCCTACTGCCATATGGCATCACGAAAATTGTGAAGTCCCAGGTTGCTGATCTGACTTTCTGCTTCATTTACACACAATTGCAGGCTCTCAATTGTTTCTCTTACTATTGACAACACAACATACTTACGTATATTTCTCACCTTTGATCTTTTTTTTTATTTTATTTCTTTATGGTTCTTTTTTGTTATTATTACAGTGGCGTCTGGATTTAAGCTGTTTTGGTTAATGCGTTTGGCCATTTACGTGGTGCCTTGCCAGAATCGAAATGCCTTAATTACGCGGTAAATTTGGTCATTTTCGCGGCAAGTCGCTGGAGGGTCCAGACGCGCTGCTCCATTTTGGATTCAAGCTGCCCGCCATCCCGTCAAGCGGCGCGAGTAAGGTTGCGCAGTATGTTGCTGTTGCGTTATCGGTGACATCATATGACGTGTTGGACTGTGATTGGGCCACGCATCCTTATCTCCCTCCCCCGCTAGCTGTGATTGGTTTAATGTAATATGAAGTGCCCTGCCCCGGGAGGGAAGAAGTCGCTGACCTAGCAGGGCCTGTCTCATTGTTCTCAGTCCGCGTATACAGTTCTCTTGTGCCCACTATTCCCCTCACAATGGCTTCTGCGGGACCCCCACCACCAGAGAAAAACATTGAATTACCTGGACCAAGCCATGATTGTGTGAAGGAAATGATCGAGTTGGGGGAGAAAATTAAGCTCATCCTTAACAACGACCCAGACAAGCATCGGTATGAAGCGTTGAAAAACCATCAGACGAAATTTATGGAGCCGTATATCCAGATCTATCTCGACAACATCAATGCTAGTCGTCAACGTAGTATTGAGGACTTCCTCGCCCGCAACCCACCACAACCACAGCCAGCCCAAGTCAGTGATAGTGACGATATGGACTTTGAGGGGTTTGTCTGGGAGGCCCCGCCAACCTCTGTGAGTAGTGACAGTGAAAGTGATTCACTGGAGGGATACTAATCTGTCCTCTGCTTCGGAACCAGCCGCCGTCCACGTATGCCGACCCAGCTTTTCTTCTAACGTAAGTGTTAAAAAAACCTATTATTGACATTTCTCTTAATTATTAATTATGTGTGCATACTATCATAAAATTAGGATGTTATTTTTACTACAACGTACGTATTGCGTCGGAAAAAGTGGAATTAGGGGGTCAGCCCAGTCTCTATTTCAATTCATCCCATATGTTCTGTTGTTTCATTTATGCGTTTCTCGTTTTACGCGGGCTTCCACGGGTTCAATTGACCGTGTAAATGCAGACCCCACTGTATTATTATTATTACTACTACAGTGTTATTATAATACATCAGTGAATTAACATTGATGAGCTCGGTGAGGGAATATCCAGCTTTAACAGCATCTTGATAAGATTAATTGAGGTATTTTTCTGTATAGTTTTTGGCAAGAAATTAAACTACTGTATCTTTTCTCATTAGAAATTGTTGAAAATTCTAAAACCTACATTCCTTTATTTGCATAAAGGTTGTGGGGTATGTGATGTTTGGATTCACACTCAGGATGGGATGGAGGAAGGAAACTCACAATGTGCTCTCTGTATACATGTTGTATTGGATGTACAATGCAGCTTGGTGCTGGGAAGTGGCAGCGTGGTTACAAGTGTGATGTAGAGAGAGCTGGTTGGTGCTTCCCTCACGGCAGGTACAGAGTCGTCAGATGCTCCTGCTAGTACATCCAGGGTATGCCTCGTGGTCTAGGTCAACCAGCGCCGCCTTACATGACGGAGGTCAACTACTAAGCCACGCCTACCTCTGCTATTTAAGACCTGACTTCGTGGTGACCACTCTCTTTCTACCTACACCAACCAGCCAGCAACACCTCCTCCCCCTCCTCCTCCTCCGCCTTCCTGGCGGTCCTCGCTCCCGCTGTCGAGCATGGCGACCCACAAGCTGGTCCTCCTCTGAGCATCCTCAGGCCGCATCGGTGCCATCTTCTCATATATGATCCCGGCTGGACATCTAATACATCCGAGGCCGTTGTTGGATGGTAGAGCGATTCAAGAATCACAATGGGATCGGGAGACAAACGGGGCAGCGTCAGGGGACCTGTATGGATGAAGGGACGGGCACTCACTAACAGTGACAACATCACGTTTCAGGGGACGTTAAAGACGTAAATATGACTTCACTCAGAGCATATCAACTACGTTACTGTAACACTTGCACAATCAACTATTAATTGGGTCAAATCACTTAAAGAAGGGCGAATTACAACACAGAGTGGAATGGCATACCTGTATGGATGAAGGGACAGGCATTCACTAATGGTAGAAATGCTCGCGGGGCCCTCACTCAAAACAGACCAGGGAGTCCACCTACTCCTATTCCGGTGAATTAATTTACGGTACACTCTGACGTTGAAACTGAGACTATGAACTCATTTTCATTCTCTACTATTATCTTCACTAACAATGCTCTGACTCAGCTATCGAAAGCAAAATTAAATTGATTACAAAGGGTTGGATGGCAACAGGTCCCAGCATACAGCGTCTGCTCCCATAGACAAAGACGGGGGAAGCAGAGAAAACGGGGGACGTTTCCACTGGGGGACTCGGAAGGTTTTGTGGACGTTTGAGCGTAATATGAATCCTTAAGGTTTTCAGGTTAGCCGTCATGACCATTACAATATATACTATACATTTATCTCAAGGAAGTATTATGTAACATTTAGTATCATATGTAATAGTACAATAGCATGGTGGTAATAAGAACATCTCATAATGGTACCATAATGGTATTTATTTATTTATTTATATATATATATATATATATATATATATATATATATATATATATATATATATATATATATATATATATATATATATATATATGCAAGTAAATCACTGTAGGTGCGCGTGATCTAGGTATATGCTGATAACCACCAGGAAAGAAGAAAACACGAAGTTCCCAAGCGCTTTCGTGAAATTCACATCTTCAGGGGTGAGTACAGACTAGTCTGTACTCACCCCTGAAGATGTGAATTACACGAAAGCGCTTGGGAACTTCGTGTTTTCTTCTTTCCTGGTGGTTATCAGCATATATATATATATATATATATATATATATATATATATATATATATATGTATATATATATATATATATATACAGGTAGTCGTCGACTTACGACCTAGATTGGTTACGGCCGCCCGGTCGTAAGTTGATCTGGTCGTAAGTCGGCCTATGTTATAATTACCTTACGTATATTATAATGTGTAATGATAATATAATCATCTTTAAGTCATATTTTATCAACATTTTCTTTGTTCATTATTGTTACGGTCATCAGGTTTAAGTAAATCACTGCATACTACAGTACAATTGGTTTATTATTTACACAACATACAAAAAAAAAAATACAGGTGCAAAACATATAAAACATTTTAGTTGCAAAACATACAAACACATACAAACATACAAAAAACATCTTATTGGCCGCTGGTACTTGGCTGTGGATCGTCGATATCGTCAGCTGGGGCAGCCTTTGGGGTAGCCGGAAGAGTTGTTTTTTTCATGAACATGGTGAGCTTTGTCTGAATTGTTCGTTTCTTCTTCTCCTCGTAAATTTCTTGATACGGACGAAACGAATTGCGTGCCATCCGCTCAATCCTTGCAAATCGTTCGATGTTTGGGTCCATTCCTTCAAAATGGGCAAGAAGTTTATTCAGTAGAGATAAACCTTCTGATAATCCCTTAGTGGCAGGCTGAGGAGTAGATGAAGACAGTTTCCTCTTGGTAGACATCTTGGGGGGGTGGTGGTTCAAGAAAAATTTCCAAGACAAAAGAAAGGCACAAGGCAAACAGACACGGAGGGAAGTGTGCTGTACCAGCGAGCGTGTTTGTAACTGAGCGCGGGGATGCGCGCGGCTCCAGCTCCCGGCAGCGCCAGGAGGCTGGGGCCAAAACTGTCGTACCGCCGGTCGTAAAGTCGAACAGACGTAAGTCGCATAGGTCGTAAGTCGACGACTACCTGTATATATATATATACTGTATATATATATATATATATATATATATATATATATTACAGTGGAATTGAAAAACATAAGTAAAATGGGGAGCATTACAACATGGGTTGTACAGTAATAAGGTTGAACAAGAGGACAGAGCTGTCAGGATCATGATTAGTTGGCAAATATGTTTATTGCAATGGTAATTACTTATCTATTTGAAGGTTACTAGTGTGCCCTGAAGAATGCAGTGATGGCTAGGGAAACACTGTGTAACACTGAGTTCGTTTATTGTGGATGAGAGAAATACAAGTGGTGACCAGCGTGTGCCGTGCGCGGCTCACACAGTCAGACTGAGGCGCCTTGCCATATGGCAGCCTCGGGGCAATGTTGCCACATAACACGTGCAGTGTTGCCACGTGATAATATATATAAATGCTACTCGGCACAGTAGCTTATGTACAGGGTTGCTACTCGGCACAGTAGCTTATATACATAACCTACATCTCCCTCCCCCCTCACGCTCATAGTCTTTGTCTTGAGCGGACTTCTTAGTCCTAAGTCGCTCCGAGCGTCGAGGTGCACTGTGGGGCGGATCCTCGTGAGGTGTAGGTGACTCGTCCTCGGTCAGGGGGCCAGCAGCAGGGGGTGGGACTGGCCGGAGGAAGCGGCGGTTCCTCCACCAGACACGGCCGCTCGGCATCCTGACCTTGTAGTCCCGCGACCGGCGGACGCCCATCACTATGCCCACCTTGTCCCAACGTGTCGTCGTCGGGTCCTGGACGCAGGCAAGGGCACCAATCTCCAGTGGCTGAAGAGGGCGGGCACGGTCGTCAGACTGAGCCTTGGCGTCCTGGGCACGTGAAGCGGCGCGGCGGTCGCAGCTCTCGGCTCTGGTCTGCCACTCCTTCGCAAAGGCCTTGGCGTGTGCAGGAACGCAAGAGTGGAGAGGGTGACCATACAGGATCTGGGCAGGGGAGCGTCCTGTGTGGGTGGGAGTATTACGTAACTCCAGGAGTCCTTTGTCAAACGACCTCACAGTCTATGTTGCCTGAAGGGGCCACCTTGAGGATGAGGTGCTTGACTGTCTTGACTGCAGCCTCAGCATGGCCGTTTGACTGTGGGTAGTGGGGTGTTGACACGATGTGGCGGACTCCCCAACGCTCCAGGAATCCTGTGAAGTCCCGGCTGGTGAACTGTGGCCCACCGTCCGTCCGCAGACGTACGGGGACGCCCAGGTCACGAAAGAGGTGCCGGAAGTGGCGAATGGTGGCCGCGGACGTCGTGTCCGAGCCACAGATTACCACCACAGGCCAGCCGGAGAGTCGGTCGGCGACAACTAGGAAATGTTTCCCAGCTGTGCTGAAGAAATCAGCCGACACGGACTCGAAGGGCCTGGTGGGTTCGTCGTCGCACAAGAGCGGCTCTTGCTGTTGACTGGGCTGCATGATCTGGCACGGCTCACAGGCACGGACCGTATTGACGATATCCGCGTCAATGCCGGGCCAGTACACAGCCTGCCTTGCGCGGTGCTTGGTGGCCTCTGCTCCACGATGGCTGTCGTGTAAGCGGGTCAGAACGCGACGACGGAGAGCTGCAGGGACGACCACACGGGCACCGTACAGGACGAGGTCCCCATCTGCGTAGAGGTCCTCACTTATCTTCCAATACGGGCGTAGGGCGTTGTGGAGGTCAAAACGGTCGTGAGAGAACCCAGTCCTCACACTCTCCAAGAGCTGAGTGTAGGAGTGGTCGTCGCGTGCCGCGGTCCGTAGTTCCTCAAGGGCCAGATCGCTGTCGGGTGGCGACACTGAGGCCTGGGTGCTGGCGAGGGACTGTACGGCCTGCAAGGTGACGATGTTGCTGACGGAGAAACCGGCCTCGGTGCTGAGCATCTCGTCTTCAGGTGTAGGGCGGCTGACTGGGGAGCGGGAGAGGGCATCCGGGATGCACAACTCCTTACCTGCGCGCCAAGCCGCGGTGAAGACGAAGGCCAAAATCTTCTCCTTCAGGCGCTGGAGGCGGGGATTCTCGATGGCGTCCAGCGAATAGTGGTTAAGAATGGGGACCAAGGGCCTGTGGTCTGTGATGAGGTCGAAGTGCTGTAGACCAATCAAGTAGAACTTGCACTTCGATAAGGCCCATACCACTGCCAGCAGCTCCAGCTCGATGGTAGCGTAGCGAGACTCAGCATCGGTGAGAAAGCGAGAGCCACACTGTACGAGCCGGTACTTTCCTCCACCGTGATCCTGGAGAAGGGCGTAACCAACCCCGTACAGGCGCGAGGCGTCTGTCTGGAGGACGGTGGGGAGCGCTGGGTCGAAAGTAGCGAGGATAGGTGGACTTGACAGGGCCTCCTTCACCTTATGAAAGGCGAGGTCGTGGTCAGGGGTCCACGTGAACGTCCTCTTGGGGCTCATCAGGGGGCGGAGAGGCCCGGCAGCGGCGGAGACGTCAGGGGAAAATTCTGCCAGCTGGTTCACCAGGCCCATGAAAGACCTGAGATCCGTAAGGTTGGCAGGTTTCGCAAAGTCCGCTATGGCGCGAACTTTCTCCGGGTCCGCAGCAATGCCATCCCTTGAGAGTCGGTAGCCGCAGAAAGACACTGCAGGTGCGGCCAAGACGAACTTCTCGGCATTCAGAGTGATGCCGTGCGTCCTACACCTGGTCAGTGCCTCATCGATGCGGCGAAGATGCGTCAGGTAGTCCTCATCGTAAAGGAGGACGTCGTCCATTACCTTCACGCAGTTGGTCACGCCTTGAAGTGCCATGTCACCACGGAGACAGAAGACGTCCCCCGTAGCAGCGAATCCCATAGGGCCACGGCAGTAGCGGAAGCGTCCGTAAGGCGTGATGAAAGTGGTCAGTAGCTGATCCTCCTCCTTCAGTGGGATCTGCCAGTAACCACAGAGGGCGTCCATCGTCGAGAAGTGCCGTACCTTCGGATCCACACTCCGTATAGCTGCAAAAGGTGTGGGTGAAGGGTGGGCGGGACGGGACACCTGGCTGTTAAGCTTAGACAAGTCGGTAGTAATCCGCACTCCACCGTTAGTCTTAGCCACAGCGACTAGAGGGTGGCACCAAGGGGATGGGTCGTCACCAACGGGTACGATGACACCCTGGGCCACCATGGAATCCAGTTCCTTCTTGACTGAATCCCTGAAGGCGAGAGGAATCAACCGGGGAGTGTGTATGGCAAACGGCAGTGCATCTTCCCGCAGGTGTATCCTCATAGGCGGACCCGCCATAGCCTTCAGTGGCGCGGTCCATAGGGCCTCCTTCGTCACCAGCACATCCGAGTACTCCTTCAGGAAGTAGGCCCTTGCGGCTGAAGGAGACGTCTCGCTGTGAAGAGGAAGCAGCCGTGACTTGGGTGGAGGCGGGGAGGGAGTGGACGCAGGTTCTGGGCAGCTCTGTGTGGCAGCGCCAGGCGCGTCGCTCGTCGACTCACGCACCCTGCTGGCGGTGTAACGAGCAGCTGGGATCTGCTCGGGAAAGTCTCTGGGCACCACGCCTAACTCCTTGCAGTGCTCCCACGACAACAAGGGTGTAGCGAGAGTAGGCTGCACGTCGATCCATCCGTGACACGACCTGTCGCCGTAGGTGATCTCTGCTTGAAAGGAGCCCACAGCGTCCAGCATCTGGGAACCGTCCGCATTGTAGTACTGCAGCTGCGGCGGTGGTCCCAGGCTGCGTTTGGTGAGGCCCAGTTTCTGGAGGTGCTTCAACCCAATCACCGTAGTATCGGCGCCGGTGTCCGGTATCACCTCGATGTGACCCGACACATCACCGTGTGTGACGGCGACGCGGATAGTAGGGGAAGGGGTAGCCCTGGGGCGTGTGGTCGATTCCACCCTCCTGATGTGACTCCGCTGCTGCTTGGGGCTGCGTGGGCCATCTGGAGGGGGCTGTGTGCGAACCACCCCGAGGAGAGTGCGCTGCTGTCCTCCTCGTCTCGGGCTTTTGGGCTTGGGTTGGCGGCAGCACTTGTCGTAGTGTCCATAGCGACCGCAGGCCTGACACTTGTGGCCTCGTGCAGGGCACCTGTCTGTGTTGGACCAGTGGCCCTTACGGTCACATCCACGACACAGTGCATCGGCGGCCGGGCAAGTCTTGGGGCTGTGCTGCTTTCCACAGCTGCCACAGGAAGCACTAGGCGGAGGCGTGGAAGAACGTGTGGCAGCCTTCGCGTTGTTGGCCGCCTTCTTATCCTTCTTGTATTGTGAGATAGCTCTCACAGCAGGTGGGGCCCGTAAGGCAGAGGTGGCGGACTTGGTGGCCTCGTATGACCGACATTCAGTCACTACCACCTGGAGTGTGGAGGAAGCGTCCAGGGGGATGAGTCGCTGCATCAACTCTTCGTGCCTGACACCTGTCAAGATCCCGTGCTTGATCCAGGCTTCCTCACATTCCCGGCTGTGCGCCTTGCAGACGTCGATCTCCTCAGACAAACTCTTCAAACGTACAAAAAAGTCGTCAAAGGATTCGTTCTCTGCCTGCTTGCAGCTGGTAAAGGCACGGCGACGCAAAGCCTCGTTGTTCCGACCCTTAACATGCTCCTGTAAAAGGTCGAGCACCTCCGTCACTGAAGAGGTAGAATCGGGAGGCACTCGCAACGTGTGCTCCAAAATTCTCTGGGTCTCCAGCGACAAACACATCCGCAGTTGGATGAGTTGTTTGTTCGGAGGCATGCTGTCAAGGTCCACCATCGTGGAGTAATCTGTCCAACGCCGCCTCCACTCACGAAAGAGCTGAAACGTGACGTCTGGTGAGAGGGTGGGTGGGGGTTGAACAGATGCCTTGGGAGCTGTTGGGGTAGCAAGAGTACCTGGAGGACGCTGGTGTGGTGGAGGAGGGAGTGTGCTGGCGCCTTGAAGCGTGCTACCTGCAAGTGAGGGAGGGTGGGTTAGCGCCAGGGTCGCCAATAGCGCCTCAAAACACAATTTTTCCTCCTCTCTTCGTGTCTCCTCCCTCTGAAGTTCCATCTCTCTGCGTCTCTCGTCCCGGTCGTCCATCCACTTCAGAATTGTGGCGATGTCCGTCACTGGAGGTGGAGGATGAGAGTCTGCGCCCGGTGGAGGGGAAGGTGGTGGGGAGTCGTGTCTCCCATCTTGACGTCCCTTCTTACCTCCCATCTTTGTGTGTGCGTGGACTGCACTGTTTAATATATAAAGTGGCGCCTCAACAGCTCGAACCACACATATATGACATAAACAGCACAAAAGTCACGCATGTGGTCCAGGTCCACTGTCCTGTCCGTGAGTGAGTGCGTGCGTGCGTGTGTGTGTGTGTGTGTGTGTGTGTGTCTCAGAGAGCTGAGCGTGGTGGACGGCGGACTCGGGCGGAGGCAAGACCAGTGTCCCACCGGATATCGCACGAGAAGGGTGTACGCCTGCGTGCTCCGTGGGTACCGCAAAAAAACAGGCCAATGCCCAACTCAGCTCTAGACACACACTAATACACTGACACTACCACTGCCACCGTCACTAAAACGCACTGTGACGGAGCAACACTGCACATCGCGGCGAAACACAGCACAACACAACCCAACACACTATGAGTCGACGTGCATCACCGGCAGACGTAACTGTCGGCATTGTTCACACACTTTGTAAGTCCACAGATCCTAGACACTGCGCCATGAAGGTTACTAGTGTGCCCTGAAGAATGCAGTGATGGCTAGGGAAACACTGTGTAACACTGAGTTCGTTTATTGTGGATGAGAGAAATACAAGTGGTGACCAGCGTGTGCCGTGCGCGGCTCACACAGTCAGACTGAGGCGCCTTGCCATATGGCAGCCTCGGGGCAATGTTGCCACATAACACGTGCAGTGTTGCCACGTGATAATATATATAAATGTTACTCGGCACAGTAGCTTATGTACAGGGTTGCTACTTGGCACAGTAGCTTATGTACAGGGTTGCTACTCGGCACAGTAGCTTATATACATAACCTACACTATTTACATGATAATTTCCTATAAAACGATTTTGATGGTACAATAAAAGCAGGTACTGTAAATATAGTAGGTGTTACAAGACATATTAATACTTAGACAATAGATATTTTTTAAGAGGTGATTTAAAGGAAGGGAGCATAGTCTTTGCTCGGATGGGTGGGGGTAAGTTGTTCCACAACTTCACACCATGATATTTTAAGGAGGTCCGGGACTAAGAGGACCGCATGAGGGGGGGGGGGTGGTCTTAGTAGCTCTGGGTGCCTTAAGTTGTATCTTTAATTATTCCAGAACTGGAAATAATTATTGTCAAGCAAGTGATTGATAGATTTGTAAACAAAGAGGGCACAGCAGTAGATGTTCATATCTTTGAATTTGAACATTTTCAATGTAGCAAATTTCTCGTTTGTGTGATCTGTTTTTTTCAAGTAGGTCATTGCCCGTACAACTCTCTTTTGTGCAGTAACCAGATATTGTGTTTTTGAAGAGCCAGAGGCCCCCCCATTGTGTGTGACAGTTTATCAGGTGTTGGTAGACAAGATCATGATAGATTTCTTTCATTGCTGTGAGAGTGAATGACTGTCGAGTGTGATACATGATACCGCACTGTTTATTGACTTTACTGTGAATGGCTTGTATGTGGTTTCTCCAGTTAAGTTTTTCATCAACAATAACTCTGATGAATTTAGTATTTTGTTCGCATTTGAGGACTGTATTACCAAGGTACAGGGGATCCAAGTCTGGGGGTAAGTTTATCCTTCTGTGAGAGATCGTCTAGTGGGTTTTCTCAAGGTTTAAGGTCAGTTTATTACGTATTACCCAGCTCCTGACTTTAGTTAATTCAGTGTTCATAATTCTCATCAAGGAATGGAGGTCTGAGTTGCTGGCATAGAGATTACTATCGTCTGCAAATAAGTTGTATTTTATGAGTGAGCTGGCGTGGACTATGCCGTTTATGTACAACAAAAACAGTACTGGACCGAGATGGAACCTTGGGGGGACTCTATACAAGATTGGCAAGGAGTCAGATTGGTGATTATTATAGCAGACATACTGCATCCTGTTGGACAGATATGAGGTAAACCAATTGTGGGACAGGCCCCTAATGCCGTAATGTTCAAGTTTTGAGAGTAGGATGGTGTGGTCGACAGTATTGAAGGCTTTAGAGAGGTCCAAGAATATACCGACTGTGAACTGACTGTCATCAAAGGAATTTAAGATGTCATTATTAAAGGATAGCAGAGCACTCTCAGTCGACCTTCTAGCTCTAAATCCAAACTGGGAGTCTGTAAAGATGTTATTGGCATTGCAGAATGAATTTAGTCTATTACATACTAGCTTTTCCAGTATCTTACTCAAGGCTGGGAGGACTGATATGGGGCGATAATTCTTGAAGAGACCTTTGTCCCCAGATTTTTTTATATGCTGGGTGAACTTAAGCAATTTTCAGTTTATCAGGAAAGACACCACTAGTGAAGGAGGAATAACAAATGTGTAGGAGAACAGGTAGTAATAAGTCGGCTACTTTCTTAATGATGCTCATTGGTATATTGTCTTTGCCTGCTTTAGAGTCCCTAGCTGCTGTAGAACCCGTTCTGATCTTGCATTACTCTCCGCCACCTCCCGAGGCCCTGCTAAGGCCTCAGCATAACTCCTCTTGGCAACCACCTCCATTCTATCGACTACTTCCTCACTCTTAGCAAGGATCTCTTTCCCAACTTGTTCTAGTTTGGCAACCAGCAAGGATCCAGCTTCATCTATTTTCGCCCTTGGGGAACTCAGTCCCCTATGGCTTGCAATCGCCTCTTTCACCTTGACTACGCTTTACGACAAATTGCATCGTCCTAAACACTGCATTGGTCAGGCCTGTACCATCTATAACCCTTGCAGTAATAACATATCATACCCTTCATGGTTTTTGTTGTTATGGGGGGGGGGGGGGGTGCATACTGTGCATAGATCTACACCCATTTAAAAATAAAGAAAAAAAAAAAGAGTACTTAGCTGCCCTCTGTTGGTTTTAACCTCCCCTGTTGCCTTTAGAGTTGTCTTGTGTTTTTCTTCTTTTTTTTTTCAATTCACGTAGGCGATTTCTCGGTATCTATGTGCTATCTCTAGGTACACTGCATTTTGCTATGAATAACGGATTTTATACTGTGGGGTACGAGTTGTTTGGGTTCACACTCAGGATGGGATGGAGAAAGGAAACTCACAATGTGCTCTCTGTATACATGTTGTATTCGATGTACAATGCAGCTTGGTGCTGGGAAGGCAGCGTGGTTACAAGCGTGATGTAGAGAGAGCTGGTTGATGAGGACGCTCAGAGAAGGACAGCTTGTGGGTCGCCATGCTCGCCGGCGGGAGCGAGGACCGCCAGGCAGGCGGAGGAGCGAGGGAAGGCCGCCAGGCAGCGGCGGAGGAGGAGGTGTTGCTGGCTGCTGCTGTAGGTAGAAAGAGCGATCACCACGAGGTCAGGTCTTAAATAGCGGGGGTAGGCGTGGCTTAGCAGTTGACCCCCGCTCCGTGGTGTATGGCGGCGCTGGTTGACCTCGACCACGAGGCATACACTGGGGAATTGGTGGGGTAGGCTAGGCAGCGACAAACAGCGTTTGTAGGGGAGAATTCCACTACAAGTCTCTGTGGCACCTATAACACGACTTGGTTTCTGCTGGCAGTGGTGCCTTTCCAGCTTGTTTGCCAATTTGTATTCACTTTAAGTTATTTACAACCTCTGCGGTTACTGATAACAATATGAACTGATTTAACTAAAGGCACAGCACTACACTCTATGGTTGGCCTTTATCACAGCCGTGACCACAACTTCGTAAAAAATAAAATAAACGTTTTGTCATATGGCAATGATTTTGTGGTTGTAGGCCTCTTGACCTGGGCTGTACCTCCAACTCGGTGGAGGTTGAGTTTTCAAAATTACAATCTCGTCCAGCATTAAAAATCCTACATCGATTTACACTTTCACAACACTAAGACGGTCTTGATGTTCTTATGTAATCACTGTCCAATTTCTGCCGCTCAACAACGAAGGCCCGAATGCCGAACACGCTTTGTTACCGGCTGCAGCTCTATTAATAAACCGTTTATTATTATTATTATTAGACGCAACACGACCCGACCCGACCCGCACGCACACACTACTTTTACTTTTATCCTCTTCACCACTGATAGGCTCGTTAGCCGCCCGGGCGATCGGTCACGTCTCTGTCACGCACTGTTGGCAAGTACTGGGCATGCACCGGCTCCTGAATGTACCTGAACCTGCTCCAGTGTTGGTCAAGTCAGTTTTCTAATCAGAAGGGTATTTGGGGCACCAGAGGCAGCATATAAATTGTGAACAGACAGCTACACTCCTTTTACTTGATATACAGTATACATTGCCCATAATAAACCCTATAACTTATGTGTTTGGGAAGTCTAATGTTCAAAGTTATAAGATTGGCAAATTCATTTTCACATAATTTGAGTTGGCAAACTTGTCACTTCGCTAGAGTGCAGTCCAAGTACAGTTATTCATACCTGTCTAGATTCTGGCCATTGTAGACAATAGACAGCACTTCTCTCTATTGCCTTCCACTTCCCTTACTTTAAAGCTCGAAGAGGATTAGATAAGAATGCGTCATGGCTGGGTTTTAGATAAAACAATACAGGTATTTGTTGGAATTGTATCGAGGATTTGTGCAGTAACAGCTGGCTGCTCTATTAATAATTTTGAAACGATTTTCAAGACCAATTAAAAAAAAATTGAGGTTAGACATAATTCAGCATCATATTATTCCTAAAATAACATTTTAACTGGTATACTGTAGCCGAGTGTGCGGGCCACTCTCCAATACCTCCTGGGTTCAAGCCCGAGGTCGAGGATAGATATAGAAAGATGTTCCCTAATGCATAAACGTTTTTAACACAGCTGTATATATATTTATATATGACAGTATGACTAGTTTAAATAAATTCTAGATTATTATAAATAGTCTAGCATAATATATAGGCCATTAAATCACATTTTCAGCCATATTAATAGAGGGTAAAATGCGACAAAGGTAAAGGAACTGCTCACGCTCAGACACCAGAATATTAGTAAACAAATAAATTTACCTGGGAGGAAGCTGTCACCTGTGCCTGTTATAAATTATACACAACTGCAGTACCACGTTACCTGTGTGTGGGAAACAGCAGATGCAGGTATGTGCATATTTTAATTCTAGTAACTAATTTTCTAAAGTTAATAAAGCAGCAAAGGCAAATATACGGCTGGTGAGCCGGCAGCGGTCCGACTAATTACCCAAATGTAGTCGCAATGACTGAAAGGTCCCCCCCCCCCCCCCCATCAAGTTTACTGCACCTTGTAATAGTGGGATCACCGGATGAATCTCCACCTTAATTTATTTCACACAAAGATTAACCACCCAAATGCTAACCTCATCCCCACAAATAGCATAAAGGTGGTTAATCTTTAGGTGTAATAAGTTGGGGTGGAGATTCTTGGTGGGATCTGAGCAAACCAATACCAGTACTGTACTGTGCCCCAGTAACTAATGGAAGTTTTCTTCTGTATCTCAAGGATTATTCCGTATTTTTTTTTTAGTTCCTTTAATGTGAATTTCCATTACTCAAACTTCTGTACCTTGAGGGATGCCTGTACAGTATTTCACTCACTCACTTTTTATTGTGACAGAGGAAGGCGAGGTCGGGGAAGTAGACTGAGTGGACCGATCAACAAAGATGCATTAGAGAAACTGTCAAAAGTTCACCCACTTCCTTCACTCATCCTGCAGTGGCCCAAGATAAACTCATCTCTTATCAAGGTAAAACATATAGCATGCCACGTCCAGTATGTTCACTTGTGTGTTGTTACATATTTTCCAGTACCTCTTCTTTAACATATTTATTAGACATCTCTACTTTCTCCTCCATATTTACACTTATCTTTCACACACACACACACCTCAGCTGTACACTTCCCTGTATCCAGTACCTTTAAAAATATTCTTCATTTGATATTACCCTTTAAAAGTATAAAAACAAGTGAACACTCCAGGACACTTACTTTCCTGTATGAATGCTAGAGCCTTGGTGGGTGGAGAGAGGCACTGCAAATTTGGTTGGTCTGACATGCTTAACATTAAAATCGAACTGTGTTCAGTACTGTACAGTATTACACCAAACTTAATTGCACTAAATTTAAATTTACTGTACTGTACTGTACTGTAGTAACTATATAATCACTACAATCAGTGCTAGATGGAGGGGTGTACTGTATTAAGACATGCTGAAGCCCTAAGCCATGTCAAGATTTAGTGTCTCCATACCATAAAAAAAAATAAAGTATAAAATAGTGAGAAAGGGTGTACAGTGACCCCTCGTTTAACGAACACCTTGGTTAACGAAATTTCGGTTAACGAACTGCCTTCCATAAGGATCTTCAATTCGGTTAACGAACAAAAATTCGGTTAACGAATTTCTTACGAACCGACCTCAACATGTTTTCGCTTGCACTGACCGGGCAACCAGCTTTAGTATCAGTCCGCCAATACATTAATCGGTTCTAGGGCTTAAATTCCTTACTATTTTAGTAAATATCAAGAAGTTTATACTATTCAATAATTTTAAAAGTTTAATATTCAATTTTTTAGTCATTTTAACAATTATTGAACATAATTGAAGGTAAAGTGACTAGTTTAATGCGCGGCATCCAGCCTCTTAACACAGCAAACAGGCATTAGTCTCTCTCTGTTTTCACTGGAGGTAACATCTTGCTTGAGACTCTCTTCAACTAAATGCTTTTTTTCTGTGTTTCCAAGCAAATTATTGGTCATTTTGAAATATATTTTACATATTGACAATATATAATGCAGTGCAGTGTTGATTTAAAGAAAATAATCTTGAATTACACCGAGAGCTAAAATTTTATGGGTGAAATGGCGCCATGGGGTGACTTCTCTTCCACCCCAATGCCTTCTCTTCTTCCTTCTCCTCCATCCCCATTCTAAATCCCATCATCATCATCATCATCCAGGAGCCTTCTACATGCACACCTCAAAGTAAGTGAACTTTTCTACCATTTTTGTTGAATTTAGGAATGTTTCGGTGAGCTGGAACCAATTACCCAAAAACCCATTGAAACAATGGTTTCGGTTAACGAACGACCTTCTGGAATGGATTGAGTTCATTAACCGAGGGGTCACTGTACTCTATTACATTCTAACGTAAAGGTCAATAATTTTTTATGTAAAACTATGTATTTACATGTACTGTACTGTACTGTACAGATACATAGGCAAAGATGCAATGAACAACTTATAATCTAAATAACATATACATCTTAGAAAAAGCCTTATTTGCATTATAAAATACTTTACGATTTCCTAACTAGCAAATATGAAATTGAAGACTTTTAACATAAAACATTGCATAGATCAACCCTTGTATTAGCCCCTGTCTTATAGGCAGAAGTATTTTTATAAATGTGGGTTAATTACATTAGACTTGTATAACTATCACCCCCTGTAGCTTTCCACTAGCTATGAGGTTCATGTTCAGAGCACGTGATAAATGAGTCAGTTATGGTGATAATCCTTTTTGAAAGTGTAAATAGAAATCTTTTATAATGAATACACAAAAGGAACCTGTTGGATTAAGTTACTGAAGACCCAATAAACTTTGATCTGTATTTTAGTACGTCTAGAATATAAGGTAACATGTTTCACAAGTGATTGTCACAATTGGTGACGACCCAGGAAGGTTTTTACATATACTGTATGACAGCTTCACAAGTAGTTGTTATACAACAAGTAACAGTCATCCAATGGATACATAGTTGGTAAAGGTAGAGATATTATGCTCTCCCCATTACTGTGTTATACTGTTGCAAAGAAGATATTGTTACATAGTTGGCAGAGTGTAGCTTAAGAGGACCCAGTCTAGGACCAGTCTACAGTTTACAGTTAGTCAGGTGTACTCTAAGTATACGTGACAATTTTGGCAGCAGAAGTTATTCGTCACACTGGAGTTGAGTAACAGTTGAGATAATCTGTTCTCCGGTTACTCCTACTATTATATAAAGAAATTAAACAGTTTCACCCCTAGTAAATGGAAGCAATAATGTTACTGGCACTGTCTCTCCTGTTTGAACATCACATAAAATTTAAAACATTGTCTTTTGTAGCTCCCAAGAGCTAAGTCATGGATGAAGTCGTCTAATGATAAGCTACAAATTTTTAACTTTCTATTCACATAATGCTTAATGCAGAGAACTTTTCTCACTGCATTGATGTCCATAGTGCATTCTTAATCCTTTACAGCTACAGAATTTACCTTTCTCCTGAGCAGTTTGTTACTATTAGACTGAAAAGTAGCCACAATATTGCTTCTGCATTAGGGAAAGCCAAATGAATCTTTTCTTGGAAGATGACTTGATAGAGGTCCTAGTGGCATAAATGTCCTTTATTAGAATAATTTTTCTTGGTATAAACATTAAAGTGCTTTACTTCCCCAACAAGTTTAACATCAATATCATTAGGATAGTCTTTCGGCAGAAACTTTACACTGTCACACAACTGTTCTTCTAAATCAACTAAAAATGTCTATATTTTTTGCAACATTATTGTACTGTATATGACTGTCTTTTTTTTCACACTGATTTCAAGGGCGTCCATCATGGGAATAAAGGATTTGCCTAAAAATTTGTCTCTTGGAGAAAGCCTGTCATCACCATTTGCTGCATCACCATCACTGATTTGTTTTTCTCACTCTTTTATTCACACACTTGTAGTCTACATCAGGTAGGTCTCCTTTTGCTTTGAATCCAGTTTCATCAAAACATTCTAGGATTTATTTTAAGAAGTTATTGAGCAATGTGTAAAGCTTTGTACATGTACTAAGGCCAATCTGTGGATCCTGTAAGGTCTTGTTGGTTTGTGGAAATGATCTAACCAATGAACATGAACACACGTTCCAGTTCCTCAGTTTTCTCAAAAAGAATATCAGCTTTCTTCTTGTTTCACCCTCTTCACTGTCATTAGTACATTAGTATGGTCATGAGTAAAAGCATCATTACAGTACAGTACAGAGTTGAATTACTGTATAACTCACCTATGGGACCTATGGCTGAAGTAGCCTTTGCATGTGCTTCCCACCTAGTTTAGTGTCAGAAGATGTTTTGGTACTGTAGAGTCAGGATTCAAGAATAATTTGAGTACTGTACTGCCTAGGGTTTTGTAGAGGCTGAGAAGAAAGTATATATTTGTTACACAACAAAAAATTTTTTACTGCAGCTACTGTAGGCAGCAATCAACTGCCGCACAGGTAACATGAGTCAGTGAATGGGTGAATTGAAAACTAATTAATAAGGTTTCCAAATGATACTTAAAAATTACAGTGAAACCTCGCTTTACGCGGTCAATTGAACCCACGGAGGCCCGCTTAAAGCGGGAAATGCGTAAAGTGAACAACAGAACATATGGGATTAATTGAAATAGAGACTGGGCCGACCCCCAAACTCCACTTTTTCAGACACAATACCTACGTTGTAGTAAAAATAACTTCTTAATTTTATGATGGTATGCATACACACAATTAATAATTAAGAGAAATATCAATAATATTAGGTTTTTTAACACCTACATTAGTAGAAAAGATGGCTGGGCACACGGGGATGGGGGGTTGGTTCCGAGGCAGAGGGCAGATTATTGGCCCTCACCTGTATCACTTGTATCACTATCCACCACAGAGGCTTGCAGGGCCTCTTTGTCAAACCCCTCAAAGTCCATATAAGTCCATATCATCACTATCACTGACTTGGGCCGGCTGTGGCGGGTGAAGAACTCGGTAATGTTTTGATGACTGGGCGACCTTGTGCGCACCCTGCCTGGGCCGCTCTCCGCGTAAAGTGAGCATTCCGGGTCTGGCAGGGTACCACGTAAACGTGGAAACGCTTAAAAAAAAAGACGTGTAAAGCGGGCTAATACTGTATAAACATTATTAGAATGAATTTTCTGACCTGCAAATGAATAAGTTATTTAAGCCAAGTCAATTTGATTCATAACAAATCTTTTTACTACTGTATCTCAAACATATTTAGAGGCCCTCATAATGTGAGGCCCTAAGCTGTAGCTTACTTACCTTGTGCCTAAATCCAGCACTGTCTGGATGCCATCACATTATCTGGCAGTTGGTGAAAGACTGTTGTTGTGCCACATGGCCATTACAACTCGGCATGTGCACCGGTAATTCAGACTGAGTCCGACTTTGGGGAGTTTTACTACAATGTGGGAATGAACCCATCTCAACTGTAAACTCAGTGAAATACCTTGGACTAACTCTTGATTTTCTTCATTTGGAGAATAAATTGTAGATAATATAATAAGTAAAACTAATGTCAGGATAAACAATTTGTTTATATAAATGCCATATGTCTCAGCTAATGCCCATAGCAACCTTTGCTTGGCACTCATACAAAGTCACTTAGACAATTCTTGATCATCATTACACTCTGCCTTAACACAGAAGCTTAAAGCCAAATTAAAAATTATTTAAAACAAGGCAGCGAGGTTTACTCTTGACATGAATGCAAGAGATCACATTTGTTTCAGAGTCTTACAATCACTGAAAATGCTAAGTGTGACAGATAGAGTGAAGCAACTGAGTCACTCTTATAGGATATTCAACAGACTGTGGCCAGACTATTTAACACCAAATAATGTAAGGATTAGGGATATGAACCGACAGGGCACTAGAGGGAGGGAACAAAATTTTGTGGTATACGGTACAATACTGTACCTGCTGTTTGCAGTCAAGCAAAAAACACTTTCCTCTTCACAGCTATAAAAGACTGAAACAAATTACCAAACTACATCAAAACCAGTAATAATGCAAAACAATTCATAGCTAAAAGTAAAAAAAACATAACAGATTAAACTGTTTCTGTATTAAGCACAAAGTATAATATTGTTGAAGTGATCTGCCAACCTCAGTTAAGCCAAGTGCGATGTAATGCTTGTTAAATTTATCAGAAAACTTTCACCGTTTCTCCTGTAGACATACTATTACTGGTTAGAGACCTAGCCTAAGCAAAGGACCCTACTTTAAATAAGTATCTGATGGCTTTGCCAATTAGTGAATATGTGAATCTATATAACTATTTATATTATCTAACCTTACAGAGGTGAAGAACAAGGGACAGACTGATGACAGAGGCTACATCACCACCACCACCAGATGACTGGAGGCTACATCACCACCACCACCAGATAACAGAAGGCTACATCACCAACACCACCGTAAGATGACAGGGGGCTACATCACCACCACCACCACCAGATATCAGAAGGCTATATCACCACCACCACCACCACATGAGAAAAGGCTTCACCAACACCAGATGACAAAAGGCTACATCACCACCGCCACCAGATAACAGAAGGCTACATCACCACCACTACTAGATGACAGGAGGCTATATTACCACCACCACCAGATAACAGAAGGCTACATCACCACCACCACCAGATGACTGAGGCTACATTACCACCACCACCAGATGACTGAGGCTGCATTACCACCCCCAACACTAGTTGACTGAAGCTACACCACCACCAGATGACAGGAGGCAACATCATCACCACCACCAGATGACCACCACCAGATAACTGAGGCTACATCACCACCACCAACACAGGATGGCTGAGGCACCACCACCAGATGACGGGCTACATTACCACCACCATCACCAGGTGACTGAGGCTACACCACCAGATGACAGGAGGTTACATCACCACCACCACCACCAGATGACTGGGGCTACATTACCACCACCATCACCAGGTGACTGAGGCTACACCACCAGATGACAGGAGGTTACATCACCACCACCACCACCACCAGATGGCTGAGGCTGCATTACCACCAACAACACCAGATGACTGAGGTTACATCACCACCACCACCAGATGGCTGAGGCTACATTACCACCACCATCACCAGGTGACTGAGGCTACACCACCACCACCACTAGATGACTGAGGTTACGTTACCACCACCATCACCAGGTGACTGAGGCTACACCACCACCAGATGAATGAGGCATCATCACCACCACCACCATCAGATGACTGAGGCATCACCGAGCTGGAGTTGTGTCTACCGGGATATTTACACTAAAGCATCCATTAACATAACATAACCTAACCTAACCTTGGTTAGGTTAGGTTAGGTTCATGGAGGCTACAGTGTAAATTTCCTGGTAGACACAATTTTAGCTCGGTAGACCACATACTATAGTAGCACCAGCTCTGTAGACCACATACTGTAGTAGCACCAGCTCTGTACATCACATACTACAGTAGCACCAGCTCTGTAGATCACATACTACAGTAGCACCAGCTCTGTAGACCACATACTACAGTAGCACCAGCTCTGTAGTCTACATATTACAGTAGCACCAGTTCTGTTAGACCACATACTATAGTAGCACCAGCTCTGTTAGACCACATACTATAGTAGCACCAGCTCTGTAGACCACACACTACAGTAGCTCCGTTATTTGTTAAAAAATAAGTTTATGCTGTGTATATATATACACACACACAGTAATACCCTGATTTACGCGGTCAATTGAACCTGCGGAGTAGCGGGTAAAACGAGAGACGCGTAAATGGAATAACAGAACATATGGGATTACTTGAAATAGAGACTGGGCCGACCCCCAAACTCCACTTTTTCAGACACAATACCTACGTTGTAGGAAAAGTAGTTTCTTAACTTTATGATGGTATGCACACACACATAATATAGAAGAGAAATATCAATAAGAGAATAATATACTGTACCAGGTAAAAGAAAAATCAAGGTTTAACGCTTACGTCAGGTTAGGTTAGGTTAGAAAAAAATCAAGGTTTAACACTTACATTAGGTTAGGTTAGAAAAAATCAAGGTTAGGTTTAACACTTACGTTAGTAGAAGAGATGGGTCGGCGTACGGGAATGGCGGCTGGTTCCGAGGCAGAGGGCAGGCTACTGGCCCACAGGTGAGTCACCATCACTGTCCTCCACATTTGTCAGGGCCTCCCTGACAAACCCCTCAAAGTCACTAATCACTGGATTGGGCTGGCTGTGGTGGTGTGCAGGCAAAGAAGTCAGTGATGCTACGCTGACAGCTAGTGTTGATGTTGTCGTGATACACTTTGATGTACGGCTCCATAGTCTGCAACAGCTGGGTAGTGAAGACTTCATAGCGGTTATTGTTAGGGTCGTTGGAAAGGATGAGCTTCAGTTTCTCTGCACACTCGATGGCATCCTTAACATTACCATGCGTTAACTTGTGTTCTTCTGGGGTTGACGCACCACCTGCCTCTTCACTGACGTCGTCGGCAGTCACCTCAGGATCACTTATCACCTCCAGGATGTCTTCGTTGGTGGTCTCGGAGAAGCCTGCAGCTGCAACACTCTGCGCAGCTTCTTGCAAGGTCCACTGCCACTGCAACAGACTGAACCTCACCAGTCACAGGTTGACTCTGCCCCCCACCTGGGATACCTTGCAACACACGCCTCCATGCGTGACGAACCGTTGCTACAGACAGCTGATCCCATGCCTCCACCAAGAACTCCACAGCTTTCTTGACGTTAAATTTCTTCCGAAAGTGTTAGACGAGAATTTCTTGATCCGTCAACTGTTGTTCCTCGTCGCTCTTGCTATCGGTGTCACCCAGGTTACGCAACTCATCCTTGGTGTTGGTACAGTCGTTCAGGAGCTTAAACTTCTTTGCAGAGTATGCAGCTTTCACATTGCAGATTAATTCTGGTCCATGGGCTGGATTAATGACGTAGTGTTGGGAGGAAGGAAGACCACTTTTACGTTGGGGTGACTATCCAACAGTAGGGGCGAGTGTCCTGGTGCGTTGTCAAGGAGCAACAAAATGTTGAATGGAACATTCTGTTGCTCGCAGAATTTCTTCACGTTGGGAACGAAACAGTCGTCAAACCAGGAGAGGGACAGAGCAGAGAACATCCATGCCTTACGTCCGGTTAGCTAGTGGACGTTTAGCTTGGTCATGTCCACATTCTTGTAGGCGTGTGGCTTGCGGGCTTTGTGGATCACCGATAACTTGAGTCTACAGGAACCGGAGGCATTGGTGGTAAACAGGATGGTGATGCGCTCCTTCTGCAACTTCCGGCCCGACACTTGCTGGCAGACTGGACAACGAAGGTCTTGGAAGGTAGCTTTTTCCAAAACAGACCGGATTCGTCCAGTTGAACACCTGGTCGTCGGTGTACTGTCCTTCCTCCATAACCTCACGTCAGAATGGAGAAAAATCACTAGCCGCAATACAGTCGGCACTCTCTCCTTCACCAGCAATGTTAATGTTGGTGATCTTATTCCTCTTCTTAAACCTTTGCAGCCACCCAGAGGAAGCATTGAAGGGTTTGGGCTCTGCAATTCCCATCTTACGTGCCACTGCTGTGTACAGTTCACGTGCGTACTCTTGAACTGACCGCGTGTCGACCGCCATGTTCCGTCTTGCCTGACGAATCAAGTAACACACAAGTAAATTTTCTGTCTTGAGAAGCACCTTGTTCTGGCAGTACTTGATCATTGAAGCACCTGCAGACTTTGTGATGTTCATGTGTTCTTTTATCTTGGCTGCATCCTTCTTTATCGTCCGGATCGTAGATTCGTTCACGCCATGCTGGCACGCCAAATCAACTTGTCTTGTTCCTTTCTCCAACTCTTGAATTATCTTGTACTTCACATTGTAGCTTAGGGCACGTCGTATCTTCTTTGGCTTAGGGCGGCTGGGTCCAGGTAATGCAAGGTTTTTATGTGGTGGTGGGGGTCCGGTGGCAGCCATTCTTACGGAACAATAGATACCAGTACTGTATACACGGGTTGGCCGGGAGGGATGTAAGTGACGCGGCTAGGTCAAGCGCCTTCTACCCGCCGGCGGGAAGGCACATCATATTACATTAAACCAATCACAGCTAGCGGCGGAGGGAGGTAAGGATGCTTGGCCCAATCACAGTCCAATACGTCATATGACGTCAGCGATAACGCAACAGAGGCATCCACTGCACAACCTACCTAATTTTTTTGCAGACAGTAAGACCAAGAAAGTTATGATAACTCGTAAGACATTGAAAGAAGGCAAAAGTAGTGAGTTAGACAGTGCTTTATTACAGTGGTTTAAGCTTCGGCGTAATGATGGAGTAAGCATTTCAGGCGAGATGATTGTGGCGCAAGCAAAGATCTTTCATGAACAACTAAACCTTCAGCATGCCTGTGATTATTCGCAAGGATGGTTACACAAGTTTAAAAATAGGCATGGTATTTCTTTACATTATGTGTGTGGTGAAAAGCGAGGTGCAGACAGTGAAGCAGCTGCGAAGTATGTGGACGAATTCGCACAGTTTGTGGCAAAGGAGAAGTTATCCCCAGAACAAGTGTATAACGCTGATGAGACTGCTCTATATTGGCGTTGTATGCCTAGAAAAACGCCAGCTACAGAGAGTGAGGAGGCACCAACAAGTGGTAAGGACTCGAAGGATAGGGTTACGGTCCTTGGTTGTAGCAACGCAGCAGGCACTCACCGGTGTAAGCTAATGGTAATTGGGAAAAGTGTCAACCCACGGGCATTTAAAGATGTGAAAATTTTTCCAGTTATCTACCGTGGTAACAAGAAGGGGTGGATAACTACAAAACTATGCCTGGAGTGGTTTGAAAGGTATTTTGTGCATGAGGCTAGAGCACACTGCACCTCGGTAGGCCTTAATGTTTGAGGAGAGTGCAGATGTGGACCAAGACTTTGCTGGATTTCATGTGTCAAAAGAAAGGCAAGTTATTCGTGAGTTGCTTGAGTATGCTAATACAATGACAAACCCTGTGTGTGTTGAAGTGGCCAATAAACTGAGTGAAGAGCAGCTGGAAGAGTGGATGGATGTTGACAAAGATGCCCCTATTGTGTATCAACTCTCTGATGAAGAGATTGTGGAAATGGTTAAGAAAAGAGAGGAGGAAGATGACGAAGCAAGCGACGAGGAGGAAGAGGATATCAAAGAAAGAATTTCTATTGACAGGTGCATCCAGCTGTGCACAGAATTAATCACGGGACTAGAACAAAAGAGTTTTATTACGGAGCAAGAAATCATGGCTGTCTATTTGATTCAATGTAAATTGAATAAAGAGAAACCTAAGTACATGAAGCAAACAACTTTGCAAGAGTGGTTCAAGAAGATGGCCAACAAAAACAGTGAAGAGCACTCTAGCATAGCAAATCCACTTGCCAGCACTTCCTCTGCCCCCGATGTACCTAATGTCACCACAGCCACGACCCCTGACACCACAGCAAGGAATGTAATGTGTTTTACTTAGGCCAGACAGGTAAAGATCTTGTAACTAGACTTAAACAACATAAATATAGTGTTAGGACAGGCCAGGAATCCAATGCTCTGTTTGTTCATTTGAGGGATAACAAGCATTGCATTGACTGGGATAATGCCTCCTCAATATTACCATGTAATTCAATTGACAGTGGGAACATTATAGAATCTAGTCTCATAAAACATACCGAAGCAGTCAACATGAATTTGAGTAATGGCATGTACAAATTGGACAATTTCGTAATTAAGAAGATTTGTAACCAGGTGAGAAGGTTGAGTCACCTTACCCTCTGACCTGACTACCGACCGTTGCGGTGCTTTTTAAAGATTAGTAGGGTCATTACCTAATACCTGACCATTGTGGACCTGATCTCATCCTCCTCTGTATATATATATATATATATACCTTGTATTGTACTTCTCCTTAGTCTGTACTCACCCCTGAAGATGTGAATTACACGAAAGCGCTTGGGAACTTCGTGTTTTCTTTTTCCTTGTGGTTAGACCACTTTGTTCATCGTAGTTTCTAGACTAAATAAATCTACTTTTATGTTCATTATTTTATCACTCGATTGAGTCATTTATTTGATCAAATGTAATTTGTAATTGTTTATTTTTGTACATACTGATATATTTGTTTTATTGTTTCTTTGTTAATATATTCTGTAATTAAAACCACTGAATGTATTTCAATATACCCCACAGTAATGAGATGATGATTTTGGCGGGATCTAGTCCTTGGACCCGTTAAACAAATAGAAGATGAATTAGATTGTCATAAAAACAAATTTTATTATAGAAAATGGGAAATAACCACTTTCCGGGAAAGGAGATTATCGACTTTTCGGGGAAGCAAATTAAAGACTTTTTTGGAAAAAATTACATAATTTTGAGAATCAGATTATCATAGAAAACGGGAAATTTGTATCACAGATTATTGGATATATCTACTTTCTGGGAAAGTTGGTTATCTACTTATTGAAAACGGGAAATTTGTATAGTAGAAAATGGGAAATGTCTACTTTCCGGGAAAGTTGGTTATCTACTTTCCAGAAAAGTAGATTTTTTTTCTACTTTTCGGGAAAGTAGATTATCGACTTTTCTGGGAAGTAAATTATCGAATTTTGGGAAAATATTACCTAATTTTGCGAAGTAGATTATCATAGAAAACGGGAAATTTGTATCATAGAAAATGGGAAATATCTACTTTCCGGGAAAGTTGGTTATCTACTTTCCCGGAAAGTAGATATTTCCCATTTTCTATGATACAAATTTCCCGTTTTCTATGATAATCTACTTTGCAAAATCAGGTAATATTTCCCCAAAATTCGATAATTTACTTCCCAGAAAAGTCGATAATCTACTTTCCCGAAAAGTAGAAAAAAAATCTACTTTTCGGGAAAGTAGATAACCAACTTTCCCGGAAAGTAGATATTTCCCATTTTCTATGATACAAATTTCCCGTTTTCTATGATAATCTACTTCGCAAAATTAGGTAATATTTCCCAAAAAGTCGATAATCTACTTCCCAGCAAAGTCGGTAATCTACTTTCCTGAAAAGTAGAAAAAAATCTACTTTTCGGGAAAGTAGATAACCAACTTCCCGGAAAGTAGATATTTCCCATTTTCTATGATACAAATTTCCCGTTTTCTATGATAATCTACTTCGCAAAATTAGGTAATATTTCCCAAAAAGTCGATAATCTACTTCCCAGCAAAGTCGGTAATCTACTTTCCTGAAAAGTAGAAAAAAATCTACTTTTCGGGAAAGTAGATAACCAACTTCCCGGAAAGTAGATATTTCCCATTTTCTATGATACAAATTTCCCGTTTTCTATGATAATCTACTTCGCAAAATTAGGTAATATTTCCCAAAAAGTCGATAATCTACTTCCCAGAAAAGTCGATAATCTACTTTCCCGAAAAGTAGATAACCAACTTTCCCTGAAAGTAGATATTTCCCATTTTCTATGATACAAATTTCCCGTTTTCTATGATAATCTACTTCGCAAAATTAGGTAATATTTCCCCAAAATTCGATAATTTACTTCCCAGAAAAATCGATAATCTACTTTCCCGAAAAGTAGAAAAAAATCTACTTTTCGGGAAAGTAGATAACCAACTTTCCCGGAAAGTAGATATTTCCCATTTTCTATGATGCAAATTTCCCGTTTTCTATGATAATCTACTTCGCAAAATTCGGTAATATTTCCCCAAAATTCGATAATTTACTTCCCAGAAAAATCGATAATCTACTTTCCCGAAAAGTAGAAAAAAATTCTACTTTTCGGGAAAGTAGATAACCAACTTTCCCGGAAAGTACTGTAGATATTTCCCATTTTCTATGATACAAATTTCCCGTTTTCTATGATAATCTACTTCGCAAAATTAGGTAATATTTCCCAAAAAGTCGATAATCTACTTCCCAGCAAAGTCAGTAATCTACTTTCCTGAAAAGTAGAAAAAAAATCTACTTTTCGGGAAAGTAGATAACCAACTTTCCGGAAAGTAGATATTTCCCATTTTCTATGATACAAATTTCCCGTTTTCTATGATAATCTACTTCGCAAGATTAGGTAATATTTCCCAAAAAGTCGATAATCTACTTCCCAGAAAAGTCGATAATCTACTTTCCCGAAAAGTAGATAACCAACTTTCCCGGAAAGTAGATATTTCCCATTTTCTATGATACAAATTTCCCGTTTTCTATGATAATCTACTTCGCAAAATTAGGTAATATTTCCCAAAAAGTCGATAATCTACTTCCCAGAAAAGTCGATAATCTACTTTCCCGAAAAGTAGAAAAAAAATCTACTTTTCGGGAAAGTAGATAACCAACTTTCCCGGAAAGTAGATATTTCCCATTTTCTATGATACAAATTTCCCGTTTTCTATGATAATCTACTTCGCAAAATCAGGTAATATTTCCCCAAAATTCGATAATTTACTTCCCAGAAAAGTCGATAATCTACTTTCCCGAAAAGTAGAAAAAAAATCTACTTTTCGGGAAAGTAGATAACCAACTTTCCCGGAAAGTAGATATTTCCCATTTTCTATGATACAAATTTCCCGTTTTCTATGATAATCTACTTCGCAAAATTAGGTAATATTTCCCAAAAAGTCGATAATCTACTTCCCAGAAAAGTCGATAATCTACTTTCCCGAAAAGTAGATAACCAACTTTCCCTGAAAGTAGATATTTCCCATTTTCTATGATACAAATTTCCCGTTTTCTATGATAATCTACTTCGCAAAATTAGGTAATATTTCCCCAAAATTCGATAATTTACTTCCCAGAAAAATCGATAATCTACTTTCCCGAAAAGTAGAAAAAAAATCTACTTTTCGGGAAAGTAGATAACCAACTTTCCCGGAAAGTAGATATTTCCCATTTTCTATGATGCAAATTTCCCGTTTTCTATGATAATCTACTTCGCAAAATTCGGTAATATTTCCCCAAAATTCGATAATTTACTTCCCAGAAAAATCGATAATCTACTTTCCCGAAAAGTAGAAAAAAATTCTACTTTTCGGGAAAGTAGATAACCAACTTTCCCGGAAAGTACTGTAGATATTTCCCATTTTCTATGATACAAATTTCCCGTTTTCTATGATAATCTACTTCGCAAAATTAGGTAATATTTCCCAAAAAGTCGATAATCTACTTCCCAGCAAAGTCAGTAATCTACTTTCCTGAAAAGTAGAAAAAAAATCTACTTTTCGGGAAAGTAGATAACCAACTTTCCGGAAAGTAGATATTTCCCATTTTCTATGATACAAATTTCCCGTTTTCTATGATAATCTACTTCGCAAGATTAGGTAATATTTCCCAAAAAGTCGATAATCTACTTCCCAGAAAAGTCGATAATCTACTTTCCCGAAAAGTAGATAACCAACTTTCCCGGAAAGTAGATATTTCCCATTTTCTATGATACAAATTTCCCGTTTTCTATGATAATCTACTTCGCAAAATTAGGTAATATTTCCCAAAAAGTCGATAATCTACTTCCCAGAAAAGTCGATAATCTACTTTCCCGAAAAGTAGAAAAAAAATCTACTTTTCGGGAAAGTAGATAACCAACTTTCCCGGAAAGTAGATATTTCCCATTTTCTATGATACAAATTTCCCGTTTTCTATGATAATCTACTTCGCAAAATCAGGTAATATTTCCCCAAAATTCGATAATTTACTTCCCAGAAAAGTCGATAATCTACTTTCCCGAAAAGTAGAAAAAAAATCTACTTTTCGGGAAAGTAGATAACCAACTTTCCCGGAAAGTAGATATTTCCCATTTTCTATGATACAAATTTCCCGTTTTCTATGATAATCTACTTCGCAAAATCAGGTAATATTTCCCCAAAATTCGATAATTTACTTCCCAGAAAAATCGATAATCTACTTTCCCGAAAAGTAGAAAAAAAATCTACTTTTCGGGAAAGTAGATAACCAACTTTCCCGGAAAGTAGATATTTCCCATTTTCTATGATACAAATTTCCCGTTTTCTATGATAATCTACTTCGCAAAATTAGGTAATATTTCCCAAAAAGTCGATAATCTACTTCCCAGCAAAGTCGGTAATCTACTTTCCTGAAAAGTAGAAAAAAATCTACTTTTCGGGAAAGTAGATAACCAACTTCCCGGAAAGTAGATATTTCCCATTTTCTATGATACAAATTTCCCGTTTTCTATGTTAATCTACTTCGCAAAATTAGGTAATATTTCCCAAAAAGTCGATAATCTACTTCCCAGAAAAGTCGATAATCTACTTTCCCGAAAAGTAGATAACCAACTTTCCCTGAAAGTAGATATTTCCCATTTTCTATGATACAAATTTCCCGTTTTCTATGATAATCTACTTCGCAAAATTAGGTAATATTTCCCCAAAATTCGATAATTTACTTCCCAGAAAAATCGATAATCTACTTTCCCGAAAAGTAGAAAAAAATCTACTTTTCGGGAAAGTAGATAACCAACTTTCCCGGAAAGTAGATATTTCCCATTTTCTATGATGCAAATTTCCCGTTTTCTATGATAATCTACTTCGCAAAATTCGGTAATATTTCCCCAAAATTCGATAATTTACTTCCCAGAAAAATCGATAATCTACTTTCCCGAAAAGTAGAAAAAAATTCTACTTTTCGGGAAAGTAGATAACCAACTTTCCCGGAAAGTACTGTAGATATTTCCCATTTTCTATGATACAAATTTCCCGTTTTCTATGATAATCTACTTTGCAAAATCAGGTAATATTTCCCCAAAATTCGATAATTTACTTCCCAGAAAAGTCGATAATCTACTTTCCCGAAAAGTAGAAAAAAAATCTACTTTTCGGGAAAGTAGATAACCAACTTTCCCGGAAAGTAGATATTTCCCATTTTCTATGATACAAATTTCCCGTTTTCTATGATAATCTACTTCGCAAAATTAGGTAATATTTCCCAAAAAGTCGATAATCTACTTCCCAGCAAAGTCGGTAATCTACTTTCCTGAAAAGTAGAAAAAAATCTACTTTTCGGGAAAGTAGATAACCAACTTCCCGGAAAGTAGATATTTCCCATTTTCTATGATACAAATTTCCCGTTTTCTATGATAATCTACTTCGCAAAATTAGGTAATATTTCCCAAAAAGTCGATAATCTACTTCCCAGAAAAGTCGATAATCTACTTTCCCGAAAAGTAGATAACCAACTTTCCCTGAAAGTAGATATTTCCCATTTTCTATGATACAAATTTCCCGTTTTCTATGATAATCTACTTCGCAAAATTAGGTAATATTTCCCCAAAATTCGATAATTTACTTCCCAGAAAAATCGATAATCTACTTTCCCGAAAAGTAGAAAAAAAATCTACTTTTCGGGAAAGTAGATAACCAACTTTCCCGGAAGTACGTAGATATTTCCCATTTTCTATGATACAAATTTCCCGTTTTCTATGATAATCTACTTCGCAAAATTAGGTAATATTTCCCAAAAAGTCGATAATCTACTTCCCAGCAAAGTCGATAATCTACTTTCCCGAAAAGTAGAAAAAAATTCTACTTTTCGGGAAAGTAGATAACCAACTTTCCGGAAAGTAGATATTTCCCATTTTCTATGATACAAATTTCCCGTTTTCTATGATAATCTACTTCGCAAGATTAGGTAATATTTCCCAAAAAGTCGATAATCTACTTCCCAGAAAAGTCGATAATCTACTTTCCCGAAACGTAGATAACCAACTTTCCCGGAAAGTAGATATTTCCCATTTTCTATGATACAAATTTCCCGTTTTCTATGATAATCTACTTCGCAAAATTAGGTAATATTTCCCAAAAAGTCGATAATCTACTTCCCAGAAAAGTCGATAATCTACTTTCCCGAAAAGTAGAAAAAAAATCTACTTTTCGGGAAAGTAGATAACCAACTTTCCCGGAAAGTAGATATTTCCCATTTTCTATGATACAAATTTCCCGTTTTCTATGATAATCTACTTCGCAAGATTAGGTAATATTTCCCAAAAAGTCGATAATCTACTTCCCAGAAAAGTCGATAATCTACTTTCCCGAAAAGTAGATAACCAACTTTCCCGGAAAGTAGATATTTCCCATTTTCTATGATACAAATTTCCCGTTTTCTATGATAATCTACTTCGCAAAATCAGGTAATATTTCCCCAAAATTCGATAATTTACTTCCCAGAAAAGTCGATAATCTACTTTCCCGAAAAGTAGAAAAAAAATCTACTTTTCGGGAAAGTAGATAACCAACTTTCCCGGAAAGTAGATATTTCCCATTTTCTATGATACAAATTTCCCGTTTTCTATGATAATCTACTTCGCAAAATTAGGTAATATTTCCCCAAAATTCGATAATTTACTTCCCAGAAAAATCGATAATCTACTTTCCCGAAAAGTAGAAAAAAAATCTACTTTTCGGGAAAGTAGATAACCAACTTTCCCGGAAAGTAGATATTTCCCATTTTCTATGATACAAATTTCCCGTTTTCTATGATAATCTACTTTGGAAAACATGTTAATACCTCCCAAGAAGTCGATAATCTACTTCCACGAGGGAGGGAGGGGTGGTATGTGGAGGGAGGGAGAGTTGGTATGTGAAGGGGTGGAGGGAGAGGTGGTATGTGGAGGGAGGGAAGGAGAGGTGGTATGTGGAGGGAGGAAGAGGTGGTATGTGGAGGGAGGGAGGGAGAGGTGTTAGGTGGAGGGAGGGAGAGGTGGTATGTGGAGGGAGGGAGGGAGGGGTGGTATGTGGAGGGAGGGAGGGAGAGGTGGTAGGTGGAGGGAGGGAGAGGTGGTATGTGGAGGGAGGGAGGGAGGGAAAGGTGGTATGTGGAGGGAGGGAGGGAGAGGTGGCATGTGGAGGGATGGAGAGTTGGTATGTGAAGGGGTGGAGGGAGGGAGAGGTGGTATGTGGAGGGAGGGAGGGAGGGAAAGGTGGTATGTGGAGGGAGGGAGAGTTGGTATGTGAAGGGGTGGAGGGAGAGGTGGTATGTGGAGGGAGGGAGGGAGAGGTGGTATGTGGAGGGAGGGAGGGAAAGGTGGTATGTGGAGGTTGGGAGGGAGAGGTGGTATGTGGAGGGAGGGAGGGAGAGGTGGTATGTGGAGGGAGGGAGGGAGAGGTGGTATGTGGAGGGAGGGAGGGAGAGGTGGTATGTGGAGGGAGGGAGGGAGGGAGAGGTGGTAGGTGGTGGGAGGGAGGGAGAGGTGGTAGGTGGAGGGAGAGAGAGGTGGTATGTGGAGGGAGGGAGAGGTGGTATGTGGAGGGAGGGAGGGGTGGTATGTGGAGGGAGGGAGGGAGAGGTGGTAGGTGGAGGGAGGGAGGAGTGGTATTTGGAGGGAGGGAGGGAGGGGTGATATGTGGAGGGAGGGAGGGGTGGTATGTGGAGGGAGGGAGGGGTGGTATGTGGAGGGAGGAAGGGGTGGAATGTGGAGGGAGGGAGGGAGTGAGTGATGGTATGTGGAGGGAGGGAGGGGTGGTATGTGGAGGGAGGGAGGGAGAGGTGGTAGGTGGTGGGAGGGAGGGAGAGTTGGTATATGCAGGGGGGAAGAGGTAGTATGTTGAGGGAGGGAGGGGTGGTATGTGGAGGGAGGGAGGGGTGGTATGTGGAGGGAGGGGGGGTGGTATGTGGAGGGAGAGAGGGGTGGTATGTGGAGGGAGGGAGAGGTGGTATGTGGAGGGATGGAGGGAGAAAGGGAGAAGTGGTAGGTGGACGGAGGGAGGGAGTGAAATTGGGCCATAAATTTTACGTTTTTACGTATTTTAACGTATATTCATGTTCGAAGCTTCAAATGCTTCAATAAATCATCAAAATGAGTCAATGAAGCTTCGTGACGTCACTCTCAACCTTCGTATATAAAGTGTCGACTAACTCATTTTCGTCCCATTCTACACCGACCACTCACTGGCTACAACTGACTGGCAGGTAAGCCCCGCACCTCCCGTCTCCATTATATACGTGTAAATTTTTCCCCCGACTGTCTACAGTCAAAATGGCCAAGAGAAATGGTTATTCTTTTGGGTAGTGTTTAATATACTTGATTATGGCTTAATAAATGCAGATTTAAGTAAAAAACTTGGAAGCCGGTTGTTGCAGTTCACTTGTCTCCTTGGGTCGTATCTCCAAATTTCACTGGGCTGTAAGGCCTATAGTACCTACATTGCATCTTAAACAAATACATTAATATGGTTTAGTATTATATCAAGTGTTTCTCTAACGTCTAACCAATAATTTCTTAATGTTTTAGGCAAATATACCGACAAATGAGCCACGACAAATGAGCCTAAATTATAAGCCCATTTAACCAGTAAGCGAGTTCAATGACCAGATTGGGTTAGATTACTGCATTATTTATTTTTTTTTATTTATTATTTTCCATCTTGCTTCAAAGCCCAACTCACTTTTGGCGGAGCCGGTTGGTCATAACTCAATAATTACACATTTCCCCAAGCGTTCATCACCGCCACTGTATTCAGCATTAAAAACTGCGCCGCAATGACAAGGTTTAACAAAAGTATAACGATTTTTTGCGGAATTAAGATATAATTTTTACTGGCTAGTTCTTTGCTTACTCTTTAACTACGATTTCTGGGAATTGAAAATGAATTTATTACGGATTTTAGCCGGGCGAGGCGGGGCAGGGAGCCGGGCGAGGCGGGGCAGGGAGCCGGGCGAGGCGAGGCGGGGCAGGGAGCCGGGCAGGGAGCTGGTAAATTTTTAAAAGTGGACAACCATGGATTTTACCATCGGAAAAACTCATTGCTCAACAACCCAAACTAACCCAACAACGTAACGTAACCCAACCTAGAGGTTCGTTGGTTGTCTACTTGAAAAAAAACGTTAAGATGTATGTAAAGACACCGTTAAAATGTATAGATAGATAAGGCAGCAACCATCTAATTAACCTCGTTAAAATATTTGGCTCTCTTGATGATTCATCCCCCAGCTTATTTCAGCTCAAGATCAATTTAACCTTAACCAATCTACGTATTTCTATGTTCTGGTGATTTTGTTTTCTTTTTCAGATCAAGGAATGACGACAAATCCAACAACAGTTCAAAACCCTTTGTTATTGGTGTAGTGCAGTATGAGGTCATAAGTGAAGTGTGGTGTAGTATGTGGGAACAACAGACCGCGAGCGTGAGAAGTGAATCTTCTCACACTACACAACGGTATTCCTTGATGTCAATTTTAACGTTTTGTGTGAAGGTGTGGGTGGGTGTAACCTGCTACGGTGTCATTTAATGTTTTGTGAGGGTGTGGCTTGTTGGTGGTCGTTGAACTCTTTGTGTGGGGTTGTGGGTGGGTGTGGCTTGTTGTGGGGTCATTTAACGTTCTGAGTGTAGGTGGGTTTGGCTTGTTGTGGGGTCATTTAACGTTTTGTGAGATGGTGTAGGGTGTTGTATACAGGTTGGGGGGGGGGATTGTGGTGGTGTATAGGATAGGGTTGTGTGTTCCCATAAGAAGGAATTGTACACGAGGTGGGCAGGTGGTTGTGGTGAAGTTTGTCGTTCAAACAAAGTGTAACCAAGCTGTCGAGGGGGACACTTAAGGGGGTATGAGGGAGGGAAGGTCTAGTAAGAGAGCTGTAGTAAACCTTGTGTGATGGCTGAATAAGCAGTGATGGCCGAGTGGTTAAGGTGTCTGACTAGAAATCAGATGGGATCTTCCCGCGTAGGTTCGAATCCTACTCGCTGTGAAAACTGGTCTATTTCAGGAGCTGCCATGCACAGGCCAACCGGCCTATTGCAGACTCCTTATTTTCTTATGTATAGTGCATGAAGCATTGTAGAGATGTGTAGTACAGCATAGTGTAGCAGTAATTTGAGCAAACTAATGTGGAGGTAATGATTTATGTAAACAGTTGGGGGCAGTTTAAGTTAATGTGGTCTAGTGGTAGATGGAAGTTGCAAGTTTATTTTTCATTCTTCATAAATTACAGCTTGAAACATGTTGCAGGTGACCGCTGATGTATGTGAAGGCCAATGGAAAAGTGACAGAACCTTAAGCAAGATTTAGCACCCAGCATGTTACTTCAGCCTCATCAGTTAAGTTACTTGTATATCTTAGCTATTATGGTCTTCCCATAAACCACTCAACACTATGCCCCTACACTGGGCAGTAGAGGCTGTGTGTGTTGGAGGGCTGTGTGTGTTGGAGGGCTGTGTGTGTTGGAGGGCTCTGGATTGCTGTGTGGACTGTCAGTAGAGACTGATATTAAAGTAAATTTATGTAAGTCGTAGTGACGGTATAAATATACAGGACTACATGCCTGTTGGTTATTTGAGAAAATTAGTAGTAGTATAGCAGTAAATATAGCAAGTAAAGCAAGTTGTTGTGGGTGGGTTTCTATTAACTTTACTAACCTAACCATCCCAACTTACTGTAGATTAAACATACTGTAGCTAACCCAGACTGAACCAAATCAGTATGAAGCTATCTATTATATAAAAACGTTTTTTATCTAATATATTTAAAGAACATTAATTCAAACTATTTTATGAGCTACTTACGTTTACTTACCATGAATACAAAGTTTATTTTCAAGTTAGATAAAATTTACTTTTGTAAATTATTAAAATTTGAGAACTTTTGTACAGTTGGCGTCTGTTTAAGTACCTGTTTAAGTACAGGTGGTCTAGTGGTAGAAGGATGTTATGTTTAACCTTCATTCTTCATAAATAACAAGAAATATATTGCAGGTAACAGATTATGTACAGTACTTGAAGGCCAACATAGAGGAAGTGACAGAACCAACCTTGAGCAGGATTAACACACATGATAATGTAGCCTCCCCAGTTAAGTTACCTTTGTCTTTGTATGGCTATCCTAAAAACCACGGAATGCAAGACTGAAAATGAGTGACTTGCTTTGTGAGAAGGGTAGGGGAAGAAGGAACGTTGGGCAGTGGAGGGGCGCTCGTACGTTGGGCAGTGGAGGACACTCGGGCACGGGCTTTGGTGGTGCTCATACAATGGTTAAAAGTGAATGTTATGAATTTGAGTGAAATGGCATGTACTGTGAAGGAATGTTGTAATGATGCCTGTGAGAAGACTGCTGCAGCCATAAGAGCAGGAAGGCTGATGCTCATGTGTAAGGTGTTATAGGAGGGTGCTAGAGTGTATGGATCTATGTAAGGATGCAAGTATAGAATGCAAGAAATTTTGGGGTAAATGTTGTGTATTGGTAATGATACATTAATGTTAATTAAGAATGATCTAAATTCAAAATCTCATTACAGGTGGTTGATGTAAAAGATCGATGCACCAGATGTGAAAGCAAGATGACGTCAGGGACTGTTCTCTACTGTCAACCAGCCCACACCTTCAAAACTACCACCTTATTAAGCACAAATTTATTCATACAATTAAGAAAATAATTTAAACTACCGTAAAGTAATATTTAAGAACGTAAAAGTAGTCCTTGAGTCAAGCCAAACCTTATAAAAAAAGGTAGATATATTGTGTAAAGGTTGGCACTTGTATCGAGAAAGATAAGATAATGTTTGCTCTCATTATACAATATATGTTCATAATCAAAAAAACACTGAATAAATTTGACATCTTTTATACTCCGATTTTGGAAAAGTAGAATAATAATCTTGTAAACTGAACTTTACACCTGAAGGTGAGATGTAAAGTATTGTATATGGATCCTCTGTGATGCCAACATGATAGCCTATGTATAGTACTTGTCATTAATTTACGTCCAAGTGCCAGCCTATGTAGAACCGTTACAAACTAATGCCCATGTAGTGACCTATGGGTATGCAAAGTCAAAACTAATGATGAACACAGGACTGTACCTACAGATGGCATTGTAATATCTCATTTCGGTGTAGTTATTACGAGATGTACATTATCAAAAATGCACTTCATGGTGGTGTTAGACAATGACTCCCTCAGAAACAACAGGTGTCGGTGCTCCTTTTGAAATTCATCGGCCATGTCCGTAAACATACGTTTTTGATTCTGTAGATACTATTATTTTGAAAATAATAGTACATGAAAGTAAAGTACTGTAGGGATTTTACTTACGGAATGTTGACATCTGGACACCGCACACCAATTGTTGAATGGAAGTCAGTTTTGCTTAAACTTTAGACAGAAATCCTTGTAAAAATTATAGTTACTATTAAGTACAACACGCAATGTAAATTAACTTGTACAAAAAGCTAGACTGAAATCCAATAGTCATGTTTAAAATTGTAACGAATTGAAATGAAATACAGGTAATTTGATGGTGGTACAGTGGTAGTGTGTGTACCTCGCAAAACTGTCCTGGGGCCCCAAACTCCAGCCTGGGACAGATGTGAGAAGGGTGTTGAACAGTGTAAACCTAGCAAATCACACCCATCCCCCCCCCCCCCCCCCCCATCATTCACACATGCCCAAAAGGCTAGTAAATTGACAAGTGATGAATACTAAACAGACTTGGTCATTTAGATAAATTTAGAAATCCCCATATACTGGTCTGTACTGTACCAGGTCAAAATTATTCACAAAGTACATGACTTCCATTATTAGATCAAACTAAATCTTGTGTATGACCAAAACCTGACATAGATAATCATGAAGGTCCAGTGTAATAAACTAGCCTTAAGTGGAATCCATTATAAACGTTGAATTAAGAAATACTTGATAGATTGTGTAAAATCGTGATGACGCCTCCATCACAATATATCTGCAGAGAAATAATGTTAGCATAGTGGTAAAGTGCTTATTTCGAAATGAGTAACAGTTTTATCCAGTGAGATGTTCTCAACCATTGCGAGTTCCGATTTCTCCTGCACTAACATTAGATAATATGGTTTTAATTCATAACAGTTTACTTGACATTTGGATAGTCTTAAGTACCAAGACAGAGCAGGTATAACCCAAGGAACAACAAGGATATTTGACAAGTTCTTTAGTAGTCTTTCTGTATCAAACTTCCGGAGTATTATTGCAAACGCATATGTATTGTATAATAAAAAATAAACTATATACAATTCCTTTTATTGTTAAATTTTTCATGTCTACAAAACCTAATATACTGTGCACTACCTGGGTGGTCTTGCCATACTAAACAGTGGTATCACCAAGTGGAAGCGAGTGTTTATGTAAATATCTCGCTTATAGATACTATCCAAATATAAAATACTACAATGCTGGTCTTGGTAAATATACAGTAAACATGGTCTTCTTGATAAAATAAAAGTTACTGTACCTTGTACTACCATAAATTGGTCTGAAAAAGAAGTAATGCAGTGGTGATCAAGTAGCCCTCCTCCTTTATCCGGGCTGGGGACCGGCATGTTCAGTCGAACAAGGCGGAGTTACTACTGTGTATCTACTTCTAACTATGGTGCTGTTACTATTACAAAAATAACCTTTACCACCCTCCAGGAAGCACCTTGTTGTGGGTCCACAGTCAGCCAAACAAACCTGGAATACAAAATGTTTTAGACAATGTTCATAAATACCTTACATATACTGTAGATAATACATACTGTCACAAGTACTTTACCTGTTTGGTGGGGGTTCTTGTCCTGCCAGACGTTCACCTGAGCCAGAGAGCCTTCCGCCAACAAGCCGTTCACCTCAGACAGCCACACAATCTGAAAGACCTAAAAAGACCCTCAAGGTGTGTGGATGGGAGGACCTCCAATCCACACAATCACTCACTTCCATGCAGACACCCAACCTCCCACCCACCTAACCTTCCCTCCGACCCACCCAACTCTCTCACCCAGTCAACCTTCCCTCCCTCTCACCCCACCCACACCCCCTTCCTCTCACTCACCTCCAGGCAGCACCTTGTTGTGGGTCCACAGTCAGCCACACAAACCCGCAATTCAAAAAGTTTTAGACAATGTTCATAAATACCTTACATATTGTCACAAGTACTTTACCTGCTTAGTGGGGTTCTTGTCCTGCCAGACGTTCGCTTCAGCCAGACAACCATTCACCAGTGCCAGCCAGCCTTCCACCAGAGCCGGCCAGCCAGCCTTCCACCAGAGCCAGCCAGTCCACCAGATCCAGCCAGTCAGCAGTCCATCTGAGCCAACCAGCCATTCACCTCAGACAGCCACACAATCTGAAAGATTTAAAAAGACCCTGACAAAATATACCAATCCAACCAAAACTACTGAACCTAATTTGCAAACATCTATTCAAGTGTTGGTTGGTTAAATTTCCACAGACCTTCAAGGTATAATATATATCACAGCAAAACTACTCACCGCCATGACCCTCACAGGTAAAAATATATATCACGCAGCAAAAATACTCTCCAACATGACCCTCAAGGTATAATATATATCACACAGCAGAACTTCTCTCCAAGACTCTCAAGGCATAATATATATCACAGCAAAACTTCTCTCCATCAAGACCCTCAAGGTATAATATATTTCACAGCAAAACTACTATCAAAATTAACTTATCCAGTAAATACAGGGTGTTGGAGAGTTCACAGCCGACGACATTTCACTTCGACTGTCACGAAAAAGGACGCGATAAATGTAAATACTGTAATAAATGTAAATATTTCGTTATACAAAGTAATATATTATTATGTTGATTTAGTCTTAAGTTTCTAGTGATACGGACGATTTAACAAAGTAAGTGCTTTTGAATGTACCGCCTGAATGACTAGTAAGAAAGGAAGCTTATTTTTGGGAGGATGTGAGAACTTTCTCTCCTAAACTAGGATTTGTTTTGTTACCAAATTTCACAAGAAACTACTTCATAGCAAAATAATAAGTTGACCAAATAAGTATATAATTATAATTTATTGATTAGGAGATAAACAATTTTAGGCCCAAGATATTCCGTGCCAATATTAGTCATGTGACAACGCCTAGAACGATGCTAGATTTGCCACGTGATGCCTCAGACCAATATGAACTCTTGAAGAAAAGAGACCAACTTCTACACTCCAGGAGGAGAGGCCGACTTTAACATTGATAAGACAGGACATATCAACGGCCTTCCCACCCATTTGATATTCAAGTACTGTACTGTAACCTTCTATCAAACAATATTGCATCTGCGTAAGTTGATATCTTTTGTGCATTTAAAGACATTACAAGAAATGAGCACCAATTATGAAATCAGAAGTTATGATGACCTAATCAACCCCTGCCCAGCGGGGTATTAGAAAAAAAATATATTCTTAAAAAAGACCACCAGTGAGTAAGTATAAATTAAATTGTATTGGTTTATCAGATCAGTCTCACTGAAATATGATACAAAATGAAAATAAAATTTGGGTGCAAAATTTATCACAGAAAAATGTAAAATCAGGGTCAAAGGTTCGCTCCCTCCCAAAATGAAGCAGCATCGACCCCAAGCGAGATACAACAGTTTGGTTAAGTCAGTTCAGAGACTCATTCCCGGGACTCGGTTTCACCGCGGCGAGTAAACATTGGTCCACAACTGTACTAAACACTTACATATGTCAAGCAAATTAAAAGAACTATTAGAATAAGGTGGGCAGAGTAGCAGGGGCACAGACCAAAGTGATAGGGGAAGTAACAAACAAGATTTACACTCCATTAAAACTCCAATTCAGTAAATCATTGGATCAAGGTACAATGTTTAAGGACTGGAAATCAGCCAACATCACCCCAGTATACAAGAAGGGTAGAAAAAGTACAGGAGAAAACCACAAGCTGATCAGCCTAACATCACATACAATACAGTATATGAAAATATAAGGATTAAATATTAAGAAATGTCGTGCCATCATCCAACACCTGACAAAGCACAGTCTTATCAATGCATCACAACACAGTTCCATGGAGAAAATCCTGCCTAATAAATACTCACTTTCCTTCAAGAGGTAACAGGGTACATGGACCAGGGTCTACCAGTGAATGGGTTGAATATGGACTTTTCTAAGACGTTTGACAAGTCCCACATGCACGACTAGCCTTTAAGATTCAGGCACAAGACATCACAGGCAATATATTAAAATAAATGTCCAGTTGGCTCAAAGGGTGGTATTGAATGGGGTAAGTTCAATTTAGAAAAGGGTTCTGTCCTTGGACCCACCCTATTTGTGACCAACATTAATGACATAAATGACAATATATTACCATATTGTCAAGATTGTGGACAACACAAAGATATTTGGGTAGGCACAAAGTCAAGATGATGTCACAACCGTGCAAAAAGGTCTGCTGGAGCTGTGCAAATGGTTGCATGACTGGCATAGGCTTTATATCATTATATAATGTGAGTCTCTCCATGCAGGGTACAACAACCATAATCACAACTATCCTGTTAAAACACTTTCACTGTTGAGAAAAGATCTAGGCATTGTGATAAACCAATCACTGAAGGCGGCACAACAAGTGGGGGCAGCAATGAAAAAAGATAACCAAGATTTAAGAATTATAAGTCGTACCTTCAAATATAAAGCTAAGAAAATGCTCCTTCAACCTTATAAGTATCATGTAGGTCCCCATCTGAATTACTGTATTTAGGCACAGAAACTCTACCTCCAAAAAGACTTAACATTCATATAAATGGTGCAACACAGAGCGACTAAGATGATTCCTGAACTTCTTCATCTCAATTACCCAGGTAGACTGAGTGCCTAAGGACTAACAACTCTTCAGACAAGACAATATGGTAGATCTCATAGGGACATTCAAAATCATGAAAGGGATGGGAAATGTCAACCCGGGCCATTTTTTGTGATGTTATGCACCACCAACGAGAGGGGACATTACTATAAGTTCACCAAGTTATTGTGCAGGACAAATATAAGGAAATACTTCTTCACACAGAGGCTGGTAGACCTATGGAACAGTCTACAGGCTCAAGCTGTGGAATCAGAGAACAGAACTGGGTTTCAAAGCAGCCATATACAAGAATATGAAAAACGCTGGAGGGATCCTACACAGGCCACTGGCCTTCTTCCCTCTGTATGGTTCACCTGTAGTGGGCGGCCATTAGGTAAATAAACTAAAAAATAAGTTAAGATGAAGATAAAAATATGTTATTGGCTGCACTAAAACTTAAAAAGGCAACTATGAACACCACAACTACAAATTTGGAAGTACAATGTAAATGGACAAAGATTCCAAAGAGAATGTGAATAAAATAAATAAAATTACAGCGTGCTATTTACAGAAAATCTAATTTGTTTTCAGAGGCACCATACACAGCATTCAAATAGGATTTGTTTTGTGAAGAGCCTTCTGTTGTTTTCTGAACAAACATGTAAATTATGACCTTTAAAACTATTTCAGCATCATGATGCACCACAGCCAGGCCAGTTAACCCTCTCGTGGCCTTTCTACACAAATTTCATTACTAAGTGCCCTTGCTGGCGTGACCCCTCCTGCTCAGCAGTATCTCTCACTCAGAGCATCCATCCTGTAAGCAGAAATGCAGAAACAGTGAACCGGTCCTATCAACCACTAAGTTCCTCCCACTAGCCTCATGGGCTGACAGATGCACCTCTAAGGGTGCAATTTAGGTCTGGATCACTCTACCCAATGTTTATAAAAATGGAAAATCATTCTTGTTACCGACGCAACCCGTGTTGAAAGACTGAAAGGGGTTGAGATTTCTGACCATGAGTACCAGAGGTTTTACCTTTCCACCGTCATCCTGTTTCTCAGGCAGCTCTAAATGTGCCTTAGTCCAAAGAGCAAGCATTCAGCTTCAGAAGAACCTACTGGGGAGACACAACCAATACACAGTAGCTCATACAGATTTAGAAATATTTTACATGGCTGTCACAATATATGAGAGATTCAATGAAATTAGATAGCGACATTTCTTTCTTGGTATTCAGTTTTTTCCAGCACCTCAACTCAAGAGGGAGAGAGATGAGGAAAAGGCAATTGTCCAAAATAGCAATTTTTTTTACAAACAATGCCAAGGTTATTTTTAACTTATTTATTTATTTTATAATTTTACCACTTATTAGATTACTAGCCATTTGGAATGGTTTGGAAGAGGGCAGCACATGTCCTTGACTCAGTATTAAAGTGGGTTTCCATCTCATTTACAAGGTGACCAAGGAATGGAGTGGCTGGATTTTTACTGTAGTTACAATTTACTTGATGCCTACTGTACTTATGCATGACTTTGATACCATTTCACCAACACTCTCAAGCTGAGAGGCCTTGGTCAACCACATACTAAAGTAATCTTTCATATCCCTATGAATTTTCTTATTTGTTCAATGGCCATGTTTATCATTTCGTACACTGCATATTAATCTAAAATGCTCGGCTGAGTTTGGCAGTCACGTGTCAAGACAGGGATTCGGTAAAAAGTATCAACTGAATGCCTGTCAGCGTTGTACATGCTCAGCGTGCAGCGCCAGAAATTATTAGATAGAAAGAAAGCCTTCATTGAAGATGTGATTGATCATTTTGTAGTTGATAAGCATAGCCTGAAGCATTTATTTAACCATTAAAATTATGCTGCTAATGTTCTGAGCAAGTCACCATCATGACAGAGTCATCCCTAGATTTTCATGATCATATGAAATTAATTATATTCTGTAGTTTTTAATGCTTATGGTCAACCCTATGATAATTTCAGTGATTAATAATTTGGTGATAACACTGATAAGAGATATTGCGTATTACACATTACTGGAAAGTAACTATAATACTTCATCATACTTTTATATGGATGTATACAAGTGTATGTACTTGTTTTGAATTAACTGATATGTCAGGTCTATTAACTCAGATTTTTTCCAATTTGTTGTGACTTTCTGACACCAAATACTAGTCGAGAAGTGATTGGCAGTCCGATTTATTCATCTAGGACCATTCTTTGACTTCATTCCGGCTATATTTGGCTACATTTGGGTAATTAGTCGGACCCGGGATAAGTTTGGTTGGGTTGGATTAGGTTGCGTTGGGTTAGATTAGGTCAGGTGAGGTTGAGTAAGATTAGACTAGAGATATCTTTGTAGACGGCACATTATAGTTACACCATAAACAGTTATTGTATGACTTTATTACTTACTGTCATCCAAAGATCTATTATGGAAAAAAACCTAACCGAACATAACCGTACATCTCCTTCTGGTGTTACCCGCCTGCTGCAGTATTACCGGAAATTTAAACGACAATATACAGGTTTGGAAGTTAGGTTCGGTTAGGTCAGGTTCTAATAGGTTCTGTGCATTCTCACTTCCATTTTCGTGTTCGTTATTATATAAATATTATCTCCAGAAATTTTGGTTCAATTCCATAAATTATTTCCGGTATAAACCTTCACTCAGCTCACTATTGATGGTATAAGATATTTTTTTTTCAGGTGTATTTTGGTTAGGTTAGGGTAGTATAGGTATATGGTAATAGGTTAGCCTATTTTGGCATGATACATAATTTTTCTGGTGAATTTTGGTGTTTTTTAGTCGAGCGAAATTGATTGAAAACAATTATAAAAACGCCGGATTTTCATTGTTATATTACAGTGGAGACTGTTGTAGTTTGTGGAAATATGTTAAAAAAATAGATATTTTTAAAGTAAACGCTACTTAACATTTGTGGGTAAGAACAGACCTAACCAACCAAACCTACCTAACTTCCCCGGTATATTAAACAGAAAGAACTTCCTATTATATGGCGAAATTTGAGGCATTTTCTAGACGTGATACGGCCCCATCGGCGCTATGCAGCCCTGGCGGGTTAGTTCTATATATTAACCAAAATCCGAAATACTTATCGGGCTAAAACAAATATTAATCATATTAATTTTTGTCAATTCACCAAATCGTCGACGGCAACGAATTATTTTTTACTACAAACACCAATATGAACTACACTAATACCAAGGCAGCATAATATATAAAATGGCGGAGTTTATCTTTGCAATTACCTTTTCATAAAACTTTTTCACATAAATTCCCATTTGATGAATAAAACTCTCAGTAACTACCTGCTGGGTTAACAAACTACCATGGCGGTGGTTAACCAACTCTCTAACATCACGTGTAACTTAATTATGAGAATAAAAATACCAACAATTTACTCACCGCAGAGAACAGTAGCGACATAAGCTTGTGTTTAAAGAACTTAATAACAAAAATAATCACCACATAATAGCCAGTCACGGCACGACCTTCCCTCACGACTCACTCAGGCAAATGGCTTGCTAGTGACGTCACAATTGTGTGTTATACCAAGGAAGGAATATATAGAGAAACTTGTACTACATTCAATTAACGTTCAGCCCCTGACTGCTGCGCCATCTCTCGATTAAATTTTACCATAAATATTTAAGGTTATCATAGAAAACGTGTTATTGTCTAGAGAACGAGCTTGTCTTTAGCGTAGACTCCTGTCATAAGCCATATACATTTTTATTTTTAGCAGCCATTGCATAAAATATACATGATTGTCTGCTTATACATTTATATATTTATTTATTCACGAACAATGATGTTCCTTAAATAAAAGAAGAGTCAATGCCATGTTACACAGTACATGAAATAACATAAATAAGGGACTTAGGTGGTAGATAAATATAAGTTAAGCAAACATTAAAAGCAAGCGGGCAAAAAGAATAAAGCAATAATTAAAAAGACTAAGTTTCAGCCTTCAGTCTTGAAAATATAACTAATTCAGGGTGGATAAGGTCGAAATACATTATACATTATACAATTATACAATTTAAGACAGCATACAGCTTGCTAACACTTCCTACTACGATTGGGGAGATAAACTGTAAACTCTGTGATAGCTGACAACTGCAAACAAGCTGGGTGGAAAAGTTAAGTGAAACCTGAGGCAGTGTGAGGAACAAACCATCAGGCAGCAACGGGAACAAAGAGTCAGGCAGCAGCAGGAACAAACCATCAGGCAGCAACGGGAACAAAGAGTCAGGCAGCAACGGGAACAAAGAGTCAGGCAGCAGCAGGAACAAACCATCAGGCAGCAACGTGAACAAAGAGTCAGGCAGCAACGAGAACAAACCATCAGGCAGCAACGGGAACAAAGAGTCAGGCAGCAACAGGAACAAAGCATCAGGCAGCAACAGGAACAAAGCATCAGGCAGCAACAGGAACAAAGCATCAGGCAGCAACAGGAACAAAGCATCAGGCAGCAACAGGAACAAAGCATCAGGCAGCAACAGGAACAAAGCATCAGGCAGCAACAGGAACAAAGCACCAGGCAACAACGTGGGTGTAGGAGAGACAAAGCATCAGGCAGCAACAGGAACAAAGCACCAGGCAACAACGTGGGTGTAGGAGAGACAAAGATATCACAGTGGAGGTGGTCGGCCATCACAGTCTTGAAGAGATACGCGTCATCCTTCAGGAGCTTGAGAGAAAAGTTAGCGTTTATGAGGAAGTTTATGACATAACTTATTATCCCGTGGCGGCGTCCTCAACCCTAACAGCTCGGCGGCACCGACACTTTAGCCCCGGTCAAAAGCTACCACTGAAAATGTGTTCATTAATAGAGCCTAGCGTCGATGCCAGGGGTAAGGTCATTTAACATGTCCCTGTTTCTGGTTCCCGAGAAAATGCCAATAAAGCGGAGTCTATGTCATATCCGTGAAAACATCCCGTGACCTGAAATAAATTTGGGATACAATAGTCGCCCCAAATGGCTGGTCGGAGGCGCTCAACAAACCGCAGTCAATCTACCAAATTATGGAGCCTCACATTCCCGTGCGCTACGCTGTTGCCACCGCGGGAACCTCCCTTCTCTTCTCTCTTTATTCCCTAACTTGATCCCTTCTCTTGTGTTCTCTCGTGCCTGAGCAAAACACATAAAATATTTGTGAATATGACACCCCTAACACAATTACTGAATCGAAAGCAAGTGTCGTCGCGTGATAATATTACGGAAGTAAATTTTGGAAGTAAGCATACTCTGTGTCATCTGTCATATCAGATGCACTGCCTGCCTGCGGGCGTTGGGGCTCACCATTGGTGGAGGGGTCGATATCCAACCAACCACGGTGAGAGCTGCCGATTCCGGTGGGCGGATCCTTATGACGTAATTGCTACAGAGCGTGCCTATTGGTCTACGATACATCCACCAACGTCGCTTACTTTCCTGCCACTGAGCTGTGATTGGTGGCGCCACACAAAAACAGTCGGGTTGTGTGATCGCGAGGTGCTCGTCGTTGCCGACAGATTGGGAGGCGTCGCGACCAGACCCTCGAACGATCATTGGTGTCCATCACTCACAGCTGTGATCCTCGCGACAGAAATGTCAAGTGATACGTGACGTCGTGTACAATACCTTAAGTTGTTAATTACCAGAGACACCTGACGGGTAGGAGAGAGACCTTGTACTGTCAGGCAGCAGGGCAAGGACAGGGCCCACAG